>OX235274.1:29909021-30651458 GCA_944472155.2 Trichobilharzia szidati | reverse complement strand
CCCATCAGTTCAGACTCATGTATAATAATTCATGAACTAAAGACTAAGACACACAGTCTCCTGATGGTAACTCGAGGTTTTATATTATTATTGGCGAGGCCTTCAGCGTTTACTCGAATCGTAAGCGATATGTCCACTTCTTTACATGCATTTCTAGCGAGTTCAAAACTGGAGAGTTGCATCTAGGAAGCTATTCCTTGTCTAAAGGGGATCAAAGAAAAGCATAGCATGACTGATTCGTCACACAAGGAAAGAGTTAACTGTTCGAATCTCTTCTTTTTTGATTTACAGCTTGAATCCACACCGTATTTTCAGTACAAGTGTGGAATTTTCAGCATGGATATCCGTAGCCCAAATTCAGGCCGACCATAGATATCGGGTGTGCGCCGGCAGGGGATCGAACCCCGGACCATATGCATGGTCGGCGAGAGTCCTAACCACTGTGCCACCGACGCACATGCTGCAGAAAGACAGATCTCATTTTATTGTTTAAAGTTCTAAACTTTGACAGTGGACCTGATCCACCTTCCCTTCTTCCTCTCAGAGGACATTTCAGGAGTGTTCAAAAGCCAAGGAAGAACTATATCTCTATGGATCACTGGTCCTCCTGCCGATTCATAATCTCTAAGAACCGATCCCCAGAAGCGGTGTCAATACCCCGGATGCCCCGTTCAAGATGGGATTAGAAAAGTATAGAAACTCATTGGAAATAAATTGTCATAGGCTTGAAGCTTTCTATCCTAACCCAATAAATATGAAAGTCGGGATCTGTGAAGCAGTCTTCTCAAGCGAGTCATCTGATTATTCTTCCCTCTCTTAAATCAGGTTCATTTTCATACTTTGGCTGAGGACACATGACTTCGAAGCAGACATGAACCCTCTCCTGGGTATCTTTACTGGTCTCATCCCTTTTTGGGCCACTCATATGAGGGCTCAGAAGGCACTCTAGCTAAGCTACAGCAGCCTATATACAACACACTAACATCTCATACTTCCATTTTCAAGAAGCTTTCTGCACGCGAAGGGCTAAAGTCGGGAATTGCTGGTCATTTACACTTCTGTTAAACACATTTTACTATGTCACCGACGACTGTGTATGTAACATGTTTGTGTATTACATACTTTTAACGTGTGCCGTTAGCGGCAGAATAGGCCATATTTTTCAATTCATGTAGGGCATTTGTTGTATTAGTGGTGCCAATAGCCCTGCGACCAACGCCTTATCTAAAATTTTCACTTCAGCAGTGGGTCAAACTCTTGATTATAATAATAGTTTACATTTCGTATAAGCCTGTGAGTTTACAAGAAATGCATGCCATTTTTACAGGCATGATCAGTAATGTTATAATAATAATAATGTATATTTTCATATAAACATAAATTTACATAAAAATGAATGCCATTTTTACAGGCACGATCAAGTATGATATAATAATAATAATGTATTTCATATAAATTTACAAATTTACATATAATGTCAAATAGTAGTTCGTCTGCAAGTTACTAATGTTTCAACAGCTAAATATTTGATATATATATATATAAATACACTCATTGTCTGACCCAGGTCGCATCACTATTGAATTAAACAGCAGTCCTCCAGGTTGCGCAGGAAAATCGACTTCATTTCGTTTTCAACCCGTAGTTGTAGGCATACGATAACCAACCAATATTGAGGTAAGTACAACGTTTACAAGGGATAGTAAGCTGTTTTAAGAAAGTAAAGGTGCTAAGGTGAATCATTAAAGTGTAATGAAATAGGTAAGTGCAATGTATCATTAATAGATGCATTCATAAAGGAAATACAATGGGAGACAATAATCCCCAGGCTGACAAAGTTCATTTGCAATGCATAATGCTACCCTATAGGTCTTACTATCATGATGTCCACTTTCGGTTTAATACAATTATCCACAAGCCGGTTGCTTTAATTTCATACCTTTTTGTGTATTTGGTGCACAATCGTACCCTAGAGAGAATAGGAATAGAATAAGTCGAATCAAATTCATAAAGAGCTATAAAATGTTAGGTTTAATGGAATATAATGAGCAAGTCAAAACGTTATTACAAAATGAATGAGACGAGGCATTGTGAAGTGGTATCCAAAGAGCCGACGAAGGAAAGCATGTTAATTTATGAGATGCCCCATAAATCTGTGCAGAGCCCACGTGGTCGCATCTCAACAATAGGCTGAGCGAATGGTATATGTTTAAAGGTAGAAGCACGATCTGTCCAGGCGATCATTATTATCTTTTTCAAGGTAAAGATTCAAGCCCTCATAAAAATCTCGAGTCGTCAAATTGCATATTGCTGTTCCTGCAGAATGCGGCGATTCACCTTAGTGTCCACCACCATATCTACTGATCAGCATGTGCCACCCTCCCTCCTTTTATGATGTTAGGCTCTGATTGTTATGGCTACAACAAATATATTGCTTGGTTCCAGACACGTTCGCACCTCACATTCCATTTCCCCAGCCTTCTTAGTGAGTGCTTCCAATAGATCTCCACGTACAGACTTATGAACATATTATATATGTGTGCATGCGTCCTGATGAACAGATTAGTTTATAAGATGTTAAACCCTTAAAGAGTAAAAAGAATAGGTTTTGTAAATAGTGGAGCAAGATTCAGCAGAACACTATAGTTAGAGTTCAATGTAGGTAGTATGAACTGAAGGTAGGGTAGGTTGGCAGGACTTATTGTACTAAATTATCATGACAGTCTTTTATATAGTAAACATTTGACATTGCAAAGTAACCTGTCTACACATATTATAAAAAGATATTAACACAGAACCAACGAAATTTTAACATGTGGTTAACAATACTGTGTGTGTGAATACTGAAGAAGCGTAGTTAGTCTTACAGGGAGCCGTAAAGTAAACCAAACTATATATGATAAGAGTGTAACCAATATTATAATTCGTATTATCAAAGAATACATTAAGCTCAATAATTGAGTGTTACAAGGGAAACAAGCGTGGTAAAGCAAGAGAACATTTTCTGCATAAATATTTTAATCATTTTAAGTATTGTGATAACAATCAAATGTCAAGAATTGATTATGCATAATTACTAAGTATTATATTAGTATTGGGACTAGTGTGCTTTCCGTAGTTAAACATTGAAATGCCATTGTCTCACCACTCTACCAGCATTTGTGATCTTTTAGACAGGTTAGGCTGGACATGTTAATATGTTTTTCTAGGCTCCTTTTAAAACTGTCAGGCTTTTCACAGGATCTAATTTCAGAGGGTAGCTGGTTCCAAAGTTTGCAATACTTAATGGTGAAAAAGTTAGCTCTAGTGGTGAGTTTATGGGTGTTAACCTCGAGAAGGTAGTCATGGTTGCGTAGTTCATACGATTTAAGATTAGCCCACGTTATGGATGAGTTACTGTTACAGTGCTTTCTTATAACTTTGAATAAGAGAAATAAGTTGCACTTCACTCTCCTTAACCATAAGGGTTCTAAGTCCAGTCGAATACATCTATCAAGGTATTCTATTTGCTGATCATAGCCTAATATGCGTTTCGTCAGGAATCTTTGGACACTTTCAACATTTCTTCCGTCTGCTGATTTAAAGCTACTGTATTAGTGGGCACAGTATTCAAGTTTGGGGCGAATACATATCTTATATATAGCCAATCTGGCTTCTGGAGTGCAAAAGTTGCGTAGCACAAAGCCGGTGAGACGTTTACAATCAGATGCCACCTTATTTGCATGTTCAGTAAAGGTAAGATCTGAGTATGTTACACCGAGATCTGTGACTGTGTTCGTGTTTGGGACAAGGTCACTGTACATGTATAGACACATGTTAGGTTTCTAACGTCCGAAGTATGTTATCCCAGACTTAGCTGGATTGAACGTTAACCGCCACTTTTCACTCCAGTTACATAGACTATTTAGGTCTTGTTGGATTTTACTAGCAATATCCATATCATTATAGTCGAAATCATATACAACTTTGAGGTCATCTGCAAAGAGGTACGGCTTGCCATACTTGATCACAGAGACAATATCATTTATGAATACAATGAATAGGGTAGGACCAAGAACGCTACCTTGTATCGCGCCGCTGGTTATTGGTTTGGATGTAGATAATCGATGGTTGATTTTAACTAACTGTTCTCTTCCTGTAAGAAAGGAAGTATCCACTCGAGCAGCCTTCCCCTTATTCCATAAGATAGGAGTTTCAATATGAGTCTCTTATGTGGAACCTTAACAAAAGCTTTCCTAACATTCAAACTCAAATTCCATGAACGATCCGATGCTACCATTTGAAAACGCTGGACAACATTCTGTACAAGGAGTATTCTTGATCTGAAATAAAGAAGCAACTGGTTTTCAAACAGTTTTCAATGTACTACTCAACTTACATGTACAGTCTGCCATGCTGACACGAATGGCGCCAATGGAGAGTTCTAGAATCGACCTCGGCCCCATTCCATGCAGTAAAACAATCTAACATGACCTTATATAATTTTCGTATCAACGATGAAATCTCTTTCCTATTATAAAACTACTATCAGACTGCTAAAAAATGGAATAAATACATCACTGACTCAAAATAATACATCAATAAACTTTAACTCAAGGATGCTGTTCACAACAAAGTTATATAGGAGAATTGACTTGAAGCTTTATTTTTCCCAGATATTTGTATTACATTCATCTGATGTCTGGGTTTTTTGTTAATGCGAAGACAATATTTCTATATCTCTTTGTGTGTTACACAGACAGACTATTTTGCAGACTGTTCCGACTGACTGTAATGTCAGAAAGAATAAACAAACTGTAAATTCAACATACATCGAAACATGTGTAATTTATATAATAACTTATCCATGCATGTACAATTGGTATGTTCCTGCATAAACAGGAATAAATATACCTATCTAGAAATAGTGTTGCTGCCGAACGACCTTTGTCTACACATTCAGTTATGTGGTCGAAATAATCTAACTAGCGAGTGATGTTAAGAAACCGTATTGGAAAGGGGATATTAAGTCACTCGAAAGCAAATACTAAAGAATTTGCTGCTTTATAATCTTTTCTATCACACGTGAAACCACGGAAGTGATGTTGATGGGGCGGTAGTTATCTATGTCCGCTGTAGGTCCGGTTTTGTGAATGGTTACAACGTAAGATTTCTTCCGGCTAATTGGATATGTTCCACCCCTTAGCGAAGTTGAAAATATCTTGAAGAGAAGTAGGTTCATGTCATTTCCACCATTTTTTAAGAGGACGATAGACAATCCATCTGGGCCGGGGGTATTAGCAGGCTTAAGAGTTGCGATACCTTTATCGATTTCTTGGGTGGTTAAGACTACCTCGCTTAGACACTTTTCTGTTTTACGAGGGAAATCAATATCCTGATCATTTTCTAGAGTGTATAGTTTGGCAAAGTGCGTGCTAAACACCTCACATATATCCTCAGCATTTTCGTGAGTGATGCCGTCTAGGTGTATTATTTTTGGATATGTTGATTTGGAGTTTGTTAACCTATTTTTGAAGAGTTTGGTTATTTCTCCAGCGTTATGTGGCGACTGAATGGCCCACGTTTCTTTATTCCTAAGGCTTAGATTTTTCAAATCATAGATTCTAATGAGCATTGTTTTGATAGCGATGATAAGTCGTCATGTCTGTAGTAACTTAATGAATGCTTCCGCAAACTTCTTCCTAATGATATTGGAATAAAATCACCTTGAGGGATTTTGAGTTTAATCAATTTCACAGGCGCTAAGACATCATTGACAGAATGTATATTGTCATAGAAATTTTTAAGAACTTCCTCTAGGGAGTCATTGTTAAAGTAGGAATCCCAATTAGAGTATCTAATCAAGTGCTGATACAGGTCCCAATCAACATGCGTATATAGTCTTATAGGTGTCCAACTAACTTCGTTTCTGTGTATAGTTTCTGGAGAAATTTTAAACGAACATGCTACTATTTTATGATCGCTACCTGGGAATTCATGTCCCACATGTATCGTAGATGGTGCTACGTTGATCGTAAAAATAAGAGCGACTTTACTGCATATGCGCTCAATGACGCTTGTCGCTATGTTGCTATTGGTTTCAAGTGGCCTTGGTTTTGGGGGAAGATTTAACTGATGTAATATTGTGACTTCATAGACATAACTCAAGCTCATACGTGAACGAAAGTTATTATCCTTTAATAAGGAAAAGTTGTTCATAAGGTAAGGAGGATGTTATTTTTCAGTTTATTTGTGTGTGTACTATTGTGCACCGAATTGCACTGAGTTCTTAGTGCAACTGTATGTAGCTGCATTTACATAAAGTGAAACATTACGAATGCTGCTGTTTGTAGAATAAAAGACATCATTATTATCATTAAGTTTAGTAATGAAGAATGGAATTTCTTCAACGTCAATGTTGTTTAATTTAAGTTGTAATCTGTGTAGGCCCTTGGAGGAATAAATTCGACATGGAGAACTCCTATGTAAACCGAAAGTGCTTTTTAGTAAATCTCACTGACTTCCTGTATAAATTTGATATTTGTCAGGTGTTTATTTAAAATCTGCTGGAGTATTCATTAAAGTAAAAGTTGTAGTGCATAATTCCCAGACTTGTTGTAGTCATTGGTATTGCCAGGATACCACTTACTCGTTTTATGCAACCGAAATATACAAATCTCGCTTTATTGAGGAAACACTATAATGCCTGCAAAAGTATTGCGTCAGTTAATGAGTTTCATAAATTCTGTATACAGAATGTTTTCTATTCGTTGATTAATGTTTGCGAATTATCCGAGAAAACACATTTCCAATTGGGGTGTAACACAAGGCTGAATTCTTAAACTCTCATCCTTATATCATTTCAATGCAATCACACATGTATCAGTAGGATAGTCTATAAATGACTTTAGAGACTTCTCATAGTCCAGTACAGTACATGAGGGACGCCAGTTTACAGGCATCATCAAATTGTTACAGAAATAGAACCATATAATTTAATCACAATTTACAGCCAGTAGCAAGATATGCCTTACATGTTCGATGGAGATTATACATACACTTGATAAATGTTAATTCCAGTAGTATAAAACAGCCTTTTCACTTATATACAATCATTTCTGTGCAAAGTTGGAAAAATCTGCTAGATTGTCAGTGAGTGCAACACAACAGGAAATACAGGAGTATTGTCTTCGCATTAACAAAAAAACCAGGTCTTTGGTGGATGGATTATAAGTGCCTGGGAAAAAAATAAAGCTTGAAGTAAATATTCATACATAACTTTGTTGTGTGCAGAGTCCTCGAATTATAGTTCATTGATGTGTTATTTTGAAATCAGTGATGTGTTTATCTCATTTGATCTGCAATCTTATTGTTGGGAGTAAGTACATAAGCTTCGGACGCATTAATTAATGGATTTCTACTGCTTGTAGGTATTTTCTTAGCGTGAGGAAGGTTTATGTATTTCAGCTGTTCCGACAGGAGTTGAGAATATTAACTGCTCAGCAACATTATGGGTATAAGTTCATCACATTATCTAAGGAAAGGTGGGTTGCAGTTGGTGAGGTAAATATGGTGCCCAACGAGCGTTCATCTGTCCTTGTGATGTTGTGGTGAGTTATACCTTTTTCATGTTGTCGGTTTATGTCCATTTTATTCCACTTATTGTGTTGGGTAGTAGTTTTACAAACGAGATTTCTTGTCTGTTTGAGGATACGTATGTTAACCGTTAATGTTTTATCTAGAATTATAAATATAGGCAAAAAACAACAGGTGTAGTATTTAAGCTTATACATTAAATGGATCTATAATTTCGGAGGCTCTCAGATAGGAACTAGAACTAATATCGTTTGCAAACTCTTGTAGTTTGTCATTAACTTACAGTTTGCTGATGATACTATACACCTAAACTATGAGAAGTAAACCCTGATACTGGAAGATATGAAAAGAATACCGGTGTTTGATTATAGGTGTCTGTGTTCTATCTCATGAGTAAAGCAGTATAATATGGCGATTGCTGTTGAGGTTACGAATAAAGTGTTAGGTGAGGAGGGTAAGTTAGTCTTCAAGGTAGGGAAGCTGAATAGGTTGAGATGGCTATAACACGTGATGGCATAGCAAGCCATCGCCTTCCTCCAGGGATAATGTTAGCCAGCACATGTTAAGGTTCCAAATGTGTTTGGGTCGGCCAAATGAAAAGCTGGTATTGGTTCATAAAATCGTTGACAGTCAGCTAGAAGAACTACTAGATGTATATCTGCAAGTCTTTGTTCATGGCACAGATGCATTCACTCTGTGTAATCTCACGTATCTATTCAACTCATGTTGTCACTATTTATTTTCCCTCAAATTTTCTCTCGTTAAACTTCCATTTAGTTTTATGTCTCTACCTTTGTGTGGTGCATGGGATGTGGTAAACTGAAAAGTTGGACTTCTTTGCGAAGTCATACTGAAAGCCAGGCAGAATGACACAGGCTAGGCATAACTAAATGCGAAACACTGAATAATGGTCTCCAGAATGTCAACAAATGATAATTGCAGTTCTTAATCTTGTTCTTTGCTAAATGACAAATAAATACCTTTCAGTAACCTCTTCATCCACCCGGGATTCGTCTCCTACTTTACAAGTGTTTTTTGTGCTTTATCACTTTCGTGCTAAGCTTTCAGTTATTCAGCATATGCCATTGTTGACTTCGAGTCTAAATGCATCAAGTATTAATTACATTCACCTCACCTTCCTGCTGAAAGCTCGGCATACATGAAATGCACAGATGACGATTTTCGCCTCAATTTGACTATTTCGCACGGCGGATATCTCACAGTTGGCCGAATCCATCACGAAAGTTTCTGTAATGGACGTATCCCGCATTATTCTTTGGAATTGTTCCAATATCCAAGCTACATCACATGACCTCTCTCGTCTTGTCCATGCCAAAATAACAGGCCTGCCATGACCCATATTGTCTGTTACCACCAAGTGAAACAGAGAATATCTGATCAAGATTTGTCAACCGTTTCACCTAAAACCTACCCGTCCTTACTGGTATTTTATGTTGAGTCAATACACACCACCTCTCCATATTTCCGATATAAATGAACCTGTGATTGTAGGGTGAAGCAAATTCTGCTGGTTATCCCTGTATTCGAATTCACGTATTCAACCACCTGACCGCTTTGCCTTATCATGCGCATAACATCTGACCTCAAAGTCATGGCTTCAAAAATAACTTTAAACTACTTCAATCACCTGGTCTCACATCCTTACGTAAATTATACACATCTGTGCTCGTCAAAATTTTATTAAAATTCTCTTCAGCATATTCCAAAACATCAGCAACCTCAGATGTAGTCTTCACAACTGGTGCAATATTCTCCTTTTCATCCCCGGACAGGCGTCTAAAATATGGATCACCTATCATAAGACTTTGTTCACATCTGTGATTGTGAACTGTTTTCGCGGAACAAATGAGAAACTCGTCCTCCTTGTAGCGTATACGAAAGCCAGATTGGCAACCGGTGTATTTTGCACTGCAGAAATAAATAATAGAATTCTTACGGTTTGACGCGTAAACCTGAACCTCTAGTTTTTCGCTTCATGCCATATATGCAACGAAAGACTACTAATTTGTACTTCAACTCCTGAGATTCATGGTCCCGTATGCACTTTTTGATTACATAATATGTATGAGTTACCTAGGAATACTCTATCATACATATATATTACTGATTCCAGCTGACTTAGAGCATCTTCTACTTGAACCCAACTGGTATACCGGTGACTAAACATAATTCCTTCAAAAAGTTTTTGATATCCCCTGATATAGGAAGGGCAGGTTGGTTGCCACTGTCTCCAAGTGCCAATGCGTCCATTCGGTACCACTGTAAATGAAAACAGAAGCTTTTCAATAAAAAATTCACGAATAGCCAACAGAGTGCAGTAAGCAACTTAAAAGAGACATTGACTTGGAAACTATAGCGGAAAAAATGTAAATTCCTTACCACAGTAACCTTTTTGGAAAGTTCCAGATTATAGCCACAAACATTTACTGAAACACTCGTGAACGACAAATATGGACACAAGTGATGAAACGAAGCTCTACAGAAATCATTGAGACGCCACAAACAGGAGGATTTTAGGTGCACCCTATAATTTTCGCATGAAACACATTCTCAAGCATCCTCCTGCACGATAAATGCCTTCAGGTTTAGAGACAGCTTTTGACGACTGTTCTAAACAAAATCAACACAGTTCAAGCCAAATAAAAACCAGAATCACGTCAACTGCAGCTACCTAGATCAAACGAAACAAATCAGCCAAACTGAAATCAACTAGACCTTGCAAATGTCCTCAAGGTAAAGTTGGAGGCGCCACTTCAAACAGGGAATATGCCTTATCAACACCCTAAAAATAAGATCAAGAATATTATCAGACCTAGTTGGTACATTTATATGTTGCGTCCATCCTCCTGTAATGATGGAATTAAGAAGATTATCATACCTCGAGGGTCCTCGAAGGGTACTCCATGATATATCAGGCAAACTGAAGTCACCTCCAATTACATTATAACTGAAGGGAAGATTGGATGCAACATTAAATATGTTGCTGAGTACGTTATCGTATTTGCAGTTGGATGATGGCGGTCGGTAAACACAACCTATAAGGATAGGTTTACTTCTGAGAACTTTTATTTCGACCCACACCGAGTCATTAAGTTGTGACAGAATAGAGTGACGAAAATGCGTTACAGAAATGGGTTGTTTAAAGTATTTAAGTGTTCCACCCCCCACGGCCTGTTACCCTATCCCCTCGAAAAAGATTGTACCTATCAATCCATAAGCTATCATCTGTAATATCACTTGAGCACCAGGCTTCAGTGACCATGATCAACGACGGATTGCATATAGAGGCTAACGTACATAATGCTAAGTGTTTGTTAAGAACTGATCTAACATTTATGAGGATGACGGATAGACTTTGACCACGTGGTTTTAGTGCATGGGCGATGTCGTAATAAAATACTCTATGATTATCAACTGAATACACGCAGTCGTTATCGAACTCATTACTTGCTACCTTTTGATCACTAGAGACATTTTCATCTTTAGTGATTGACGGTATCGACGTTCGCGAGTTGTACGGATTATACTAACGCAGGATCTTATACCGACAACTTCTATAGTGTTCGTTCTTCGAGTACCAAATGGTAAAGCAAAAGACCAGATTTTGTCGTCCAAAGTACGTAGTATATTTCGGGACAAAATCGCGGGTAGAGGTGAATGCTTAGCTAGCTAGTAATCGTGCACGCACGTGACACGACGGAGCACCAAATGGCGAGGATGCTTGACCGTAAGCCTTCAGCTAAACAAGTCGACTTAAACAGTGATGGTCAGCATCCAGTGTTGAGTGATGATTGCTGTAGTTAATAATTTTGGGGAATTATTTACCGCTACAGCTCACTCCCCCCTAGTGGGTTTGTGAGGACCCTAAGATATGACCAGCCGGAAGCAAAAATTCTGGATGGTTCCCTGATGGGGGAAAAAACTTCCAAGCGGCTTGATCGAGAGCCTGCTGGTCTGTCTGCCTATGCTAATAGGGTGTCTGTACATAGCTTCCTCGATGTTATTCGTTGGATCCCGTGCTTCGTTTGTTTCCTGTCCAGTGCCCGTTGCACCTGGAAAAGAAAACAAGAATGCTGAGAACCTTGTCAAGGAAAATGTACCAAATAAGCGTTTTTTACCAAAAAATATGACATGTATCTACTGTACAGTAAAATAATAATAATATATATTTCCTATCAATGTAGGACATACCAGTTGTACAGGCATGGATAAGTATTATTTAAATTACATGCATTTGATTTATAGTGAAATTACATGGTTGCTGTCCTCTCTGACATCAGTTAGTGAGCACATTCTGATAGTTAGTCGTTCAATGGAGCACATAAAGAAATATAGAAATATTGTCTTCGCATTAACAAAAAAACCCAAGTACGTGTCGGATAAATTACAAATATTTGGGAAAAAATAAAGCTTGAAGTCAATTCCTCCATATAACTTTGTTGTGTGCGGCATCGTATCTTGTTTTATGTTCAAATTGTGTATTAATTTAAAATGAGTGATTAATTTTTATGATTTTGACATCAGTTCAAAATATCGGGGAAAAAATATGCATCTAATTTAATTTTATGTACGGTTATATGAAAAATATCATTTACTTGTGTTAAATGCCGCAAAATAAAAAAAATTGATGTGTCACTCAGTTATGTGAAATAGGTGTGAAGGTATTCTGGGAATCTAACGTGACTTCCAGAACGCGTTTTCTTAGAGTGATCGATTGAAGTAGCCAGTGGGCGAATGCCCTGACAGTCAATAGTGTGACCCAGAAAATTGAGTGAGTCAACGCCTATTTGACACTTCTGTATATTGATGGTAACACCATGTTGGCGTAACCTTTCAAATGCCAAGTTCAAGTGTCTAAGTTGAGCTTCCTTATCTGGACTGGCAATGAGGTAGTCGTCTAAGTATGCATATACAAAGTCGAGACCGCGAAATACTTCATCGATGAAGCGCTGGAATGTTTGGGCCGCATTCCGGAGGCCGAATGGCATACGTAGGAATTCAAAAAGTCCGGAAGGCGTGATGATAGCCGTTTTCGGAATATCTTCCGTTGCCATCGGGATTTGGTTATATGCTTTAACCAAGTCGATTTTTGAGAATATAGATGCTCCAGATAACGTTGCCGTCAAGTCGTGTATGTGAGGCAAAGGGTAGCAGTCAGGGGTTGTTTTGGCGTTCACTCACCGGTAATCACCAGTGGGTCGCCAATCGTTACTATCCTTTTTCGGTACCATAAGCAATGGGGATACCCATGGACTATTCAATGGCCGAATGATGCCCAGGGTGAGCATATGATCGAATTCATTTCTGGCAATTCTCAGTTTGTCAGGGGCCAGTCGTCGTGCTTTAGATGTCACGGGCTGTCCTGAGGTTATGATGTGGTGCATAACATTGCTGGTTATACACGGGAGATCGTTAGATGGGCAATTGAGTTCCGGATATTTGTCAACAATCGGTTGAAAAGTTGGATCGAGGATTGCTTTCATCTTAACGATTGACAAGCTGGGGCCAATGTAAGTTATGCCTTTGATAAACAGACTAGTAGTGTTGTCAATTAGTCGTTTACGGCGGACGTCTACGAGCCAATCATGATGATTAAGTAGGTCCGTGCCAATGATGGGCATTGTGACGTCAGCGATTAGGAAAATCCACTGAATAGGTTTGCGTAAACCTACGTTCAGATAGACGTATTTACGACCATAGGTTGCAATTGGTTTTCCATTTGCAGCCTGTAGGTTGAAGTTAGGATCCTTCTGTCGATCCGCTGCTGTGGCGGTAAGGACGCTGACTTCGGCGCCTGTGTCGACTAGATATCTAGTCTGGCTCATTACATCATGGATGTAAAGTAAGTGGCTAGTGCCACCGGCGACGGTTGCCGCTAACGCGTGCCGGCGGGATAGTTTCCCACAGACTTGGAGGCTTTGCCGAAATCACAAGGTTTTCGACAACATTTCGCTTCCTTGCCATAGGTGTTGTGATACCAACACCAGTCAGGATTTTTGAGAGAACGTGTGTTGGACTTAGATCGTCCACGTACGTTTTGCCGTTGAGGGGATTTAGAACGACGATAGGAGGAATTGCTAGGCTTGTTTGACCTAAGCATCTGCTGGACGGAGTTGCATAACTGTATCATTGCAGAATCCTTCTTCGAAGTCTGTTCGGTAATTGAGTATACTTCGGTAACTGGCCGTTTCGTTATCTCTAGAATTCTATCTGCAGGGACAGCTAAGTCATCCATGAGAACACCCTGAAGTGTCACAAGTACAGTCTGAACTGACTGTGGCAGTTTGGATAAAAATAGTTCTCTGAACAGTCCTTCATCGAACTGACTTTGGCCAATGATCTCTTTCATTCTTGCCAGCATGCTCACGGCTGACTGATCTCCTAACTCGATGTTATGAAATAACTCATCCAGACGTTGTCGATCTGTGAGAACGCTTCTCTTGAGGATGGATGCTTTGAGCAACTCGTACGAGTTACTTACCAACATCTGCAGAGTTACGCAACTGCTGAATTCCCGCGGTAGGGCGTGAATAACTGCAAGGAACTGTGAACGTTGATCAGTTATGCCATGTTCACAAAAATCAGACTCAGCAATCAGAAACCACGTTTCAGCATTATCTGGCCAATATGGTACTAGCTGGATTGTTTTGGCGGTTGAGCGATTCTGAACAACCTTGGGGCTAGGATCACTCATGACGAGAAGTATGCCGATAACAATATAGTACAAGAATAAACACAAAAAGGAACGAACTCACCGGGTTTATCTGCGTGTGAATTGAAGATGAAGTTCGTGGTTGGGCTCACCGGTTTTGGGGCTGACGGTATCGACGTTCGCGAGTTGTACGGATTATACTAACGCAAGATCTTATACCGACAACTTCTATAGTGTTCGTTCTTCGAGTACCAAATGGTAAAGCAAAAGACCAGATTTTGTCGTCCAAAGTACGTAGTATATTTCGGGACAAAATCGCGGGTAGAGGTGAATGCTTAGCTAGCTAGTAATCGTGCACGCACGTGACACGACGGAGCACCAAATGGCGAGGATGCTTGACCGTAAGCCTTCAGCTAAACAAGTCGACTTAAACAGTGATGGTCAGCATCCAGTGTTGAGTGATGATTGCTGTAGTTAATAATTTTGGGGAATTATTTACCGCTACACGTCAATTTGATACTTAGGGATGGGTTTCGAAAAGTCACTTATGCGTAGCTGGTCGTTTATATATTGCGTGCTATGAGAGATACCAGTATGATAGTCTAGAGTATTACTGTTGGTATTAGGTGTAGATGAGGTGTTTGCTATCTGCCGGGGAAGAAGCAGTTTCCCTGTTGTAAGGTGTTCGCAATACCAGCAAGGAATTGGTCTGACATAAGATATAAGATATATATATTTATTCCTGTTTATGCAGGAACATACCAATTGTACAGGCATGGATAAGTTATTATATAAATTACAGTTTGTTTGTTCAATCTGACATTAGAGTCAGTCAGAACAGTCTGCAAAATAGTCTGTCTGTGTAACACATAAAGAGATATAGAAATATTGTCTTCGCATTAACAAAAAACCCAGACTTCAGATGAATGTGATACAAATATCTGGGAAAAATAAAGCTTGAAGTCAATTCTCCTATAAAACTTTGTTGTGAACAGCATCCGTGAGATAAAGTTTATTGATGTATTATTTTGATTCAATAATGTATTTATTCCATTTTTGTCAGCAGTCTTATCGTAGTTTTATAATAGGAAAGAAATTTGATCTTTGATACGAAAGTTAGATAAGGTAATGTTAGTTTGTTTTACTGCATCAAATGGGGTCAATTCTAGAACTATCCATTTGCGCCATTTGCGTCAGCATGGCAGACTGTACATGTAAGTTGAGTAATACATTGATAGCTGTTTGAAAACCAGTTGCTTCTTTATTTCAGATCAAGAATACTCCTTGTACAGAATGTTAGCCAGCGTTTTCAAGTGGTTGCATCGGATCGTTCATGGAATTTGAGTTTGAATTTACATAAATGGTCATTTCAGTTTGGATGTTGGGTTGTTCGACCTCAATCAGGAGGTATATAGATTACGCTCAGCAGGGAGATAAAGTATGTAAATATGAAAAGAACTTTATTATTTTATGTACATATAAATGTTTATAAATGTATATCATTGTATAGTAAACACTACCCATAATCTAGTTGTTTTTCATGTAATTTTGCGAAGTCTTAGAGTTTATTTAGTGTCGTAATATTTAGTAATGAGTCTAGGCGTTATAGTGTGCTAATAGCTCATGCGTTTTGGAAATAAGTGGTGCGGTGTGATTGGCATAGTCATTGGGATGAAGCAGTTTATATAGCAAGCGTTTGAAGGTTATAATAGAGTGACAGGTCCTTATTTCTAGGGGTAAACTGTTCCAGATCTTAGAGTACATGACTATGAAGAAGTTTGCACGGAGTGCTGTTTTACAGTTTTTCCTAGATACTTTGCACGTTTGGTTACGAAGGTTGTAAGAGCCTTCCGGTGAGAACTGTATCTCCTTGCTGTCTGAGAATGATATTTTATGCAATACTTTAAAGAAGAATGTTAGGTTAATGCTCAGTCGTCTCATCCAGAGTGGGTCGATACCTAGAGTTATACACCTTGATGTGTAGTCCTTTTCGCAGTCAAATCCTAGTAGTTTAGACGTGAAGTATCGTTGGACACTTTCTATTTTAAGTTTGTCACTTACGCGAGTGCTGCTGAGAATAAATGGACAATATTCAAGTAGTGGTCTGACACAAGTTTTATATAATAATAGCTTCGCCTCGTAGTTGTGGAAATTCCTGAGTATGCATCCTAGGAGCATCCTCGATTTACGCGTCTGTGTCGCCACTTGCTCGGAAAATGTCAAGTCACTAGAGTACCTGAGTCCTAGGTCAACAACACTTTGGAGTTTGGGCAAGTCAAGAGATTCAAGTACCAGTTTAATGTTTATTGAGGGTGCACCGAAACAGATCCAACCACATTTTTTAAGGTTGAATTTTAGGTTCCATGTGGAGGACCATGCAGTTACTCGATCTAGTTCTTCCTGAACAGCTTTCTGAAAGTACCCTAAGTCATCACAGTGGAATGTGTAAGCTACTTTAAGATCATCTGCGAAGATGAATGGTTTGCCAAGTGAGAAACAGCTGCATATGTCGTTGACATATAGAGTGAATAGGAGGGGGCCTAAGACGCTACCTTGAACTACTCCAGAAGTGACTGGACTAGGTTTAGAGTTTACAGAACCCAGTCTAACTACTTGGGACCTATTGTTAAGGAATGATTCAATCCATCCTAATAATGGGTTACTTATTCCTAAAGAGTTTAGCTTATTTATTAGAAGCAAATGGTCAACGCGGTCAAAGGCTTTGGATATGTCGAAGTAGATGACTAGTACTAGTTGTTGTTTGTCACGGCTGCTAGTTATATAGTTAAAGAAGTCAAGGTGACATGTCATGCATGATCTGGATTTTAGGAATCCATGTTGGTTTGGACTTAGAATATTGCAGCTGAGCATATGTTTGAGGATATCATCTTTAACTATTCGTTCAATGATTCTAGATACTATGGGTGTAATATTGATTGGCCTATAGTTGTTGACTTCAGTTTTTGATCCGGATTTGTGTTTAGGTACTATAAATGTCGTTTTCCATTTATCTGGATAGGTTTGGCTTTCTAGGGACATTGTAAAAATCTTAAGTAATAAAACGGAAATGTCAGAACCACCGTGTTTATAAAGATACGATGGTATACCGTCAAAACCGGCACTACTAGAGCTTTTAAGAGTATTAACGGCTTGGTTAATATTAGAGTAAGTGAAATGAACTGTAGTGATTTGTTTCAGCGTTGAAGATGAAGGGAGTTCTATTTTAGATTGTAAACCGAGAAGTGGACTTGTAGGCTTAAGGTAGTTAGCTGCAAACGTCTCGTTAAACAGTTCACACATGTCTTCATGGTTGCTGTATAGTTTGCCTTTGTTTATAAGGAGAGAAATTTTATGGCTTTGGCGATTCATTCGTTTCTTTAGTATTTCTGTGAGAGCACCTACTCTGGTGGTGCTGGCTAGTGCCGTGCATTCTTCATTTCTCATACGCAAGTTATGAGCTTGCGAGATGGAGCTAAGAGTACTAAGTATTGACCCTAGTGTACTAAAGTCGTGTCGCCTGAAGTAACTTGTTGACAGTCTTTTCAGTTTCCTACGATCCTTTGGCTTTATGAATGTCTTTCTATGTGGGGAAAACTTTAGTGTTTGAAATGGGATGACAGCATCTAAGCATGTGTTGGAGTTATAGTAAAAGATGTCTAGAGCTTTCGAGAGGCTGTCAGTATAGAAGTACTCACTCCATTCTGAGGATCTTAGCATTGATTTTACTAGAGTCCAGTCTGCCTTACTGTAGTTCCTGTAAGTTATTTGTTGTGAAGTAGGGGTATGGGTTGCATTGCTACTTGACGGAAGTGGCAGTGCACACAGCACTGTTTTGTGGTCACTCCCTGAAAACTCAGAACCTACTAGGGTAGAAAGGGGACTTATATTGTGGCAGAAGATTAAGTCTAGTACGTTATTACCTCTTGTAGGGGTTGTGACAGTCTGCTTCCAGCCAAGTATATCCAGTGTGCCTAAGAACTTATCAAGTTTAGTTGGACCTGTGGGTATTTCCCAGTTGATTTCTGGTAAGTTAAAGTCTCCACATAGGATCTTATGATCGTAGTGGAGGGTGGATAATTGTTCTAGAGTATTAATAAGTTGGGTCTCGTAATTACTAAAGGTGCCAGGTGCTCTGTAGGTGCATCCAATTAATACTATTGCGTTATTTAAGTGTAAGTTAACCCATAAAGTCTCAGGCATGTTAAATGTACTACTTTCTAGCTGTGATACAGTAAGTGCATTCAGAAAGTACATAAGACAACCCCCTCCCTTACCACCTTCCCTGTCACACCGAAAGTGTGTATAGTTATCTAAGCTTATCTCTTCATCCAGTATGTTCGAGTTACACCAGGATTCAGTGATGACAATTATAGGGGGTTTGTATATTACTGTGAGTGCTCTGAGCATCGGCAGTTTATTTAGAACGGATCTAGCATTTATGAGGATTAGGTAAAGATGAGATTTGAAATAGCATTTGAAGTACTTAAGTTCGTTAATCAGCCCCGAATGTGGTTCAGCACCCAGTAGTACTGTTTGACATGACGACCCTATGTTAAGAGGAGTTTCAGCATCATGTTCACCTATGTCTATCGAGTTGGTGTGTGCTGTTTTCGGTGAAGAATTGAGCGTTGGAGTACTGGATGTGCTATAGGCTAAGGCATTTTTATTTTTAGTTAAGCCAGAAACGGGGGTAGGGATCTTTATTTGACCTAAACTTGTGCATGTACCAAGTGTGCTTAGTGGATGCGGGCGAACTAGACTGTTCCTACATTCATGCAAAGGGGGAGCCAGCACTAGCGGTTTAGGAGTGTTAGCATCCCTACCAGCTGTTTTTTCAACGCTGACAGGGACGCAGGGGATAAAAAATGATTGGGACCTTGTGAAGACCATGGTCTATTATTCCACCTATTGTTAGGTACTAGTGGTGTCCTTGTAAGGGTTTCGAATGTACTGCTTTGTGGGTTAGTTCCCAGCAGACTTGTACCGTATATCCGATCAAAATTTATTTGCGTGCCATACTGTGAATGTCCTGAGTTGTTGGTGGTCGAGTTCTGACTATTGTCACTTGTACTCTTGAGGGTGGCATTGTTTTGGCGTTGGTTATCAGTGTGGGCCATGGTGCTATTTCGCACGTTGTGGGTGCCAATACTATTGACCGTGGGGAATGTGGGCTTACTTATACTGCCATTGTTGTTGTTGGCATGATTTGGGGTCATATTCTTCTCTTTTTTACCAATGGACTTATGGCTAGGAGAGGACAGGGTCAACTTTCGGGGGATTTTGACTTTTTTTCTTGGATTATTTAGTGACATGTCTAAATCTACGGTGGTAGGTGGTATAGTTTTATTGGCTATTTGATTACAATTTAGCGGCCTTTCGGTTGGTGTCGCTCTCTGAGAAGATAATTCTGTGTGGTTAGAGAGGGGTGGTGCGGTGGATTCTACGGTGTCTCTCAAAGGGTTGGGTATAATTGCTGCTTGCAATGTCCTATTGTTTATTCCACAATTAGACTCAGTGTGATAATTATATACGCGCCTTTCTATGACGGTCTTGTCCACCGCAACCTTTATTAGTTTGTAATTTCTGGCTTGCGATAGGGTGTGTTGGGAGTGGGTAAATTTTCTGGCCTCAGCCGGTGTTTCGAACTGAAAACGAATAGGACAACACTTGTCATGTTGACTCTTCTTCAGCCTGTAGCACTTAGTCTTGGAGTTGGGCATTTTCGCCTCACTAAGTAGGATGCGCTGTACCTTTTTTAGTGCCTCATTATCCGGAACGTTGTAGACAATAGCATTTAGTTTAGCATCTAGTCGTTTTGTTACTTCTGTAGTAACAAAGTTAATTAGGTTATCCACCTTAGATATCGATTCACTGTCAAGTTTGTTAAGGTCTACAGTTTTCATGAGAATAGTTAAAGGTGTCAGTTCACAGACCTGCAGTCTGATATCACTGATCTGACCTGATAAATTGGAGATTTTGGTATTGGTATCGGAAATTCCAGGATCTACTGACTTATTGTTTTTTAAGTCCCTTAACTCGGCCTTAAGTTCTCCTATAGACAACTTTAGAAGTTCTATTTCTGAAGATAGTATTGAAACAGAGCTTGAAGGCTGGAGCTTTTCGATAAGCACATAAGGTGTAGGGAGGGTTTCTGTATGAGCAGAGGGTACTGAATTTTTGGGAGTAGTGCTAATACTAGCTGTCAGTATAGTTTTATCCTCAGTTTCAGCTCGACGCTTACGACATACAAGTGAGTTTTGTGGCTCACTATAACCATTTGTAGGAAGTATGTTGCTTGATGTAGCAATCAACGACTTAAAATTAGTCATCAGATTTACAGGGGATTGAGTTCGCTGCTTTTTACTTTGGTTAACCATAACTATTTGATATGAGAGTTAATAGTTATAGGTATGGAAGTAGTAGAGGACTTGTGCAAGGATTACAACAAGATAAATTTTATGTAACGAATCACGCAAAAATGTAACGCAAACGTTGGACGTACCGCTACGTGCTACGTGCATGATCCCTGGTGTTTCTGCCAGTTGTCGCTGGAGAAAATGTTGGTCATATGAGTTAGCTAGAGCCGTGTTATCTGCATAGTTATAACCGAAATGTGTGATCAGCGTGTTGTTGTGTGCATATGATTTAGATCCCTGTGTCTGGTAAAAGTTCTTCCTAGGTCATGATGAGCATTGTGCTGCAATTGGCATTCGCCCCCTACTGAATGTATGGGAAGTATGACAGGGCACTGTTTGTGTTTTTGACCTAATGTGTGCATTCTCTGACTGGTGTTTCCTGTAAATCATAGTTGAGGGTGCATTCGTGAGGGGCTGAGTAACTCCGTGTTTTCGAAGTGGTTGAGTAGATATGTAACGATTATTTTCTGTTGTCATAGGACTGGCAGTGGTAGTCGGAAATGAGTAAGCTCCTATGGTATGTGAATTATGTCTAACTTGAGTAACATGACTAAGTTTAGATGACTCTCCATCAATAGAATGAGCCGGTGACCCTTTTGAAACTTTCTTACTTGTGGGCTTTAGTGTTCCGGATCTAGCGTTTGGTTTAGGTTTTTCCGTATTAGTCGGCTTGTGTAATTTGGGCTGCTGGTGACTAGTAGGATTACCTGGTAAACTGGATTTCTGTTGAATAGACTCAACAGTTCTTTTGGTGTTCCTTATGGAAATAGGACGTTTATCATATCACCTTGAATTTACGCCAGCCTGGGTGGACACATGTGATTACCGCCTCAAAGTAGCCGGGCTACGAGGTTGTGAGGTATATGACTTCTGGAGAGATTCAGAGTATACGACTGAATTCAGCTTAGAAGTTTTCGATGGTATGGCATTCGTGTCAGTGTGCAAGGAATGCACGTCAATACTATGATCTGCTAACATTTCTATGTCTGCGATTTCAGTATTTAGAACTGAATCTTCAACAGTTACTTGACTTCCGTTAGTTTGTGCATACGATATTACCTGGTGCTCTTGGTCATTAGGTAATCCAACGAGGGAAGTATTAACAACGGCTGTCTTATTGGGGTTATATTCATTTAGTTTTCCTGCGCGGCATCATCTTTGGCAAGAAGTTAAATCAGGTACAATCCTGATTATGGTGTAAGGTGTTGAGGAGCCGAGAATTTTGCCAGAATCCAAAAATTTCTTAACTAGGTCAACAGACTTAAATTTGAAGAGTACAGGGCACGGGTGGTCTGCAGATTTCTTAAGAAGCCGCAGAACCTGGCAGTCACATAGTGAAATGTTGCGCGCCTGTAGACAGACTGCTTTAAGTTTGACAATGGGGACATTGTCTGGTATATCATATCCTAAGACATTATATGAGGACATGACCCTCTTTACAGCCTCTGCAGTCAAAATGTCTAGCAGGCGCTCAGATTTGAGAAGTGAATCTAAGCAAGTTTCTTGTGACGGACCACACAGTTGGATGAAAGGAGTGATACTTTCAAATTTATCCTGCAGATCTAATATGGATTTCTGAATGATCTGTAAATCACTAGTGTTACGGGCTACCTTATCAATTAGTTCTTCCACTAAGTTAGGTACTATAACTCTCGGTGTATCGATTGATCTAATGTTTTTAGTGGGCTGCTGACTATTTGATGCTAGTCTCCTATTAGTACTCACTCATTTAATAACTTTGACCATTATGGAGGTAAAGATAATATCAATTTCTCAAAAACTGATGAAAGTGTGTGAAATGCTATTATATTATCTAAATAGATAAAACAACGATAAGCGGGTATGAATGTATAAAACATAAACTAAAAATAGATTACTATCAAACGAGTTAACTCTGATAGTTTTAGACCACAAAACTTAGGGCTTCTCTACAGTCTTTTAGTGATAGATTGCTCTTTATTCACACGAATTCGACTGGATCCAAACAGTATTCTGGCTGTGATAAATTTAGATATTTAGCTACCGGAGGTGCAACCAATATCAGTTATAATTGTATAGTAGTCAAATATAGACCACGATATTCCAGAATGGGAAAAATTATTTCCACGTTATTTGGGGAGAATGTAACGTCCTACGCGAAGCGTGCGGGACTTAGTTCGGCAGACTTAGTTCTAAAATATTTCCTGTTCGTACAAGATTTACATGTAATCTGAAGCACAGCATGTGACGGAATATTGATGAACATGAAGAGTGCATCAAATCTGTACGTTTTTCTTCATTTTGTCCAAGAATTGTACAGGATGTGTTGAAAACTAATTAAATGTGTGCGAAATCATGTAGTGATCATTTAATATGGCTGCGTGATTAAAACAGCGAGAAAGAAGAGTTTAAGCATTCTGATGGATGGAAATTTTCTTAGTTCAGAGATTTAGGCAGGTCGACGCTGGAATATCTGGTAGTATAGTCAAAGCTAAGGTCTAGCAGGACGGATAAATAAATAAATTTATTCTCATAGTACAGTACATGAGGGACGCCAGTTTACAGGCATCATCAAATTGTTACAGAAATAGAACCATATAATTCAATCACAATTTACAGGCAGTAGCAAGATATGCTTTACATGTTCGCTGGGGATTATACATACACTTGATAAATGTTAATCCCAGTAGTATAAAACAGCATTTTCACTTATATACAATCATTTCTGTGCGAAGTTGGAAAAATCTGCTAGATTGTCAGTGAGTGCAAAACAACAGGAAATACAGGAGTATTATCTTCGCATTAACAAAAAAACCAGGTCTTTGGTGGATGGATTATAAGTGCCTGGGAAAAAATAAAGCTTGAAGTAAATATTCATACATAACTTTGTTGTGTGCAGAGTCCTCAAATTATAGTTCATTGATGTGTTATTTTGAAATCAGTGATATGTTTATCTCATTTCATCTTCAATGTCATTGTTGGAAGTAAGTACATAAGCTTCGGACGCATTAATTAATGGATTTCTACTGCTTGTGGGTATTTTCTTAGCGTTAGGAAGGTTTATGAGTTTCAGCTGTTCCGACAGCAGTTGAGAATATTAACTGCTCAGCAACATTATTGATATAAGTTCATCACATTATCTAAGGAAAGGTGGGTTGCAGTTGGTGAGGTAAATATGGTGCCCAACGAGCGTACATCTATCCATGTGATGTTGTGGTGAGTTATACCTTTTTCATGTTGTCGATTTATGTCCACTTTATTTCGCTTATTGTGTTGAGTAGAAGTTTTACAAACGAGATTTCTTGTCTGTTTGAGGATACGTATCTTAGCCGTTGATGTTTTATCTAGAATTATAAATATAGGCAAAAACAACAGGTGTAGTATTTAAGCTTATACATTAAATGGACCTATAATTTCGGAGGCTCTCAGATAGGAACTAGAACTACTATCGTGTGCAAACTCTTGTAGTTTGTCATTAAGCACCTTTTTGAAGGAGGCCAATGTACTTGCTTGACGCATTTCCATTGGTAGTTTATTCCATATCTGTGCATACCTAATCAAGTAAAACTTTTGCCTGGTGGCTGTTTTACATTGTTCGATAGCTACTGCACCCCTAGTGTGTCTTAGTTTGTAGCCATTGTCATCTGAAAGTCGAGTGCCATTAGTAGAGGTAAAAGCTAAGTGGTTTAGAAGCTTATAGTAAAGCGTCAAGTTTAGTCTCAGGCGTCTTAGCCATAGTGTTTCTAGTCCTAGGGTATCACATCTAGTGGAGTATTTCGTACCATTTTCAGTTCCGAGTAATTTTAACGTGAAGTACCTCTGCACTCCCTCGACTTTCAATTTGTCCTCTATGCGTATGCTACTATACATGAGTGAACAGTAATCAAATAAAGGGCGCACACAAACTTTGTACAACAGAATTCTAGACTCATTTCTGTAGAAGTTCCTGAGTAGAAAGCCGATAAGTCTGCGTGACTTTGACACTTGTTTGGAGATGTGTTCAGAAAATGATAAGTTATGTGAATATTTCAGCCCTAGGTCCAGTACAGATTCCAGTCGTTGAAGTGCATGGCCTTGAATTGTCAGGTCAAGTTCTAAATCGTTGCAACCTATGCAGAGCCAGCCACATTTTTCGACATTAAATTGGAGTTGCCAGGTGTCACACCATCTATCCATTTTTTCTAATTCTTGCTGTATGGCGTTTACTGTTATTCCAAGATCTGTGTTCTTGCATTTATACGTCACTTTTAAGTCATCTGCATATAGTATTGGTTTACCTACACTAAAGCATTCACAGATACTGTTTATATATATTATGAATAAGAGTGGGCCTAATACACTTCCCTGGATTACACCACTACTTACTGGTTTAGGCCTTGAGATGATCGAGCCAACTTTCGTTGTCTGACTTCGGCCATAGAGAAATGATTTTATCCAGCTCAGGAGAGGATCACATATCCCTAGTGAGCATAACCTGCTGACTAGCAGATTATGGGGAACTCTGTCGAAGGCTTTTGTTATATCGAAATGTAGTACAATTACTAGTTCTCTGTTGTCCCTACTTCGTGTAACTTCATTGAAAAAGTCTATGTGGCAGGTCACACATGATCTTTTTCTAAGAAATCCGTGTTGTGATGGATTGATAAGTTCATGTTCTAGTAAGTTGTCTGACACTTGGTCTTTAACCACTTTCTTCATTATTCGGGATATTACCGGTGTTATATTGATAGGTCGATAGTTGCATACACTGGTTTTGGCCCCTGCTTTGTACCTAGGTAATATGTATGTGGTTTTCCACACTTCAGGATAAGTTGCAGTTTCCAACGAGAGAGTAAATATTCTAAGTAACAAGACTACCATTTCCGTGCTACCATTTTTGTACATGACAGATGGTATGTCATCTGTTCCAGTACTACCATTAGACTTCAATGTCTTAATCGCTGAGTCTATATTTTGTATATTTAAGTCTATTTCGCCTAATTTGTGGTTACTTTTGCAGGTCATTTGGAAATTTTGGGTCGGGTGCACTCTGGCGTCATTGCAAAACCACTCATTGAGGAGTTCACTTATAACCTGGGGATCATTGTATATTATACCCTTATGCTCCAAGCTGCTTACAGTATTGTCTTTACCGCTTTTTAGACGTCTCTGCAATATCCTACAAAGTTCCTGAGTTTTGGAGTTACCCAAAAGCGCTTTATTTTCTTCAAGTTGTGACATCATTTTGTGTTTATCTTCAAGCCGTTTAAGTGTTTCATGTATTTGGTTTAACGCATTAAATTCCTTAAATATATGGTATTTCCTTTTCAATTTCTTTAGTTTTAGTCGCGTTTTGCGGTCTATAAATGGAGTTGGTGTCTTTAGAGCAGATTTTAGGGGCGCGATTATGTCTCTTGCTGAGCCAATTGTTTTGTAGAAAATATCAAGTGATACTTCTAAGTTATTGTTAATGAAGTATTCTTCCCAGTCAGAACTTCTCAGCAGATCTGATAGGAATTCCCAATCGGCATTCTTATAGTCCCTATTCTGATAGTGCACCGGGGAATTTTTAGGTGTGTGTTTAGTTGTTAGTCGGAGGGGTAGCGTGCAGTACAATATGTTGTGATCACTGTTATCAAGTTTATTTCCTACCTCTATCGAGATTGGCTCTATTTCATGACAAAGGATTAAGTCAAGAGTGCTTTCATTTCTTGTAGGGAGGCGTACGCACTGCTTCCATCCGCCTACGTCTATAGCTTGTAGTAGCTCGTCATGGATGGCCACATAACGGTCGTGAGACTTATTTCTGGTTGGAGCCGATTGGTAACGAGGTCGAATTCGTCGAAACAGCCAAACTGACTGGTTTTCTAGATAACCGTCCAGTCAGTTTTCATGAAGAAGAAAATGTGAAGGGCCCGTTAAAATAGAAAAAATGACGAAGATTTTAAGAATTTGAAGGATTAGCAAGGTGGGTCATGGGTAATAGTAAATTGTTACTGGGACTCAGTATGTTTCAACATGCATTCTGGCTTTTTAATAGACAGCTGTGATGTGTTGGGCGGGTGAAGACAGCTATCACACAGTACTTTCGCGTATAGTATAGCAAGCTGTGTAAGAATTGATAAAACGCCCCTAAAATAGTGAAGCGTAACATCTGATATTGTAACAACATTCATCTGAGCACAAAATCACAACTACCCGAGGAAATTCAAGCCGTTATTGGCCGCCCCCGTTCCACCTGTCCATATATATTGGAACTAGGACTCAGGGTGCGGTTACTCTTCCATAACTGTGTTCACACAAGTGTAAATTGGTATACAGCATAGGGTGTGACGTAATCACATGTCCACTGTTAAGGAGTGTGGCGGGGAATTCTTCTGACTTTTTAGATGATCATAAGCCAGACTGTGTGATAAGTTTCAAGAGTTATCGAGCTTGGTTTCTCTCTTAAAATCCTACTAATTAATTTCCCATCGCGAAGCCATTTGGTGTTGAGAAATTTCTTCGGGATATGGCGAACCGTAGGCTTTAAAGTTAACTGACCTACACCGTTCATAAACTTCAAAAGATATCCATTTTAGACAAGTAGATCCATGAATATTTGTCCTTATCACTCATAGCATCGGAATTACAAATGCTCAGAATCTTTTTTAATAAGCTTTTAATCAAGCCTCTATTGTACAGGAACTGGCAGAAGCTGTGAAGATTTAAACACTTTTCCTTCCAAGTAGGCTTCGCGTAAGTCGAGAGGTTTGTTTATACTATTGTCGGCCCAAAAGCTTGTTAGCTGCTAGCCTTTGGTGTGAAAAAATCATTCAGATAGATGGCCGAAAACCAGGAAGAAGTGGACAGTTGTTTCGTCCTAGTTTGAGACTCTTCAGAAGCCCACACTTACATACCTACCAGGTACTGAACCAAAGATCTTCAGATCGCGGAGCAAACTTATTGACCATCCTTCCTTTTGGGTCCGAATTCAGTGACTTGTGAATCCTAACTACATCAACTCATTATCTTAATACTAAAAGTATATCTTGAAATGAGAATTGGTTGCAACTCTCTTCCTCATATTTAAGACTGATGTTGTTGCATGTCCATTACGGGAATCGCATCTTCATACTTACTGCACATCACAGTCATATTGTCAATGTATCTCTTGCAAAATGGCACCTTAGCGATATAGACACCAGTCATGACGTTGCACATCAGCCAAAAGTGGTCACAAAACAATCCCGTCTACCTGTCGAAGATGGCCCTCTTCATATGTGAAATTGATATTAACGGTGTTTGAAAGAAACAGTAACTTTTTCGAACAGTTGAAAAGAACAAAAACAAAAGTGTGCAGGTGATTCTTTACATAAATCCTACATTGGAAGCTCTGTGGATAATAAGCATTTCAGCACCTAGATGCCACCAGATATATAGATAGGATTAATGAATGAAAGACTGTAAGCAGCTTGGATGACACAAAAACGACAGTCTTACTAGTAGGCTTTTGTTATAATCGCGGCCAAAAGGACTCTTTAGGGGCTGAGGGTCTTGAAGTTAACGGACAACGCAAAGTGTGCTAACGCAAGATCTAATACCTACAACTTCTGTGGCATTCTTTCCGCGTAAGCCAATGAAAAACTTTTTTCCTTCACTTTCCCCGGTGGAACATAGGGTTTCAAGCTAGTGGCTTAAAGTTTCTGTAGCAGTGTTTATTTTACAGGATGGGGTTGCTAGCCTCATGCCCAAACTTTTCTCTTCACCAGCATTATTTCTGGCTTCGCGAGGTAAAGGAGTACGTCGGCCGGGGATCGAAACCCGGACCATGTGCATGGTCGGCGAGCGTCCTAACCGCTATGCCACCGACGCAAAGAAAAACTAAAACACCAGAACTGATCGTTCAGGTTACGAAGTATATTTTGGGGTTAAATTGGAGTGCGAGGATGATTGCTCAACTAGCTTGGAATCGTGCACAGACAAACGAATGTAACAAGGATGCTTGACCGTTAGCCTTCAGCTAAACAAATGGAGTTAAACAGTGAGGGTTAGCATCCAATGTTCAGTGATGAACGTTGTAGCTAATAATTCTGGGGAATTACCTACCGCTACGACTCCTGATACAGAATTGAAGTTCGGAAAAAACTTACTCCTTTTTTGTTTAAGAGTCTGACAACTGAGCTGGCTGGTGACGCAGCAGCAAATGAATTTCTCCCAATTAAACCTTAACTCGACATAGTCGGGATTTTATCTACATTAAGGTAAGCTTCGTGATTAACTGTGAGTATTCATTCTGTGGTGTTTCAAACACCAATCGCAACTATAGAAAATAAGACAAATCTGTCAAATGAACTGGATGACTGAATTATATTAAGCACCAGAAGTTATTACAATTCACGAATACTTGAAGGTGCAGTCCCAGCACCACCAATTTCAACATGATTATTTGTAGAATTAAGCGTCGTACGCGGCAGGTGATTCTTCTTCACTGGTGATTCGTTGGACTGACTGTAGACATTTATTAGAAGGAAACTTCTTACCACATCCAAGTTTCTGGTTAGTTGAAGTCCGATGGAATTATCCTGATGGCTATTTGTCAACTTTTGACTGACAGGGAGCACGAATAGTTCAGTACACAGGAATGTGTCCAGCAACAGAAACTCCTAGGCCCTGAATTTTCTTTCAACAAAATGGAGTGGCTGATTGGCAACAGAACAACCACTAACAACGGCGATTCCAACAAGCTAAAAAACAACTTTCATAATGATCTGACATCCCGTTTCTACCGTGGTCCACTTGATGAGAGTTAGGTTGTTGTGGTGCTCTATTTGACTAAACTAGCGTACACGTATATCCTAGTACTTCTTTGCTTTTATTATTGTGTCCTAACTTTGTGATTACTCGACATCCACAACGTAAATCAAAAGGCACTTGAGAAGGAGTACAAACGTGTATTATCGCCGTAATCAAAATTCAAAAGTTGAGCGAGTGCCATGTATGAATTGTTAACACGCAATCTTTGGAGTGATAAACAAATCAAAGTCCAATTACATAGTGAAAGTATACTATGATGATGAATAATAAAGTGGGTCACTACAAGGTTAAAAGCTGACATGACAATTCTACAAGTCATCAGAGATCCGGTTCTATTTATCATCGTAAAAAATAGGCCAAGAAAATATTTTCACTAGAAACAATCAAGTGAATAGATACAAAAACTGGATGTAGTAAACGTTTTCTAAATTAAGGCATTTGTTTTATTAATCCAACTATACTTCTTTTTTATCGAGCCCTCGAAGAGGGTTTTTAAATGTTTTTTATTTTTTCGCGATCAAATTATGTGAACTGAAAATCCTAGACTTACGGACATATAATATACATTTGCTGCAAAAATCTACCAAGCAATATTTTGTGTCATATGGAGGTTATTGATTGCACCCACTCCTCTGAATTATTGTGATTTTCATATTAATCTAAAGTTTCTAATGAACTCAGTATATGTGATTTTACCCTATGGTATGGAAACAAAATGAATATAGAAAATTTTTATGATGACTGGAGATGTATTTATCCACAAAGCATAAGGAATGTATAGGTTTAACAATACTACGCTGTGAAAATACGCTAAAATTCTGCAAATCAACAGTAATTAAGATGTCTATTCCAGGAGAATGAACTACAGGAGCTCTGTAGCACCAGAAGACTCTTCGGGATATGTGGAGTCCTTGATGTCTAATCGTTCCAAATTTAATAGTTTTTCGGGAACAGATTTGGGCATTTCTCCAACCAACGAGGGCGAAAAGGAGCTTATCAGCTACTACATTGTAGGTGTATCAATGATAGGGGTTTGTTGCTTCGGTATAGTCGGAAATTTATTGTCTCTCATTGTTCTGACAAGACGTTCCGTTGGGGGTTCCACTACAAATACATATCTTATCTCCTTAGCCGTAGCTGATATGTTTGTTCTTATCGCAACAATTCTTACTGCCATAAAGGATTCTAGAAAGCCAGTTGCAAGCAAGTTGTCTTGGCTTGTTTGGCAAGATGCGCCAATTGTTCCACGGGCTTATCCATTTTGTCACGCTACGGCAGTATTGTTTCAAGTAAGTACCTATTTGTTGATGTGATTAATGTTGTTACTAGAGTTAGATGTTTGTAATAACATGCTGAAGTAAAGATGTTCCGTAAAATAAATTAACCAAATATATTATACGGTTGCGTACTGCTGTTACACATCCGACATTCTCTTCCATTCGTCATACAGATGCGATTCTGGTAACATTTTAACTTTTTTCCCTAAAGAGCTTCATTCGAGAATTTTGTTAAAAACTATTTTAGATTCTTTGCACAAATCACACTGTTTCATTATTGTGCTGTAAGACGAAAACCATTCCGTACGTATTCCGTTGAGTGAGGTTTTTAAACAGACGATAAATTATCAGAGCTTTTTCAGGAAATCAGACATTTATCTACTAATAAGTTTGCCTCCCAGTTGTCAAATTTTGGTTATTGGCTCAAAGTCGTTAAGTAAAGATACAGATTGGCAACCAGGATTCTTCAGAACAAATGAGCTGCTAAAGGAATTAAAACGTGATATTAGTACTTAATATATTGGATTCAGGAATTCGGAATTTCAGTTGTATGGTGTACTGTCCATAGCACTTAACTGTGTTAATAGGTTGTTAGTTCCAGTGAAGTTTTAAGTTTTTACATTCTACGTTTTGCATCGTGCAGTAAAATATAAATAAAAACAGGAGAAACACGAAACCGATTTTACTTTATTATTCTTGCAGTTATTTGATTTATGTGTTTCATTCAGCCTGAAGCTCACGACTGCTGTATCTAAGAGGAAATTTACTTATTCACAACAGCGCTAAATGCATTCCAACGAATATGCACAGATTCGAACAAAACACTTTAATTTCAGTTCTAGTTGACCAGTTTGTGCTATAAAATCACTCAAAGGTCACGATTGTTAAAGAAATAATAAGCATATGATGAAATCAACAGTCTGGAAGAAATAAAGATATGAAGGTTGCAGATTAAGATGAAGATAACATGTAAACGATTCAACCTCGGCAAAGCTATAATTTAATAGTGTTAATTCGCGTTTCCAGATAAACATCTATGATTTCTTGAGTGTACTGACAAGAAAGCCTGCTTTCCGCTGTAGGGAACATACTGGCGACTGAAGAAGAAAAAAGCCTTTCTGTTTAGATGTGATAAAATATCTTTAAATTTCACCGTTCTTTTATTATGATTTTATAAACCTACTTACTGTTCTGGCCTCTTGTGGTCAGATATTTCACCTTATCAGTTTAAATAATTGTTTCTAGTGGTTGCTTCATCATAGGTTTTCAGACCTTATTCTAGCTTCAATATGAGTCAAAAAGTAGAACTTGATTTCAGATAATGATCTTTTTGTTTGTAATTTTAGACAATCAAAGTCCCTTTTAAAATAACAATGGCCAGAGTTTTTTCGACCCTTTTTAATACGCAGTTTTTATTGGCATTTTCCCGAAATATATCGGAAAACTACTCAATAGCTATTGACTTGGATTTCCTATAGTCTGTTACGGCATTATTTATAGATCTGAATCAAATAGCTTGTTGTCTTCTTTTGCATATGCGAATGAATGTCTTTACTTTATAGCAGCAAATATACCACTTAGTAATTAAAACGTCAAAAGATAATTAAAGGATATTGCCCTAAAGCAGACCTTATATGATACATCTTGGTGTAAGTGGTTTGTTTACACAGACTCTGTTACTGTGAAAATCTAATGACCTTCAAAAACTTCATGGTTGGAATAGACTCGATGCCTTTGGGATATTTTTAAAATATTTTATTCTATATTCATTCCGAAAACTAATGAGCCCGTCGAATTTAATGCAATAGATTATTCGCTGTTTTTAAAAGTTGAAACTGAAGTAATATTTACCATAATCAGCTAACTTCACTTATTCAGATAAAGGGATAAGCTGTTGCTGTTGCTTACGATGTAGAGTCTAGCTTTATATTAATCAGCATTTAGCCTTTTCTACCTGACTTGTCTGCTTGTTTCATTCTTTCACGTTCTCAATAGAATATTAGGCTTCAAGCTAGGAACCCGAAGTTTCTGTAGTAGTGTTTATTTTTACAGGATGGGGTTGCTAGCCTCATGCCCAGCCTTTTCTCTTTACCCGCTTTATTACTTGCTTAGTGAGGTAAAGGAGTGCGTTGGTGGCCGGGGATTGAACCCCGGACCATATGAGGCGTGGTTGGCTAGGATTCTACCGCTGTGCCACCGACGCACACTCGTCTTGGTTTATATCATTCTGCAAATGGCAGTGGGGAACTTATTATGTCTTATTTTATGTGACCTGAGGTCTGTAAGTTAGTTATGCTAAGACTGCTTTGACTTGAGTTTAATAGATGATGGACATTATACCCATGAAATTATGTCCTATTTGTTATAAGGAAACTCACCGACTGGTTGTTCAGTCACTAGGAAACTTTGAGGGGATTTGAATCAGTCTTAATTATTAGTCCCCAAGAAATAGGTAAAGGGATATAGCGGAGAGAATAATTAAATCAGGAAATCTAAACAATCCATGTGATAAGTAAACAAAAACAAAACAAGAACCAGAAAAGTCACAGGATAATTTAAGCTCACTTTAATTATTTCACAGATTCTTTTCAATTATATATAACATGGGCGTCGGTGGCACAGAGCTAGAATGCTCACCAAGCATGCACGTGGTTTGGGGTTCGATGCCCGGCCGACTCACTATATTACCTCACCAAGCCAGTAATAAGACTGGTAAAAAGCGGAGGTTGGTCATGAGGCTAGCAACGCCAACCCGTAAAAAATAAACATCACTGCTATTGAAACTTCAAAGTTCTATCTTGAAGCCCTATGTTCCACTCGGAACGTAAAAGAATAAAATAATAATATACGACCTAAACTATATAAGAGGGTTTGGACATGCGTTTTCCGCGTTATTGAGAAGTAATTGATAGGAACCTTAAATAACATAACTCTGGAATGATGAGAGTTGTTACATAACTATAATCATTATCATTATTCCTATCGTTATTCAACAACTTACGTCATGACGGAATTATGTTACTTATGGTTATTACCAATTACTGCCTTACTACATGACAAAAATTTGTGTCCAAACGCTTTTGTAATTTATTCAGGTTACAGACAGTTGATAAAAGTCAGTGAGATAATAAAAATGAGCTCGTATTATCCTGCTGCATGTTCAAACTAGATTAAGGTTAGAGAAAATTGTTCAGTCACATGAATCCACAGTCAGTGCTTTCATAGGCTGCTCTAATCTTGATATTAGGATAAAACTTGGGCACTGGTAATTTGTGCTCAAAACGTCATCAGTAAATATTACTGTATAACACTGTGTGATTTTACCTCTAATGAAGTTCTGATCTAATCTCCTTAATTTCCTTTCAGCTTGACTCCTCTTACAGTACAGATTGAGGAATTTAGTGACTTGAAATACTTCATGTATTTTCTAGCTACATCAATTAATGAGACTTTAAAATATCAACTACCGACTTACCTTCGTCACCTTTACTACATCGTCTTGTTGCATATAACATGAGCGGTCATAAATCTGTAGGTTTTTCCAAATCTCTTGATTCCAGTGGCCGTTTCTGTTTGTTCTAAAGTGGGATGAAATAAAAAGTGCACAGTATACACGGTTTTTGGTATGTGTCCTGATATATTGTCGCTGCTAAAGGTTAAGCGATTTGACAAATGTTACATATGCCTCCTATGTCAGTGGTGAGTTTTTGTCAACAGTAGGTCTGTTTTATGTGATCTGACTTATAGCATAAGTGAAGTGGTGAAGAAATCCGGACGTGATATCCGGCTATCGAATAAAGGATGTGCGCACTGCTCAACAGTTCAATCTGTCCTTCTTTGCAGAGGTGAGACTTGGCTAACAAAAATGAAAGATATGAAGAGGTCAGCTGTCTTTCAAAGTGACTATTCGTTTGTTAGGTAGGGATAGGAATCAGTCGATAAAGTTTTGAAGATACGTCTGTCGAGACGAATGACATACGTGTTACACATCAAGTTCTTTGTCCAGAAGTTTAAGGTGATATAAAATTACGTTGGAAAAAAACCAGGGCTGTTCAGATCAAAAACTGTCATCAGTCTATCAAGTCTTTGGGCATTGATTTTAGCCATGTTGCAGGGGCAGGGACGTGCAGACTGCCTGGTTGTAGTCCTTGAGATACTAAGAATCACTGGCTGAAGACTGCCAGTGATATGACTTAATGTCGTTCTTGGTGGCGCAGATGTATGCAATCCATGTGTTCACTTGGATCCATCAAATTTTTATTATTCCCCCCGTAATTATTCTTCATTCTGTAGATTTCCGTCCATAATGATTTTTTAATTGTCTTTACGCGTGCTCCTACAAGGTGTGACAACTTGAAACTCTGAGTTTTTATGCAAATTTCTAAGTCTAAAATTCAGTTCAGTTCATCCAACCATTATTTTTTCTGAATCACTACTTGAAATGGATGTAAATTAGGCCTGTAGGACACTACTCAAAGGCTACTAACAGCGTTCAGAATACTCTGCATTTCATTATTGTCTTCGCCTAAAAACTGTGTTATCTTCGTTTATCAAGTCGGTGATGCCTTCACTTAGTAAGATCCAAATTGTCAAAAAGTTCAGATGAAATCACCTCTGTTGATTCATGTCATAAAATGAGGCGGAAATGGTGCGAAAATCGGAAAGTGAAATTGCTTTGGACAACCACTTTCTATGTGTTCTTGTGCATCTTCATGATTTCGACGAAAGTGCATCTCTTTAATGCGTATGCTTTCAAGATGCCGCATTTAAAGAAAGAAATTGTCACATTTTTAAAATATTACTCAGACCGCATGAAAAAAGTTTTATTGAACTAATAATACTTCTGAGATGCTTCCAAAACGCTTTTGGATATTCATATTTATCCAGACAATTCTTCCAGAAGAAAATCCTTTGTTCCCGATTGTCTTGATTGTTACACTTTCTAGTTTTATCAGTTGAACCTGTGAGCGGAAATAATTTCGGAATTTTCTCACACCATTATTATAAATACACGAATATACAGCTATCTAGTTGATGACTTCGTCGAAAAGAAAATTTTCTTCGCTGCAACCGTCTTTTTAATAATTCCTATGATCCAATGTGTATATTCTGTGATTTGAAGAGAAGCAAGGACTTTTCGACGGTAAAGGGACTGAACAAGTTTCAATCAAGCTTTGTCCATCAAGCTTGCTGACGCGAATACAAAGATTTTCTTCCGGAAGAATTGTCTACATAAACATGAATATCCAAAAGCTTTCTGGAAGCATCCCAGGCGAAATCACATATCCCCTAACTCACGTATACTGAATTAACATTACTGTAAGGTACTTTATTGACTGTAATAATATAAGTCTTTAGGAAATTTAATTTTAAGTAGAATTTTAGAAGTGTTCTTAAATAAGACGGTCGACTCCTACTTAGATATTTAATTTCAGACATTTTAACTAGTCAGCTTTTCCTAATATCTGGTCAAATTGTCTTTAAAAAAATCATGAAAAATGATAAAATTCCGTTGATTGTGAGTTATTCTGTCGTGAATACTTTGTACTGGGTATATTAATCAATTACAAAGTAACGATTTACACACGATAGTGAAATTGATAATATTTAGGCCTTTCACTTGCTGACATGACTGAGTGAGTGGTAAAATATTGTAGAAAGTTTCAGAGGATTGCATGAACTGCATGAGATACGGAAAATAAGAGAGCAGGAATAGGATGACATCAATGTACAACGGGCGACATAACTTAGTAAATAATAATAATTTAATAATTTATGGACCATTGGATCAGGTACCAGTGACTTAATGGTCTACGAGCTCGCTAGGCTTGTAACCAGAAGTTCCTAGGTTGAATGCGTACTAACGAAGAGTCCCAAACTAGGCTGACGAAACAGCCAGCCGTCTAGTACTCCCAGGATTCCCAACCAGTGTCAGTTCATGATGAAATCTTGTAACCACTCAAATCTGTGAAAGCCAACACTTGAATAATAAAGATGTATTCATAACTCTGAATATGATAAGGAGTGAGTGCATCTGAATTATTGTGAACAACTTTCAATCATGACACTAAGACTCTCCAACACTTATTTTTCTTATTTTCAAGAGTTTGTAACGATTTGATTTGGGGAACCAACCATTGAAAACCGGAAAGGAGTACTTGACACCTGTTTGGTCCTTGCGCTTGGGACTCATTGGCATTACTGGTTGATATCAATCCGTGATCCAAACTTATTGAAGTCGTTTTGAAACTCCTGTTTTATGAAGTACAATGGTTCATTTAGTCTAGGTTAATAAACTGCCTTCATCAATTTTACCTTTAGGAGCACACTTCTAAAAACAGAAAATTTGATTTTGATTTGTTCTTAATGACATTTAAAGTGTACTTTAAGCTAGTGAAATTCAGATATTATGAATATATTGATGTTATTCACACTTCTAATAAATTGTAGAATAACTTAACTAAATAGAAGTTTATATAAATAAGGAAAAGTACACTTAACACCTGATATTCTGCTATAGACAGTAAGTCAACACATCTAAACTAAGTGATGTTGGAATATTTTTAACAGAAATACACAGATCTGGTTATTATTATTATTCAAAACAGTTTGAGAAGTGAAACACTTGTCAACAAAGTGGTCGACTTTATAGTTGGAAAAACTAACAGCTATCTGTATGGGTCCTTAGATCGAGAAATTATTTCTGTAGTTTTTTAGTTTTTTTTATTCTTTTACGTTCCGAGTGGAACATAGGGCTTCAAGATAGAGGTTTGAATTTTCAGTAGCAGTGGCGTTTATTTTTACGGGATGGCTTGCTAGCCTCATGTCCAACCTTCCCTCTTTACTAGTCTCATTACTGGCTTAGCTAGGTAAAGGAGTGCGTTGGTGGCCGGGGATTGAACCCCGAAACACATGCGTGGTTGGCGGGTATTCTATCGCTGTGCCACCAACGCATGGTTTATTTTAGTTATCCGCTACTAATTACATTCAGCAGACAGGGCTTAAAAATTTGATTCTTGCTATGGGGGGACAAATATGGTTGATCTAGTGTAGGGGGCACTCGATTTGTAGCTGCGGTGGATGATATTAGTGTAGTTGTGTTTATTGAGCTGGATTTTTTTTAATCGCGAGGCTTTCACCGTCTTTCCAGACAACATCCTCATCGCAGACTTCAATTTGATTGCTTTAAATTCAAGTATGGGATGAAGATATTTGTTTAGAAAGACAACGAAAGCTTCGTAAATAAACCATCTAGCTTACATAGCACAACTACATCAGCTTCAAAAAATATACTCACGCTTATTTTTAACCAGTTTTTAAACCACTGGTGTGCATTTCTTGGAGACGAAGGAGAAATACCGTGAAGGAATAGTCTACGCTTCAGACCGAATATTCCTGAGTCAAATCACATACTATAGATTGTTATTTTACTTGAAGATGCTAAATGAAGTTAAAATATAATGCAATAAATTACGCTGAGAATTAAGTACATTTTGTAAACATTTTGTCCTAGAATAAAGATGTTACTATTACATTATTATATACTGAACTCATTTTTCCTAACCTGGAGATCTTAGTTAGTTTTTATTAGTCACCAGAGCTTAGTTCCTAATTGTAAGTTCATAACTTTGAATTTGCTTATCAAACTGAACATTTTCTCATATGGTTCCAGATGTGAATGTAACACTGTTGATATCTATGACTTCAAACTCTGCAAGTGCATCACTGTATTGCAGTACATTAGTGCCTGTTTTCGGGCTTATAAAAAAGCGATTAAAAATGTCCATTAAATTTTTTTTCAAAAGAATGGTTACTGAACAAAGAATATTCTTTTCGATAACCTCCTCTTCATCATCAGGTTCTACAGTTATACATACACAATAGTGAATGAATAAATGAATTAGTGTTATTAACAACATTAGTGTTGTTTAAATAACATCGAATCAATAATAACAATAATAATATCAATGGATTACAGTTCTATAGCATAAACATAACACATACACACTGAATATCAGACAGAGAAATTAGGAAAGATAATAATACCAATTCATGAAGGCCAGAGCAATAGAAGTGGCTTGACTTGCTTCTTTTGCACACAAAGCACCAGTTGTTTCACGTGAATCGCGATAGCCTCTGCTGTTTGGAGTGTGTGGTACCTCGATATTTTTGGCAATTTATTTGGTACCCGTTAGATGATAGAGAGGGATTCTTCAATTCTGGCTTTGTGGCAGGCCGGTTTGGCCGGTTGATGATGGTTTCTACTACACCTTTACTTAGACATATTGGGAGATGTACCCCAGCGAGCACGAACAATCAAGTTCCTAGAGCAACGACCAATATAACATAGAGATGACTATTTCCTTCATTGTGACGAGTTTTCGTGTCAATGTAAAACAGCTTTTGTAGTGTTATAAATAATCTCGTAATATTAGTCTTAAATTTGACTACCCTTCTGTGTTATCCCTTAATTTATTTACATGCTATTGACTTCACCTTAATACCGTGTCTTCTGTTATTTTTATTATGATAATGGAAGGTACATGTAAGTTAACATTAAGCCGATTATCTGTTTTTTTCCCGTATAATGCGATTGTCTATAAGAGTAAAAAAGAGACTAAAATAAGAGATTTTCTTCACATTCACAGCTTAAATCTATAGGTGTTGAATTGAGATAGAAGGCAGATTAAATGTAGTAAGACTAAAACTGAAATAATTCACATTTTCCAGCTTTCTTTTTGCCTGAATCTCCTCGGAAAAGTACTGTTTATATTAGATGGCTGGAGGCAATCGGCAGGAAACCTCACCTGACCTAAGTTTCTGGCCTGCTGGCACTCATCAGTCAGGAAGGCGTATCTACAACCTTGAAGGAACTCATGTCCCTTCTGAGATTTGATTGAACACTAGGTAATAAGTAACTGGCGTCATGCGTCCACGTGACAAAGATACCGTCTCTGAATGCCGCAGTGGGTAACACGGGTTTGAATCTCAAAAGGGACATGAGTTTCTTCAAGGATGCAGATACGTCTTGCTGATTGGTGAGTGTCAGCAAGCACGAAACCTAGGTCAGGCGAGGCTTCCTGCCGATTGCCTCCAATCATCTAATATTAGTAATTTTGAGTTCACCGATCAACTGAGAGTAAGTGCAATAGGAATGATTCAGAAAACTCTACTACCCCTTACGCCAAATACGGAAAAAGAACTACAGTTATAAAAATGAATAATCGAAGTTGTGCAGTTACAATTGATTTGATTATGAACGATAAATTTTGTTTGAAATATTGTCATCCAATAAATAATCCTGTTTCACTGTATGATATATCCAACAAACAAATTAATATCGAAATAAATGATCATTATTTCATCTTGTACTTTCAATACAATACAGTTATTGAAATGATTTTAAGACGAAACAGCTGTCCAGTACTCCCAGGTTTCCCATTGGTTCTCTAAGTGATGTCAGCTAATGATGAAATCCTCCAACAAATCAAACAAAAAATCCCTACAAAACCAATACTTAAAGATATAATTTGCCTTTGCTGGCGTACATTAGTGAATTTATAACTGTAGGGTCATGAGTCAGTGTCACGGCATCCACGAATGTGGTCTGGGGTTTAATCCCCGACCACCGACGCACTCCCTTACCTCGTTGAGCCAGTAATAAGACTGGTAAAGAGGGAATGTTGGTTATGAGGCTAGCAACTCCATCCCGTAAAAGTAAACATCTCTGCTACTGAAACTTCAAGCCTCTAGCTCGAAGCCTTATGTTCCACTGGGAACGTAAAGAAATAAAACAAAAACAAATGAAAAAAACTGAGTGCATCGCGATGGCGAGCCGCCTAGAATGGTGTTCACACCGCAAACCTGACTGATAGAATTTAGTCAGCACCAAACACAGGGCTAGACACATTACACTAGTTACTGACTGGTGTTCAATAAAAGTACTGTTTAATAACTGATATAATTAAGAACTTTGGGAAATTGTTTGGAAATCAGTTGATAGTAACTGTAATAGCTGATTGTATACCGTGAATTAATAACTGAATTTACCTGAAAGGTTATTTCACATTTATTTATTATAACCTGGAATAGTAATGGAATGTAAAAACTGTATTATAATAATAATAAGTACAGATTTAGGCGGCGAATATTCACGGTACAAGTTCACTGTCTAATTACATTTTTGCTTAGGTCATTTAAACTGTTCGACAGTTGATCCAATGCATTCACGTGGTCCATATAATTAGTTTTACGAGTGTTACAGTACATCTGCTCTACTCTTTCGGGTTCCACTCTAGCGGTAGCCTGTCTAGTCATGTCACTTGATGGTTTTCTCAGAGTATGGCGAATCCACCTCCATTTCTTCATGCCTATTTGTTACACAATCGGTTTCTGGTTGGCTTGCTCCCAGAGATCCCTGTTGCTGATCTTTTCTGGCCATCTGATCTTGAGTGGTATTGAGCGAAGGCAGCTGTTGATGAAGGTCTGTAGTTTGTTTGAGGTGCTCTTTATGACGCGCAGTGCAAGTCTCTGATCCATTCGTAGAGTAGCACTCACTTCACATTGGAATTGAAAATCCGGATTTTATTTTTGATGCTGAATGCTGTCGACCTCCACACAGAACTACCAGTGAACATCAACTCCTCAACGAGAGCATAAGTCCTGAAGGCAATCAAGGTGCTAAAAGCTGGAAAAGCAGCAGGAACAGATGGAATACCAGCAGAAGCATTGAAAATAGACCTAGAGACAACAGTGGACTTGATCAGGAGAGGGTGTGGAAGGAGGGCAAGTTACCTGCGGATTAGAAGAAAGGCTACTTATTCAAACTGCCTAAATTAGTTAAAATAAACTAGTTATATATTAGTTGTTGAATTTTTTGATGGTGAAGTGATTTCGATATTATTATTTTTTTACTGTGTATAGACTGCAAATATTGGCAACTGTCAGTAACATTCTACCATTCCTTTGTCATAGTCTAATGGCTTCCAGGGTTTTCTTGTCGCAGCTAGTCCGAAAAATTACACATTATTTATGACTACGTTTCAAGTGATCATTACTGTCCTGAAGTTTTTTTGACAGTCATTTAGTCGGCTGAAAGTGATGGCAAAGAACTATGTGTGCAATAGTGATATGCCTCTGAAACTTTATGGCCCACCCGGAAAACAAAAGATGAATAATCGTAATAATAGATGGATGTTTAATAAACAGTTAAGCGCTAACTAATCTCAGGAACTTTATTTAGCGAAAATTAAATAATTCAAGCGAAATAAACAATTTCAGACTGAAGTAAATACAGTAAATGAGAAAGAAGGCAATGCTATTTACGCTAAAATGAAAGTACAATTGTTAACTGATATTTAAGTGTTGGTTTGCAGGGATTTGATTGGTTACAGGATTTCATCATGAAGTGAAATCATTTAGACAACCATTGGAGAACTAGTGAATAGTACTGGACAGCTGTTTCGTCAGCCTAGTTCGGGACTTATGGGCAGTACACACCCACTGGGGTTCGGACCCTCTGGTTACAAGGCTAGCGAGCTCGTAGACCATTAAGCCACTAGCCCTATTCAGGTAGGTGGGTTCTAGTGGGAAGTCGGGTCGGGTCCCAGTGACTAAGTGATCAATGAGCTTGCCTTGTAAGCGGAAGGTCCTGAGTTCGAGCTCCAGTGGGTGAGTTAACTGACATTTATTGTCGAAAGCATTTTAGCATACTGCTATTATTTACTTATTAGAAAAAACCAATATACAGCAAACGGTAGTGTTTTGAGAGTCGGTAGTTTAGGTGTGAGTACGTGGTCTAGGTTCGAATCCCAGCCAACGCACAATTCTAAACCTCGCCTAATGGATAGTAGACCAGGAAATGAGTGAAGAATGGGATTGAGGCTAGCAGCCCAAGCCCACAAAAGAAACAACACCACTGCAGCTGAAACTTCAAAGTTTTTTATTATAGCTTGACTCCACACAAGTATGATACAAGTATGGAATTTCCAGCATTTGATATCGTAGCCCAAATTTACCAGGCCGACCATGGATATCGGGTGTGCATCGGTCGGGGATTGAACCCCGGAGCATGTGCATGGTCGGCAAGCGTCCTAACCGCTGTGCCACCGACGCACAGCTTGAACGCTTATGTGCCACTTGACACGCAAAGAATTGAAAAAAGTTGTTGTTTAGATTTATTGTATGCCAATTACAAGTAGTTTATTGCTATAAGATTTCTACTTATACTAGGATTAATTAAGAAAGGAAGGATTTCTCTTATATATATATATATATATATATATATATATATATAGTGTTTCATTGCAGGATTCAGAATCTTTAGGTTACTATTTGCGTCCAGTCGTGTAATATCTGAAAATATACTATACATCTCTTAAACAGATTTCCAAATATTTTCATTTTCAACATAATGAAGTAGGAAATGATTAAATTGCTATAAGAAACAAAACTACTAGGTGTTAAATCTATTATAATTATTATTCCCTTAGGTTCCGAGTGAAATATAAGGCTACACTAGGACACCTCCATTTCACTCTGTTCTCTAAAATCTTCCATAGCTGCCCGCTAGCTTTCATCTCCTCCTTACATGATCTCCTCTATGTCAACCTGTGACCCACGTTCAACTCATCGTTTCGCATTCAGGTGCCATTCAGCAGTGTCGTCAGGGTATATCCAATCCATCTCTACTTCCTTTGGCATATTTGTTGCGGGATTTCCTTGTTGCTTATCCTTTCTGGTCAGCCACAGGATGTTCAGCCAGTATGGAACGAAGGCAACTGCTGATGAAAGTCTAAAGTAATCTGTTAGAAATGCATTTTGGTGAAGTAGGAGCCATACCTCTGAACTATACAGATGCACTGACAAACTTGACTTTAGTGTTCAGTATCCGATTCTTGTTCCCTATGTAGTAGGTTCAGAAGATTTCCTCACTAATTCCAGGTTAATAATGGTTTGTTTGGCTGTTCTAATCCTGGTTGCATTTGATATTCTGTAGTTGAAACGATGCTGCTTAGACGAGTAAAAATAGTTTAGTTTCTGATACTTATTACAATATCAGTTGTTCCTTTGTACATCTTCCATTAGTCCCTCTATAATTTGATAAATATGTTAATATAGTTTGATTACTCAAAATACCTTCAATTTTCTCAAAGTAATCACTTTTATCCAGTAAAACTACACAGTCACCTTAAAAGTGGCTTGCTAATAATTTTGCTTTCATTACTTCTAAGTTCTCTTAGAGCTTCTCTGTGTTGCTTAGATAACAGACTACTTACTGAATGTCTATTATTTTTGTATTGCTGGCAGCCGTCAACTAGCGTCTCTTTGAACCTAGTTAATTCATCGTCCGATGATGGGGTAAGGTATGACCTTTGTGAATACAAATTTTCAAACTGTATATCAGTGTCTAATTGGTCAACTTTGAGATCATAGTCACTAAATTTGGGACCTGGGGATAATACCTCCAGTTGAAACTGGAAAAATTGTGAACACACCGGCCTGGAACTGACGGAAATTTCCTTTCAAGCTTTTGGCTTTCAAGAGATTTGACGAGACTAATCCTTTTATTATTCCTTCTGTTTACTCTTACATTATTAACATACATTATTAAAAACAATTCAAAAATAATAGACATTCAGTAAGTAGTCTATTGTCTAAGCAACACAGAGAAGCTCTAAGAGAACTTAGAAGTAATGAAAGCGAAATTATTAGCAAGCCACTTTTAAGGTGACTGTGTTGTTTTATTGGATAAAAGCGATTATGCTGAGAAAATGGAAGGTATTTTGAGTGATCAAACTAAATTCCAATCTCTTGGTAGTTTCAAAGACCTCAATGACCGACTCTCTCAAAATATGTTAATATGTTGTGTCAGGATTTTGTATTTTGAAATTAATAGGGAGAACAATTTTTTTGAAGATTACAGGCGGGAATGAGTGTTAGTAAGCTATTAGGAAATGCGTCAGCTAGGGGTACGCGGCCCGGGTAGTATTCCCGGCCAACACACTCATTCCTGAACCTCTCCTAGCCCGTAGTAGGTAAAGAGGCTAGCGTATAAACAACAATGCCACTGCTATTGAAACTTAGCAGCTTAGAGCTAGAGCGTTCTACCTCGGATTCAAAAGAATTAAGGAAAGAGTCATTTTAATAGTTGTCATCAGGTTGGCTTATGTTTACTTTGACACTGCATTATTCATTTTCTGGAGTTCAACATGTGTCTGTCTGTCTGTCTATTTTCGACATAGAACTTTGCACCGATGCGCGGCAGTTCAAGTCGCCACACTCCATGTAGCACACAAAGCAAGAGAAGAAAGTATGAGAAATGCATAATATAGTCAGTAAACAGAGGTGTGAGACAAAGCAATAGTAATAACGAAGAACAAAACAGTTTAATTCGAAATCATAAGTCACAAGGACTGGATGCATCTGCGCTAGCCATTGAGAACGATTTTGAGCAATGTCACCAATTGTTTCCAACCATTGGTTTTTACCGTCCCGAGGACCCCAACCAGTCAGGAAGTCTACACCTTCCTATGTGGCTAGCCTAGAATAACTGTTGTGGATTTCATTGACTGGTGCCATGTTTTCGTTTGACAGCCGCTAGCTCTTTTCCAGCCTGACCCTATGTCAGCTAACATTGCCCGTCGAGGAAGGCGATGACTAGGCATACGTAACACATGTCCTAACCATCTCAGTCGATGTAGCTTCACAGCCTCGTCGACTGATTTCCCCTCCTTACCTAGCACTCGACGCCTAACCTCAATATTGCTCACCTTATTATACCACTTCACACGGGAGATAGAACGCATACACATATGATCGAAGACAGATAATCTTTTCATGTCTTCTGCTCTCAATGGCCAGGTGTCACAGCCATAAAGAAGGAAGGAGCGGACTGATGAGCAGTACGCCAGAGTCGGCGTAAACTGGCATATACGAAACTAGCCCTCTGTATCCGTGCTGAGATTTCGTCAGAGGTCAACTTGTTGGGGCTGATGCAACTTCCCAAGTAAGTGAAGCGATCAACGTGCTCTACCACTTCACTTCCTATCTCTAATCTAGGAGTCGGTGTAGTCCAATCCTGTAATAACATGTGTATCCAACAAATGATCTTTCTTCAGCAGGAATTCTGAAACAAAAAAAAGGAAGATTGTTTTAAATCATTCACAGTCAGTCATGTTCTAAGCTTGTTTTTTATGTTGTACACGTATTTGCACACACAAAAGACAACAACATCTCTCTCTCTCTCTCTGCTATCAGTGACATATCATGCTAGAATGGAGAAAAATAAAGCAGTTATGAATACATACATGTTTTATGAAAAAACAATAAACAACAAGCATTAGCAGTAATAGCAATAGTAGCAGTAGTAATAGTAATCCTAATAATGTGATAATTACTTGTTTATTCTAGGTTGAGAATGAAGTTTCTTAGCGAATACACAGAAATTTATTCAATACAAATAAATAAATAAATAAAAATAAAGGTTACACAAGTTAAACAATAAGTGTGTTTTTTTTATTTGCCTATATATGTTAAAGTGTATAATGCTTTGAGTACTTCCCCTTTTCTATCTGTAATGTGAATAATAATAACGACAACAACAACAATAACAACAGTTTAATAAGGGCGTTTTATAAAAAACTTATTTTAACATATAAGAAAACAACTTACCTTACCTTAAGGACAAGAAAGCAAGAGAACTAACTTATCAAGTATTCACTTGTCTTTTGCTGGTTGTTTTGTAAATAAAACCATTTCGAATATTATATAAATAAATCAAGCTATTATTTCAAAACACTTCAGTAAAATATGTTAGTCCTTCTGAATTTTTCCAGAAAAGGGAGTAAGTAGTGAGCAGTGTGTGTATAATGTCTTGCGGTTTACATAGGATGTACTCTTTCTATTTCATTTTTCTTTGCATTATTATAGTATTATTATTATTACTATTCCCTTGGGCTCCAAGTGGAACAGAGGGATCCAGAAGAACAATATCAGTTCGTCGTGTTCGCTGTAGTCATTTCTATCCATCTCCATGTTTACTTGTCAGCCTTCATCTACAGATGTGGTCTTCTTCATGTCACTCATTCGAGTCCCACTCGAGGACTGGCATGTCACATGGTGTCACTCAATGGTCTTTTCAACGTATATTCAATCCATCTCCATTCCATTCTGCATATTTGTTGACCGATTAGCTCTTGGCTGGTTCATTGACAGAGTTCCTGGTGGCTAATCTTTTCTGCCAGGCTATCTGATCTTCAGTAGAGAGAAATTGAAAGCAGTTGTTGGAGAAAGTCTGCAGGAGCCTTTCAGAAATGCCTTTGATGACGTTAGAGCCAAGTTTATAAAGCATATAAAAGCACTGATTAACTTGACATTAGTGTTGAAAATCCGAATCTTATTCTTTGTAAACACTGATCTCAGATTAATGGTCTATATTGTCTTTCCGATCTCATCTGTGTTGACTGCCTGTAGTTGAAACGATGCTATCTAGGGTAGTGAAGAAGTTAACCTCTTTCAGGATGCCTCTATTAATGGTGATTGGTGCTTGTTTTTGGTAGTTTGGTAGTTTCCTCACCTAGTTTTCTCTGTATTCAACTGAAGTTTTGTCTTTACTGCTTGCTTCTTCTGACAGTCTGTTGATTTTGCCGCTAGGTCACCGGATTTGTGTAAAATTATACTAAATATTCATTTCGTCGGTCTCACGTATGCCTGCCTTCTTGCTCCCTAAGGTCTGTTGCATAATCCAGTTCACCACAATCAGGAATATCCTCATCATGATATTAGACAGACTTGTTTTACTTCTGTCTTCGTTTGTTCGTATACTGTCAGAAATTTGAGAATATGTGCAATAGAATGATCAGTGTCCAGAAAAAAATTCCTAATACCAGGAGGAAGGATTCAGAGTTGTTGGTTTTCCTGAGATTTTCAAGTTTTTCATTTCAGAAAAATATTTTCCATAATGATCCCTTTGAGCGTTTGCTGAGTACATAGTTGCATTTTCATGCAATGCTTACCTATCTCCTGTAATAACGCTCTTGTACAAATGCCCGCCTTGAAACAGTACATAGCATTACAAGTCTCTTAACCATAAGTGAAAATGTGAGCTCTTATTCGAACTTTTTCATAGTTATATCATTTATTTTCTGGATTTGGTTTGTAAGGATTAGATTTGTTTTTACTAGTTTGATCATGGATTGATATCAGTTAGAGAACCATTTTATTTCTTTACGTCCCAAGTGTAACACAGGGCTTCAAGCTTGAGCAATGAACTTTCGGTAGTAGTGATGTTACTAGTTTCCAATCAAAATACCCACTACAGTCCTACAGGAGGTCAATCGCGAGCCCGAATAGCTCAGTGGTGGCGTCTCTGACCGCAGCACTGGGTGACGTGGGTTAGAATCTCAGAGGGGACTTAAGTTTCTTCAAGGTTGCAGATACGCCTTGCTGACTGGTTAGTGCCAACTAGCACGAAACCTAGGTGAGGTGAGGCTTCCTCCCGATTGCCTCCAACCGCCAAATATCATCAAGTAGTGATGTTTATTTTCACAGTGTAACTTTGCTAGACTCATTCACAACCTTCCTCCTTACCTGTTTTATTACTGGCTGGGAATCGAAACCCGGACCCTGTGAGGCGTGGTTGGCGAGTATTCAACAGCTGAACCACCGACGCAGTCCTTCGTAAAAAAACACCTGATTTTCCACAGATTAGGTTTATTTTAGATAACATTTTAAAATAAAACTTCAGTCTACTCCTACTGTCACCCATGAATTAATCCAAGCTACACCGCTGTAATTTCTTCGTAAATTTGATTTTTTTTCGAAACACACCTTACCGACTTCTTGTAAATTGAACCAAGTGCATTTTTTGATAAGGATAGCAGTTATGTTGTGTTGTTTAATTATGATTGTGTTAGAATGTAGTTCTGTATTAGATAAGTTTAACCAATATAGTGCACAGTGATACAATACTAGTAATTGAATGAAATGTAATGCATTCTAAATTGTGTCTCTGTCTGTGGGAGTCATATGAGTCTACTGATTAGTCACCGAACAGGAAGACCATAAGTGTAACTAATATGAGAGTAGAATTTTCCTGCTGTCATGGTTAATATTACGGTGTCACTGTATGTCATTTCACTTAAACTTGTATAAAGAACATTTAAATGTGACAAATTGAGTATACTAATTTTTGTTTTTTCTATTTTATTCATTTGCGTTCCCAATGAAACATAAGGCTTCAAACTGGAGCTCTGAATTGTCGATGACAGTGGTGTTTATTTTTACGGGATGGAGTTGCTAGCCTTATGCCCAACCTTCTCTCTTTACCAGTCTTATTACTGGTTTAGCGAGCTAAAGGAGTGCGTCGATGGCCGGAGATCTAACCCCGGACCACATGAATGGTTGCCGAGCATTCTACCGCTGTGCCACTGACGCACGAGTATACTAAAAGCTAGGTAAATAGTCAGTTGTCGTAAAGCAGGTTATGAATAAAATTCTCTTAACATATGATATATGAACTAGAAGGAAGCTTTGACATAAGTGAAGTGTCTCGTTTTCCTACTGTATAAATGCGTGATTTGTTCTAAATATCATCAAGCTGATACCTGGGGGCGATTTCGATAACCTTTTGTTTGAGACGAAGTTCAGTGCTTGAGATATTTCTCCTTCTTATTAACGGAAGTACTACACGTCCTTTTAATTATCTCAAATTTCATTATTTACAAAGTGGGTTACTGCAAGACAGTACAGTTTTCTTTCACTAGCAATGATTTTCTTTAGATGACTTTCTTCCTTTACGTTCCTAGTAGAACATAGAGCTCCAAGCTATAGCTTTGAAGATTTTTGAGTAGCGGTGGTGTTATTCCATTTTTACGGGGTGGGGTTGTGAGCCTTACTTCTAGCCTACTCTCTTCTCCGGCCTCACTACCGGCTTAGCGAGGTTTAGGAGTGCGTCAACCGAGAATGGAACCACGGGCCATATGAGGCGTGGTTGGCATGCATTCTACCACTGAACCACTATCTGTTTATTCCTTACTGAAAGTAAATGAGGCTCAGTTTCCAGATGACGCTCTCCTAAATATCGCCTGCTGGTAGTAAATCCGGTAAAGAGGGAAGTTTTGGCGTGAGGATAACAAACTCGCCCAGTAAAAGACAAAAACTGATGCTGCTGAAACTTCAGGGCTTAAGCCTGAAACCCTGTGTTCTATTGGGAACGCAAAGAAAGTGAAAGAATAACATGTTTATACCAATTAGAGAATCACTGAAAACCAGTGAGTACTGGAGAGCTGTTCGGGATTCTTTAGCAGTATGCACCCATCACCCAAACCCAAGACCTTCAAGTTACAACGCCAGGTCACTAAACACTCAGTCACTGGGACGGAATCAATTCTGACTTCTGCCAATTTGCCATACATATATAAATATGTACATATATACATAGCGTGACCACCATTCAACTTCATCGACGAGTATTTATCCTCACACCCAACTAAGTTGACCCCACTGGTCCCAACTTCTCACTGTAACTCCAGGTAATTTCATCATGTAGACAGTCACTGGTGAACATCAGATTAATTTTCAAATTTTTAGTTCGTAAGGATTTGATTTGTTCCAAGTCTGATCACAGATTGACCTAGTATTGGTTTTTACAAACTAACGCTGAATAATCAATCCTACACATTTAAACGTTGATGTGTAAAAGCGAATTTTCTTACATTTGATTAAACTTAATGCACCTTACCTATTATTATTTGTTTCCTTTAGTTCCTAGAGGAACATAGTGCTTCAGCCGCGCGTTTCCATTGAGTTCGGTTCTCTGCCAACGTTTTCACCTGGCCCCACATCTGCTCACATGTTTCATCTCCTCTTCACATGACCTCCTCCATGTCACCCTTGCACTGACAACCAACTCCCCGCTTCCTTTCCGGGTTCCACTCGAGCGATAGCCTGTCTAGTGATGTCACTTGATGGTTTTCTCAAAGTATGGCCAATCCACCTCCATTTCTTCCTGCAAAATTGGTTCCTGTTGGGTTGGTTCGTTCATTGCCAGAGATCCCTCCCTGTTGCTGATCCTTTCTGGCCAGCCATCTGATCTTGAGTAGTATTGAGCGAAGACAGCTGTTGATGAAGGTGTGTAGTTTGTTCGAAGTGCCCCTCGTGAGTCGGCGCCAAGTCTCTGAACCATCCGTATAGTAAGTAGCACTGACTTCACATTGAGTTGAAAACCTTACCTATTAATAAAGCTGTATGCCTTTCGACTTACATTAGAAGTAGGTTATGGAAAAGGGGATTCCAGTCTAAGTCTACTCACTTATGACAATAATACTTTTCTGTAGGTAATCAAATACAGAAAGATTTCAGTTAAAAACTGTTTCAGTTTAATTATTCATGAAAATGAATCAATCTGTATACTCAAATAAAATATTTGTTAAGTCCAGGTTTATATGTTTGCGTTTATTGAAAAAAAAGATGGATAGAAACATAAGCGTTTCTTTGATGATAATAATAATAATATATTCCATTCAACTCATTTGTAGAAATGAATTAAAATGATAGCCTAGAAACGACAGTTGAATAACAAAAACAACAATAAATTTCAGTTAGTATGTAATAAATAAAGTTAAAATATTCATAAGAACAAATAAATTTAAAAAAGATTCCTTTTTGAACGTGTGTATTTGTGTGTTCCGCTCCATTAAATTATATATATATATGGCCAGAAAGAATTAGCAACAAGAAACTCTGGCTGGGAACAAACTAACAGCCGACAGCCGATCGCTCAACAAATATGTAGGAGAAAATGGAGATGGGCACACGTTGAGGAGGCCGACAGTGCAGGCCATCGCCCGAGTAGGATCCCAATAGGAAGCGACGAGTGGGTCGTCGGTGACATATAGGAGATCGTTTGACGAGGAGGAGATGATAGGTACTGAGCAATCGTGAGCTGAGCTGAAGAGGAAGAAAGTGGAGATGTGTTGTTGAAGCCCTATATTCCACACGGAACCCAAAGGAATAATAATAGTAGTTCCAACTTGTTATACTGCCCTTGTTCAGCCTATTTTTTAAATTATCAGAATATTATTGTTTTCTTTTTGAACCTGCCAACATCAAGTTTATGTAAATACGTAAATAGTGCACATGCATACTGAAAGTATTCTTCTATTCAGGTCAGATGAGATTTTTAGACAGAACTGGTAGAAGTGTATATGTCATATGAAATAGTCAATTGAAGGCTGCAATAATTATGCTATATGTCAAAAGATAATATCAGATAGTTACGAGGCATACACTTAATTACAATCTGAAGTGTACGGATGAAAACTCTGCATGAAATCAATACATTGAAATATGTTTTTTTGAATACAGCTTGATTCCACACCGTATTTTTCGGTACAGGTATGGAATTTTCAGCATGGATATCGGTAGCCCAAATTTTGCAGGCCAACCAGAGATATCAGGTGTGCGTCCAGAATTCTGTATACTGATGAAGTTTTTCCACTAAATAAACCTATAAATCGACTTAATTCTTTTCAATGCTTGATATGTATTCCTTTCGTTAATTCTAATTTTTAAATTTTAGAAATGTTTTATTATTTTTCTCCGTCCCCAACACTAAATTTCTACTCCTTATAACACTGATCTTAAGGTGGCTACGTTTAAATTTTGGTTGAGTTCTACTCAGTATTGTCAAGTATATTATGTCACGCAGTTTACCGATTTAAGTCTATCTTGGTTTCTACCCAGTTAATGCTTTCTGTATTACTTATTAGTTACCTAAAGCTTACAGCTGCGAAGACACAGCCTTGGAAACATTGCTTTTGTTGCTAAGACAATTTAATGTATATACATATATATATATGTATATGAGATAGAGAAGGCGGAGATGATGAAAATAACCAACGAACCGCAACAACAACAACGAGCGCCAATTACTATCAACGGGAGGGATTTAACATAGGTTACTTCACTTCCTTCACTTATCTAGGAAGCATCGTTTCAACTACAGGCAGTCGAAACGGATGAAGATGTCAAAGTCAGAATCGGAAAGGCGAGATACACCTTCATCAACCTGAAACCAGTTTGGAAATCTTCTGCTTCACTCAGTCAGCATAAGGAACAAGATTCCCATTTCCAACACCAATATCAAGTCAGTCCTTCGAAACGGGTCAGAAACTTGCACTGCATTTGTATCACGAAAAGGATTTCCAATAGCTAGTTGCAGACCTTTATCAACAGCTGCCCACTTCACTGCCTCCATACTGAAGATCAAATGGCCAGCCGGCAGGCCAGAAAGAATTAGTACCAAGAAACTCTGGCTGGCAACAAACCAACAGGCGAGAATTGATTACTCAACAAATAGGCTAGAGAAAATGGAGATGGATTGGGTATACATTGAGGAGGCCATCGAATGACATTGCGCTCAATTCAGGCCATCGCTCGATTGGAATCCCAGTGGCATGTGATGAGTGGGCCGTCAGTGCGAGAGTGACATGGAAGAGATTGTGTGAGGAGGAGGTGAGCGATTATCGGCAGTCGTATGGCTAGCCAGCTGAAGAAGACGGTAGAGAATAGAAGAAAGTGGAGATGTGTTGTTGAAGCCCTATATTCCAAATGGAACCCAAAGGAATAATAACAGTAAAATATATATAAGAGATTGTGCAGCTGAAAAGAGTAACTCTTCACTTAAGATCTCTTCTTTTACATAAAATATACGCCGAATAATGAAGACAAAGGAAAAAAATACAAACAGGCTAATGCAGGAACATTATTCAAAACAATTTAATAGCAAAACTAAAGTAAAAGCTTTTTGATTGGACACTAGTCAGTAACTAGTGTAATGTGGCTAGTCCTATCTTTGGTGCAGACTGAATTCTATCAGTCAAGTTTGCAGATACGCCATGCTGATGAGTACCAACTAGCACGAAATCTAGGTCCAAGGCTTCCTGCCGATTGCCTCTAACCATCTGATATCAACGTTAAAGCTTTGTTGGTGCGTTATTAGTCTTGAACATATACTTCTACTCCACGATCACTAGATAACTTGGAGGCAACCAAGTGGGCTTATTGACTGCACATTTCCTAAAGGAAATGAAGCCCAAATAACACAGCTGAATAATCAAAACTGAGACAGAAACAACGGTTAAGTAATCACATAATATTTCACAGGTGGTTAGTCTTTTAATTGATATCCTCTAAACCTTTTTTTATTGACTATAAAAAACTTGGTTATCAAAAGTTATATTATGTTCAAAAAGTCTCCATTAGCTGCAAAAAAGTCGTTTAAAAGAATTAATTGAAGAAAATAGTCTGAATTCAAGTCTACTTTCGAAATGACTTCAGTTAGAGAACCTCCGAAAGCCAAGGAGTACTGAAAAATTAATCTAGCTCTCAATGCTGAATATATTGTGGGAATTCGCGATCAGAGGGGTTCGTCAGGTAGGGTTTGAGGACAGATACTCGCCGATTACATTGACTGACAGTTGCTCTGTATATCGCTTAGTAGCAGAAGCTAAAACTTATGGCCCATTAGATTCCTTCCCTTTGCCTAAACTGTCAATGAACTCGACTGGTGGCATGAAGCTCCTCGATTCGATCCCTACTGATGGGAACATGGGTGAGTACTGGCCGTGAGGAGTCCTGAACAAGGACGAAACACCTGTTCAGCTCTCCCTACTGGTTTTCAGTGATTCTTCAACTGAAGTTAGTTCGTGACCAATCATGAAATCAATCAAACACTTGCAAACCAACACATGGAAATATTGTCTGAATGCTTATTTCCAAAACTAATCAATACCAATAATACATAATAACGAAGATTATCGTTTAATATATTCCCGTGACAAACAGTTTCGACTAAATTATCTAATTGAATTAGTGTTTTTCTAATGGTATATATGTATACATATATATAATATTTGGAAGAAATACGATAACCACTCATATCATAAGGAGAAAGCTGACTTTTAATGAACAACACACTTTTCAACTTGATGGAATATTCAGCTGGTATTGTAATCTAGATTTATGTCGAGTATGAGATTAATTCTATCATAATATCAGCATTTAATGACTATCCTTCAGATTCATTTCTTCATTGTATACCAAAGTAAAAGAAAATAATCTGAATTGGCAGAAGTTAGAATTCATAAGTTGGCCATTGGATCGGGCCCAGTGGTTTAGTGGTCTACGAGCTCGTTGGCCTTGTAACCATAAGGTCCTGCGTTCAAACCTAGGTGGTGAGTGCATACTGCTGAAGAATCCCAAACTAGGTTGACTAAACAACTGTCTAGTACTCACTTGTGGTTTACAAACGGTTCTCTAACTGATGTGAGCTCAGGATGAAATCCTCCAACCAATCTGAACTAAGTTGAAACAATAAATTACATAATCTAAAAACAATAAATGATGAACACCGCTCAGAAGTGATTAACATTAGAAACCACAAATTCTTGGAAAGATTTCCGGCTGCATCTTCTCCCCACAGCAGTAGTTGTTGATATATGCATGGAAAATCGTGAAGTGTGTATACACAAGTGGTTTATTCAATCTTTTAAACTCGTACAATAACACGGTATGTCACTTATATTCCCTAGGCATTTATCTTTTTATTCTTTCTTTTCAAACTCTTAACTTCATAATATACCACATAAACATTCTGAGTCTCTTACTCTTTCTGAACAAGCTTCCTGTTTTTGGGTGTTCGTAGTCTATAATTGTAATCACTTCTGAGTGCTGCTCATCACGTAATTTCATACACAAATTCCCCTTTGTAATAGTAAATAATTTATTATCTTTCGTGATACGTAATTCAGTATATAAATGACTGACCTTACAGAAATTTCCTTAACCTTTTACAATACTATGTAACTGTACAGCACCGGAAGTGAATTTACTGAAGGGATATTTTTTGTTGACTTATGTTTTTTTTTAATTGGTAACCGAAGAATGTCTAGGTAGTCTTAACCTCTTCTAACTAAACTTTTAGTATAAGATATGAAGATATATTTGAACTTGACTGTTTCACATCACACATGTTTTTTAAGTTATGAATGCTTATAATTCGTAACTAATTCTATGAATGTTTCAGTCGCACGATGTAAAATAAACTGCAGCTGTCCTACATACAATACTAGTTATTCCCCCTTATAGCGAACTTTGGGTTGTCAACATTTTGAGCGAATAACAGAAATAACTTCAGTGTGAGAAACGATACTCTAAGTTATCCCATTCTGTCGTTTCAGAAGGAAACGATTACATCCTTTTTTCAATCATTTTGCGTTCCAGAGAGAAATGGGGCTTCAGGCTTGCTAAACTTTGAAGTCTCAGTAGTGTTGGTGACTTTCTTTTTTAAGAAGTCAGCTTGCTAGCCTCGAGTCCAGGCTTTCGATTTCTTCCCGACTTGCTGCCAGCTGGGAGAGGTGTGGGAATGCATCAGCCAGAATCTGAACTTTAGATCAAGTGCATGGCTGGTGGGCATTCTATCCTTGAACCGTCAACACCAACGACTACATTCTGGAATTATAAAACACTGGCGTATTCTAAAGTTTTAATGTACCTAACCTAGTTAACAGACTAAGTGAAGATCAAATTTATTTCGGTAAATTATTAGTTTTTTACGAGTTGATCACGGATTGATATCAGTTAGAGAACCATTGAAAACTAGCCAAGGAGTACTGGACAGCTGTTTCATCCCACTAGTTTGGGAATCATCGCCAGTACGCACCCACTGCCAGGTTGAGAACCCAGGACCTTCCGGTTACAAGGCAAGCTCGTATACCATTCAGCCACTGATGCTCGCTAGTGACTTGCTACAGGACGGAGTTTCCTGGAGTTCTAGTGAGAAGTCGTGGCCAGTGAAGTTCAACCAGTCAAGTGTGAGGATGGATGTCCCACCGACAACATTGGTTGGGGTCGCGCAAATTCACGAGTTGGTAGAAGTTAGAATTCACGGGCTGGCCATTGGATCTGGTCCCAGTAGCTAAATGGTACAGGAGCTTGCCTTGTAATCGGAAGCTCCTGGGTTCGAACCCTGGTGGTGCGTGCGTACTGCCGATGATTCCCAAACTAGCGGGATGAAACAGCTCTCCAGTACTCCTTGGGTGGTTTTCAATGGTTCTCTAACTGAAATTAATCCGTGGTCGAACTCGTAAAAAAATCTAATCCTTAAAAACCAACTATAGAAAATTATTAGTTAACTAACTGAAAACTGTAGTTAACTTTTTCGTTTCAAATATTCCGCACAATTCTAACGTCATTCATAAAATAAATGAAAATAAATAAATAATAAACATTTCCATGTGTTATTTTAACCGCTGTAGGTTGACAGTATGAAAAAGTGAGTGACGTATTTTTCTGAAGACAGTCAAGCACATACTTGTTAATCTTGTTTATGGATTTTGCAGCAGTTGCATTTAAAAAAAATTGGAATGTATTGTCTTCATGGTCGATCTAACAAAAGTAATCGGATTATAGCTTATTTATTTGGTTAGCCTTTAACTGTGTGACTTTACCGCTAGGTATGTTTTCGATTGCCTAATGTTTATGGTGCTTAGACAAGTAAATTTGTGTCAATTCGATATCCGAACGTAAATATTGATCGTTCAATTATCAGGAGCAATAATATTCGGTATATTCCTTACCAATTAAGCAATATCAGTAGGTTTATAGTTCCTGCCGTGAATCATAATAACACCGAGAATATACAGATACAGTTGTATGACTTATATTTAGATGTATGGTGCTATGTACTACTGACTTATTGAGTAGCTGGACATCACTCACATCAGTCAGTGATGCTTTCTCGCTAGCCAGATCGAAGTGATCTAATCACTGGTTAAACATTATGGTTGATGTGAGTGGTGTACGATCGATAATGTTAATGAATCAGTAGTATATAAAGATGTAGTCATATATCCATGATTACTTTCTTGACTGTCATTTATTGTATCAAACAGATCCCAGATTGTGACCGGAATAATTTCCATTTAAATATAGTGAAAATATTCATTCAGACATCTGTAAAAAAACAAAATCATTGAGCAAAGAATATCCTTTTCGATAATTTCCTCTTCTGGCTCTACAATTATATATACGTTTATATACATAGAATATTCTAGAACAGTCGTCATTAACAATATTGGTGTTTTTTGAATAATATTGATTCGTTAAGTAAGTTTAGTGGAATTACAGTTCACTAAAGATGCATAAATTATAACAAGCATACAAATATAATAGCAAATAGAATATCAACTAAAATTAGGGAAATTTCTATAAAAAATTGAGGATCATTCGAACCCAGATGGCCAAGGTAAGGACAATGTGTGAACTAGCTTCTTTTGGACACATAAGTTAGGCTTCTTAATGTGGATCCCAACAGCTTCAGCAGTACTTAGTAATCGAACTCTTAAAGCGAAATTGAGATTTGTTGGTATGTGGTAAATGACTCTGAAAGCCTGGTTAACATCAATCTGGCGTTCTGTATCCACAAGATGAGATAGAATTTGCTATAAAAGGATCTTGTTTGTCTTTTACTTAACCACGCAGGATTATTGTTTCCTTTAGTTCCTAGAGGAACATAGGGCTTCAGGTGCACGCTTCTCAGCCAATGTTTTCGCCTGGCTCCACGTCTGCCTACATGCTTTCATCTCCTCTTCACATGACCCCTTCCACGTCACCCCCGCACTGACGACTAACTCCCCGCTTCCCTTCCGGGTTCGACTCGAGTGATGGCCTGGAGTGTGGTGCCACTCACTTGATGGTTTGTTTTCTCAGAGTGTGGCCGATGCACCTTCATTTCTTCCTGCTTATTTGTTGCACAGTTGGTTCCTGCTGGGTTGATTCACTCCCAGAGATCCCTCTCTGTTGCTGATCTTTTCTGGCCGGCCATCTGATCTTGAGTGGTATTGAACGAAGACAGCTAATGACGAAAGTTTATAGTTTTTTTGAAGTGACCTCCGTGACGCTGCGCCAAGTCTCAGATCCGTGTCGTAATATTGACTTCATATTGGAGTTGAAAATCCGAATCTTATTTTTCATGCTGAGTGCTGTTGATCTCCACACAGCCTTGAGAGTAATGAAAACTTGCCTTGCTTTCCTGATCGATCTTTGCTTTAACATCCTCATCAGTTCCATTCACCTGTAGTTGGAACGATGCTTCCTAGGTAGGTAGGTGAAGGAGGTTGCTTCTTTCAGACTTCTATCATTTATGCTGATTGTTGTCTGTTGTTGTTTTTGGTGGTGGTGTTGGCGAGGAATCTTCATCACCTTTGTTTTCTCAGTGTTCACCGGAAGTCCTATCTTCTCTGGATGCTTCTTCTGCCAACTTGTTGCTTTTCACTTGCATGTCTTCCAGTTTGTGGGAAATCAGACATATATCATCGGTGAAGTACAGATCCTCCAGGATTTTGTGTGGATGATGTTCTGAAATTCGACGAGAAACTCTAATGAACTAATCATCTGGAAATGTGTTAATTGCAAATCGTGAATTAATTTACAAATTTAGAATTTGATTTGACTCGTATTTAGATTATCTTATGTTCAATAAAACAAATAGGCCTTTGGTAAACCTACAGTTTTTTTTCAAGTGAAGTGGGTAATACTCAGCTTCTCATATACATTATGAATGCGTTTTAATAATCAATATGCCTCATTTAACCTCTCAAATGACTTTTGTGCGTGCACTTGATACTAATGGAAAAAGAGCAAGAGATGCGTAATACCTTGAGTGATTTGTATAAAAATGTCTGCTTTGTAATCGATACCAGAATCTTCGATTTGATGTTTCTGTGGTCTATAGCTGGTACTATAGGTTGAATACTTTTCACAATATGGATCAAAACCACTTTAAGTACATCATATGTAGTCACTTTTTTAAATACTTTTCATAATAATATCCTGTTTCCTTCATGATAGTGCTACTTGTTAAGTGATCCACAATAGGAAAAACAGCGAGACATTCGAAGTGAACACAGGAGTAAGAAAAGACTGTCTATTATGACCGATGATTTTCTTAATTGAGGTGGACTAGATTATACGTCAGACTGTGAGGAGCGACGAGACAGGATTACGTTGGACCACCGACAAGAAGACTCTAGAAGATCTGGATTTCGCAGATGCTATATGTCTAATGTCACATAAACTCGAAGACTTACAGGTGAAAAGCAAGAAACTGGCTAAAGAAGAAGGTGAAGACAGCACTTCAGGTGAGTATAGAGAAGACGGAGGTGGGGAAGATAACCAACCTGCATCAATCACCATCAACGAGAGAGATTTGACAGAGGTCACTTATCTAGGAAGCACGGTTTCAATCACTGGCGGATGGCTTGGATGATAGTGTCAGTGCCAGCCAGAAGTGAAAAGGCAAGATATGTCTTTATTAACCTGGAAGCAGTTTGGAAATCTTCTGCATTGACTCAGCATAAAGAACGAGATATGGATTTTCAACATAAATAGGAAGTGATTCAGTTCTTCTATGCAGGTCAGAAACTTGCACTGTGTGTCAGTAGCGAAAAGAATTTCGAACAGGCTGCTGCAGACGTTTATGTACAGCTGCCTACTTCGCTGTCGCCATACTGAAAATCAATAAGCCGGCCGGCCAGGTGGTCAGAAGGCATTAGCAACAAGAAACTCTGGCGATGAATAAATCAACCAAGGGCCAATCGCGTACCAAAATAAAGGAGAAAATGGAGGTGAACTGGGCATAAATTGAGAAGGCCATTGAATGACATCCAACCCAATGCAGGCCATCGCTTGAGTGGAGTGCCATTTGTAAGTGACGAGTGGATAGCAGGTGCAAGGATGACATGGTGGAGATCATGTGGCGCGGAGGAGGTGTCTTGTGGCTAGCCAGCTGAAGAGGACAGTAGAAGATAGAATAAAATGGAAATGTGTTGTTGAAGCCCTGCTTTCTACTTGGAACCCAAGGGAATAATAAAAATATTGTTTCCTACACATTTTAGTTCATTATAATATCGTAGTAGTTCTACTGTTTTCTTTCTCAAATATGGTGATTTCTAAATGGTGGATATATAAATAAATTTCTATACTGATTCACTTGAAGGTTTCTTTGTCTGTAAATTGAATTCGACATGTGGATTCGTATAGAGTACGGCTGAATTGAAAGATAGCGCTAATCATCGTGAGGAATAAAACTAACAGAAGAGGTCTACGTACGTTAATCAGAGTCGATTAAACTCTTAAAGAATATCATACAGAAGTTGGTTACAGAATTTCATCATGAGCTGACATTAGTTAGAGAATCATTGGAAAACCTGGGAGTACTGGACAGCTGTTTCGTACTAGTTTGGGTTACAAGCTCATCTTGTAAACAGAAGGTCCTGTGTTCGAACCTCGGCGGGTGCGTACTACTGAAGAGTCCCAAACTAGGACGAAACTGCTGTCCAGTACTCCCAGGTTTTCCAATGGTTCTCTAACTAATATCAGCTCATGATGAAAATCCTGAAACCAATCAAATCCCTACAAACCAACACTTGAATACTGAAGTTGGTTTGTTTTGAAGTAGTAAATTTGTTTATTGGATGACATTAGAACGACCGCGGAAAACACCAAGCAGGGATATTAGAGAGAAAAGAACAAGAAGCTTGGGAATGATCTCTTTTCCATGGTTTCATCCTCAAAAGCTGTGCAATTGTATTTGTATACATATGTTCACATAGTTACAGTTATTATTTAATTCAACACAGTAACAAGTGTAGATTTAAGCAAATAATAATTTTCGACTTCCTGTGAAAACTTGAAGGTGTAAATATAGATCACAAGAGGGTGCTGAAATAAAATTACATGGGATTAAAAAATAGTTTTTTAATGAGGACAGGTGTGAATGAAGAGTGCATAGGAACAAATTGAAATAATAACTGCAAGTGGAAAAATGAAGAGAATGAAGAAACAAACAAACGAAAACCTGGGGGTCAACAAGAACTAGGTCCATGGTAAATGTAGAAGTTGGGGTGGTTTCTTTTGAACACATACCTCCCTCCAGCTTCTCGATGTATATGGCGAGGTCTTTTGTTGTACAAAGAAGTCAGAAACACACTAGCTATTTTAGACTGTTGTTCACTTTGCAAATAACTGTGTATTATGAATTAGTTGAGATGCTGTGATTTGTGGTGATGAGGTGTTCACATATAAAAATTCTGACTGAACCAGTGACGCCTGTTTGCAGTCATGCTGGGTGGTACTCTTTAACACATTTCGAAAGGATGCACATAGAACAAAGCATGTACCTAGCTCCACAGGAGCACGCGAATTAATGTGTGCACATTGGGTTGGTCATATGTGGGAGTTTGTACATCATGTTACTTGGAAGTGGTGTGAGGCTGGAGAATGTCACTCTTAGGTATGCTGTAGTGAAGATCTTATTTAGGGAACTGGAGATTCTCCTGTTTAGGATATCTGCCACTGAGTCCCCTTGAAGTCTAGGTTCAAATACAATGTTTTCTTTGGCAATGGACTGCATTTTTCGCTTCTTCGCTTTGTTTTAATATTATTCTCCACAAGTCATGCTTGGTATCCATTTTTAGTCGGGATACTTTTGGGAATGCATAACTCTTCTTCTAAGCAGTCAATACTGCGAATTCTTTTGATGCAGTAAGCAATTGAAATGATCAGAGATCTTTCACTACTCACAGGTATCCCATTATAGGTAGGATTAAAATGCTTTTATTATAGTTCAAATAGGTGTACTCATTGGAAAAGCCTAGAATATTAAAGTTATTTTACTGCATTTGAAATGGCGACACACTTCACTTAAGATATCTGAATAAAACGTTTGCATTTTCTTTGCCATGTGGATACTTTATGATTCCTGAATAATTTACTTGTCAGCAAAGTGTTAAACAAAATTTTAAGCAGTATTTTATAGCTTCATTTTTACAGTCACGATAGAATGCAAATTTCATGCAAATTTCGTGCGGAATTGATATTAGTTTAAGATCACTGAAGACGCGGGAGCACTGGACAGGTATTTCATCCTAGTTTGAAACCCTTCAGTAGTGTGCACCCATAGCCTCATCAGGTATCAAATACAAGACCTTCAAGTGACCGGGCTGAGCTTGTTGAACATTCATTCACTTCGGCTGGGATTCAATGACTAATACCTTCGACAGGCATTCACTTCGCCTTGATATGGTGAACCTCACTGGCCATGACTTCTCAGTTCAACTTTAGAACATCCATCCTCGTAGTCATCATTCAGCTGGAGATTGATATTTAGACCGTCTGAAAACTAGATCTTCAATGATCTCTAACTGTGGTACTGGTTCGTAACGAAATCAGCATTGAAATTACTTCCGAATCCCTACAAAAAATCCATAATCTTAGCATAATATCGAACTGTCAAGATTCACTAGGTATGCATAACTCACACAAATTAGTATTATTGTTATTATGATCGGTGAGAAGTCATCGCTTGTTATTCTGCTATCGGTAATGATGAATAACCTTCTGCGTCGTTATTGATTCTATGTGAAACAATTACTTTGTAATAAATAAGGTGTGATAGGAATCAATGTGTGACAAGGTGTCTTCACACACACACACGCACAAACACACATACACACACACCGGTTTACATATACTTATATTTTTACATATGCATATCACCGATGTCCTGAAAACAGTTTTTTTGGTTTTGTTTGCATATAAGGGAAAAGAAACGATGAAATTTTATTTATTTACTTATTTTTTGTTTTACATATATTATAAAAATTTATTGCTATACTTGATTATTTTTTCTGTGCAGTGTACATTCTGACACAAGATCTTGTTTTACATGAATAATTTTTAAAGTTGCCTACAAAAACTATTCTCAAGGGAATAAAATACTTGAGGATATCTGGCCTAAGTGTAAACAATTTGGTTTTTTTTTTAAAATTAGCTGAAAACACTTATTGCTAAAGTCATTGATTCCGATTTGTTTAAGTGGGATTATGCCTGAAGATAGATAGTAGCTTGCATAAATTTCTGAAGTAACACTATTCGCAGGCATCATTCTTTCATTTTTTTATTTCCTTCACGTTCCCCAGTGGAACATAGGGCTTCAAGCTAGTGGCTTGAAGTTTCTGTAGCAATGCTTATTTTACAGGATGGGGTTGCTAGCCTCATGCCCCCAGCCTTCTCTCTTCACTAGCGTTATTTCTGGGTTAGCGAGGTAAAGGAGTGCGTCGGTGGCCGAGGATCGAACCCCGGACCATGTGCATGGTCGGTGAGCGTCCTAACCGCTATGCCAACGATGCACACTCATTCTTTCATAAGATACGTCAAATTTATTGATATAAGTATAAAACTTGGGCACTGTGGTAGAGTATAACTCCATTATGGATAAGGTTTTATTTTAATAAAGTCACACAGTGTTATACAGTAATATTAACGGATGACCACGTGTCGAGCACTAACTATTGCTCATAATCATATCAAGTCAATCACACAACTTTTTGCTTCATTTATATACATGAGTGAAATTGATGATTAAACATTTGAATAAAAATCAATGTAGGATAATGTACATTCAGAAATAATAATAATATGAGTGTAACTGGTCAAATACAATCAGATGGGAATTAAGACGAGTGTTTTTATAGCCATAATAAGTAACTTATTAGAATGTTATGATGTGCGTGAATTGAAATAGAATTTTAAGATTATTTATTATCCTTCTCTGATTTGACTGACTGATGGTATTAATATCTTCCATATCTCTGGTATTTGCATTGAATCATTCCTCTTGCATGTGTTGAGTGTAGACTCGATGATGAACCAGGATTCAGTAATCAATCTCTCTATCCACCTACATAGATTACTTCTTAGAACCTTAACCCTTTCCCACCCTATTGTGTGGTTGTATGTTAATGCATGTAGTGCAACGCTGAGTTTTTTTTCTAGATTACTTATCTTCTCTGGTTCAACCATTCTTACCTTGGCTAAACTCTTATGTTCCGACAATCTGACTACCCCCGCACGATCTACTAGTTTGACCTATGTAGTTGACTTAACTCACAGTCATTGCAGGGCATTTTTTAGATTGTATTATTTTGTCTAATTGGGTCAACCTACAGGATCCTTTAGCCTACAAAGCATGTCCTACCTGGGTGAGTTTGCAGGTTTAAGTGCCACTCTAATTCCTGCTCTAATAAGAATCCTACGTAGGGTTTCAGATGTGCCCTCCTTATATGGTATAACAGTAGATGCCTTATATTCTTTTTTATTTATGTTATCATTATCAGTTTCACCATTATTTTTATTTTGCTTTTGGCCTTTACTGATCTTCTTAATGAATTTTATAGGGTAGTTAGTTATTTGATACCAACGCTTCATCTATCTGTTTTACTTTTTCATTTAGGTCTTTTGTTGTACTACTTAGTGCTATTGCTCGGGTTGTTAGACACTTAACAAAGCCAGTCTTTACAGACCACGCATGAGATGAATTAAAGTCTAAATATTTGTTAGAATGCGTTGGCTTTTTATAAACGCTAGTGTGCAGTTTACCTTCTTCTGTTCGTTTGATTTATCAAAATAAAATCTTATCTATAATGGAGTTATACGTCAAATTTCCTTGGTTATTTCATGAAACTAAGAAGTTGGTGGTAAGTTTCTGTTAGGGTTTATCGTCACACTGAATGGAACAAAGGGCTTCAGCAGTACATTTCCATTGCAATCCATTATAGATGGCTCCACAGTTGCCTATACGCTTTCATCTGCTTCTTACGTGATGTCTTCCATGCCGCCCTCCGACTCACGCCTCACCTGTCGTTTCCCATTCGGGTTCCACTCAATGACTTGCCTGTCTCTTGATGTCACTCAACCTTCTTCTCATCTGCACCTCCTAAGGCGTATTTGTTAGGCGATATATTGTTGGTTAGTTCGTTGCTAGAGTTTCTTGTGGCTTATCCTTTCTGATCTTGAATATGGGAACAGCAAAGGTATATGTTGATGAAAGTTTGTTGTAGCCTGTAGGAAATGCTTTTCTTAACGCGTCAAGTCACTGAATCATATATAAGCGTTGACTAATTTGGCTGAATACTGATTGAACTTATCGTAGAAAGCAAAATTAAGCATGGATGATGTGGTGTTGAAGCCTAATGTTCCGCTCGAAACCCAAGGGAATAATAATGATAATACTGACAAATGTGACAGACAGTTTCTGTGAGTGGGACGTTCATAAATAGTGACTCAATGTCGAGAGAGAGCATTTGTCAATACACAGACGAAAATCAGCTTTATATGAACCTTGGCTTCAAAGGTGACCTACTCAGTGATGTCCCTAAGAGGAGAATTCCGACTTATTTAAGAAGAACTTTCTTTGCGGCAACATTGAGAGTAGTGTTCTTCAGTCACCCGCTGATCTGCAGAAGCTCAAAGGACAAGATCCCGCACCTGACCACTTCTATGTGTATATATCAGTTCACCTGTTGCTGTGGAGCCAGGTACATCGGTCGTTCGATGCATATCCTGTCAAAAGGGGTCAAAGAACACTATCCAGCGTGGCTGCAGAAAGGAAGTAGTGGCCGTATAAGGAGTGCAATAATGATCGAACATCTTGTTAACACTGGTCATTCCATCTCAATAAACGCCTCCTTCAAAGTAATCTACAAAGTGAAGAACAACCTGCCAAAGACAATATGTTTCCATCTTCTTTGCATCACAGAAGCCCTAGCCATGCAGTTGGACGAACCAGAACTATGCATACAAAAGAAAATTATCCAACCACTTCTACTCTCATGGTAACAACTGTGTTGATTTGACCTAACTTTTGTTTGTATGCTTATTTTTCTAACTACTTAAAACCCTTGCGTAATTCCGTATATTTTGTTTCCATGTCCACCCTGAGCACAACTCTTTCGTCAAACTACTCACATTATTACGTAATTCTTCTTTAACAATCGTTTGTGACAACTCATCACTTTTGTTGCTATCCTCTTATATCAACATCCAATTCGTCTGAACTTACTGACTGTATCTTCGTTTGACAAATTTAATGTACACACACATACAAAACAATCATGTATATTTGCAAATGTACAGCTATGAAAATGAATTCGCCGGCGAAAAGAGACTCTTCGCTGAACTATTGGTCTTCTGTCTACTAATGTTGACTTATTTGACTGAATACTGATTGCGCTAATCGTAGACAGCAAAATTAAGCATGGATGATGTGCTGTTGAAGCATTGTGTTCCACTCGAAACCCAAGGGAATAATAATAATACTGATTGCAGTTGATTTCGACTCTGATTTCAGAATAACGAACGTCGATCTTGTCTTTCCTCTCCTGACTGGTTTTGAAGTCCTCATTCTTGTCGACTGTCGGTAGTCAAAATCAAGTGACTTCCTACAGATTTCTTCCAGTGATGGTGACTGATGTCTGTCGTTGTTGTTGATTAGGTATCTTCACTACCGTTGTCTTCTTTATGTTTACTTGGAGTGTTGTCATCACTACTCACTCTGCCGATTTGTTGGGTTTTGTTTGTACATTTTTTAGTTTGTGACACTGGACATAAATCAGCCGCAAAGTGACACTATTAGCAACTTGCACTGCTACTGAATGAAATTATTTCATCCTCTTAGAATGTAATATGCTCACTGACATTACAGTCTTTTTTTGACTTGTTGGAACCAGTTGCTGTGTACATTCTCTGTTATCACTGTAGAATCGAAGAACTGTGCAACATAAACTTAATAAATAAATAAGAATGCTTGTAACAGGAGATGACTGATATGCATTTTGAAATGGCTGTGCTACACACCATCATACCACAGGGGATTTAGAAGAGAAAGTATTAAGCATGAATTCGAAGTTAAAAGCCGCAATCTATTTTGTTAAAATAAATTGCGGGTTGTAAAGTTTCGTTGCTTGGTAACTATTTGTCTGATTTGATGCTAGGTTTTTAGCAGTACAAACAACAGAAGGAGATAAAGGAGTTATTGTTTTATTCCTTTACGTTCCCAGTGGAACATAAGGCTTCACACTAGAGCTTTAAAGTTTCGATAGCAGTGATATTTATTTTTACGGGATGGGTTTGCTAGCCTCATGCCCAACCTTCCCTTTTTTAACAGTCTTATTACTAGCCTAGTGGGGTAAAGGAGTCCGTCAGTGGTCGGGAATCGAACTCCGAACCACCTGCGTGGTCGGCGAGCATTCTACTGCTGTGCTAACGACACAAGGGAGTTATAACTCTAATATTTAGCTCAGAGATCGAGAAATTGCTTGACTTGTGTACTACATTATTCACTAAAAGTGGTAAGTAAATCGCTGGTTTCTTGAAAACATTATGTTAGTATTCCCCTTTAGGTTCCTAGTGGAACTTATAGCTTTGGCAGGAAACTTGCATTACACCCTGTTCTGTATAGTCCTTCTCAACTAGCTCCATTGTTGCTTATAGGCTTTCATCTTCTCCTCACGCGATATCTTTCATGTTACCCTCAGACCCACAACTACTTCATCGTTTCCCGTTCGGGTCCCACTCTTGGGTTTACCTCGGATACACAGTCACTCAACAGTGACCTCAGATTGTCTCCAATCCATCTCAGCTTCGTTTTCGTTGGATCACTGCCAGAATTTTTTATGGCTTGTCTTTTCTGGCCATCTGACCTTTAATATATAGCTAAGACAGCTGTTGTTTATCGGAAATGATTTTGGTGACAGAAGAACACGTCTCTGAACCATACAGAAGCACTGGTTGATTTCACATTTTTTGTATTCCTTCACGTTCCCAGTGGAACATAGGCCTAGAGGCTTGAAGTACCAGTAGCAGTGATGCTTAGTTTTAGAAAATGGGGTCGTTAGCCTCATGCCTAACATTTCCTCTTTACCAGCTTTATTTCTGGCTTCGCGAGGTAAAGGAGTGCGTCGGTGGCCGGGGATCGAACCCCGGACCATATACATGGTCGGTGAGCGTCCTAACCGCTGTGACACCGATGCGGATGATTTGACATTAGCTTTGGAGATCTAGATCTCATTCCTTAACCAGTATCCAGATGGTCTCAAAGTTTCTGTGTTTAGCTAAGCAACAATTTAAAATGAGTTAACTAATTCAAAACATAATTAATGCTATTAAATCTCTACCCGTATTGTTCTGTCCACTTTCTTTTTTCTAACTTTCATCCCAAATAGAACTAGAGCAAATCAAAACCCATCGTGTGTATATTATATGTAGGTCAAATATGTCATGTTGAAAAATCTAGATTATTAAAGCCCAACCTATATACACATCAAACAACCTCAATGCATGTTAATTAACATGAATTCGTCTATTTAAAAAAAATTTTTTCCCTCACTACCAAATGTTTAATAAAGCGTTCAATGTTTAAATTCTTCCAATTTATTAAATGCTTTTCTCTACATAGTTTTTCTGTTTATCACGTAGGATAAGCGTTAACTCGTTCATTCAATTACCTCAGATAATTGCTTTTACTTTACTTGGCCTGAAGTAATTACTCACATTAATATACAAACTAACTAACTAACTAATATCAGTGAAAGAAGTTTGACTTGGATTTATTTTTTCATTTTTCTTTTTTTGCGTTTTATTAAATAAAGGTGAATGCTTCTTTTGTTTACTTGTTTAAATCAAAGGAAGATTTAAGAAGAAGAAAGGTTTAATTAATAATCCACAACTTAATTTCTTTTCTCTCGTTTTGTTTTGTAGGAGGGAGGGTAAGGTGAAGTAATCGAATAGGCGATGTAATTGGACTATTCTTCATTTTCCCCTTCTCATTCTCCTTCTCCTTCTTCTTCTTTACTGTACAGAGATAATTTTTGTGCCAGCATATAATCGTTTAGTGTTATTAGCTGGTCATCTGCCATAGTGATTAACGAGGGATACGACGAAAAAAATAAGACATTTGAATTCTAGGGGATGCATATTAACTTAGGCCTTCATTGATTTTCATTCTTACTATAATTATCAGCAGGAAAAATCAATATATAGATGCATATGTATGTATATTTTATGCAAATTATTTCGATTATTATTATTCCCTTGGGTTTTGAGTGGAACATAGAACTTCGACAACACATCTCCGTTTTATTCTATCTTCTGCCGTCCTCTTCAGCTGGGTCCACGATTGCCCATTATGTCTCACCTCCTCCCCCACACGATCTCCTCCCTGTCACTTTCGCAATGATGACCTACTCGTCGCTTCCCATTCGGGTTATACTCGAGAGATGGCCTGCTTTACCTACGATGTCATTCGATGGCCCTCTCAAAGTATGCCCGATCCATCTCCACTTTCTCCTATATATTTGTTGAGCGATCCGCCTTCGCCTATTGGTTTGTTGCCAGCCAGAGTTTCTTGTTGCTGATTCTTTCTGACCAGTTGATCTTGAGCATGGAGCAAGCGAAGTGGGCAGCTGTACATAAAAGTCTGCAGCAGCCTGTTGGAAATCCTTTTCGTGACTGACACTAAGTGCAAGTTTATGACCCGTATAGAAGGACTGACTTGATATTGGTGTTGAAAATGGGAATCTTGTTCCTTATACTGGCTGAGTGCAGAAGATTTCCAAACTGGTTTCATGTTGACAGTTATTCTAGAGTTGTGTTTTGCCTTTTATAATTACATAACTTAGTAATTACTGCAGATAACCTAGTTTCAGGTAGATGCACTAATCTAAAATAGTATTTTTATTCCATTGGCTTCTGAGTGGAACATAGGGTTTCAACAACACATCTCGACTTCCTTCTGTTCTCTGCAGTTTCTTTTCCTCACATGTCACCTTTCAGACGAAAAAGAAAGAGAGATTTAAGCCTCTGGAAAATTTAGCACGGAATCATTTTATGGCCTACTACAAGCAAAATATTAACTTGTGTCATGGAGAGACTAAAGGATAGTCTGGATGTAAAACTCCACCTGAAACAATCTGAATTCAGGCCTTTGTAGTTTCGTCTTTCGGTTTCCGGGTGCTAATCGTGAATATTGATCTGTCTTCAGCGGCTTTGAAGGCTCTCAACTTGACCTTGAGGGTTGCCTGCACTAGATAATTGCTTTAGCTCCTCTTCTCGACTTTATGTCCTGCAGGCCGTGTCTACACTTTCTTGAGATAAAGAAGAAGCCTATGTGATTTCTAGTGTGTCCATCTAGTGAAACTCATATGGCCTTATGTACATTCTTGGGCTTGTACACGTTACCTCTAGTCACGCCAAATAAATCACTGAAGGTGCAGAAGTCTCCTAAGAGTTCTTCGTTCTCATTCATTTCGTCGATAGCCTCTTGACCTACGATTAGTTGTCTTATTGTGTTGTCTGCCCCCTAGCTTAATTTGCATTCATGTCACCCATTAGGATTTTGATATAGCCATTACTGTTTGCAGTTATTTGTCTACAAAAGTCTTTCATCTTCCCATTGGTTTGGTATGCTTTTTCAGTAACATAAAATGTTCGATACTGTATTCTGCTTAAAGTCATCTCCATATTTATACTTTAACATTCACTGTGTAAAAAATTAGTTATATTTACTATTTAACAACTAAAGGCAAATATCTACTCTCAGAAACCAATAATATATTGATGTTAGATGGTTGGAGGCAGGAAGTCTAGGCTGGACCTAGGTTTCATGCTAGTTGGCACTAGCCAGTCAGCAAGGAGTGTCTGGAACCTTGAACGAACTCATGTCCCTTCTGAGATTCAAACCCGCGTCACCCAATGAGTTCTACAGTCAGAGACGTTACCACTAGCTAGTTATTTGGGCTCGCGATTGACCTCCTGTAGGACTGTATTGGATACTTTGATTGGACACTAGTCAGTAACTAGTGTGAGGTGTCTAGTCCTTTGTTTGGTGGAGACTAAATTCTGTCAGTCAGGTTTGAAATGTGGCCACCAAACAAAGGACTAGACACATCACACTGGTTACTAGTGTCCGGTGAATTCAATAATATATTATCTGTCTCTCTGTCTGGATTCAACATAGAACTTGGCACCGAAGTGCAGCAGTTCGAGTTGCCACGTTCCAAATAGCACACAAAGGTAGACGGGAAAAGGAGAGAAGAGAATCAATAGAATTTAGATAAGTATAAGATTGAAACAGAATGAGTAATGGTAGAAAGGAATATGAAGGTTAAAGAGACTGAATACATCTGCGCCATTGACAACGATTTTGAGCCATATCACCTATTGTCTCCAGCCATTGATTCTTAGAGTCCCGAGGGCCCCAACCCGGAAGTCTGCATCTCCCTACCTGACCCAGTTTAACTGTCAGGGATTTCATGGATTGATGCCATGTTTTTGTTTGGCCACCGCTTACTCTTTTCCATCCTGCAACTATATCAGCTAGTAATGCCCGTCGGGGGAGACGATGGTCAGGCATGCGCAGCACGTGGCCTAAACATCTCAATCTATGTAACTTTATAGCCTCTTCGAGTGATTTTCCCTCTTTGCTCAACACTCTACGCCTAACGTCAACATTACTTACCTTATTATACCACCTAACGCGAGAAAGAGATCGTAAACATCTGTGGTCAAAAACAGACAATCTCTTCATGTCTTCCGCTCTCAATGGCCACGTCTCACCGCCATAGAGAAGGACGGAGCGAACTGATGAGCAGTATACACGTCCCTTGGTTGACAGCCGGATGTCACGCCTACGCCAGAGACGGTGTAAGTTAGCGAAAGCAACTCGAGCTTTCTGGATCCGTGCTGACATTTCGTCACCAATCAATCCGTTGGTGCTGATACAACTTCCCAAATAGGTGAAGTGGTCAACATGTTCTATCACTTCACTCCCTATCACTAAGCTAGGAGTTGACGTAGTCCAGTCCTGTAGCAGCATCTTACATTTCACAGGGGCGAATCGCATGCCAAACATACGATTATAATAAAGGTTTTTGTATTTCTCAATGAATGAAAAACAAAAAAGTATTGTTTTTGCTGACGTTTCGCTATTTAATGCTGCTAATGGCTGTATCGAAGTATTATTTAACCAGAATTCACAATATCTCAGCTTATATGCAACAACTTAATCCTCGTTCTTCAGAATGAGGTCATTTTTATTTTGTCAATTTAGCCAATTGGTAAAGATAACAAAACTAAGTATAGATTGTAAGAATTCATAAGTGTATAAAATTATAAAAGCAGCGTGTGTCTATAAAATGAAATTGCTTATCACATTCGTGTTGATTTCGTCATTTGATGGAGGAGGGAGTGTTGTAACCAGGTGAAATTTTGTTTTAGTCCATCATTCCTATTCGGACAGTTTGGATTCCATTTGATCTGAAGTGCTTCTCATATAAGACGTTTTTCGTGATTTCTGAAATGCTTTTTCTGGATTATTTCACTATTGTCAAAATCAATTCTGTGGCCTGATTCTATAGAGTGTAAACCTATGGCCGGCTGATGATTTTTGAAGCTTTTCTAGTTCAACTGGATTTCTCAGTGGTCGAACATATGCGGCTCTACGGTGTTCATTTCTTCTGATTACCTTGATTTCTCTCTGGCGATGTTTGTCCGATGTAGTACATCGCATCACATTCCAAGCATTTTATTTTATAGACACAATTAGATAGAGAATCCTTATGGATTCGGTCTTTTATATGGACAGGCTTGTTTCTCAGTGTTTCTGATGTTTTGAAGGGAACTCTGATGTCGTGCTTATTGAGTAATTTTCTGATATCGTCTGACATCTCTGATCTATATGGAATGACAACTGTTATATTATTTTAAAAGTAGGATTTAATCAATATTGATAAGGTATAATTCCATATAAGTTAAGTTTTCTATATTTAACTATCTTTTTTTTGTATGCTTTCAGAATATTTCTGAAATATATTCAGCCTAGGTTATTACTTAAATCTAGCACTCCTGAAAACGTGTCAGTAAAATATTTCTCCCTATTCATTCATGAAATAGATAAGTTGAAACAATTAATAATTTGAGCGATGCGCTATTTTTTTTAAACAAACTATATGCATAAATTGTCCAATAATCAGTTTGCATCCTCTGTTTCGTTTTTACGACTTACTTACTTAATGTAAACACTTGACCAGTGTTGTAGTACAGAAGTAAAGTGTTGTACCACTTACACATTAATGACAACCATTAAGATGAATAACACTCACAGTTTTAAGCTAGATCAAAGAATTCAGTTACATAGTTCAGAAAGGCATTTAGAAAAAAAACAGTTAATGTTTCTGCTACTAGTATTTATGGAACATGACCGATAGTGGTTAAAGCTGTTAAATACTCCTTCTGATTTATGACAAGTACTTTGAAGCAGGTGGTGCGATTATTTTAACGGAATAACCGCTATGTCAAATGTCTTATTTGCGCGTTGTGTAAACAAAGCATTAAGCTTTGGACAAATCTATTTATTTCAGCTTCGATCATGGAGTGACTTCAGTTAGGGAATCATTGAAAACTAGGGAGTACTGAACAGGCGTTTCGTCCCAGTTTGAGGCACTTCAGCGAACCCACCAGGGGATCGAACTCAAGACTTTTCAGGTTACAAGGAGAGAAAGTTGACCATTAAACCATTGGGATGGAACCCAAAGACCAGTGAATTTTAAATCCTGGTAATTCGTTCATATATTGCGTGACCGCCAGCCAGTATATTATTGGCGAGTATCTCTTCTCAAACCCAACCTGGTGAACCCCACTGGTCACTACTTCCTACTGGAACTTAAGGTAACTTCATCCTGTGCTCAGTCACCAGTGAGCACTAGATTAATTTCCAAGTGTTACCGATTGATTTCAAGCTTGCTCATTTTGCCTGGTAGTGGCCCAGTGTACTGTGGATTATCAGAAGTTGGGATTGATAGGCCGTTGAATTCCGTCTCAATAGCCGAAATGTCAACATGCTCTCCTTGTGACTTGAAGGTCTTGAATTTGATCACTGATTGGGTGATGGGTACGTACTGATACAGTATCCCAAACTGGGATGAAGCAGCTGTCCAGTACTTCCTGCTAGTTCTCAATGGTTCTTTAACTTGATAACAATCCAAGATGATAATTGAAACCCTTTGAAATTGAGAGAGATCGTACATAGGTTGTTCTTCAACTGGGACAATGGTTACAAAATATGTTTCTTGATTAACACTCACGCTAAGAGACTTGAATGATAATAGAGTTAATCTAAAGAATTTAAATTTAGTCAGCATAAATTAATCCCTACATTACTGATGTTCGAATTTAGATTACATGACTTTTCTTATGACTAACTTTTATCATCACTACACAAGTAACGTGGCAATACATAATGAGACTTTATTAACAAACTCATGTTTTTCTTATAAATGAATGAGGGAATCTGCGGAATTCGAGACACTACACAGCTTTATACTGATTTCTTTGCAAGGTGATTCGCAATTTAAAAAAGATTACTTGATAGTTAAAATTATTAGATTATTTTGCTTAAGTTTAGACCTTCCCGTTGACTGATTATACTGGACCGGAATGTTTGGTCTCTCTGGACATATCAAACTTTTTTAGTGTTTACTCTTCAATGATTTCTGGGGATTAACATTGATGTTATCTGATGGATGGTGATTAACAGCAGAAGCCAATTTGATGCTCATTTCGTCCTATTTGGGACTCGTCATCTGGGTTTACCTGCAATTCCCAGTGAGTGATGATGTTCTCACTGAGGTAAGGCTTTGGCGTTTGAAACAATGAGTGGTGAGTTCCAGTCTCACTGGAGATCCCATCAATCATTGGGGAATGCAGGTAGATCCAGCTGACGTCGGACACACTGTATTCCACTGCTAGTCACTACTGACGAAATAATATAACTAGATAATTATTTCTTACGACTATGAACAACATTAATTTTTCAAATGTTCATTATCTGACATTTACAAAGTGTACTAATATAGAAAGCATTTTTGTATTTGATTAGCTGTCCACTGTAATTGTTCTTGGGTTACTACTTATGTGACAAGTGCTTTGTACTTCATATTTTTCTGCCTGCCCTGTCTGTACATCGTCTGAGATAACCTTTTTGTTATCCTACAAAGAACAGAAATTATGGTAACAGGACGTTTAAAATGTTTCTATGCTTAATTGTGTATTCCCAGTTCATCTCCAGTAAGTAGTATCACAAATATAGGACCGAAAGTTTTCTGAAGGTTATTTAAACTGTTATTGCTTAAGCAAATTAGAGGTAAGATACAACCAACTCAGCAAGAGCTGGTAAAAATTACTTTACAACCACCCCTTATATTACCAGTCCTCTTCTGTTTTGAGTGAATTAATAAATATTAGTGTTATTATTTATTAATATTATTCACTTGGGTTCCGAGTGGAACATGAGGCTTCAGTGGCACATCTCCACTTCATTCTGTTCTCTACAGTTTTCTTTAGTTGGAGGATGATTTCCCAGAAGGTTCCACTTCCTCCTCAAGGAAATATAGTCCATGTTACCCCCGGACCCACGAAAACTCGTCATTTCGCATTCGGGTTTCACTCGATGGCATGGCGCGTGCTGTTACTTAACGGTCTCCTCAGAGTGTATCTGATCCCCAGCAGGTGGGATGTGAGGACAGACACTCGCCAGAGATGCCACTGGTTAGTGGATGTGGTACACCGCAAACTAGCAGAAGTCCGAATTCATGGGCTATTGGTCCGAGTCCCAGTGGCTTAATGGCCTACGAGTTAGCTCGCCTTGTAACCAGAAGGTCCTGGGTTCAAATCCTGGTGACCACTGCGTAGTGCTGAAGAGTCCCCAACTAGGAGGGAAGAGCTGTCTGGTACTCCCTGGTGGTTTTCCAATGGTTCTCTAACCTATCTCAGCTCATGGTGAGATCCTTTAACAAATCAAGTCCCCGCAAACAAACACATGAATTCCAAACCATCTCTTACCTTTCCTTCGGCACATTTGTTGGGGTGTGGGATCATAACTGGTTCACTTCCTGACAGATTTCTTAGTTGTTTATTCTTTCTCACCATTCTGCCTCCAGTATGTCATGAAGGCGAGTGTTGATGAAAGTCTTCCGCAGGCTGTTGGGAATGCTTTTCCTGACACGAGAGTTATGTCTTTGAGCCATGTAGAAGCACTGACTTGGCATTGATGTTGAAAATTTGAGTCATGTCCTTTATTCTAGGAGTGCAGCATAAAGTATTTACAGTTATCTATTTCACACTGTTCACGCATACCTGTGATTAAAGCTAGTCAAAAAAATGTACATGACTGCCTCAATCGTTTATGTCAAGTTTGAACCATTACTATTATTATTTATTTATTAGTAGCGCTAATAATTATTGTAGGCAACGTCATAAAACCTAAACCCACATTCAGGCTATAAATCACATTTTAAGTTTTCACTATTATCCTTCAGTCTTTATGTTTATGCATATATTTTTAAAACTTTCCAAGATTTATGAAATCATACCGTACTTATTATTTAATATTAAAACTACATTGAAATAAAAGTAAATTTTCACACGTTTTGCTCAAATAAATATATGTCTGAGCAGTGGTGATTTATAGCATTGCTTTCTTCTAGTCAACAGCCATGAATATAAATTTTTTTGTTAGACCAGTAGACTGTCTACTATACTACACGATATTCAAGTTCAAACCCTAGTGGGTGAATACCGTTGAAGAGTCCCAAAACTGAGACGAAACACCTGTCCAGTACTCCATAGTGGTTTTTCAGTGGTTCTCTAACCGACGTCAGTTCATGATGAAATCAAATGATGAGGTTTGTAGTATTTGTTTGTTTAAATCAGTCTTCATTTTCCCGCTGACTGACTGGGCCGAAATGTTCGACCTCTGATAACCTGTCGGCTCCTAGTACGGACATTGTTATTTGGTGATTGCTAATTCTCAGATATCATCGAAGCTGATGTGTTAACAGAGTATACTGTTAGGTAAATTATTATCTGAAGTACTGTCTGTAAAATCATTGCCTAAAGCTACTAATGACTAAGAATACTACAACCGATAATGATCATAATAAATTGGCATTTTATCTACATGCAAAAGTTCTTCTTTATAAAACGAACATTACCTGAATGAAAATTCCTAATACAGTTGTAGATTTATAAAAAAACTGCGGATATTTCATTTACTTCAGATGAGTAATTCTCAGATACATGCGACATTTCCATCTAAAGCCTTCTAGACTCAGAATTTAATGGAAATTTTCAAGCAAATTAATAATTTTAGATATCCTGATAGCATAATGCGAAGGAGGAAAGCTTTCTAAGCTAACAGTTGTGGTTTCAACAACTTCATCTTTGGGGACGTAATCATCTCATATTTTCACATCTTACTATGGCATTCTTATTCGTTGTCACGTAGTTTACTTTCCGCCGTTATTGTCGTTATTATTTGTCAACCTTTGGATTTACGCTTGGTCTCTATTATCTGATTATACTTCACTATTTAACCACTTTATTTTGTCCTTACACTTGTCATCAACCAACCACTGAACTTACATATTGTGTGCCTTTTTTCTTTATATTTTTGTGATATTTGTATATCTCTTGTATCTCTGAATATAAATCAAACCGCCCCTGAAACTTCCATTATGATAGCGATAAATACGTTTTTATGACACTTAATTGTCTATTCAAATTTTATCTTATATTCTGAGTGCGTGTACATTTTAATCAACGTACCCCTATACAGACGGTATCTGATATAATTTTCATTTGCCTTAACTGGCTAATATTCTATTCTAATACACATGGATCTATATCTGCAGAGTCTGAAAGACAAAAGTCATTGAAACCGCAATTGTTCTCTCTGAAAACTTTTCTGGTTTTAAATGAATGATTTGAATTTCTTTTGATTACCCTGAGCAGTCTTGTATTTCTCCTGGAGATCCAGAAAGAGGGGCGTTTAAAAAAATATGGATAGATGGAATTATCACAATCATTGTAACTACCAAAACCGACTAGTTGTGGTCTGGATGTAGGGAACCGATTTCGAGTCCTAATGTATAGCCGTCGAAGACTTCGTTGTTAGATGGGCAGTCATAAAATGCTTCAGAGACAGCAAAAAGATGACTATTCTTCGATGAATCTATGTGGTTCTATTCAACAATAATAACATCAAAACTCAGAATCACGTCAACAGTACTGTTAGGCAGCTATACAATACAATACAAGTGCTGTAGAATAAAATTAGTCAACCGAAATCCACCTGCAAGAAGTACCTTAGAATCAAGTAGAATATTCCAAACAAGGTGATGGGATCAAAAGCTCTGTACGCAAGAATCCCACACCAACGATCCCCGCAGAAAGTTCAAGGTTAGAATGACCTTGACTCACTTAAATAAGGTTACATCGTAAAACAACTCATTATCGCACAACCACAAAGAGAAGCATTAAAACTAGAGATTAAACAGGAATAAAGACATAAAATAATAAGGATTAAGTCAGCATATAAAAATGTCGGAACAGTGATATACAGTCTAGGAGAAAAATCGATAACAATTACAAAGTTAATTGAAACATCCAAATAAGTATAAATATTGTAAACAGATCGTTGAGGAGGGATTTTCTCAACAGTCATCCTGTTACAGTCATCATTTCAAATATTGCTTTGTAGGGATTTGATTGACTTGCTACAGGATTTCATCATGAGCTCACATCGGTTAGAGAACCATTGGAAAGCCACTGGAGAGTACTGGACAGCTGTTTCGTCCAAGTTCGGGACTCGCCATCAGTACTCACCACCACCAGGGCTCGAACCCATGATCTTCCGGTTACAAGGCGAACTCGGTGGGTGCGCACTACTGAAGACTCCCAAACTGGGACAAAATAGCTGTCCAGTACTCCCTGGTCAGCTCCTGATGAAATCCTGTAACCAGTCATAGTTTCATTTCGAAGGAAACACAGACATAAAAGTCTTGCCAAAAATCTCCAAGGATAGTTTATCCATATAATTTACAAGAGAAACCTGTGTAATAATAAAACTCTACAGCAAGTTTGTCTATATATGTATATACACACACGCATACTACTGTTTTAGAATTTCCCAGCTAAACGTATTGTTCCCCATAATTGAACGTTAAATATTTAAAGCATTTCAACTACTTAACAAAAGAAAAGAGAGGAGACTTTTATTCATTCACATTCACTGTTTCAATGCCTAAAGAAATACTTTCAGTTTTATTTCTATAGAGAATATGGTAAGAAATTAGTTCGTACTTTATTATTATAAGTGAGGGTATTCTTTTCTATCCCATCCCATCCCATCCCATCCCAGCCCATTCCATCCTATCTCACTGCATATTAGTTTGCTTTTATATAATACCTTTTTCTATAGAAGATGATGCTTCAATCGATTGTTTTATTACCATAATCTCTCTTTTGTGATTATGAATGTTAAAGTGATAAAAAGAAAGTAGCACGAATTGCTGGCTAAGTTGCATCTTTTTTATGATCTTTTCAGCATTGTATGCCTATATATATATATGTATATGTATAGGTATATGCAAAAAGGGAACTACTTCTGTATAAAACTTGGTGTGGCTTTCCCAGTATTCTCCTCTTTGTTTTTCTTCTTCGTTTTCATGTTTTACGTTCACAGCTTATACAAATATCAGTTTATTGTTGTCGTAAACTGGTTATAAATATAAGTATAAGTATATATTATGACTGGGGGGATTGTAAAATGTCATATGGTTAATATCACCATCAAATTAGTAAGGTATAGAGGTTATTTGTTTTTAAAAAAAACTCGTTATTTTGCTTTTTAGCATGAACACTGTATTCTTAGGTTTTCTTATATTACTTTAGTACTAAATCAATGAATTATTAGCATTCCTTTGAGTTCCGAGTGGCGCACAGGGATTCAACAGTATATCTTCAATTCACTCCGTTCTTTGCAGTCCCATTTATCTCGCTTCATGATTTCCTACAGGCTTTCATCTCCGCCTGACACGACCTCCTCTGCATCACACTCGTAACCACTCCCAACTAGTCATTTCATATTCGGCGATGGTCCCCTCAGTCTATTTCCAATCCATATCCACTTCGTCCTCCATATTTTTTTGTTGTCTGGTTCGTTTTCAGAGTTCCTTGCTGCTTATCCTTTCTGACCGGTTGACTGTCTTCTGATCTTCAGTATAGAACGAAGACAGCTGTTGATGAAGGCCTGCAGTAGCCTTTTGGAAATGCTTTTGGTGACTCGTTAGATCTCTGATTCATTAGCATATACCAATAAGATATACCTATAAAGTATATATGCTGAATGAAAGGTTTTGAAAAGCGTTGAGTTAACAACTCTATTTGTAGACTGTATACGTTTTGCAACTATGAAATGGAGTACAACTTATGTTTGATTCAATAGTCTTTAATTAAAATAATAGTTGGGTAGATGTAGGTAAATGTTGACCATTATTTGTGTTATGATTTGTAATGATATCTCAGTTTAGAATGGGCTGTAATTCTCACTAAACGCTGCAGTCTGAATTTCTGCATTTGTGTTTTAAGTTTGTGAATGCTTTTTCGAAATGTAAGAAAAAGTGACTAGCAACTTATTTAAAATAATCTCAACTTGGTCCCTGATGCTCTGTGGTGAACGACCTGGCTTTGTGACCTGAAGCTCCTCGGAGTGGTTCATAGTAGAATGATGACTGCGTACTGATGAAGAGTCTCAAACAAGGACAAAACGGTTGTCCAGTACTTCCCGGTTTTATTGTATTGGTGGTTCAGCGGTAGAATACTCGCCAACCCTACACGCATGCGCCAGGGCTGGATTCCCGGATGACGAACTTTTAAATCTCATTCGGTTAATCAGTAGTAAGATTGATAGAGATGGAAGGTTGAACATGAGACTAGCAAAGGAAAAAGCTTGAAGCTCTATGTTCCACTCTGAACGCAAGGGAATGGGAAAAAAAAATGAAATCTCAACATGTTTAGATAACCAGAAAAAGATTTTTGTGAATGTTCCTCTCTGTAAACTAGGATTAAGTGGATTCGATTTTCTATCTCAAGAAGCTAGGACCAGATTATGGAATGAGAAGATGAAATTACTTCTCTCCAGCTCATGGAGATTTTAACAGATACACGTTGTGAGTACTTTCACATTAATTTAGTTATAGAACATTGAGTAGTTATAGCTCTATTTAAAAAGGCTGTCATTTAAAGGAAAAGCATATCAGTTGAAATCGGCTTCTATCGTGAACAAATCCCATAGAAAATTTGTAAAAATTCACTTAGATGTATTCGTAAGTCAAATTCATTTCTACTTCTTTGAAAGTTATTATGGCATTTGTTGTCATTTCGTACTGAAAGCAGTCCAGACTTAGTAGGGCAGAAGGATAGTTTTATATCTAGCGAGTTGTGTGACAGTTATGAACAGACAGTTGTGCATAGCTTCTTTAAATGATACCTGATTACAACTATGGACAAATGGAATAAATTTTAAACTTCGAGCATAGCTGTATCTCATTTACCAGTCTACTGAATACCAAGTCCGTAGAGTGAATACAGCATGCTCTACTACTGCCATATTCAAATGCTTTCCCAACTTTGAATGTCATCAATCTGTACACTTAAAATTGTATTGCATAGACTAAATGACAAATCATTACTTTAAATACTCTAATCGTTAAAACGAAAATAAGACATAAGATATTCTAGTTAAGCTGATTTCGTTTCAGCGGTCTGAAATTGGTATAAATCTTACTAAAAGTATTGGTTTTGTAAGAATTTTGTTTGATTGGTTAGAGGATTTCATCATGAGCGTACTGCCGAGGAGTCTCAAACTAGGCTGACGAAACAGCTAGCTATCTAGTACTCCCTGAAGGTTTTCCAGTGGTTCTATAAATGATGTCAGCCCATGATGAAATCCTTCAACCAGTCGAACAAAATCCCTGCAAACCAATACTTGAAAATTGATCTGATGCTCTCTAGAGACTGGCCCTATTTAGGCAGGTACCTGGGGTTCTAATGGGAAGCTGTGACCAGTAGGGTACAGCAGGTTGAAGGTGAGGACAGTTTCTCATCGAAGTAGACATTGCAAAGTGGTGGCGCTACGTCATGAATTGGCAGAAGCTAGAATTCATGGACTAGCCATTGGATTACGCCCCAATGGCTTAGTCGTCTACAACCTTGCTCGCCTTGTAACCAGAAAGTCCTGGGTCCAAACTCTGGTGGTGGGTGCGCACTGATGAGAAGCCTCAAACTAGGACGAAACAGCCAGCCATCCAGTACTACCTGCAGGCTTTACAATGGTTCTCTAACTGATATCAGCTCATGATGAAATCCTCCAACCAAATCTTACTACGGCAAAATGGCCTTCCAGGAAATTTTAAGATGTTCATCATTCTGTATTCAGTTATTGGTGAGCTGCACGCAAGCGTTTCCCTTCTATGCGTCTGGCACTATACTTCACGTACTCATTGAATGTCATGAATGCAGTGGGATCCCCACGTGGTTTCAAATCATTGGATATTCCCCTTTGGGATAAAAAATAAAACAAGACAATAAAAGCTAATATGTATTATCTTAATGAATATTGTTCAACAACTTACATCTTACTACAAAATTTTGAAGTTGTGTAACTCATTTCAGTTGGTTGTGGATTAAATTAAGTAATTTTGTTTAATAAGTTATCCACAAATTACGATAACATGTGATGAGGGCAAACGATGTGTGTACTAAGTTAATTTGGCGCCAGCTAGAACAATGCATTACTAACAACTGACCCACTGGCGTATAATTTAAAATGAAATATTAGTAATAACGTACAATGGAATTTAGAAAAAATTTACAATATTTTCTTTTTACCAAAAAGCACCAAAATTTAGGAGTATACTACACTTTAAGCTTGACTTTATGTAGGCGAAATATCTCAGGTGAAAATCACCAAAAATCAACATTGTTTCATATTGATAACAATACTATTCATAAGAAATCATGCAATGAACATCATCTCAACAAACAAGAAATCACGAATTGGTAGAAGTTAGAATTCATGGAATGGCCATTGAATCGGATCCCAGTGGCTGAATGACATACGAGCTAGCTTGCCTTGTAACCAGAAGGTCCTGGGTTCGAACCTTGGTGGTGGGTGCGTACTGCCGATGATTCCCAAACTAGTGGGATAAAACAGCTGTCCAGTACTCCTTGCTGATTTTCCAATGGTTCTCTAACTGATATCAATTCGTGGGCAAACTAGAAAGAAAATAGGCGTTATTTTTTTTATAAATTCGATAATGCATTTATAAAGTAATTATAAGGTAACGTTTTTGATAAACTCACCCTAATTTCTTCTTCCATCTAAATTTTTATAAGGTGTTCATTTAGAGACACATGGGATAGAGTGATTGAGAAGGAAGATTTTTATTTTAAATGTTCGATAATGAAGAGAATAGTTAGATACCTGTGAGCATTCCTAATTAACAGCAGAGAAAGAGAGAGAGAGAAAAAATTAATAATTTCACTGGAGATAAACAGAGCAATCAGGTCATCTATCTGTTGGTGACCTAATTTTACAGATTATCACCATTTTACAGTTAAGTCATTTGGAAAAAGTACCATTAAACTGTCCTCCACCCTGGTATTAAATTATAAATTGGAACATAACTGGAAGATTTCATGTGGCATCATAAAAAAACCATTTTTAAGCTACTGCATTGATAATCTTTCTCTATTGGATGAAACCATCTCTTTCCTTATCGAATAAAAACTTATTGTAATGTAAAAAGAGACATATTTTGTTTGAGATGCAGTCAAGAAGGCGTTGGGGCTGGGGTGGGGCTTTTCCAGATAACTTAATCGTAAAACGGTGTTAATCTGTGAAATTAGGTCATCAACAGATGACCTAATTGCTCTGTTTATCTCCAGTGAAATTAATTTTGTTTTCTCTGCTATTGTTAATTAGGAATATTCACAGGTTTTTAACTGTTTTCATTATTGAATGTTTGAGAAAAGCCTTTGTATTTTCTACTCCCAGTCACTCATTCTCTCTCTCCTCATCCCATTTGTCTCTAAATGAATACCTTATAAAAAGTGAAGTGAAAGGAGAAATAAGGGTGAATCTGAAGTACATAGTAATTATTTCATCGATACGTTATTGAATTTATGAGACAGAGTTCCTTTTCTTGTGTGTTGAGATGAAGTGAAGTACAGGATTTCTTACGAATACTGATGAAATGCGCATGAACTTCCTCGTATTGTTGTCATAATTAAACAGTGTTCGTTTTTCCTGATTTTTATCTGGGACATTTCACTAACATGTTTTTCAACAACGAATAAAAAATAGAGGCTCGTCATCAGTGTGCACTGTTAGTTGAGGCCACATAGTTGGAGGCAATTTGTGGGGGGCAATAGACCTAGATTTCATGCTTACTGACACTCACTGTGGTCACAGTAAACCGATGCATTCATTGAGATCCTACTTCCATAGCCCTAGAAATAATGCCTTGCAGAAAACGAACTCTAGGTTTTCACTGTGGGATTCTCAGATATATATATATTTTGATCTAAGAAACAGGTTATGAAGTTGTGATATATATATATATATCAGGAGTTCAAATCCTGGAAGTAGCATCACTTCCATGAAGATTACAGATAGGCCTTGCTGATAAGACAAATGCGATACATATTCGTGCATTAGTAACAAGATAATGTGGAATAAATATGTATATGTGTGTGAAGTCCGGAAGGCAGCAGGGCCAGGCAGAATTCCCCTACCCCGAAAAACTGGAAACAGACCCAGATGTGCTCACGGCATTTATGCAAAAAGTTTGAAAGGAAGGAAAGGTGTCTGCTGACTGGAAATAAGGTTACCCTGTCAAGATACTAAAGAAGGACGAATTACGCCTCACTCTGCAAAAACTAGTTTGGAATCATGCTCTTTTCCACGCCAAATAAACTGCTAAGTCGCGTCATCTTAGACAGAATGAAAGATGCACTAGGTGCACAACTCCACCAGCCCAGAACAAGCTGGATTCAGGAAAGACAAATCATGTGCTGATCAAATTGAAAACTGTACGCATTATCATCGAACAAAGCATAGAATGTCAGTCAAACCCCTCCTTACCTCAACTTCATCGACTTTGTAAAGGCATTTCAGTCCAACATAATCAATCACAGGGGAAATGAAAAATTAACCTAAAAACAGACAAACACAATAATAACTCATTCTATTTACTCAATAAATACTTTATAAAATTTTTCAAGTTGAAAAGGAAAGCTGTTACTAGAAAATTAAAATGATATTTATAAGCCTTTTATAAGTTCTCCTACTTTTATTTAATTTTAAATTAGATATCATAAAGTTACGTGATATAAGTTAAACTTTTTCATCATGTAGATTTATTAGACTAGCTTGCGTTTCTGTTGTATCAAACACCCTGAATTAGTGTTAATTATATGTATGTTTTAATTTAACCTCTATAGAGTTTCCCGGGAAATCTATTTTGATTGTTGGATGTAATGCGAAAACTATTTCCTCTGACAAGATCTTGACCACATTTCTTTTATTTTGATGTGACTGTCACCTAATATCATCCACAGTCAACATTACTAAATATTTTGTGTTCTTTGAAGTTTCTGTAGTCAATGGTTTGATTTCCAGTAGTGGGTTCCCTAGCCGAGGTGAAAAATATCCCTTCCTCCCCGGGCTTAGAACCAACTAGCTAGCAAACTAGTGAACTATGAAACTAGGTGGAGAAAGTGAAGAAGGATCAGACACACGCTGATCTGACTGTTGAGTGACTTCACGCGACATGAAAATCCTCAAAGGGAACTCGAATGCGAACGATTAGTTAGGTGTCAGTTCGAGGATGACATGGAGGAGATCGTGTGAAGTGGAGATGAAAGCTCGTGGTCACTCGGAGAGGCAGCTAAAGAGGACTGAAGGGAACAGGATGAATTGGCGATATGCTGCTGAAGCCCTAAGTTCCAAGGGATTAGTAACAATAACCTTAATAAATTTATTGACTTATATTTTATTTTACAAGTCTGGAAATTAATAAATTGTATAAGCCTAACAAGGTTCGCAATTGCGTGATCGCTGAAATGTTAGGAGTGTAGTTTTTAGAAATTATGAAAAATGGTAAAACAAATCACTCTTGACAACAACAAGATGTCCATTCATTGTTAAACTTCTAAATTCATCAACCTCAATGTCACCTCTAACATAACACTTAGATGTGATGAAATGTTTTCAAGATTATTCGGGCAAAAAATACATTTTTATTTCTATTGTGCTTATATTTCCAAGTATTTTTCAACACATCTATAAACTGTGATTCTTTTCACAGACCTATCCTCTACGAGTACTGTGTCATTATTATTAATATTGTCTCCTTTAGTTCCTAGAGGAACACAGCGCTTCAGCCACACGTTTCCATTGAGTTCGGTTATCCGCCGAAGTTTTCACCTGACCGCACATCTGCCCACATTTTTCATCTCCTCTTCGCATGACCTCTTCCATGTCACCCTTGCACTGACGACCAACCAACTCGCCGCTTCCCATTCGGCGTTCCACTCGAGAGAGAGAGAACCTGGCGTGTGATGTCACTTGATGTTTTTATAGGGAGTATGGTCAATCCACCAACTGCATTTCTTCCTGCATATTTGTTGCACAACTGGTTCCTGGTTGTGTATTATGTCAACTGCCAGCAAATTATTTGTTCCATTATGGGGTAGCAGTGATGTTCTATTTAGTTGTACTGAAAATCTGTCCACGCACTTTTATTTTACCATGGACGTTTGGTGACAAAATAAAATAATCAATGAGATAGATATGTTGTTCACGTAATCACTTTGTTATTCTGCACAGGGCTAAGCAGTTAAATATATATATATATATATATATATAGGTGAAACTGTCTAAATACTGGTTCAAATATGATCCAATAGTTTTCAAAAAAAAAGACTTAATGATGTGTTAAATATATCTATCTATATCCGGGTCGTTTTTAAATCTACCACACATTTTTAAGGTTGCTTATATACATATATCCATGTATTATTCATCTGAACTTTGATTTTCTCGTCGTTTCATTGGATATTGACATGTTGGCTCCTGGTAAGTGCCCCAATTAGTTTACTGGATAATGCTTCGGCGTTTGAAACGATGAGTTCTGGGTTTGAGTCTCTTTAGTGAGAACAGCATCACTTACTGGGGAATGCAGATACATCCAGATGACGAGTCTCAATTAGGACGAAACAGCATCAAACTGTTTTCCACTTCTAGTCATTATTCACCAAATGACTTGACTGATAAGAATCTTTAGAATAATAGTATATTATTGATTCAGAGTAATATAAATGTATTTTTTTAAAAATTCTTCTAACCTCATGTTTCTTTCTCTCCTTTTTCTTCTTCAACTCTAGGTAACATCTGTATGGTTAACAGTAGCCTTTGCAGCAGATCGTTATTTAATGATATGTCATCCATTCTGGGCGAAACGTTGGTGTACTATAAAACTTGCCAAAATTGTAATTATTATTATTTATGTATTCAGTGTGATCTATAGCATTCCACGTTATTTTGAATATCAAATATTTGAAGTACAACTACCCTTGAATGCAATAGATTGGAATTTAGATGATAATAATAATGTTGATAATGTTGATCAAATTAATGAGAATTTAAGAAATGCCAATGTTGTCTTTGTACAGAATTTATCTACTTCATTTAATAGCACTTCTACTTCTACTGCTCCTCTTCCTGATATTTCCCCTGACATGAATATCACTAACCTTTATGGTAATTTCAGTTATTCTATGAAAACTATACCTGTTATCTGGTATCGACTATCAGAATTCGGTCAGTCGGAACAATTTCGCAAGGTTTATCATTTATGGTCATGGGTGCTACTAGTTGTCGGTATACCATTTGTATCTATTGCTATTATGAATACATTTCTAATATTGGAAGTACGCAAGTCTAGTCGAAAGTGTGTTGATCAAATAAAGCAAAGAGAATTTCGACGACAAGATACAAATATTATGCTTATAGGTGTAATTGTGATATTTTTTATATGTCAGGTAAGCAAGCATTAAATATTACTTAATATTATTTTTATTCATTATAATAAAGGTGCTTTTTTGTATTTCCTAATGAATGAAAAACAAAACGATATTGTTGTGTTTACTGACGTTTCGCTATTTAATGCTGCTAATAGCTTTATCAAAGTAGTATTAAACCAGAATTTACAAAATCTCAGCTTATATACATTAACTTAATCCTCGTTTTTCAGAATGAGGTCATTTTTATTTTGTCAATTTGGCCAATTGGTAAAGATAACAAAACTAAGTGTAGATTGTAAGAATGGATAAGTGTATCAAATTATAAAAGCAGCGTGCGTTTATAAAATGAAATTGCTTGTCACATTCATGTTGATTTTGTCATTTTATGAGGAGGGGTGTGTGTGTTGTAACCAGGTCAAAATCTTTTTTAATCCATCATTCCTATTCAGACAGTTTGGATTCCATTTGATATGGAGTGCTTCTGATAAAGTGAGAAGTTCTTTGTGACTTCCGAAATTATATGGACAGGGTTGTTTCGCAGTGTGTCTGATGTTTTGAAGAAAACTCTGATGTTGAGCTTATTGAGTACTCTTCTGTTATTGTCTGGTGTCTCGTCTCTGTACAGAATGACAACTGTTGAGGCGCATATTTTTGGAGTGCGTTTTCGACCACACTTAATGTCAGTGTTGATTTTGTTGATGAAGTTCTTTGGGTAGTTGTTTTGCTTGAGAATCTCAGTAATGTTTGATATTTCTTCTTCTTTTTCTTTCTCATCCGTTATCAAAGAGTTTGCTTGTCTAAGAAGACTTGAAACAACTGATACCTTTGCGCTGATGGGGTGTGATGATCCGAAGTCTAAATATTTGTTGGAGTGGGTTTTCTTCTTGAATACAGATATACTAAGATGTCCGTCTTCTCTCCTCCTAACTAGGCAGACTAGATAGAAGTGGTAGTTCATCGACGTCTGATTCTGCTTCGGAAATAAACTGGATTCTGGGAGATAGACTGTTTATTTTCTCCGAGAATGAACTGTGTAGATGTCGTTTTAGTACTACAAAAGTGTCATCTACATATCTTAACCATATTTTAGGAATGAGCATGCTTGAAAAGATGTTATCTTCGAATGTCTTTATGAAAAGATCAGCGACTATTCGGGAGACTGGTGAAACCATAGCAACACCATTTGTCTGTCTATTTGTCTGTCCCTTTAAATGTAAAATAGTTACTTTATAGACAGAATTTTAAGCTCTTAATTATTTCACTGGTGTCCAGTGGACATCTGTGTGATAGCTCTGTATCTGATTCTAGTAAACTGGAAATGATATCAAGACTTTCGGTAGTAGGGATACTAGTATATAATGAGTTAATATCATAGCTTACCATAATGTCTTCTTTATCAATTTTGTCAGAAAAGTATACACTACAAATGTATGCTAAGATCAGGCAATCTTTCATCCTAGAGTAAATTTATTTGATAAATTCACACAGTGTAACAGTATAATTTGGAACAACACATATAAGCGGACAATATTGTGCTTTCAATTAGATCTCATCAGGCTTAACTCTAATATACATAGATTTATGTATAAAAATTTTAACCAATGACTGTGATTTTGTGGATCAATACTTGAAACTGTGGTAAATGTTTTGAACGTCATTAATAACGATGACTATAATGATAATAAGGTTTATGCAAGTGGCGATAAGAATAACGAAGGAAGTAATATGTGTATATGTAGACAATTCAATAAATAAATTAGGTCAAATCTTAAAAGTTATGTTATCCTAAAGGTGAAGTGGACAGATAGTCAGAGTTCAAATAAATATCATAAAAGTACGAAGGAAATGGGAAACAAGAAAGGGTGGGAGGGGTTTTGATTAGAATTCACCTGGACCAATGGAGAGACAAAGGTAGAACAAACTTCTTTTGTTGTATGCAAAGAGTACGATTGTTCTCTCGAATCTCTCCACATTGCTTCGGCTATGTGTAAAAGGAGGGTCCGAATTCCTTTAGAAAGGCTCGATGAAATGCGATAGATAACTTTGAAGGCACTGCTTCTGTCCACTTGGTGACCGCTATCAATCAAATAAGTCAAAATAGAACTTCTTATAGATTTTATTTGGCCTTTTCCGAACCATGAAGGAAGATGCTCATTAATAAGTTTGTTGGGCTGTCTAGTTGTTCGCTGTATATGGCTTTCTCCACAAGAGTAACTAAATTTGTAGATATACATAGAAGTGTCACAGCTAGGTAGCTTGTCTTTCGCTTGAGTAATCATAATTGGTCGGTTGGAAAATGACAAACAAAGGGTGGCGGCAGTATAAGTCCGTTTTATTACTTTAGATAATCTTAGATGTAAGACTTCACTAGCCACATCCTTATTAAATTGCAATTTTTGGAACAGTTGTTTCTTTTTAACTGTTGTCAGTTTCTTTTTATTATACCTGGTGTTCATGTGTCTCCTTACAAATCTACTAGGATAACTCATTTGGACCAGAGTATTTTGGATGTATCCTAACTCATTTTCTAGGGAGTCATCTGTACAGATCCGTCTTGCTCTATTTGTTAGGCATCTGACCAAATTGATTTTGTATCGGATTGGTACGAAAAAAATTCAACATAAACCAATAACAGTGATTTTTTAGTAAGTAGATAAGACTGTGCAGATAAATTGTGCAATTAGTCGTAGTAGTAATAATGATAATAATAATAGTGAAGGAGGTATCAGGAATAAGGATGAAAAAGTGAGGCTATATGTGATAAAAAGAATAAGGAAAAGCAACATTATTAAACAAACAAATGTTCAGGTAGACGTAGTAGTCGATAAAACTAGGAAAAACTAATGAACCGATCAAGTAATGCCAGATAGTAAGGGGAGTAAATAAAAATACGCACCCACTGGGTTCGAACCCAGGACCTCCTGATTACAAGGCAAGCTCGTATACCATTTAGCCACTGAGACCCAGTCCAATGGCCAGCCCATGAATTCTAACTTCTACCAATTCGTGATTTAGCGCGACCCCAACCAATGTCATTAATGGGACATCCATCCACACACGTGACATCTAATTGGACCTCACTGGTCACGACTTCTCACTAAAACTCCAGGAAACTCCATCTTGTAGCAGGTCACTAGCGAGCATCAGATTAATTCTCTATAGTTTGGTTTATAAGGTTTATAAGGATGGATGTCCAATCGACGATATTGGTTGGGGTCGCGCTAAATCACGGATTGTTAGAATTAAGAATTCATGGAATGGCCATTGAATCGGGTCCCAGTAGGCAAATGGTATACGAGCTTGCCTTGTAACCGGAAGGTCCTGGGTTCGAACCATGGTGGTGGGTGCGTGCTACCGATGATTCTCAAACTAGTAGGATGAAACAGCTATCCAGTGCTCCCTGTGGCTGGTTTTCAATGTTTCTTTAACTGATATCAATCCGTGATCAACTCGTAAATATAAAATACGCTTTAACGAAGATGTGGTAAGATTAAGGGATGATACGAGAGGGGTTGAAAATATAAGTAAGAGGCGGTGGAGATTTCATCATTTGGTTAAGTTTTAATAGGCCAAGGGAGCAATAATGGCTGTAGGAACTTTTTTGAATGCATAGTTTAGGCTTAATAGTTCGAATGCCTATCGCCTCAGCTGTGTGCGTGCAGTAGACGAATACGAAGTCTATTGGAAAGGTCAAGTGGGATGCGGTGAATTACCTTGAAAGCTCTCGTTTTCTTTGCTAAATGACCACTATCAACTTAATGTGACAAAAGTGAGCTACGGATTGTTTTTGTCTGTCCTTTACCAAAACACGATGGGAAATGTTCACTAACACATTGGCTAAGCTATCTAGTAGTACGCCCAACATAACTGTCACCGCAGGTGCAGTTGAACTGATAAATGCACATAGATGTATATAATTTATGTATAATTTATTGATAATGTTTCGAGCACAATTTATGACTGCTCGTAATCATATCAGTTCATTTACACAGCTTCATAATCTCCTTTATATATATATATAAATCCCTAGTTGTTTTTTGCAATTTTCCACATCTCCGGTATAGGCGTTGAGTCAGTCCGATTGTACTTGTACAGTGTTGATTCAGTGAACAAAGACTCGGTGACTAAATTCTCTCTCCACCTAACTATATCACTTTTTGATTGAACACTGGTAACTAGTTTGACGTGTCTAGTCCTTTCTTTGGTGCAGACTGAATTCTGTCAGTCAGGTTTGCAATGTGGCCACCATTCTAGGTAGCTCGCCATCACGGTGCACATTGATTTGATGATATTAAATAGTTGGAGGCAATCAGCAGGAAGCCTTGGACCTAGGTTTCGTGCTAGTTGGCACTCACTAGTCAGCAAGGCGTATCTGACCTGTTCCACTCTGTTTTGCAAATGAATGCAATGCAGTGGCTAAGCTTTCTTCTGAGTTATTTAACTTAGCAGGGTCAATCACTCTATGTCTACCTAAATTCCTATGTTCCGGTAATCTGACTAACCCCGATCATCTACTAGTCTGACCTATGTAATTGACCTCGCTTTCAGTCATTACATGATATTGATTCTCTTAACTGGATCTATCAGGTCCTTAAGCCAACATTCTCATTCAAAAAACAGAATTATTTCATTCCTTCAGTCGTTATATTTAAAGCTTTAAGACGGTTGTGAAGTGCAGTTAAAAGTAAATATGTGATATATTCAAAGTTATATGCTCGCACCACTAAGTACAAAAATTCTACCAGACCTTATTTAGTCCCTATTTTATGTGATGGAGAGACTCACTGTTAGACGTGGAACATATAAGTTACTATGTAATTAGCATAGTGAATCAACCCTTTCATTGTTCATCTTTCTGTAATTTTATGGTGTCCCCCTTTCTATCGTTTTTATTATAACTTGGCTATTTTATTTTAGTTGTTATTACTATTATTACTACAATTTTATACTTTATGCATATTTTTCTCCGTATTGCTTACAGTAATTTGCTAAATAGCTGCTATAACAACGTTTTGTTATTATTATTATTATGTAATGTTTACTATTTTTTTGTCGTTTTGAGTAAATTAAATGCAATATTGTACTGAATGCTGAAAATTTCTTGATGTATCATTAGTACTGTTTTTGGAATAAAGCAAAAATAAATTCAAGTGTTAGTTTGTAGGGACTTGATCACGGATTGATGTCAGTTAAGGAGTCACTGAATATGAGGTATTACAGGATAGCTGTTTCGTCCTAGTTTGAGACTCCTTAGTAACACGCACCTATGACCCCACCGTAGATCAAACTCGGGACCTAAGGGTTACGATGACAGGTAGTTGACCATTCACTGGTTAGTTGTGGTGCTAAAAATCGCGAAACTAAATAGCAGTTGGAGTTCATGGGCTTTTGGATTTCTTGCTATTGACTGAATGATCAACGAGCTCATCTCGTAACCTAAAAAGTCCTGAGTTCAACCTTCTGGCGGGGTCACAAGTACGTACTGTTGAAAAGTTGCAAATCAGGACGAAACAGCTATCTAGTACCTCTTGGTTTCTGAATGGTTCTCTGACTTGTCTGTGATCAAACTTAAAACTCTTCCAGTGTCTGGTGGACAGTGTCTAGACAGAAAATGAAGTTCAAAGTTAAGAACGCAGAATGAATTCTCAGAAAAAGCTGTACTAAAACTTTTGGGATAGAAACATCCAAACTATGTGAATTAAGCCTTTCTATTACCTTGATTATTATTTGGCATAAGAAACCTTTCTTCTTTTTGTAAAGTACTGGCTTTGGCATGTTGAATAAATTGTTGAGATTGTAGACGAATTTAGAGTGCAGTTTATCTGTTCACTCGTAGACTGATTTGCTAAGATGACGGCTATTCGTGCATTCGTGATCACCATTTGAATATACTTTTCTGAGTCACTGGTTGTTATAATAATAATAATACTGCCTCCAAACAAGTTTGCAAATAATTACACCGAAATAAAGGACTATGGGATCTGTTCTTTTGAAAACTTTGTATAAAGCAAGAGCAACAGTTTGAACAGAATAAGATGGAACCATCAATTATATCTTTGGCTTTTAATGAGCCGCACACAACCTAAAGAAATTATTGGGTTTAAGTGCACAGCAATCACTAGCTAGAACCTATCCTGCAGCTAAGTTGGTTCCCGTCTATCGAACAACATACTCTTTAGTGCAATCAGAAGTCGATAAATACTCATATCATGTTAACTCCAGCCGTGTATACATTGAAAGAACAAAAAGAAGGCCACACCTCCGAAATTTTGAGCATTTACCAAACAGTCTACGTCTCAAGGGAACAAACGTTTATAATAGTGCCATTGCCAGGCATCTTCTTGATACCGGTCATGTGTTAGACATGACCAAATCACTCAAAATTGTCAGGAGACAAAATAGCTCAGTTCTCCTCAAATTTGTCGAAGCAATCTCTATCAAATGCTTGAAACCCGATTAATGTGTTCAGAAAAAAGCAGTTGTCAGTCTTTCCTTGCCCTGGTAACTGGATGTTTTTACTCTCTCTTTCGTGTGACTACTGAATCTTTGGCTTTAAGCACACTCGCCCCCTTTCGATGTATTGTAACTTTGCTTGTCTCTTGTTTCTATAATTTGAGTTGGACTCACCATATTGTTAATTATCGTCTTATTCACCTCTTGTCTTTATTGCGTAACTTCTTTACTATTGCATGTTAGCATTTACTTTCATTTAAATTTGAACTTCCTGGTTGCAAATTATGTGTGTGTAATTTTCTCAGCACTGTTCGTCAAGTTTGGAGCCTCTTGTCAACTGACATTATGTAACATTCACAAGAATATTAAAATTGTTCTGTAAAGAGACTGAATAAATTCTCTAGGCTGTACGCAGATGATGAAAAGCCAATGAAATAAATGATGGTACTACACTATTCTGCACAAATTCTGTATTGTTCTTGCTTTATTCAAATTCATAAAGGGCAAAGGTGTAAAAAGCTTTGTAGTTTTCTACTTGAAATGAAGTTATGACTGTTGTAGGTAATCTTTAGAAGAATAAATAGAGAATGAACTCAAATATCTGTAGAATTCTCAAAAATATTGTTTCGTGTTTAATTCTACTTTCATAATCATATCAGCGGTGGAAAGAATATGCATTAGGCTTCACTAATTGACAATTCTCTTGGTATTGTATTCATTTCAAACAAACTTATAGTATGTAATTAGAAGTTAACTGGTAAATGATGACCAGCAGTGGAATCCAGGACGCGCATTTCGTCCTATTTGGGACTCTTCAGCTAACTGGTTATACCTGCATTCCGCAGTGAGTGATGATGTTCCCACAGAGGCTCGACCCCAGTGCCCATAGTTTCAAACGCCAAAGCGTTATCAACTGGACCACTTAGGCTATGAGAACCACCTCTTGTCCAACGGGCACTGGGTTCGAGCTTCGGCGGGAACATCATCAATCACTGCAGAATGCAGGTATATCCAGCTGGCGGACGAGTCCCAAATAGGACGAAATGCGCATCCTGGATCCCACTGCTAGTCACCATCCACCAGTTAACTTCTAATTACATGCCCAGACATTGTCGAAGCATCTGCACAAGAAGCCGACAGACATGTCAACCTGAGACCGAGCACTTCGGTCCAATTAATCGACGGGAAAATCTAAAATTGAATTCAATAAATCTATGGTATAGATATTTTTTTCTCTTGGTAAGAAAACGTATGAACTGAAAGAAAATCGATCAAACAACAAATATATGCGACCAAACCTTCACTTACTCTTTTTTTCTCTTGTTAACTATACGCCGAATAAACTGGTCACATCTCAGAAGTAAACCACTGCAGTAAAATAATGTCTCTTCACCGTGAAAGGCTTTTGAAAATGAATAACAACAAGAGTTTCTTTTTTTCTTTGTTTTCTCATTATAACCGAAAGCGATTATATATTGTCAGTTGACCTAATTACTGCTGCTTACACTGTTGAGATAATAATAATAATAATCGATCGTTTTGATGAGTTTTCCATTTGTATAAATGGTAGTGACTTGGTCATTTAAGATTGTTGGACATTTTACCTGGGACATTTATTTGCGTAGCTAATATTTTTAAAATTAAAATTGCTGAAGGTTATTTTTTATGACATTTTTATATATAGCAATAATGAATTATCTATGTATATATATATATTATTATTATTATTGTTCCCTTGGGTTCCTAGTGGAACATAGGGCTTCAACTGCACGTCTCCACTTGCTTCTGTCTTGTGCTGTACTTTCCACCTGCATCCATGTTAGTCCATACTGTTTCAACTCCTCTTCACACGATCTCCTCCATGTCATCCTTGCACGTCCCACTCGCCGCTTCCCTTTCCGGTTCCACTCGAGTGTTGGCCTGACGCGCGATGTCAACCAGAGGCCTCCTCAGCGACTGTTCAATCCATCTCCACTTTCTCCCTCATATTTATTGAGCGACTGGTTTCTGTTTTGTTTGTTCCCATAGTTTCTTGTTGGTGATCCTTTCTGGCCATCTGATCTTCAGTATAGAACGAAGACAGCTGTTGATAAAGGTCTGCAACAAGCTGTTGGAAATATTCTTTGTGACCCGCCAAGTTTCTGATCCGTATAGAAGAACTGACTGACTTGACGTTTGTATTGAAAATCCGAATTCTGTTGTTGATGCTGAGTGACGAAGATTTGCAGATTGGTTTCAGGTTGATGAATGTGTTTCTCGCCTTCCCGATTCTCGATTTGACATCCTCGTCCTTTCCGACTGCCTGTAGTTGAGACAATGCTCCCTAGATAAGTGAATGAAGTAACCTCTTTCAAATACCTCCCGTTGATGGTGATTGGCGCTGGATAATAGAGATATATATACATATATATATTCAGAAATATTTTCTTGGATGAATCCCCGCAAAGCATAGGACTCATATGTCTTTCTGTAACGTATTCAAACTGATGCTGAGTATTGTAGTTATTGCTACAGGTTCCGAGCATCTCTATTTCCCCCTGTTCTATTCAGTCTTTTCTACAGTTGGCTTTACGGTCACCTATAAGCCTCTATTTCCATCTTATGCAATCTCCTTGATGTCAGCTTTTCGGAACGACTGGCAGCTCGTCCTTCCTCTATCAGGGCCCTATTATAGAGCCTGCCTGGCGCGTAGTGTCACTTACCACTCTCCTCAGCATTTGTTCCTTACATCTCTGTTTGTTTTCTGTTAATGCTTTCTGGTGATCTAATCTTCATTATTAGGCGAAGGTAACAGTTGATAAATGTCTGAAGCTTGTTGGAAATGCTTTTGTTGATGTGTGCTCCAAGTTTGTAAACCTTTTGGGAGCACTGACTGACTTAACACTGGTGATGAAAAACTGAGTTATTTTGTTCATGCTGAGTGCAGTAGATTTCGACAGTGGTTTCAGATTCATGAAGAATTGTCTTACCTTTCCGATCCTGGCTGGTTTTGACATTCTCATGTGTGCTGCTCAGTTGTAGTTGAAGCAACTCTGCCTTTGCAAGATAAATGAAAGGAGTAATATCCTTCAAATTCATCCCGTTGATGGTGATTGATGCTTGTTGTTGTTGGTCAGGTTTTTTCATCATGTCTGTGTTTTCTATGATTGCTCGAAGACCTGTCTTTTGTCAACTTATCAATTTTCACCTGTAGGCCTTCGAGATTGTGTGACATTGAGCACAAATAACCCAGGAGGTCCATATCTTCTGGAATCATTTTATCTGTCCAATACATGTTTGTCTGATTGTTCCTCATGGTCTTTTGCATGATCCAATCCACCATAGTCAGGGACGTCATCGACGATGGTGGAAAGCTTTGTCTTACTCCTGACTTCACTCTAAAAGCTTTGCTATGTTTTCCACTATGAATCTGTTGTCACACGGCATCCTCATATAGCTGCCGCGTGAAGCTGCTAAAGGTCTGGAGCACTCTCTAGTGTTGAGGCAATTCCTAAATCACTCCGCAGCCAACTTTATTTAAGGCCTTTTCAAAGTTGATGAATTTGAGGTAGAAATTCGAGTAATACCCGGGAAATGTAGTTATAGAGTAAGTACAAACAGTTGTTAATTTCTCTCACATATCATCTTATTCAGCTTTGTGAAAATGAATTGTCAAAAGTGTATAGTGAAGTTTGGCTTTACCTAAATAAAAACTAAGCTTTTCCGCTTGTTATGCATTTCATTAAAATGTGATAAAATTATTCATAGTTCTCAAAATCTTATACCAGATAGCTTTGTCTTACAATGAATATCAGTGGAATTCATTCATAGTCTACCAATTGTCTCTTGGTTTATCGCCAGACAGTTAAAAGCAATACGCAGCATAGTGTTTTAAGACTAGGAAGACGCCTAAAATTGAATTCGTACAATATATAATTCCATAGATTTAAAGAGAAAATATCTCACATTTTGCTTTTACTCAAACAAAATGGACTTCATTATCTTTTTATGTGCTTCAAGATAGTTAGATGCTTTGTAAATGATAAGCGACTTCAAAATTTCATGAGAAGTATGAATAATTGACCCATTAACGTTCACTTGAGGAGTGTGTTAAAACATTTGCGTCATGATACCGTTCATCACAGTATAGAGGTTTATCAGTTTTAGTAGACAGTGTTGTCTTGCTCTTCTCTGTACTTAAGTCACTTCTGTAAACTCTCTGCTGTGAATTACTATGGTTGTTGTAACACGATGCAGCCATAGAAACAGGTTTATAAGTGTTCGTACCAGAGCACTTTGCGGTGTTGAAGCAGTTTCCAAATAATTTCACGGTAGACGCCGTCAAAAACCTTTCCGAATATGGATGGAGCTGAGGTACAGAGCTGATCGCCTCCTATATTCCGTTGGATGATGATAAATAATGTTTAAATTTATTTAGAGTATAACTTGTTCTTTCACAAATCCAGTCTGTTTCGGGCACATTCTTTGATCCGCGGCATGTTTCACTCTTTCCAGTATGGTGTGACTTTCGGCTATGAAATTCACATGCGAAGAGGAATTCCTGGATGTCCTACTTACAAGAAAACCAGATGGTAGCATAAAAAGAAATTTGTATGGAAAAAGTACTTGGACAGGACAATATACACATTTTCACAGCTTCGTTCCTATCAAGTACAAAAAGCATTTAGTGAAGACCCTCAGCCACAGGGTTAGAGCTATATGCTCAGAAGAAGTAATTGAAGATGAATTAAGCATTGTATGTGATACTTTGATCGAAAATAGCTATCCCGAAAAATTTATCAAGAAACACATGACAAAGAAAGCGAAAAAGGACTACTCACTATCTGTAAACAAGAAGCCACTTTATATACGACTACAATTCAAGGGCGATATACCAAGTGAGATAATTACGAGGAAATTAAGAAAATCAGTTCAAAGAACTTTTAATGCTGGCGAACTACACGTCTTATTCTCTACACGACCGATGGTGCTACCTCGACTGAAAGATGAAGTACCTAGACTAGCCACTTCAAATTGTATCTACCAATTCAACTGCGCTTGTGGAGCGAGTTATATTGGCCGTTGCTCTAGGAACTTGATTTTTCGTGCTCGAGAACATATCCCACTATGGCTAAGTAAAGGTGTAGTTAAAACCATTAACAGTTCGATATTGGACCATCTGGTGCAAACCGGCCACAAAGCCAGCGTGGAAGAATCCTTCTCTATAATCTACCGGGTGCCTAATAAATTGCCAAAATCATCGAAGCACCGCATGCTCCAAACAGCAGAGGCTATTGCAATTCGCCTCAAACAACCAGTGCTCTGTGTTCAAAAGAAGCAAGTCCAGCCACTACTACTGCCCTGGCCGGCCTTCAGTAGAGACTATAAATTCATGAATTTGTAATATTATCTTTCCTAATTTTTCTGACATTCAGTTTATTTTTATGTTGATGCTATTGAGCTGTAATCTATCAATATTATTGATTCGATGTTATTTAAACAGCATTAATGTTGTTCATAACACTAATTCATTCATTCACTATAATGTATATATAACTGTAGAGCCTGATGATGAAGTTATCGAAAAGAGTACTCTTTGTTCAGTATCCATTCTTTTAAAAACAATATCTCTTTATATTCACTGCCATAGGATACATTCTTTCATAAAAAATTAGTGAAACAGTCGACTAAAGTGATATTATTGCCTTATTTGACAGAAATGAACAGACTGTGATATAATAAAAGTCCGTAGTAGCATTCATACTAGTCCTACAGTGAACAATTAACTTGCATTTCTAAATGTACTTTTAAGGCGAAGAGAAAATGATACAATAAAACTTTCAATTTAGAAACTTGTAGTTTTGCTCGCTTTGTGTACAACAGATTAAATACGAGACCTGACAGAGTTAAATTATTTTCATTAGCAAAATCATTGAATACTTGCTGATACCTTTTTGGGTTGGGGGTGGTGGACATTTATTGAACCCTATTAAATTACATTGTTATGAATATTTTTCCTTTTACCGAGTAGCACATCAGGTTTCAAAAGTACACCTCTATTTCCTTCTGTTCTCTGCATTCCTCTCTAGCTGGCTGCATTAGTGCCTATAAGCCCTCATCTTCTCACACGATCTCCTCTGTATCACTCTCTAACCCACACTCAACTCATCGTTTCCTATTCGATGGCCTGCCTAGTGTGTGTTGTCACTCAACCGCCTCCTAAGTGTGTCCCCGACTCATCTCCATTTTCTTCGGAAGTTTTTAAGAATATAGTTAACATCGAATGCTGTAGTTAACTCCGCTCTGAACAAAAATGTCTGCATTGAATTATCATATGCTGGATAAAGGATAGTATGTAAGATCACGTGGTGGAAACTAAAGTCTTTTGAAAGAAAGACACAACATGCATTTGAATTTGCTAATATTAAGAAAATGAAAGCCATATTTAACTACAAGACTCAACTTTTCATAAATGGATCTTTCACATCCTTTTGTTTACAATTTGAGGTTAGATAGATACAGAAAAGGAGAAGTAATCGATTTTAAAAGTTGTTAATGGATAAACATGTAAACATTTTTCTTGAAAACAGAATGAATTTTAAGAATGTGACAAGTGTGGATACAGATAGCTATTATCACTTATAACGAAAAGATTTGTGTTTGTGTGTGTATTCCTTTACGTTCTCAGTGGAACATAGGGTGGCTTCAAGCTAGAGGCTTGACGTTTTGGTAGCAGTGGTGTTTATTTTTTACGGGATGGGGTTGCTAGCCACATACCCAGCCTTCCCTCTCTACCAGTCGTATTACTGGCTTAGAGAGGTATAGGAGTGAGTCCCATACCTGAATGAGTGGTTAGGACTCTCGCCGACCGTGCACATGGTCCGAGGTTCGATTCCCCGCCGACGCACACCTGATATCTATGGTCGGCCTGCTAAATTTGGGCTACAGATATCACATGCTGAAAATTTCATACTTGTACCAAAAATACTGTGTGGAATCAAGCTATAATAAAATAATAAAAAATAATAACTTCACAGGTGTGTTCTGAATTCTGATAATAGAAATAACTTTAAATGTTCAGGTTGTGCAACATAAAACTGTTGAATAACCTACTAACTTTGTACATTATGAGCACCAAATGATGCGCCAAACAAAATTTCGTAGTTTCTGAGACGGCTGGGATACTGCTCGAACGTCCAGATTGAAGGAGGTAGTTGTCTTAAGGGGCCAATCCCACCCCATGAGTCTTTGACTTGAAGTCATATACACAAAACAGCAGTGGTGAGTTTTTGGTGACCAGAACAGGTGCATACGCATTACGGTCTAATTGGATTCTGTAGCTAATGTACACCATGATTTTGTAATTAAGGTTCTCCAGCTCCCCTAGATAGACCTGCATGTTCCTATTCGGCTTTCCAATTTTGTAAGAAACACCCTAGACGCCCCTTGTAGGCAGTGTAAATAGGACTTACTTTGCATAGGAAGGCTATATAAACGCATGGCTACATGAGAGTGTTTCGCGAGGATGATCAAAGTCTACTCACCCTCGACCGTACCAGGTCGTTTATGAGGGCTTGATGGCAAAGCTTTTATCTAAAATGCTTAGAAATGATAACGAGCAGATTATTAATATACTTTTTTTAATAGTTAAATATTCATCAAATGTGTTCGATCTCTGAAGGGACATGATTTCCTTCAAGGTTGCAGATACTCCTTGCTGACTGACTGGTGAGTGCCAACTGGCATGAAACTTAGGCCAGGCGAGGCTTCCTGCCGACTGCCTCCAACCATCTAATATCATCAGAACTTATACTTCATCGGTTTAGTTGAAATTATGCACAAAAGAAATAAATCTTGCCTTAATCCTAAGTTAATCAGAAATGCAATCATTTTTACTGTCTCTAAAACACTGCAGCGGGACACTGTTTGAATAAGCCGATAATCAGTAGTATTAGTAGTAGTAGTAATAATAATTGGCAATAAAATTAAGTCACAATATTCAACTATTTGATAAGTTATTCAAAGGCATTCTGATTTGCATAAAATTTGATATAATATCGATGTAGATTCACTCATTTATACAACTTCACAATCTTTGTTCAGTAGTAAGTAATCTACATTCATAACATTGTAATGCTATCATTCTCTCTAATAAAGCATAGAATATTTTCCCATATATTCATAACCTTAATCTGTTTCTATTTTCTTCTCATTCTTGAGAGAGAGAGAGAAAAAAGTGAATCGTTAGACATTAATAGCTTGTTTCACGCTATCCATATGTATTCGAATAGCGTGTTAATTTAATTTGTTTAAGCTGAGAATAAGAGGGTGTAGGTTGCCTATAGAAATATTTATGCAATCCTCCCAAAATTGATACAATTTTTCAATGAAAATACTTAAAGAGAAGATTTATTACATAAATCTGAAATTACACAAGGGAAATTTGAGAAATTTGAACGAAGTCACAGCCTTCAGCTGTATGAACAGGATCGTTTCAATTACAGACGCCATAGATAAGGACGTCAAAGCCAGCATAGATCTTAAAAGTAAAGTAGGCCTTCATAAATGCGAAATCGTTGTGGAGATCTGCCGTACTCAGCTTGAAGGTCAAGATTCAGATTTTCACCAATAATGCCAAGTCACTGTCTCTATATGGTTCATAAACTTGGCTCTAGTGTCACCAAAAGAATTTCTAACAGTCTTCAGACATTTATCAACAGATGCCTTCATTCCACATTGAAGATCAGTTATCCAGGAGCGATTAGCAAGAATTAACTCTGGTAACCAACCAACCAACCAACCAAGAACGTATTGCTGAACAAATATACCCAAGGAAATGAAGACTGATTGGATAAACGCTAATGTGACCTTTGAGTGAAATCGCGCGCAATGTAAGTCTTCGAATGGACCCAAATAGGAAGCAGAGAGTTGGGCGTGTGGTCAACGGTGATACAGAGGAGATGGTATGAAGAGAAAGTGTAAGCTGATGGGCAAAAGTGGAGCCAGCTAAAGAAGAATGAAATGGAGATTTGCTATTGAAGCCCCAGTTTCGTTTTAGAACCCAAGGCGATAATAATATAACCAGTTACAGGATTTCACTATGATATGATATCAGTTAGAAAACCATTGAGGAACCACCAAGGAGTACTGGATAGCTGCATTATGCAACTAGTTTGGGACTCTTCAGCAGTACTCACCCACCGGCAGGGTTCGAACCCACGACCTTCTGATTACAAGGTTAGCGAGCTCATAGACCATCAAGCCACTTGGACCCAATCCAATGTCCAGCCCATGAATTCCAACTTCTTCCAGTTCACGACAGTAGGGTGCAGCAGGTCAGGTATGAGGACAAATACTCGCAGAAGACATTGACTAGTGGTCGCACTATGTCGTGAATTGGAATAAGCTGGAATTCATGGGCTGGCCATTGAATCTGGTCCCGGTGGCTTAATGGTCTACGAGCTCTCTAGCCTTGTAATCAGGAGGTCGTGGGTTCGAACCCTGGTGGTGGGTGCGTGCTGTGAAGAGTCTTAGGCTAGGATGAAACAGCTGTCCAGTACTCCGTGGTAGTTCTCTAACAGCTCTCTGTAACCAATCAATTAAATCCCTAGGAACCAATACTTGGACATCCCTAGTATTTTATAAAGCTGTTAATTCGGCTTGCGTTATGGAGTGAATATTTTACAGGTAGTATAAATTTTGCTATAAATACATTTTTATTTACCAATACCTACTAATTTAATACTTCAGCGTATTTTTATTTTCTTCTTCTGTTTCAGCTTCCAGCTGCAGTCAGTCATATTGCCTGGGGTTTGATTACGCTAGAGGCTGGCAGTGGAATGTCATGGTTTCTGTTAAATGAAATCGGAAATTTACTAATTGTTGTTAACTCTGCAATCAATCTTTTACCCTACTACATATTTAGTCGAAAATTTCGTCGACATTTTGTACGTACATTTTGGCCGTATCGATGTATTCGAGACAATGGTCTCCATTGTATTTACATTCCAGAATGGGCTACTAGATCAATGAATCATTACGATGATGTAGAAGACTCTGAAATGGCTGGAACAAGTACCCTGCACAATTATCATCCTAGAATGAATCTGCGAAATTTTTCAAATTATCGTCTAAGCATTCATCGTAACAATAGTTCAAGTTATCGACCACGACCTAGTCTTCCATCGAATATTAGAACAAGTTGTGAATCACAAAAGTTATTCTCGCATATCTTTCGACCTGTATTCTATAATACACGACGTAAAAAGTCGAAAGCAGCAAGTCTTTCATGTGAATCGAAGCCAACGCTACAAATGCAAGAGAGAGTGAAAGCAGCGCCAAAAGGTGTACTCTTCAATAAATGTCAAAATGATGAAGAGGCTGGTGATGTAGCTAAAAATCATAAAATACAAAAAAATGATAGTTTACCGTGTGAGAATAATATCAATAACATTGACAGCAACAATAACACCAACAACAGCAACAACAACACCAATAACACAAAGTCGTCTAGTTTGCATACGCTACCTTATCGTGGATCGAATTCTTCGCATTCTTCAGTTAGTTTTCAAATTTGTGATAATGTTAACCAGTCATCAACATCTATGCCTTTACGCTTATTACACTGTAAGAAAAAATCGATCACTGAATTTAAATTTAGTAAAAGTAAACGTTTTCATAGTAAATCAGAGGCAGATTATCCAACGAGGAATTGTAATGACGATGATAATGAAGGCACTGCTGACAATGAAGGCAACGCATGTACTAAGAAGACAAATAGCAACAATAATAACGGTGATAATACTACTACTACTAATAATAATGATACAGCTACGCCATCCACAGAATATCTTCAAAGTCTAGAAGAAGTGTCGAGTAATCCAGATTCTGTAGATATTGCATAAAAATCAAATAGGATTATTCACTTGTGTATTTTTTATTGCATATACAAATTGTAATGTGATAGTATTCAATGAGTGCATAATAATAATAATTAATGATAATGATAATAAGAGTAATTATTGTTTTACATAGCTTTTCTACACAGCTGTTGAATACATCTTGAAGACATCATATCCTACAGAACTGCGGTGTTTCTATGTGTGTGTGTGTGGGTTTTTGTAAGTAGTCTTTCTAGAAAAAAAGTCATCGAATCAGATCAGATCAGATCAAATCAAATCAAATCAGATATACACATACATATGCATTTTAATGGGAATCTTCTTTGGGCATACAGAGCTTTGTGATAAATTCCTTTTATTCATGGGTAATATATAATAAAATAAGTGGGGAATTTTGATGTATGCTGTTTTCCTCTCAGATTATACATACATAACTTAACTATATATATATATATTCTAATGTTTGTTTTTTCTCATTTCCGTCTTTTTGCACATATTATAATAATAATAATAATAATACAATAAAAGTGAGTAAAGTAAAGTAAACATTTAAAATGACAACAACAATAACAACACCAAATAACGAGATGAGAAAAATGCACATTGTACATGAAATCAAACTATTTTTTATTATTATTATTATCATGAATATGACTGTTGTTCTTTGTAAAAAAAACAAGCGAAACAAACAAACAAAAGATAATTGTGATACATATCGAAGTTTTGCTTTTTTTTAGTTGTTTTTTTGCTTGGAGGGGGGGGGGGGTGGAATAAATCAGTGCTTCCTGATTTCCAATAATTCTCTGACTAACTTTCAAAAGTTTGGTTTGTAAGGATTAGACTTGTTTTCTTTACGAGTTTGACCACGGATTGATATCAGTTAGAGAACCATTGAAAACCAACCAAGGAGTATTAGACAGCTGTTTCATCCCACTAGTTTGGGAATCATCGCCAGTACGCACACACCACAAGGGTTTGAAACCAGGAACTTCCGGTTACAAGACAAGCTCATATACCATTCAGCTACTGGGACCCGATTCTATGGCCATTCCATGAATTCTAACTTCTTCCAATTCGTGACTAGTGAGGTCCATCCAGTCAAGTGTAAGGGCGGAGTTCCCGCCGATGACAGTGGTTGGTGGTCGCGCTAAATCACGAATTGTTAGAAGTTAGAATTCATGGAATGGCCACTGAATCGGATCTCAGTGGCTGAATGGCATACCAGCTTGCTTCCTTGTAACCGGAAGGTCATGGGTTCGAACCTTGGTGGTGGGTGCGTACTGGCTATGATTCTTAAACTAGTGGTATGAAATAGCTGTCCAGTACTCTGTGGTGGTTTTCAGTGGTTCTCTAACTAACATCAATTCTTGGTCAAAATCTTAAAACAGATCAAATCCCTACAAAAACTAGTTCTTGAAAGTTATTCTGATGCCTACTAGTAACTGACTATAGGACAAAGTCATGACTAACACGGTTCACCAGGTCAAGTATGACAACAAGTACTCAGTGATGATATAGGCTAGCAGTTACACTAAAATAGTGAATTGATAAAAGTTAGAATACATGAGCCATTGGATTCCGATCCAGGGAGTCAACAGCCGACGAGTTTAATCTTGTAACCTGAAGATCTTAGGTTCAATCCCTAGTGGGAAAAGACAGCTGTTCAATGCTCTGTGGTTTTCAGTGGATCTCCAATTGATTTGGATCTCTGATCAAAATAGAAGAAGAAAAATCAAATTTCCATGAGTTAACTCTTCAAAATTAAGTAAGACACAGTTAGCAAGCTTTCGATTTCAACAGGCGATGCATTTTATTAGTCATTAAATCAGTATAGCCATTTATTTTAAAGGGATTTACGAATTAGACGTTCAAAAAAGCCATCGAAGTAAAATACAAAGAGCCTAGAGGAACATGAACATTAAGAAAAAGTTTTAAATATTGTTTTATTTTCTCTGAGCCAGATGGTTAAAATCAGCGGGAAACGAGAAGACAATGATATCCTGGATCGACGTGAAGAACCTAGAGGACCTGGATTTCGCAGTTGATTTATGTTTGAAAACTTACAAGCGAAAACCGACAAACTGGTCGAAGAAGCAGCAAAGACAGGACTCCAGGTGAACATAGACAAGACGGAGGTTATGAAAATAACCAACCAACAACAATAGCAGCAATATCCAGTGCCAATCACCATCAACGGGAGGGATTTGAAAGAGGTTACTCCATTCACTTATCTAGGGAGCATTGTCTAAACTACAGGCAGTCGGAACGGACGAGGATGTCAAATCGAGAATCGGGAAGGCGAGAAACACATTCATCAACCTGAAACCAATCTGGAAATCGTCTTCAAATCTTCTTTACTCAGCATCAACAACAAAATTCGGATTTTCAATACAAACGTCAAGTCAGTCAGTTCTTCTATACGGATCAGAAACTTGGCAGCGGGTCACATAGAATATTTCCAACAGCCTGTTGCAGACCTTTATCAACAACTGTCTTCGCTCTATACTGAAGATCAGATGGCCGGAAAGAATCACCAACGAGAAACTATGGGAACAAACAAAACAAGAACCAATCACCCAACAAATATATGCAGGAGAAAGTGGAGATGGATTGGACACTCGCTGAGTAGGCCGTTGGGTGACATCGCCCGTCAGGCCAACGCTCGAGTGGAACCCAAAAGGGAAGCGGCGAGTGGGACGTCCAAGGGTGACATGGAGGAGATGGTGTGAACAGGAACTGAAACAGTATGGACTAACATGGATGCAAGTGAAAAGTGCAGCAGAAGACAGAAGCAAGTGGAGGCGTGCAGTTGAAGCCCTATTTTCCACTAGGAACCCAAGGGAACAATAATAATAATAGATGGTTAAAATTGTGTAGCTTTCATTGTCTTTCTGAAATAAACACTGTAGCTAAGCAGATGTAAGAACACGGTAAAGATACATCTGAGTTATACACACCTTCTACTATACTAGTCAAAAACAGTCAAATGTAAATTGATTTCAGTGAATATAATATTTATGTGAGTAATGTTCAGTCAATTTTAGGAAGAAGCTTCTAATATACACGAAGAATAGCTAAGTATTTAGATGTGTGTTAAGTTAACTTTATGACAGCATGATGATTGACAGGTTCACATTAGTTCGAGCCCAAAATTATTAACATCAAAATATATAATTGATTGTTTCAATTCAGTGCAGTATATCAGGAGACTGCACTGAAATAATAGGGATATTTCTGATATACATGTTGAAATGGCCCGATGCAACAGCTTGTCTTTCACGTATTGGGTGAGTATTTTCTTGCCGGAGAATGTTATTCAAAGGCAGTCGGCGAAGTATGTCTTACTGAGAGACTTCAAAAGCCGTCTGCAGAGAATTTCTGCTTCGGTGACACTTTTAAATTCGAGGTTTGATATCAGTATCTTTTTGCGGGTGAATTGAACTTTTTCAAGTGTTTTCCTTGGTTTTAGATTTTTGTCTATGAACCTGGGTGGGAATCCATTTTGTATCAGGGTCTCTCAGAGATTTTGTAATTCTTCATCGATTGACTCTTCAGTGAAAATCTTCCGGATCCTCGAGGAAAGAGAGTATATTAGGTTTTTCTTTCTGCTTAGAGGCACACAACTTTGAAAGTTAATAAACTGTCCGTTCCATGTGGGCTTTTTGTAGATGGATCTTCTTAGCGAGTTATCTGCATTCCTTCGTAGTTGAACGTTGAGGAAATGAAACATTGAGTTGGACTCAACTTCAGGGTGAAATCGATGTTTGGGTGGCCGTTATTGAAGATTTGAAGTAGGTATTTTAGATCACAATTATCATCACAAATAATGAAGTATCATCGATGTATCTCTTGTAGAGATGGCGGTCATCGACAGTTGATGATAAGGAGTTGTTTTCCAGGCTAACCATAAAGCAGTCAGGAGGTAGGGGTTCTGGGGGAGAACCTATTGCTACTCCATCTGCTTGCCTGTATATTTCGTTGTTGAAACTAAAGTATATGTTGAAGGTGCATCGTAGTAATAGTTCTTTTAGGTAATGGATCGGTATACCGACATCGATTCTATTGGATTGATATTTCTGATATTTCTGATAGTAATATTTCCAAAGATTGCATAAGTATTACTAATAATCTTTTAGGTTCTGAGTGAAACCTAGGGCTTCAAAAGCACACCTACAATACGCTTTGATTTCAGCAGTTGTTTTCAGATGGCTTCACGGCTACCTATAAGCTTTTATTCCTTTTTCATGTGGTCTCCTCCGCGTCACCTATGCACTGACGTCCAACTCGTATTTTCTCATTAAGATTCCGTTTGACAGCTTGGTGCACGATATTATCTCAACTGCCTCCTTGGCATGTGTCTAATGCATCCCGGTTTTCTTCCACATATATATTTTGGGCAATAACTTGATGATTGGTTTGTTGACAGAGTTTCTTGTTACTTGCTTATCTTTTCTGGCCGGCTATCTGATCTTTTGAGTATAGAGCGAAGACAGCTGTTGGTGAAAGTTTGTAGCGGAGTAGCCTAAATTTTTCAATTCATAATTTATGTGAATAATCTTCAAGCACTGGTTTTTGTAGGGATTTAGTTTGATTGGTTGGAGGATTTCATCATGAGCTGACAGGTTGAAGGTGAGGCAGTAACTCATCGAAGAAGACATTGCGAAGTGGTAGCGCTATGTCATGAATTGTCAGAAGTTAGAAATAAAGGATCATTGGATTGGGTCCCAGTGACTCAATGGTCTACGAGCTCGCCTTGTAACCAGAAGGTCCTGGGTTCAAAGCTTGGTGATGGGTGCGTACTATGAAAAGCCCTCGTACTCCGTGGTCGTTTTCCAATGGTTCTCTAACTTATGTGAATAAGCTGAAGAAGGCGAAAAGATTCACGTTTACGAAGTAATCCATGACACTTGGGCTAAATATAGTAATACAAGTGTTTCGTAGAATATACTCGATTGTAACTGTAAAAATAATTCATTTTCTAAATTTTAATCAATTGAATAATAATAAATTTATACTGAAAAATGCTTTAATACATATTGCAGAATTCCCAGCTTGTTCTATTACAGTGTATAGTCCAGGTGTAGAATTATCAGTGAAATTAAGAATCGATAATATGTATTATCTGAAGCAGTAGTATTCTGTCCAAAACACACTCTAATAACCTGCTTAGATTTTTCTCCGCTTTTTCGAAAAATCCATAGCGGTAGGTTGAATCCTAATTGATAATGAACGTGAGTATAAATCGCAGTTCACACATGTAACTGGATAATTAAACCAAAATGAAAGAGCGTAGAAAAGATACACATTTTGATGGATAGAAAAGCCAGGTAGTCCACTAGTGATTTAAGCAGGCTGCCAGGTTTTGGTTCTGCTGACTGATAGATAACGTCTTCCAAGCTGACATTGCTTAAAAAGAGAAATCTGCTAGGGAAGGTTTCTTCCATCGAATGGTATATCACTGAACCTATTAACGGGGAAACATTTACGAACATCATTTTCTGTTACATTGCATTTTCATATTTTGACAGAGTCGTTGGTCATATCGTAGTATTTTTGTCTAATAGGCGTTTGCCTTCTTTCCACACCTTCTCCAGTAGTGGCGTCATCAAGTCCGCTGTTGTCTCTGGGTCCATTTTCAATGCTTCTGCTGGGGTTCCATCTGGTCCTGCTGCTTTTCCAGCTTTTAGCATCTTGATTGCCTTCAGAACTTCTGGTTTCGTCGGGGGGTTGGTGTTCACTGGTATCTCTGTCTCCGTTGTTGGTATTGTTGGGGGCGTTGTAGGTGGTGATCGATTTAGGAGTCTTTTGAAGTGTTCAGCCCAGTGTTTACCCTGTTCAACTTCTTTGATGAGTGACTTTCCATTGTCAGCCTTCACTGGCTAATAAGCGTTTATATTCTAGATTATTCATAAAGGGAATTGTACGAATTTAGTAATATTGTGGTTAAAACGCTTCAACACTATTATCCAAGCCGATTGAGCACAGTACAAGGTAAGGAGGACATTTTAATTTGCAATTTAATAGAAAAAATACAAAGTTACTGAGGGTAGAAAAGAAATCATCTGATAAAAGAAACATGGTTACACTTGAAGGGATTTAACGGGGTTCTATTTGGACCATAGGAACCAATTATATTAATGAGACGGATACCTTAGTTATGTCTTCCCGCTGTCTTGTGCATTCCTCCTGAAATTTATCATGAGCTGACATCAGTTAGAAAACCATTGGAAAACCATCAAGGAGAACTGGACGGCTGTATTATCTACCTAGTTTGAGGCTCTTCAGCAGCACGCACCCACCAACAGTATTTGAACACACGACCTTCTGGTTACAAGGCGAGCTGGCTCGTAGATCATTAAGCCAACGGTACCGAATCCAATGGCCAGTCCATGAACTCCAGCTTCTGATAATTCATGATATTGCGTGACCAGTAGTCACTGTCATCTTTGGCGAGTATTTTTCCTTTCACGGGACCTGCTGCACGCCACTATTCATGGCTTCTCACTAGAATCCAGGTGGACTACCTACATGTCAGCTCATGATGAAAATCTCGCAGTCAGTCAAATCTCCTTAAACGTGAAATTTATTTTATAAGAAATTGTAGATTAATAAGTGATCAAGATTTTTTCAAACTTCTAACGATTATTTAATTAACTAAATAGATTACCACCCTCTCCTATCATGACACTACGAGTTGTTTTATCAAAAAGTTCTTACTTCTAAATTTTTCGCTCTCATCTGACTGTGGGATTAATTTTGTTAAATTAAATATATAGTGGTAATTTACATAGCTAACCGATGTTGAATAGAATATCTATTAACTAGACTATACCACAATTATGTTTCTTATAAAATTTTGGAAGCTCTTTTGTTATGTTTCTTGCATCGCTTCACTCGATAGCACAAAGCACCTTCAAATTGTGCATAGCGCATACTCTATTGTGTATTAGACATGACAAACGTCATATATCTTTTCCCAATAGTCCCAGGAGTCCGAACGCTTCAGTGACCTTGAACGCATGCCAATCGTTGGCTGACGTCAACTGTAATCATCACAGCTGAAATATCAACGCTATTCACCAACTCAGGAGCAAATTTCACGCAGACCACGTTTTAAGTACTTTTTTGACTATTTGTTAATAGCCTGTTAGGGTTAGGATTACGGTTAAGGTAAGGGTTATAACTGGGATTAGGATTAAGGTTAAGGTTACGATAATGGATAGATTTAGAGTTGATGAAATTTGTTTTAATTTATCCACATATTCCTGGTAAGTAGTCATCGATCCTCTTCCTGTGAACCATAGTAATTTAATCGAGGGCTTTCCAAGAAGACTGCAAAACAGGTTAAAAGCGATAAACGGGTCAGAAAAAAAGCTTGCCTTAGGTCACCTCAGTCAATAAATGTACAGAAACTAGTCTGACTTAGCAACTGATACTTCTCATTATAACTGGGACGTACTTTTAGGTCATATCAGAGAAAGATACCCTGTTTAATATGTTTTCATACATTTTCTTGTAAATATACGTCAGTTTTTGTGCAAAAATTCCTCATTTTTATGATTGGTGGGCTGTAGGTCACTCGTGCGTTCGCATCCCTTGGGACGCTATTGTTGAACTTTGCCGTAAACTGTAGCAAAACAATAAAGACAAATGTACCATGATAATATGTGCTCATTTAAATAAAAATTATTTTACGGTTTCTTCTCAGATATCTACAACCTGAGCAATAGAAAATAATAAAATCGCATAAGACATTTAAACATACTTTTTACGCTGTGATGCGGAGTAGGTGATAAGAACTATAAGCTAATGAATAATCCCTATGCAGACATTAATGAAAACAAAATATGTAGTTCAGCGATGAAGAGGATCTTTTCAGAAAATTCCTTTTCTTCAGCTCTGCAGTTGCATTGATATACAATCTTCTACATGATAGAGGCTGGTAACAAAAGTGGTGAGTTGTCACAAACATAGCTGTTAATATTAGTCGGTGAACAAGAGGAGTTGAATATGATTATTAGAGTTGCATAATAAGGTGAATAATTTAATGAGTCAGTTGAAATCAGGAAGCATGTAGAAATGAAGGTAAATGTGATACTACTCAAGAGTTATAAAGAGTTAAAATCAAACAAACAAAAATGAAGTCAATAGAAATCAACATGGTTGTTTCAATGACGGTAGGAGTGGTTGAATGATTTGCTTTTGTATACACAACTCTGGTTTCTCAAACTGAATGTTCAAGTCTTCAGCAATTGTGAAGAGACGAAAGCGTATTGCCTTCAGTAGGTTTTTCTTGACTTTGTAGATCACTGTGAAGGAGGCGTTTGTTGAGATGGAATGACCAGTATTGACAAGGTGTTCGATGATCACACTCTGTAAAGAGTCACTACTGCCTTTCTGCAGCCATGCAGGATAGTGTTCTTGATTCTTTTTAGACTGACACTCATTGAACGACCAATGTAACTGTCTGCCTTCACAGCAACAGGCGAACCGGTGTATGCACAGAGAAGTGGTCAGATGCGATATCTTATGATTAATGCCTATACAGACCAACAGACAACTGTGTAACACTAATCTTAGCGTTGCTGCGAAGAATGTTCTTCTCAAAGATGTTGAAACTCTTCTGTTAAGGAAATAGCAGGCTAAGTATTTTTTGAAATCCACGTTAATATAAAGTTTATATTCTTGGAATAAGTAATGTTTTACTCCTCGGAGCTTTTGTTCTGCATTTCTTGTAGGTGGATATAGGTAGGTGTCCATATTGGACAAAGCTTTCTTTCAGAAGATCCATTTCTGCTTTCAGGGCGTCAGGACTGAAGATGTGTCAGATCCGAGTGATAAGGGATTTGATTGGATTTCGTTTTCGTTCAACAGGCATCCAACTGCAGAAACTTGTTAGTTGACCGCTGCAAGTGAAATTTTTATGGGTTTACCTACTTAAGGTTCCGTCAGGTCGTCTTGTTAGTTACACATAAAGAAAGGGAATTTCAGATTCATTTCCCATTTCTAGAGTGAATTTCGCATAGCTCGTGCACCATTTTAGTTTTAAAATGACAAACTTCATACAGTTCTTACAGCAGCAAAATTCAGCACAGCAAGAAAGACAAATGGACAATGATAATATTGGCTCAGTCATTCTATTATTTCACGGTTTCTTCTCCGATTTCTGCAGCCTGATAAGTGCAAAATAACAAATTACATAAAAGATTTGAACACTCCTTTTACTCGACGAAAAGGGGTAATTGACAGGTACTTTAAGTAATACAGGTCTGGAATGACGTTTGACTATTTATAGGACAGTTAAACGAATATTCTTGAGAAAAAGAGACAGAGTTCAAATATCTTTGGGTGGAAACAAAGTTCAACTATCATGTTACCTCCAACTGCATCTACTAATTTACATGCACTTACCAATGCATATACATTAGAAGAATGGAGAGAAGAGTTATTGTCCGCATTTCTGAACGCATACCCAAGAACCTGAGAATAAAGGGGTCATATGCATCATAAAGTGCAACTGCGAACCGTCCACTGCACACTGGCTATGTTGTGGACAATCTAAAGGCGTTCAAAATAATCAGCAGGCAAAAGAAACCTAGCCCACTACATTTCGCTGAGGCAATCACCAATAAACGATTAAAATCCAATCTATGAAAGCGAAAGGAGATAGTGGTGAATCTCACACTATCCAGGTGATAACAAAGTATACAAATTTTACTACGTCATTTCCTGTTCTGTTTAAAAAATTTTCTTTTCCGTTCAAACCTGACTTACCCTATCGCCATCCTGTTTTATAAAAGCATATTTTCTGTGGTTACATAGTCTATTATCTGTTATACTCTCTCCAGATGAAATTTGTGTTTGCCCACATAAATCTTTTAAATTCTCTTCTTTTGCTTCCAAGCATATTCGTCTAATTTTCCAATGAATAGTCAGTCCTTTTCACTCGCAATTATTTAACAACTTGCATCATTCCTGAGTAATGTTACTTTTACTTCCTACCACTTACTCCTTGTCATCGTGGTTATAAAGTATGTTAAAATCTTTAATGTGGTTTAAAATTTTGTATTGCTTAGGTTATAGCCAGTTGAGAAGAATCCTCAAAATAATTAAAAAAATGAGCCCATATTATCATGGCACATTTATCTCTCTTGCCTCGTTCAAATTCATACAGAAAACACCAGTACTATAGGTTACGCAGCAACCACAAATATGTTTTCAAAAAATAACAAAAAGGGAGCGAGAGGAGAGGTGTTCAGGTAAAACAACAAGATTTTCTAAACAGAATATGTATTAGGATTCATGAGGTAATTAAACTTGTACAATTTTGTTAATTTTGATCGCCATAACCCTCCATGGTTCACCACTGTATCTTTTTGAGTACGCAGATTTGGTTTAAATCGTTTCACAACGATTGACACAGGGAAACTCAACAGGTTATGTTTCTCTTACCTTTTGGTTATTTTGAACGTCTTCAGATCATGCAAAATGTGACTAATGTTCAAAAGGATGGTGTGCTGTCTCACTCTTTTGATGTATGTGAACCCTCTATTCTCAGGTTCTTGGGTATGCTTTCAGAAAGGCGGACAACAACTCTTCTCTACATTCTCCCAGTGTATATGCATTACCAGGTGCATGTAAATCGGTAGATGCAGTTGGAGGTAACACGAGGTTGGAGTCTGTCCACTTTTGATTGACTTAAACAATAAAGCTAAAGGTACTTTAATGAAGCAAACTCTGGTAGCTTAGATTGTTAGAATAATGCATTTCAAACTACATAAGTTATCTCTCAAAGATGAACAGATTATTTTTAAACCAAGTTCACTTTTAACAGTTTGAAAAAATGAGGGCACTGAGTAAATGATATTCATTATAATAAAGGTTTTTTTTGTATTTCTTAATGAATGAAAAACAAAACGATATTGTTTCTACTGACGTTTCGTGAACTACCATTTCTAGACTGCCTAGTTAGGAGGAGAGAATACGGACATCTTAGTATATCTGTATTCAGGAAGAAAACCCACTCCAACAAATATTTAGACTTCGGATGATCACACTCCATCAGCGCAAAGGTATCAGTTATTTCAAGTATTCTTAGACGAGCACATTCTTTGATGTTGAAACAAAGAAAAAACAAGAAGAAATATCAGGCATTACTTAGACTCTAAAGAAAAATAACTACCAAAAGAAATTCAGCAACAAAATCAACACTCACATTAAGTGCGGTCGAAAACGTATTCCGAAAACATGGACCTCAACAGCTGTCATTCCATATAGAGAAGAGACGTCAGACGATATCAGAAGAGTACTTAATAAGCACAACATCAGAGTTTTCTTCAAAACATCAGACACACTTCGAAACAATCTTGTCAACATAAAGAAGTTCAAATCTTTAGGGATTCTCTATCTAATTGTGTCTATAAAATAAAATACTTGCTTGGAATGTAATGCGATTATACTTTGGACAAACATCGCCAGGAAGAAATCGAGATAATCAGAAGAAATGAACATCGTAGTGCCCCACCTGTTCGACTACCGAGAAATCCAGTTGAACTAGAAAAGCTTGGAAAATCATCAGCCGGACATAGCTTGTCTACATGCTATAGAATTAGGCTACAAAATTCATTTTGACAATATTGAAATAATCAAAGAAAAGTTTCAGAAATCACGAAGAACGTCTAACATCATCAGAAGCATTTCATATCGAATGAAATCCAAATTGTCTGAATAGGAATGATGGATTAAAACAGGATTCTATCTGGTTACAACACCCTCCCCCTCCCCCATGAAGTGAGAAAGTCAACACGAATGTGATAAGAAATTTCATTATATAAACAGACGCTGCTTTTGTAATCTTATACACTTATCAAATCCAACAATCTATAGCTGGTTTTGTTATCATTACTAATTGGCCAGATTGGCAACGGAAAAGTGCCCAGATGCTGATGGTCGATGATTAAGTCGTTATATATAAGCTGAGATTTTTAAAATTCTGTTTTAATATTGCTGCTTTGATAAAGCTATTAGTTGCATTAAGTAGCGAAACGTCAGTAAAAGCAATACAGGATGGAGTGACCTGGAGTTCTAGTAAGAAGTCCTGACCAGTGAGTTCTATCCGGGCACGTGTGAGGATGGATGTCCCACTAATGAAATTGGCTAGAGTCACGCTAAATAATGAATTGGTAGAAGTTAGAATTCATGAACCATTGAGACGGTTCCCCTGTGGCTGAATGGTATATGAGCTTGCCTTGTAACCGGAAGGTCTTGGGTTCGAACCCTTGTGTTGGGTACGTACTGACGATGATTCCCAAACTAGTGGGATGAAGCAGCTGTCGAGTACTCCCTGCTGGTTTTCAATGGTTTTCTAAGTGATATCAATTCATGATCAACTCGTAAAAACAATATCGTTTTATTTTTCATTCATTAAGAAATACAAAACGCCTTTATTATAATGAATAAGTAGAGTTCTTTCAGTATAATTTCAGATAATCTGTTATTTTATGCTGTGAAGTTGACTGGGAATAGCCTGATTTTGGAAGCTCGCAATGAATTAGGATCTGTATCTATGTACACGGTTAACAGTTATAGCAAACAGCAAGAAATACAACCTTTTGGGGGATTTTCCGGTTTCGAAATATCTTTCGGTGGTGCTCAGGCTGCGTTTACTGCTAAACCATCAGCTGTTTATTACTCAGGAAAAGGGAAAGTTCATGCCTTGTGGATATATTGTGACTCAAATTAGCATCAAAGGTTGTATTTCACAGGTAGAACTGTCATTCATTCGGATATAAGTTTTCCTACCCTTCTGTTTACGAAACTCCCTCCTAGCCATCAGTGTTGACGAGATGATGTCCTTGTAAATCTTAAGGTAATATTAAGATAGATATATTCAGAAATTGTTTACAGCGTTTCAGAGGGAAATGTCAGGAAATTACAAGTAAATAACTTTGAGAATATTTCGAAAATAATAAAAAATATGTCTCTACAAACATTCAAAAATATTGTTTCCGAAACATGATTAATTTCTTTTGTAACATAACCGAACAGGGATACTTCCTGATTTGAAGAAATCCTATATTGTGTTTATTTAGTGATACATGGAAAATGACTTAAATGTCAAATGATCACAGTATGTGTACAGTTGCATTGATATACAATTTTTTCCATAAAAGAGGCTGATAACAAGAGGACCAGGACCTTCATGTTACAAGGTCCTGGGTTCGAACCCCGGTGGGAGGCGTGCTGTGAAGAGTCCCAAACTAGGACGAAACAGCTGTCCGGTACTCCCAGGTTTTCCAGTGGTTCTCTAACCAATGTCAGCTCAGGATGAAATCCTGTAAAGTCATCGTATCTGATATTCAGCATCCTGTTTGTTTGCTCAACTTTCTCCTTGTATCGCTTCAGGTGAAATCTGAAGAAATTCCATGAGAGTTTACGATCGTACTATTTATTGTGTTATTTTATTCGTTTGCTTTCCCAGTGGAACATGGGGCTCCGAGATAGAGCTTTGAAGTTTCGGAAGCAGTGGTGTTTAGTTTTACGGGGTGGGGTTGCTAGCCCCACGCCCAACGCACCCTATTAACCGGTTTTATTACTGGCTTAGCGAGGTAAGGAGGTGCATCGCCCGGGGATCTAATCCCTGACCACATGGCGATCATTCTACTGCTAGGTCACTAATGATGCACGTACGTATGAATTTATATGTTCAGCCATACAATATTTAGCATGCCTATTGTGTCAGTAGACTAATGTCAGAAATGAGTTCAAAAATTACTCTATAATCTGTAGATTGAAAGTAATTTATTACCAAGATTATTATTATTATTATTACATATTATTCTCCTACTAACTATCAGTTTTTTTCAGTTTTATTATTTTTACTATTTTATGTATTTGTTTATTTGTAAAAGGAGAAACGCTGTTACACTATGTACAATGATGAAAATTCCATTCTGATATTTTTATTATTTGCAATAGAGTGATTACTATACAGGTGTATTTTGTTTAAAATATAACTAAACGGCTTTTAACTTAGTTGCAGTAGGCGTAGTTGTACACATACTTTGCAAACACAAGCACATATATGTTTCATTAATCAAACGTATATATACAGTAACGTCAAATACAAATTTCGTCAAGAAACAACACCGTCTAGGAAACCATTAAAAATTAGTTGGAGGTGGTCAGCTGTTTCGAATTGTTTTACAACTGTCAGCAGTACACTCACACAGCCACTCCAGGAATCAAGTCTGGGACCTTCAAGGTAGGTGCAGAGTACTTTGATAACTCGAAAGTTTGGTTCTCCTTCTCTTTTATAATAATATTTGAATTGGTGAGGGTTTGTTACTAAGTGTGTAACAAAGTTACCATGGACCTAAGGTTTGAATAGACAGAGAAAATTTATTATTATTATCAGAGACAAGCTTTGTAGGCTAAAGGACCCGGTGTATCCAATTAAACAAAATAATATAATTTACAAAACACCTTTCAATGACTGAGATTTAAGTCAACTACATAGGTCAAACTAGTAGATCAGGAGTAGTGAGATTATTAGCACATAAGAATTTAGCAAAGGTTAGAATGGTTAACGCCGAGAAGATAAGTAATTTAGAAAAAAACTCAGCATTGCATTGCACTGCATGCATTAACACACAACCACTATTAGTGGGATCCAAGATACCCATTTCAGCCTACTTGGACCCGTCTCCTGGATGTACCTACGCTTCCTAGTGATTAAGTGGCGGTGTTCCTACTGAGGCTCGAATTCACTACCCATAGGTTCAGACGACATGTCAAGCTGACACCGAACACTTTGGTTCAGTCAATCACCAGGAAAGTTTAAACAGAATTAAATAATTACTGATACTCCTTGTACAAGAGGTGGCTTTCGTGGCACAAGTGGTTAAGTGGATAGAGCTTTAGAGTTTAAAACAGTATGTAATGGGTTCAAGCCTCAGGGTGAACACCATCACTCACTCACTGTGGAGTGCAGGTACATCCATCTGACGTATCTCAAATAGGACGAAATGGGTATCCTGGATTCTACTTCTAGTTAACACTCACCAATTAACATGAGTCAGTTTGACACAAATCTGTATTTCAAGACGGCTAAGCACATTTTTTTGCTTGCCAGACTTGAATTGGAAAAAGAAAGGGATAACGATAAGACTTTATGGCATTAATAATTCTAAGTGAGATTATAAAATGCTTCGAAATTACTTCGAAGTAGAAGTTATTTCTTTAGTCGTTCTTAGAGTTGTTTTGCAGGTCTAGATTTTTCTTGCAAGTATGTTTACACTTACTTTTAGATTCTCACGGAAATTAGAAATCAAGCGTACAAGTAAAGATATTTTGCAAGTTTGATTACTAACTGACATGAGTTAGAGAACGAATGAGAACCAGGTGTTTCTTCTCAGTTTGAGACTGTTCAGCAGTACGCACTCGTGACCCAAAATCTTCAGGTCACGATACAAGCTTCCTAACCATTGAGCCAGTGGGATGAGATCGCATTGTTTATAACTTCTAACTATTGCTGATTTATAGTACATGGCACAGACGACAAGTGATGTCATAGACGAGTATTCGCTTTCACACTCATTCGATTCCCGGCGGGGTTATGCATGTATACTGCTGAATGGTTTAAATCCAGGACAAAATGGTTGCTTTTCATTGACATTCTAAGCCTAATCAAATTCCTACGAACTAACACTCGAAGATTTATTGTAAGTAGTAGAGTAAATTTTCCGATTTCAAAACAAACAATTCCAAGTATATTTAAGTTTAACAAGTTTGTGAAATAATAGAGAAGATTTGTAGCTCAGGTGGGTGATTTGCAGTTGGTAGTGTTCCATGAGCTGGTTGATTTAGTTGCAGAGCTTTCGTCGTCCTTCTGGACAACACCTTCAGCGCAATTTTTAGCATAAAGTGAACTGATTTAAATTCTCCATGAGCTATAGAATTGCGGATCCCGGTAACCATCTGAGCATATGTATTGATCATTTTCTATTGACTTGAATTTTAAACTTTCTGATCACCTGATTTACTTTTTATTACTTGGTATATTTCGTCTACATTAACGTGTTTGTTAACCGCATATTCGTTTGAGTACCAGGCTTCTAGGAATTCCCTGACTTGACTTTTGGTGTTTCCTCTGTTTAAGCTTTTGACATTATCCTAATCAATCAAATTGATGTCCATAATTATCTATATGCATTGATATGAAAGAATACATGTCATGTCTTTTCACAGCTGATTTGTGTTCCTGGATTCTGATTCGGAGGGGACGCCCACTTTGGTCGATGTAATGTCTGCTGCACTTCTTACAATTTATTTTGTAAATGGTATCGATTTTGTCTTCTTTTTCTATTGGATCTTTCCGTTTGCACAAAAAGTGCTTAAAATCGAATCACAATACCAAAAAGAAACCATCATCATAGATCAAAAGAAAATTCATCCTACCATGTATAAAAAATATCTCGGAAATAACAGCTGGAATTCTGAAACCGTTTGATATAGATGCAGCACACTAGCAAGCCAACACAATCGCTTAATTCGGTATTGTGCAAATGGAGACATCCAATAGAAAAAGAAAACAAAATTAATACCATTTACAAAATAAATTGTATGAAGTGCAACAGACATTACATCGACCAAAGTGGGCGTCCCCTCCGAATCAGAATCCAGTAACACAAATCAGCCGTGAAAAGACATGACATGTATTCTTTCATATCAATGCATATAGATAATTATGGACATCAGTCTGATTGGGATAATGTCAAAAGCTTAAACAGAGGAAACACCAAAAGTGAAGTCGGGGAATTCCTAGAAGCCTGATACTCAAACATATATGCGGTTAACAAACATGTTAATATAGACCAAATACACCAACTAATCAAAGGCAAATAATGTGACGAGAAAGTTCAAAATCCAAGTCAATAGAAAAATGATCAATACATATGCTCAGATGGTTACCGGGAGACGCAATTCTATGAATGATGGAAAATTTGAATCAGTTCACTTTATGCTAAATATTGCGCTGAAGGGGAATGTTGTCCAGAAGGACGACAAATGCTCCGCAACTAAACCAACCAGCTCAGAGAACACTACTAATTGCAAATCAACAAGTTTATATTATTCGAAATGTCAGTGAGATAATCGTTTTAAGTTGATTATGCAGTCAAAACAAAATATAACAAACGATTTAGTCGGCAAACTTTAATCGCTACTTTAAACACAAGTAGTAAATAAGTAGTAAAAGTAGTATATGTGAAGTGGAAGATAAACAAACTTCGTCAGATTTTCTTTTCCCCTTACGTTTACAAGAGGTATAAGGTTTAGTTAATTGACTATATTGTTCTGTTCTGTATTCATTCCATTAATTGTACTCAATGAATGAATACAAGTCAGGTGAAGTTAGTTAGTTAACATTCTAATTTCAATAATAATAAATTGTTCAACCTTATTATGTATAAATCTTTGTATACAAAAATAAGGCGTATTTTACTCATTCTTCTTCTCCTTGCTTGATTGTTGTATCAAACATACATAACACTTGAAAAAAGAAAATTAATAAATTTGGTCATCTGTTTGTTGTCATAGTAACTAACCTAAAGTTCATGAAATTCACTTGCTCAAGGGAAAACCAAACGAAGTTTTAAGCAAAAATGGTAAGAAAAATCACTCCTACATTTCAGTTGCTTTTTTTATTTTCACTATGATTATTGGTTTTTGTATTATTCTAATAGATAGAACACTTTGGAAATTTCGTTAATATGCAGAAGTTTATGTAATAGAGAAGAATAATTAATTCATACTAGCCAACACAATGATTAGATATCGGTATTACATCGTGAACTGACATCGGTTCTAAAACCTTTGAAAAACCTGAGAGTACTGGACAAGTGATCCTAGTTTGGGACTCTTCAGTAGTACGCACTCATCGGAGTTCCGAACCGGAACCTCGCGTCTAGCTCCGTTCAGATAGGTAGTTACCTGAGTTCTAGTGAGAAGTCATGGCCAGTGGTATCCATCTGATCAGGTGCAAGGACAAATACTCGCCAGCGATGATACTGTCTTGTGCCAGTCGCGCTATATCGTGCGTGGATTCACAGAAGTTGGAATTCATGGAGTGGCCATTGGATTGGGTGGGTGCCAGTGGCCTTATTATCTACGAGCTAGCTCACCTTGTAACAGGAAGGTCGTGGGTTTGCACCTTGGTGGGTGAGTATTTCTGAAGGGTCCCAAACTAAGATGAAGAAGCTGTCATATACTCCAAGGTTTTCCAGCAGTTCTCCTACCGATGTCAGCTAATGATGAAATCCTGTAACCAATCAAGCCAAATCCCCGCAAACCAACACTTGAATAATGATTAGAATTAGAGAAACTCACACACAGATTATTAGTCTGCATACAAATGTAAAGAACGAGTAAAGGGAGTTGTGCAGATTGGCAGTCATGTGTCTTCCTTACAGGAGCTTCTTTTAAGATATACGATGAACTCAAACTTTCTGTTCGATAAGGAGATATATGGACAGTCAGATGGTATAACCTTAGGACCACTGCTAGAGTCCAATTCTAGAGGACTTTTTCTTGGCGAAACTATGGAACGGTCCTCTTAAAGATGTACTACATAATCTTGATTTCTACTGCCGATATGTTGATGATACATTTATTGTTGTGAGGAAGAAGAATGAGGCAAACAGCATATTGGGGGAATTTAACAAAGCCATTGCTTTTTCAAAAAACAAAACAAAATGTCTTTATCTCGTTTATGGATGTCCTAATGACTAAACGAGCAGACGGAGCAGTAAGTAGACGATTGCATCAGAAACCTACATTAACTGGGTAATATACTCACTTTCTGAGTTTCATGCCTCTGTAATACAAAAGTAACTTGGTTAGGTGTCTGGTTCATCGAGCTAGAGTGATTTGTTCAAATAAAATACTGAACGAGGAACTTGGTAATATTCATGATCTGCTAAATAGGAAGGCATATCAGACAACATTTCTGAACTCAGCAAGTAAGTAGCCGAAGGTGCCCACAGGTGTTAATAGTGAGATCTTATCACACCGTCTGAGAAAGACATTCAAAGGGATTTTCAAAGAAGTTAATCTATGGCGTCTATTCACTAGCTAACCAATACTCTGTTCAGGAAACAAAGACATGTTGCTTTGTTTTGCCTCTTCCATGTGTATTTGCCAGTCTAACGTCTCCTGTGGAGCTTTTGATCAGGTAAGGCCATAGTCAAATTTCTGAACATCTATCACCCTGGTTCGACAAACGTCAGAATAAAGCTATACGCATATCAAAACTAGCTAATTTCGTCAATACTCGACATTAACTAGACACTAGTAAAGCTTTAAAAGTAATTTATCGCATTTGACTCAACCTTCAGCATGCTTTATGAACAGGGATTTTTGAATTACTGAAATATTCTGACAATAATCTGTTTTCAAAGAGAATTAATCAGTCAAATGTGACTTTGGCTAATTTTAGTGTCAAGAGGCTTTTTTCAATTCAGAGTAAATTCGTATACATCGTAAGTCACCTAGCGGGTCGTGATAGTTTTTCATCCGATTTTACGTTATTCCACAACCAGGAATATCAGTTGGGTTTTGATGTGATGGCATTTGGTCACTGATATTATTGAGTCACTCATGACACTGAACACCTCAACAAACCTTTTGTGGATACGGTAGACTGGGATGAACCCTATACAATTTCTTATTGAGATAAGCTAGCAGTGAACTCAAGTATAGAATTCTTAGCAAAGAACATCTACGTCTCCAGTATCTGCAGGAACGAACTCTATTGACAAGACGATTAAATAATATTTGAACAGCAAGCAGTAAAAAATCATGAAAGTTACTGTGAACACTACTTCAGTTAATAAATTGGAACATCAGTATTTAAAATAAGTGTGGTGTTTATACTTATTCAGAAGGAGCGTTACATCCCGTCTGAAACTTATCAGCTGCATATACTTGTATCTCAGTGTAATGGTGTTCCTAGAGCGACTAGATTTCAGCATTCATCTTACCAAACGTCACAGCACTATTCAGTGCATAGAAATGTCATTCATCCAGTTAACGAACAATGTGGTCCAAGGAAAACGGTCTTACCTTAAACCCCTCCAAATGCCAAACAGTCAATTTCACCTTTAGGCATAAATCTGACCTAAACAAACTGGTTAGCACTCACGAGGTGTGCAACATAGATGGCATTGAAATAGAAACCAAATCGGAAGTTAAATACCTAGGCGTCATTCTATCTGCTGATCTTTCCTGGTCGTCTCATATCTGGGCGATTTCTAAGAAAATATTCCGTCTTACCTTCTACATCAAGAAGTTAAGACATTCTGGTATAACCCAACCCTTACTCCTACAATTCGTTGACTCTTGCATCCTCCCTATTATTCTCTATTGTTCCCCCTTAATTTTTCCAGGACTACTGAAGAAAGACTATAACATATTACACAGGATGTTAAAGGTTGTCAGTAGGGTAAGCAACGTGTCACTTAGCCAGCTTGTTAATATTCTGGTTGACAGGCACATGGACTGATGTGAAAAATGGGCTAAATCCATTTTATCTAACTCACACCACCCTCTTCATTCACAACTCTCCCCTTGTATCTCATTAGGCAGGACCAGAAGCTTATATAGAAAACTATACGCTCGCACAAGCAAGTACAAAAACTCAACCATACCCTACTTGGCCCGTGTTCTGTGCGATAAAGAAAGCATTAGGCGTGACACCTATAATTCATTAAAAAGTCAGTAGTACAACTGGATCTCGTCTTTCCATCTCATATCATTTATAGGTACAACGTTTTCTTTCTTACTTTTCCTTTTCTCTCTCTTCTTTTTCCGTTATGTGCTTCTTTGTTTCTTTCTCTCACTTACGCCAATTAATAAGACACCTCCCACTTTTCTAACACCTTCAAACACTGTTTCAGCTTTACCTTTGCTGCCAGCATGCCAATGTATTGTTGTAATAATGAACTGTGGTTTCCTTAATCTATGTAAAATTTTATTTTATTGTTAATATACAAAATGGATGCAATACTGTAGTGAAATGTTAAGAATTCCATTCTGTATGACAAGTACTGTTTCGGAATAAAGCAAATTATTATTATTAAAAAAAGAACGTGAACTGAGTTTGTGTTAACCAAAGTGGGTGAATTTTTGCTAAACAGTTATCAAAATTTTTACATATATAATGTAATCTTAAGCTACAATTTATTACACTAATGCGTAATTTGTCTAAGATATTTTGAGCAACAGAGACACCTCAGCGAAATATACCTTTCAAGAGTTAATTTGTAGGGATATGATTCCTTTCAAGATTGATCACGGATTGATATTCATTAGAGAACCATCGAGAACCACAGAGTATTGGATAACTGTTTCGTTCTAGTTTGGGATTCTTCAGCTTCACACACCCATGACACCACCAGGGATTGAACTCAGGTCCTTCAGCTGAAAAGGTAACCTTGCTGATCATACAACCATACAGGGATGAAATCCAATGATCAATGAAACTTAACTTCTGTCAGTTTCGCGATTTAAACTGGCGAATATTTGTCCTCACACCTTTGTATATCTGTTTGTTAAACACTAACAGTCTGTAGGTGTCAGAAAAATAGATTTCTATTGAATGCCGCTCAATTGATGTCTCCTAATGCTTATTATTGTAAAGCATTAATGCTTTTTGCTTTTATCAGATAAACCTGAAGTATTTATTTACAAATCAAGTATAACTAGCTGCAGAAATAAGTGTTTGTTTCACTCTATGGAAGGGTAATCTACTTATGTGTTTGTATATATGCGAAAACATTCATTGCCATATATATATATATATATGTACGTTATGTATCTCGAGGCGTTTATTGTAAATTGAGGTATTCACGTTGTTTGTAAATAATAGATTATTTTATTTCGCTTAGAAAAAGCTGTTAAATACATTCCCCTCTATGTAAAAGAGGAATTTCAACACTGTGTTAGCATATAATTGAATATTCGATAGGTTGGTTTTCATTATATTAGCACCCAGTGATACAGTGTATTATTAATCATCTGGATAACATTTCGACGCCAGTTTATTGCTCTATAACCATAATCACATATTTTCACTCCCGCTGCGTTGTTTTTAATTGCTACTTTCCGTGTATCAGGTAAAGGCTTAGCGTAATTTCAGTTACATTTGGGCGATTAACCTCTATCTCGCTCTCTGTCACCCAACTATATCACAATTTGTAATAGGAATTTAGCTATATTATCTAGAATAATTGACCCTATTGAGTTAGATAATTAAGAAAAACAGCGTGGATATCACAATGATTTCATCTGAATGTAATCACACATGGGGATAGGATAGGATAGGAAAAAAAGTTAGATGTAGCAATAAGAAGACGTAATTTGTCTAAATCATGTAATGTATTTGCGCAACACACTTCGAACAATGTGATCACACACGGACTTGTCATAGGAATATATATACGGAATTAATAAAGAGTTAAGAGGTGAGAAAATAGACTTAGGCCAAGTTAAAAGGACATACTGAAGGTCGATATAACAATGAAGATCACTAAACCAAATAACAGAGGTAACAGTAGATCTGCTATGGTATCAAATCAAAGTTTACCAAGGAAGGTTTAGTGTGACGACGAATTGTTGCTTTGAATGCATAAAGGTGGTTTAAACTTCCTACTGGCTAGCTAGGGTTTCCAGAAACTTTAGGATACGCCCTAAACACGTTCTATAGATTTAAAAGACGTGTAAACATCAATTTTATGTCCCATCTATTTAATACATATTTCGCAATAGATGAGCTAGGTCGTCTGTTCTCATCATTAATGGGTTCTGAAGCCATTTAGGAATATGCTCTGAAACAAATCCTTATTTGCAGAGATCAATGAGTCCTCCCTATGTATGTGTGTTCACACGTACATTCAAATTGGTAAATACAGTGGGATGTGACATCATTTTTCGCATGTTCAAAGGGCTTAGATAGATATATTGGCTTCACATTCTCAATTATTATGATATTAGCTGCATAAAAAGTCTAGTTATCAAGCTGCTATGATACCCCATATAAGGTAGCTTGATGTACACGTCTTTCTTAGAGGCGAGTTGTATAGTGGGTCTCGGTGTTCTGACTCTCTTATATCTCCTGATGAACTTGTCTGGATAATCATTATCAACCAGAGTTTGTGTCGACTTTCTTTCTTCTTCATCAAGTGTGTCTTCAGTGTATATTCGTTGGATTCTACTGAAGAGGCATCTAGCTAACTAAGGCTCCTTTGTACCGAACAGGGCAGAAACTGCTATAATTAAGATATTGTCCTCTCCAGGTAGGTTTTCTATAAATAGATCTTTTTATTGACCCATCAAGCCGTCGACTAAGCAATATGTCTAGGAAAGATAAACAATTATCTTCCTCTTCTACAGATGTAAGTGATATGCTATTCTGAACTTCATTCATTCGATTTAAAATTGAGGTGGCAGAACAAGACTTATCACTGATGATTAAAATATCAATATCAGTAAAAAGTTTGAGCATTGTGGATTAGATCAAATAAAGTATAATTATATTTTAATAGTTTACACACAATGATAAGTTTTGTTATTGGTAATATTTCGAGCAAAATTACTGCCCGTGTTCACACCAGTGTTGGAATTGTTTGATTCACACATTTATGATTTGTACTCGTATATATAGTTCATTATTTTTGCTCATTCATATTTTTTTTTTTTGTATTTGAGTTGTATTCCAAGTTCATTCATGTTTTTGTATCCAGAATTATATTCCAAGTTGTTGATAGTTGTACTGAGTCACCCTTGTTACATGTATCCGGTGTGACTTTAATGAATATCGATTCTGTTATAAGTCTTTCTTTCCATTTGTTCATGTTAGTTTTTAGAATACACACATTGTCCCAATCGATATTGTGGTTTTTGTCCCATGCATGTGCAGCTATCGATGAATTTTTTCAAGATTTTTGTAGGCTTGTGTTCCTGTTGGTTGACCTTTGGTTAGGCGTTTATGTTCATTCACTCTTATTTTGAGTGATCTGGACGTTTGCCCCACATATTTAGTCGGACAGTCAGCACAAGATATTTTATAAATCAAGTTGTTTTTATCCATCCTTTTTATGGGATCTTTCAGTTGATTTATTTTATTTTTGATTAGATTTGTCGGTTTAAAAGCTGTGTGAATGCCGATACTTTTGAGGTTTCTTTGAATTGCCTCTGATGTACCATTTTTATATGGTATTGTGACTGTTTTTTTGCATTCTTCCATCTTGTTATTCTCCGGTTTTACCCTCTTTTTTTTCTTTTTTATATTATCTTTTATAAATTGTTTTGGGTAGTTGTTTTCGAGTAGCATCTTGAATAGGACTTTATTTGATTAAAATATCACCTACATACCTTCTATAAAGTGGCACATTTTCGATTAAATCCTCCGATAAATTCTCAATGTACGACATATAAATATCTGCTTAAAGGGGCCCTAATGGACTTCCCATAGCAACACCATCAACTTGGCGGAAACAATCGCCTTCAAATGTAAACCTAACATTGTTAGTACATAGAAGTAATAAATCCCTTAAATAAGATACAGAGAACGGAATGAAAAAGTTATGTGTGGAAATGTAATGAAACCATACAAAATGTCAATTGTTTTAAGTAAAGGCACATTGGTGAATGAAGAGTTTACATTCAACGAATACATATTTTTTATTCAAAATATTAATGCTACCAAGGTAATTAATCAGTTCAAATGTATATTTTAGTAGATAATTACAGAATTGTCTTTTGACTGGATCCAATAAGTCCACTAACCATTGAGCAAATTTATATATTGGTGTTCTACACATAGACAATATAGGACGTAGAGGACTACTGGATTTACGTGTTTTGGGTAAACCAAACATATGTGGGAATTTACATTCTGATAGTTTTAAAGAATCAAATTTATCCTCTCTTATGGCACATAGGCCAAGAAGTTTCACTAAAAAATAAAAGACAGATTCAACTAAGAAAATTTTCTTTATCGATGAAGTCATCTTCAGAGGCTGCACAAAGTCGTATTTATATTTACCAAAAATGTGTAGTGGTCTATTATTGAGTAATAGGCAGTGGGTGACATAATTGATATAATTACTCAGAAGTGGCTTTATAAGTAAAAAATAAAAGTTGTAAATTACGTGGTACTCAATGGCACGAGGGAAGAAATCGTTAAAAATTTGATAAGGTTCAAATTGCTATTGAGTGAGAATAAAAGTAGTTGAGTGTCAATTTAACAAGTGTGAAGAGGGTGTGAAAATGTACCAAAGGAGCATATGAGAGTGATAATAGTGAATTAATTATTAGAGGAAAAAGCAAACTAAAAGTAAAATTGAAAATTTAAAAATATTAAAATTTTCACAGGAAACGACTAGTGAAGAGGTTAAGACCAAGGTAGAATAAGAGACTGGACGAACGTTTTCTGTATACAGAGTTAGGGGTTGTATTGACGGATTGCCAGTACCTCCGCCATACACAAAAGCAGAAACCTGACGCCCTTTGTGCCCTTTGGCCTCACCTTGTAGATGATCTTGAAAGACGACTCTGATGGAGCTTCGTGGCTTGAGTTCACCAAGCGCTTTTTCAAGGCTTTGAAATTCTGGGACGTTTAAACACTTTTACGCTTCGAGTGATCGTTTGAAAACTTTTGAGCCATATCCACCATTTTGGTTTCAAACTAACCCCTATCTTCATCAGATGTTGCGACAAGAGGATTAAATTGGTCAAACAATTTGTTGGAAACAGCATGGATGGCCAAATCCATACATTTAAAAAGAGGAACACAAAATTTAGGCCCATAGGATAAAGCTTCTTTCTGATGAGTAGATAGAGTAATATCAGACAGATGTGTCACATATTTATCGGGATTCACCCGAAAAAGATTTGCGCGGTTTCTAATGTCAACTGAACTTTTCAACTTATTTTTTAGATTTTTTGTTTGTTTTCTGAGTAACACTGTAACAAAACTGAAGAAATATCATGTGGCATATGATTGATAATTCAGATAAAATAAATGACGCATCAATTTGAAGGGCAAGTAGCCCTTGTAGCTTTTGTTCGACATTTTCGATATGTGGTTTTTTAAGACGAACAAGATTAGAGATATTTGGTTGTAATTTATGGAATTTCAAAGTTTTATAAAACTGCCTCGGAAAGGTATGATTTGTAATACATATCTGATAAAATTCCAACGTGTGGCGTCCGATGATAATTTTACACCTTAGGTGAACCTTTTGATAGTGTTTGGAGGAAATCTTCTCTCTAAGCATTTGAAACAGTTAATTCCCTTTATAAAATTTAGACAAAGCAACAGGAAGAAGTAATTTTTCCGAATATTAAAAAGCAATATAGTTAGGTGGGGAGAGAGAGAGAATTTAATCACCGAATCTTTAAACAACCAAGAAACACTAAAAAAGTGTGGTAGAAGGGTATAAAAGACAAATCGCAATAATGAAGGCCACAAAAGTCAACTTATGAAGTTGTGTGAGAAGACTGACAAGATTATGAGCAATAAATTGTGCTGGAAACGTCTTCAAGGTAATAATACTGTTTGTTATATCTTATAAACATATGTGACATGGAATTACATTCCTTTTACGCCTAGGTTTACTGTGATTCATCCGGCTGAATAAACTAATTGGAAAGTTTTCTATCGTGATGCAATGATTGCATTATAGACTACTGAGTTATATGACTTTTTTATTCCTTCACGTTCCCAGTGGAACATTGGGCTTCAAACTAGAGGCTCAAAGTTTCTGTAGCAGTGGTGTTTACTTATACGAGATGGGGTTGCTAACCTCATGCCCAACCTTCACTCTTTGCCAGTTATATTAGTGGCTTACCGAGGTAAAGGAGTGCGTCGGCCGGAAATCGAACACCGGACCATGTGCATGGTAGGCGAGCGTCCTAACCGCTGTGCCACCAACGCACATAATAAGGTTTATGCAGGTTTTACGAGTTGATCACGGACTGATATCAGTTAGAGAACCATTGAAAACCAGTGAGTACTGGACAGCTGCTGTTCCATCCTAGTTTGGGAATCATCGGCAGTTCGCACTCACTGGGATTCGAACCCAGGACCTTCCGGTTACAAGGCAAGCTCGTATACCATTCAGCCACTGGGACCACTGGAGTTATACGACTAAAAACATTATTTTGATATTTCTATCTGACTAATAGGGTTCCTATGGCTGAATGGTCTACGAGCTTGCATTGTTGTAACCTAGGGGTCCTGGTTTCAATCCCTAGCTGTGGGTTCGTAATAATGCATCGGTGGCACAGAGATAGAGTGCTTGCCAACCACGCAGGTGGTTCGGAGTTCCATCCCCGGCAGATGCACTCCTACACCTCGCTAAACCAGTAATAAGACCGGTAAAAAGGGGAGGTTGGGTATAAGGCCAGCAACCTAACCCCGTAAAAATAAATACTACCCTTACCGAAACTTGAAGTCTCTAGCTTGAAGCCCTATGTTCCACTGGGAACGTAAAGGAATAAAAACATTCGACAAATGAGCAATGATGGTTAGTTCCAGCTGTATGTATCATAGAGTTTTTCGTTTAATTGGGCCTCTTTTTGTCTTATTTTACACAGGTCCGATTCGTTGAAGTGAATCCTTTTCTTTCCATAGGTGAAAATGCATCACACTTAATTTTCAGCGACATTTTCAAACCTGCTTAACATTTCTTTCAAATTCTTACATTATGAGTCGACCCATATATTTCCAAACTAAGTCTGACCAGCGTGTATGACTGGTAATCTCCACATCGCTTTTAAGCATATTTTATTGTAGGCAGGTGGATATTTGTCATAGTGAGGATTTGAGTAGTACACTTACAAAAACGTCATAAAATGATTAATCCTGTAGGCGGATTTCGACACAGAATTAGTTAGCATTGAAGAAATATTGTATCGAATTTTCAGACAGTTTCCGGTAGGTAATATGGAATGACAAAACTGTAAGGCGGATGTAAATAAGGTATGATTATTGTTAAACGTAAACTGATATGCTGTAAGTAGTAAGTTGGTCAAACCAGTTAAGGCTGGAAGTGATGAGCAATTGATCCAGTGGTTGAATGGTGAATCCCTTCGGTCTGCTGTTTAGTGTAGTGCATTCTACCGCGGATGTCCAGCCGATTCTGAACTGTGGCGAAGTCCACCTTAAAATCGTGATAAACAGATCATATTTTACAGAAATAACATTATTGCTATTATTCCCTTGGGATCTGAGTGGAGCATAGGGCTTCTGCAGTACATCTCAATTTTACCCTGTTCTCTGCATCTGTTTTTAGCTGGCTCAATGACTGCCCATAAAATGTCATCTCCTCCTGACATGATTTCCATGTTACCCTTTCGGATCCACGCTCAACCCGTCGTTTCCCATTCGGGTTCCTTTCGAGAGTCTGTTTTGTGTGTGATATCAGTCAACGGTATTTTCAGCATATCTCCAATCCACTTCCTGTTTCCTATCCTTTCTGACCGGCAATCTGATCTATATTATCGAGGCAAAAAAGGCATCTTTTGATAAAATTACCCAATGGCTTGCTGGAGATGATTTTGGCAGTGCCCGGATTAAGTCTTTGAATCATTCAGTAGTGCTGACTTGATATTAGTGTTGGAAATTAGAATTTTCTTCCTTATTTGAAGTGCAGCAGATTTCCACTCGGACTTCAAATTAATGGAGCTTTTACTTGCTTTTGGCTCTGACATTTATGATAGTAGGCAGCTTTGTTTTACTCCTGTCTTCATTTCAAAGTAAATATTCATCTTGTCCAATAAAATTTACGAAAGCATCCCATTCGGATTTCCTTCAATATTTCTTGTCTACATTCTATAATTTACATTTTTTTGAGAAAAAAATAAATAAAATGATCAAAGAAAATCCTTTTCAATAAATTTCTCCTCTGGCTCTACATTTACATATATGTTTATATACACAGACTATTCTAGAGTAGTCGTTATTAACAATATTGGTTTTTTTAAATAATATCGATCCGTTAAGTAAGATCAATGGAATTACTGTTCACTAAAGATGCATAAATTATAATAAGCATAAAAATGTAATAGTAAATAGAATATCAAATAAAATTAGGGAGATTTCCACAACAAATTAAGGATCATTAAAGCGTTGATTGACGGCCAAGGTAAGGACAGTGTCTGAACTAGCTTCTTTTGGATACATAAGTTAGGTTTCTTAATGTTGATCCTAACAGCCAGCCTCAGCAACATGTAGTAGACGAACTCTTAAGGTGAAGTTAAGATTAGTTTTTTATGAGGTAGATGACTCTGAAAGCCTCATCAACATAAAACTTGTGTTCTGTATCCACAGGATGAGATAGAACAGAGCTATGAATGGACTTTGTTTATCCCTTACTTGGCCAAATGGTATGGTGTCCAGAAATCCGATGAGAAACGCGTCTAATTGTACGGCCTATGCAACTGGCTTCATAGGAACAGTCAGATTGAAAGATACACATAGAAGAGGCAAAAATAGGCAGTTAAACCCAAAATAGGGGTGGTTTTTGAAGACAGGGAGTAATTCGGCAGCCCTGAGTGCTCTTTTTACCGCATTCCTAAAGCAATGTGTAAGAATAAGGCCTTTTTCGGAACTGTTGGTACCTTGGCCTGTCGTGATTTTTGATTCATATTCTTATCGATGAATTTTTCTGGATAACCATTCTGACTCAGCAACTGTTTAATAATATTAAGCTCTTTTGTCTTCCTTTGTGCGCTACATGGAGTGTAGTAACTCAAACTGTTGCACTTCTTTGTAAAGTTCTGTTTTGAAATCAATCAGTCAGACCGGTATGGAGATCCTCAGCATTGAACATTGAGGATAAGATCAGAATTTTTAACAGTACTGTCACATCAGTGACTGCTCGTGCATGACTCAGAAACTTGGCATATCACTAGAAGCCTTTCAAACAGGCAATTCCATATTCTTACCAGTGGGTGCTTCCGCTGACTGGATAATGAAAAATAGGTGGCTGACCAACCAGAAAGGTTAAACATGAAAGAACTCTGTCAATTCAAAGAACCAGCTAACAACCCTATCGCCCAACCAATGTGCAGAAAGAAGCAGTGACGATGAATCGGACATATACTGAGGAGACCGTTAAGTGATATCACATGCCAGGTCATCAAGTGAAACCCGAATAGAAAGCGACAAATTGGAAATGTAGGGAAAATATTCATTCAGACATCTATGAAACACAAAATAATTGAGCAAAGAATATCCTTTTCGATAAATTCCTCTTCTGGTTCTACAATTATATATATGTTTATACACATAGAATATTCTAGATTAGCAGTTCATAACAATATTAGTGTTTTTTTAAAATAATATCGATTTGTAAAGTAAGATCAGTGGAATAACAGTTCATTAAAGATGCTTAAATTATAATAATAAAATAGAATATCAACTAAAATTAGGAAAATTCCACAAAAGTTCAGGATCATTCAAACCTAGATGGCCAAGGTAAGAATAATGTCTGAACTAACTTCTTTTGGACTCACAAATTAGGCTTCTGAATATGGATCCCAACAGCCTCAGCAATATTTAGTAGTCGAACTCTTAAGGTGAAATTGAGATTAGTTGGTATGAAGTAAATTACTTTGAAAGCTCCGTTATCATCAGTTTTGTCTTCTGCATCCACAAGATGAGATAGAATAGGACTATGAATGGATTTTGTTCGTCCTTTACTTAACCACATAGGTCGATGTTCGAAAATCCGACGAGAAGCATGCCTAATTGTACGGTGTATGTACCTGGCTCCACAGGAGCAGTTAAATTGGTAGATACACATGGAAGAGGCAAAATCAGGCTGTTTGTCGTTTACTCCCGAACGCAAAAGAGTAGTGGTTTTGAAGACACAGCGTAATTCGGCAGCAAGGAATGCTCCTTTTACCACATTTCTAAGGCACTGTGCTGGTATCTCGCTGATGTTGTCCCCAACGAACTGCATTTGTAAGAATAAGGCCTTTTTAGGAACTGTTGGTACCTTGGGCTGCTTTGTTTCTAGATTCATATTCTTATCAATAAAATTTTCTGGATAACCATTTTCACTCATCAACCATTTACTATTATTCAGTTCCTCATCAAGACATTCATCCGAGCAGATTGCTCTTGCTCTGTGAACCAAGCACTTAATCAGACTGCGTTTGTATTTCAAGGGCACTAAGCTGAAAAATGAGTATACTGACCCGTTGATATAGGTTTTCTATATACACTTCTTCTTATTGTGCTATCCTCTTTTCTGATCATAAAGACGTCTAGAAGTGAAATACTAGAGTCTTTTCTTTCTCAATAGTAAAATTTATTGCAGGATAAACTTCGTTAAATTTAACCAGGATGTTCTATGAATATAAAGATATAGATAATTGTAGAGCCAGAAGAGGAATTTATCGAAAAGGGTATTCTTTGCTCAATTATTTTGTGTTTTATGAAATGGAAATGAGCAATCATGAGAGGAGTAAATGTAAGCTTGAGGATAGTCAATTAAACACAACTGTTCTTCATTGTTAATGACAACTACTCTAGAATATTCTATGTATATACACATAAATACATAATTGTAAAGCCAGAAGAAGTAACTATCGAAAAGGATATTCTTTGCTCAATTTTTTATATTTTCTTCTGAATGTCTTAGTGAATATTTTTACATCCTCTTTTGTTAACGACAAAATTCAACTTTATAGATGGATTTTGTTTCAAGGGTGAACAAGTATAAATTAGTCGTTTATCATTAGATAAAAAGCTATTGACTGTCAAAGTAAAGGTAATAAGATAAGTGATCTGACTTGGATCAATTTAAAAGAAATAGGTTATATTTTTGTTTTAATAAATGAAGAAATATGCCTAAATTGTTTGATAGATAGGTTGACCTTCAGATAGAAATGATTAATTACAGTTAACTATCATGGATCTATTATACAAATATATACACCGAAAGTGACCTGAAATATTGGGTAAACGGATTATAGAAATCCTACATGACTTTAACCTCGCCCAGTTTACTAGCTCGCTAGTTTTCTAATCAGTCCCAAACCTGGGGAAAGAGGGAGGTTTGGGCGTGGAGCTATCAACCCTCACCCCGGAAAATCAATAAAACTGCTACAGAAACTTCAGTGCACACGAAAAATATTAAAAATACAGAAAATATAAAAGAGCTTATTCTTCGCTGGAGTCGGAGGGGTGAAATGACACAGCGGGCTGGTGAAAGCCTTCAGGAAGCCAGTCAGCCAGCAGATGTGTCTTCTTTCGATGAGAGCAAGAATAGGAACGGGGATGTGGAATATTCGTACGACGTACGAAGCCAGCTGGGAAGGCTGTTCAGGTAGCTAAAGAAATAATACATAACTTTGAAAATTGTCTTTCTCACCTGTGGGTGAAAACAGTTGCAGAGAAGTTTACAAATGCGGTTGTGAGAATGAAGATTTACAAAATATGTGTTATTTTATTTTCAATTTAATTCTTATGTATTCCAAGTGGAATATGGAATATTCAAACTGAGAAGCTTAGAAGTTTCATCAGTGGTACCTTTCCTACTTGGGTAGGGTTGCCAGCCCCATGCCAGCCTCTTCCCTTTTTCCCACCCTTACTTCTGGACAGAAAAGTTCAGGAGTGCGTCGTTTAAAGAATCGAATTCAGACAACGTTTATGGCTGGCGGGCATTCTATCACTGAGCTACCGACTTACTAACGAAATATTTTCACATTAATAAATTACTCACTGACATAGGTAATTAAATACATCAATGTTTTTGTGGATGAATGTGCAGGTTAAACACAGTGAAGTCATAGCACTTCATTACTCACTGACGGACTGTCTCCAGTCCGTCAAAATCTATGCGACACTTAAGTATCTCTAGCCCCACATCTCAGTTTGTGTTAAGAGAACACGGCGAATTTCACGCTGTTTTTCACGTACTGAAATACTTAAAACACTAGTTGAAACTCTAAGGAAGCATAATTTATTTTTGTATTAAGTTATGATAATGTACAGTGAACAGATCTGGAACCTTCACATATCATATTGTTATTATAATTCCCTTTGGTTCCGAGTGGAATATTGGGCTTCAACAACACATCTCCGCTTTCTCCTATTTTCTATTGTCCTCTTCAGATGGGTAAACGATTGCCCATAATCTCTCATCTACTCCTCAACACACTATTTCCTCCATGTCACCGTCACACTGACGATCCACTCGTCGCTTGCCATTTGGATTCCACTTGAGCTATGGGTTACATTGTGTGTGATGTCATTCGATGGCCTTCTCAACATATGTCCGATCCATCCATCTCCATTTTCTCCTGCATTTTGTTAGGCAATCGGCTCTCGCCTGTTTGTCTGTTGCCAGCTAGAGTTTTTTGTTGCTAATTCTTTCTGGCCAACTGGCTATTTGATCTACAGTATGGAGCCAGGCAAAGCAGCTATTGATGAAAGTCTGAAACCTGTTGGAAATCTTTTTCGTGACAAGCAGTGGAAGTTTATGACTCGCATAGAAGAAGCGACTGACTTCACTTTGGTGTTGAAACGCCCAATCTTGTTCCTTGTGTTAAGGCTGAGTGCGGAAGATTTCCAAACTGGTTTCAGGTTGATGAAGGCGTATCTTGCCTTTCCGATTCTGGCTGTCTGGATTTGACATCCTCATCCGTTCCGACTGTCTGTAGTTGAAACGATGCTTCCTAGACAAGCATAAGAGGTAACCCCAGGTAAATCTCTCCGGTTTATGATGGTTGGTGCTACAGAAACTTCAATGCACAGAAAATATACTAAAAATACAAAAATGTTCACATTTCTAGTCGGTTCACATTTACTAACTTTTTTAATGCAAATGTACATTTTTTTCATTGCTTGCTTTCCAAGTGGAACATAGAGCTCAAATCTCTGACGTTTCAGTAGCAGTGTTGTTGTCTTTTACGGACTGAGGTTGCTGGCCTCACAATCCGACTTATGTCTTTACCGGCTAGTTATGCAGGAGAGCTTTATAAAATGGTCCACTAGGAATTGAACTCCAAACTCTCGCGTGGCTAGAGAGCGTGTTACCGATTCGGTGTTTGCCATTTGAGTTCCATTTTATGGCCAGCCTGACGCGTGATGTCTCTCAACGGTCCCTTCACAGTAGGTATGATCCATTTCCATTTCCTTTTGCATATTTGTTAGGCAATAGATTCTTGGTTGCTTAGTTGCACTACCAGATGTCCATTTTCGTAATCCTTTCTGGTTATCCGTTTCATGTTTTGTATGGAGCCATAATAGCTTCTTGGAAATGCTTTCAGTGACGCGCGTGCCGCCTGTCTTCCATATAGAATCACTGACTGACCTGACATTAGTGCTAAAAATCAAGATCTTGTTCCCCCATGCTGAGGGCAGTAGATGTCTACACTAAATTCAGATTAATGTAGATCGGTTACGCCTTCACGATCTTGTGCATTTACATCCTCATCCTTGCCGCATGCCTGTGATTGCAACTATGCTGCCTAAGTATGAGGTAACTTGATTATACTTTTTTGGATCTTTTGAAATCTTTGTCTATGAAATCTTCCTCTTGTTTTTATTACTGGATGCTTCTCACTGTTGTCAGCACCTTCTGACGTCTTTTTACTCATTGGTTTTTCCAATTACACAAAAATTATCATCGCTTCTCCATAGAAACTACTTATCACACTACTTATGAGTATACATTTATAAGCAACCCATACCGCAGTATTGTGGTGAGAGCCGTCTGCTAGTAAAAATTGTAGACAACAATTTACGTCAATGTTTCCGTCCCGAGGTGGGGTCATGAGGAAAAACAATAACAAAGCTTAACCTTGAGGGACCCACCAACCAATCATATCAGACTTAATGTGTGCAAATACAATTCGCAGATATATGGCCTGACTTTCTAAGAAATGGCTACAAAGAGATGACAGAATAACCTTCAACAAGTGCGTCGGTGGCATAGCGGTTAGGACGCCCGCCGACTATGCACATGGTCCGGGGTTCGATCGCCGGCTGACGCACTCTTTTACCACGCTAAGCCAGAAATAATGCTGGTGAAGAGGTAAGGTTGGGCATGAGGCTAGCAACCTCATCCTGTAGAATAAACACTGCTACAGAAACTTCAAGCCACTAGCTTGAAGCCCTATGCTCTACTGGGGAACGTGAAGGAAAAAAAGAAACCAACCAATCAGAAGGCGTTGCTTCTCTGCTAAAAGCAACGAGTAGAAATGTAGATAAAAATCCATAAATATCTCTCGATTTTCTCATTAAACGATCTGTTGCCTGGCCATCGTCTTCTGTCGTTACAGCAACACTTTTATGTGCTTTAAGTAACTTTCATCAAATTGATATGTGTAAAACTTGGGCACTATGATAGTAAATAATTCCATATTAGTTTGTTTATTAGATATATCACACAGTCAGTGAAACAGTATCATTCACTGGATGACAAGGTTTCGAACACAATTTATTACTGTTCATAATCATATCAATCATAATCACACGACTTCGAAACTTCCGTTTTTTGGTTTTCTTTGTTCTCTCGTAGTTGTCGTCGTTGGGGTAGTAGAATTTCCTGGGAATCTGGGACAGAAAGTAGGTAGGGAAATGTACAAATAAAATAATGATAGCAGTGATAGTGACAATAATAATGACAGTAATAATAATAACAATAATAGTAACATTAATGACGATATGCATGTCAAATGTGCGCAAGACAACACCAACAATAAGGAATCTAAATCATCAGTAGCAATTCCATACAAAGAAGGAACCTCGGAAACCACCTTACGCAGAATTCTTAACAAGGTAGGCAGGAATAAAAGTGGCTGGCATTCAAACCAACCACAAACTCAATTAGAAACAAACTTTGTCAGTTGAAGGATCAGTCCTGTGGAGCCGTTAAAATAAAACAATTTAGTTTATCTAATACCCTGACTGCAATGATTGTCAGGCGAAATACATAGGTCAAACTAGTAGAACAGGGGTAGTCAGACTAACCGAGCATAAAAACCTAGCAGGAAAATCTAGATTGGTTGACCCGAATAAGATAAGAAATCTAGAGAATAGTACAGCCGTAGATAGCATTCACTGCATGCAATTACACACAACCATGCAATAGGATGACAGTTTTAAAATCACATGTAACAGGGTGTAGGGAGGGAGAGATTGATAACAGAAGCTTTGTTTATCGAATCAACTGCAAACACGTGTAATAGGAATGATTCAACACCTGTGCAGCCAGATATCTGGAGAATTCTACCACCCCAACGACAACAAATGCGAGAGAACAAAGAAAACTACGAAACGAAAGTTTCGAAGTCGTGTGATTATAATTGATTGGTATGATTATGAACAGTAATAAATTGTGTTCGAAACCTCGTCATCCAGTTGAATAATACTGTTTCACTGTGTGATATATCTTTAATAAACAAACTAATATGGAACTTTCATCAAAGTCTGTCGGCATTCACGTAGACAATAAACTCTCCAAATACTTTGAAAAACTTTTACATCTTTCATTATTTCACCACTCAGCATTAGGACGCAAGTAGTATCATTTAAGGAACAATTGGAGTGTAATTTGATACGGTATCCTTGCTTACTGACCATTGGTCATAAATCTATAAAACCTTGACTACTGATTACCTTTTCTAGTGTGCTGCAATTAATGCCAGTATCCATTTACGCTTTTTATTAATGTGAAGTAATTAGGATTCCCCACAGAAGAGTGGAAATACTAACTTCTGATTTATAGTATGTATCTCTTTCATTCAGATATAAATGCTAAAACGTCCATCAAGAAAACTGAAAAAAACTGAACAATTAAATCATTCATACATAGACGCCAGTTGAATCAAAGTGATAGTTACTTCAAAACAAACTGTAGCACATATTTGTATATATCTACTAAATATGTTTCATAAGTCATACTACCTACTATTCTTTATACCCTTCAACTGCCTTTAAAAGCTTTTTCTATAGATTGTGTACAAAATATGCGCTAAATGTTTACAAAAAATGCTGATGAGATGAGATATCGTTTTAGCCAAATATACACATATTATTTATGTGATCAATCAAAGACAGAACTGATTGAGTCAAATAGCCAGTTTATCAGGTCAAGAGATTACGAAGAGACAAGGGGAGGGAGAGAGAAATAGGCAAATTTTCAATCTATAATTAGAGACTGTACACTAACTAAACAAAGAATCAGGTAAGCTGATATACCAACCTTAGTTCAGCACATATGTATATGCAAATTTCTATTCAGTGACAGTTGCTACATCACTGTGAAAAAACAAAACAAAAGAAGATTAAAAGAAAAAGCCAGAGAAATTAAGCCATGAATTATCTTTTCCACATTTTCTCTCATTTTACTCAGAAACTGTAAGTTGTTGAAGGTAATTCTATACTTTCAGATTTCCTAATCTATTGTGGGTTGATAATTCTTCTTTTAACTATACATTATACATTAAATATATGCATATATATGATTCGAATCTGGTTCTGTAATCCGATGAAAGTAAATAAATCAGGGCAGTATTCATTTTCGGAAGGATATTTATCATAAAATGGAATATGATGTTTACTGGAAATTTCGAAAAATGAGCTTAAGCTACCCACCTAATGAATGTGTTAATTATGCTGAGTAGAAGATTATTTGGTTGCATAATTTCATCATGAGTTGAAAACAATTAGAAAACTAGTACTGGACAGCTTGCTGCTTTTTCAGCCTAGTTTGGGAGTTTTCGTCAGCACGCACCTACCAGCAGGGTTCGAAACCACGTTCTTCTGGTTAAAAGGCTAGCCAGCTCGTAGACCATTATGTCACTGAGACCTATTCCAAAGGCATGCCTATGAATTCCAACTTCTGCCAATTCGCGACATAGCTCGACTGCTAGACAGTGTCTTTGGTGAGTATTTGTCCTCACTTTCGACATGTTGGTAGAACACACTGGTCATGACTTCCCACTAGAACCCCAGGTGACTACCTTCCTGAATAGGGCCAGTCGCCAGTGAGTATCTCATTGATATTCATGCGTTGGTTTGTAGGGATTTGATTGGTTCGTTACAGGATTTCATCATGAGCTATTCAGGTAAGTAGTTACCTGGGGTTCTAATGGGAATTCATTACCAGTGGGGTCCACCAACAGGTCAGGAGTGTGAACAAGTACTCGCCAGAGAACTGGCTAGGCAATGGATCATGTTGTAGTGGCTGAATGGTCCACGAGCTCGCTAGCCTTGTAACCGGAAGGCCTTGGGTTCGAACCCTGGTGGTGGGTGCATACTGATGAAGAGCCCTAAACTGGGCTGAGGAAACAGCTATCCAGTACTCCTTGGTGGTTTTCTAATAGTTGTCTAATTGATGTCAGCTCATGGTGAAATCCTGAAATCAATCAAACCCCTACAAACTAATACTTGAAAAGATTATTTATAACGAAAAATCAATAATAACTAATTGGTGTGAACAATTTTGAATTTTAGGAGTAGTGTACTGTGTGAATTGCAAATGGCGAACTAATTAACCGAATGAGGCATCACCAGTTCACCCAAACAGTTAGTCGGAATTCCGAAGGTTTCTGTTGATTCGGTTCTCCGAGCTTAGTTATACCAGGCACACTTCTGATGAGGTCATCTTCGAACCAGTGAAACAACTGTTCGATGTTTAGATCACTTCCATCTGACTGGCGGGCTGTTTGGTTAGCAAGCACAACTGTGAGCGGTCTCGAACTATGTACACAGATCAATCATTAGTATGTGGTAGCATTCATTTATGTTTATTTTTCTTGATTACCCATTATAGTTTCAAGCGGATCACAAATTGTGATCTGTAGAAATTTCGGTTTCCAAAGTAAAATGAGTTGCAATTTCACTTCGAAATGTGTAAAGTTCAAATTGCGAATAAATTTATGAATTACAAATTTACAATATTATCATTCAAACAATGAAATTTCTTCGTTACTTAGGGGGAAATAGATTTGTATATAGGATTAATCATTAGAAATAGATACAGCGAGGAGCTGCATTCACTTTCTTCTGCTGAAATGTTAAGTATTGCAAGTTCATGTCCATAGGGCAAATAATATGTTAAAATGAATTTGTGCCTACTCTTCTAGAGATATAAATCACGAAGAGCATAACTTGAATTTGACGTTGGCCGCAGAACTGTCTTATGAGTTCGCTATCAGAGGGAAGATTATTCAAAGATAAGGATTAAGAGTAGAATAAAAGTAATCAAATTAGAAAATTTGAACTGTGCTGCAGAAACTGTCAGTTCGTGTGGTAAGTAAGGACATGATGGTCGAGATTATGGGCTGAAAGCCATTTAACTGATTTGTCTTATCGCACATTTTAAATTCTGAAATCCAATGATGATTCAATTCACCTATTTTTCTGTTTCTGACTTTCACTACTACCACAGTTATTGCTACTTTCACTGATATCCGCCTGAAAATACTTAGAAAGTATTAGTGGCCTGATCCTCTACTCACTCATACAGCTTTCGGTAGTTTCATACACAGTTGTTTGGATGAATTATGCGTGAACTTTACTCAACTTTTTCAGTCACTGAAAAAAATCGTAGATTTTGCCATTTTATATATTTCGGATGTGTAAATTCATGACAATCACAGGAGACATAAAAATACTTTTCTAAGTTCCAGTAACTGTTTACCACCCCAATCTTCTTCTCCATCCCTTTGCGTTCCTAATGGAATATAGGGATTCGAGCTTGAACTTTACGTGTACAGTAGCATTAGTGTTGCTTTTATGCGGTGAAGCCGCTAGCCGCCTCACGTCCAACCTTTTCTATTTTCAACCTAGGTGATGTTAAGAAATGCATCCGCCGGGAATATAACCTGGAGCATGTACGTCTCTGCCGGGTATTCTACTCAAAATGTCGGGCGGTCGGTTTTCGACACAGAACTTTGCACATATGTGCGGCAGTTCAAGTCGCCACACTCCATGTAGCAGAAAAAGCAAGAGAAGAAAGTAGAAGAAATGCATAATATAGACAGTAAACAGAGGTGTGAGACAAAGGGATAGTAATAATGAAGAACAAAACAGTTTCATTGGAAACAAAAAGTCACAAGGAGTGGATGCATCTGCGCCAGCTATTGAGAACGATTTTGAGCCATGTCACCAATTGTTTCCAACCATTGGTTTTTACCGTCTCGAGGACCCCAACCAGTCAGGAAGTCTACACCTTCCTACGTGGCTTAGACTAACTGTTGTGGATTTCATTGACTGGTGCCATGTTTTGGTTTGACCGCCACTATCTCTTTTCCAACCTGGCCGTATATCAGCTAACACTGCACAGTGTCGAGGGAGGCGATGACTAGGCATACGTAGCACATGTCCTAACCATCTCAGTCGATGTAATTTCACAGTCTCATCTATTGATTTCCCCACGTTACCTAGCACTCGACCGGTGCCTAACCACAATATTGCTCACCTTATTATACCACTTCACGCGGGAGATAGAACGGAGGCACCTATGATCGAAGACAGCTAATCTTTTCATGTCTTCCACTCTCAATGGCCAGGTCTCACAGCCATAAAGGAGGACGGAGCGGACTGTTGAGCAGTACACACGCCCTTTGGTCGATAGTCGGATATCACGTCTACGCCAGAGACGGCGTAAAGTGGTATATGTGAAACTAGCCTTCTGTATCGAAGCTGAGATTTCGTCAGAGATCAACCCGTTAGGGTTGGCTGATGGTACTTCCCAAGTAAGTGAAGCGGTCAACATGCTCTATCACTTCATTTCCTATTTCTAATCTAGGGGTCGGTGAAGTCCAATCCTGCAGCATCACCTTACATTTTACAGGGGCGAATCGCATACCAAACATACGAAGATTGTTGCTCAAGGTGTTCAGTAGACTCTGCAGTTTGTCAGCGTCCTCGCCTAGAAGGGCTATATCATCTGCATATTCTGAGTCGACGAGATTATTCTCTGGTAGCAAGTCAATCCCTGAGTCGCTGAAGTGTGTTAGGGTTAAGTCCATTGGTACGTCTATGATGAAGTTGAATAGGAATGGGGATAATGGGCATCCTTGACGGACGCCACAAGTCGTCACCAATTCAGATGACAACTCGCCTTAAGCCCTCACCTGGCTGCATAAGTACGAGTAGAGTGCCTTAATCAGTGCAGTGTATTTTCTCGGCATTCCTTTTACAGCCAAGCATCGCCAGAGAACCTCTCGGTTACCAGGAGAGTAAAAGACTGATAATATTCTCATTTCGTGTGCGTAAGTTTGATTGCAATTACTTGGGGAAATCATAATAAATTTGCTGCCCCTTTTAAATTTGATATTTTGAACGATTTGGAGACCTCGGTCAAATGCTACATATCCACGAGGTGTCTGGTAATTGCATTTTCTGAATAGCTGCTTCTCTTTAGTAAATAGTTTCTTGAAAATCGGATAGAAGCCCTTCTTTCCTTGCTTTCATTGTTCTTGCTACCTCAAGTGCATGTAAATTTGTAAATATACTTTAAGTTGACATAGGTATATATATAAAACGTTTTTGAACACATAGTTTAGGTTTCTGTCCATGTATAGCTAGAGCTTCGGCTGTACATGAATGGAGAAAGCGTAAACTTTTGGAGTGGTTGGATTTGATCTTGTAAATAACTTTGAAGGATAAATGACGTGGAGCTGAATGATATGAATCCAGAATGTGTTCATAAATTGAACACTTTTTCTCGTCCTATGCTCAGCTTTCATTAACCAAACCAGGTAGTGTTTAGCTATGCGTTTACGTGGAACACGCTTAACAACGTCCAATGTAATCAGCTTCACACGAGCATTTGAATGAGTATATGCACATAGAGCTGGACATAAGCGGTAGTTTATCCTAAGCGCATTGTCGAATCATATTTTGGCTGGTAAATACTAAATGTAAGTAAGCTCCATAAAAACAGAGTTTAAGACATTTAGATAAACGACTTATAATGACTTCAGCAACACATTCTGGAGTCAGATCATTCAGCCCCACGTCATTTATCCTTCAAAGTTATTTACAAGATCAAATCCAACCACTCCAAAAGTTTACGCTTTCTCCACTTATGCACAGCCGAAGCTCTAGCTATACATGGACAGAAACCTAATCTATGTGTTCAAAAACGTTTTGGTAAACCCCTTCCTTTACCTTGATCACAGTTACTTTATTTTTATCTTACTACTTGAATTCATTCCGTTTCACTTCATCTTCACAGTCTTTACTGTTATCATCATCGGACTCTTAATTTTTTAGACAACACTTAACCTGTTATTTTAAAATCTTTATACCAGTTCAATTATTTAATAATCATTAGTAGTTTTGTAATTCCTCCCCTTCAGCTCTACCCGTTAACACATCACTTTAATTATCTTTATTGTTATAATACATATATATATATTTATTTATATATTGTTTTGGAAAATTAACATAGGTTTTTTGGCAATGGTATACAAAAAATGCATATTTTCTGACAGTCTCATCAAGTTGTTATTTTGGCTGGTTGTCGCTAACAGCGGAATACACATCAAACGTTTCAAAAGCATTTTAGCAAATAATAATTAATACCTGTTGTACGAAAGGTGGCTTTCACAGCCCAGCGGCACACTGGATAACACTTTGGCTTTTGAAATGAAGGCTGCCGAGTTCCAATCTCAGTGAAATCACCGTCATTCACTATTATTATATTATTTATTATTGTTTCCTTTAATTCCTAGAGGAACATAGGGCTTCAGCCGTGCGCCTCCATTGCGTTCGGTTCTCTGCTAGAGTCTTCACCTGGCTTCAAGTCTGCCCACATACTTTCATCTCCTCTTCACATGACCTCCTCCAAGTCACCCTCGCACTGACGACCAACTCGCCGCTTCCCTTTCGGGTTCCACTCGAGCAATGGCTTGTCTAGTGATGTCACTTGATGGTTTCCTCAGAGTATGGCCAATCCATCTCCATTTCTTCCTGCCTATTTGTTTCACAATCGGTTCCTCGTTGGTTCGCTCCCAGAGATCTTTGTTGCTGATCCTTTCCGGCCATCTGATCTTGAGTATTGAGCGAAGACATCTGTTAATGAAGGTCTGTAGTTTGTTTGAGGTGCTCTTTATGACGCGCCAAGTCTCTGATCCGTATAGTGAGTAGCACTGACTTCACATTGGAGTTGAAAATCCGGATCTTATTTTTGATGCTGAGTGCTGTTGACCTCCACACAGACTTGAGAGTAGTGAAAGTTTGTCTTGCTTTTCCGATTCTTGCTTTGATATCCTCGTCAGTTCCGCCTGTAGTTGAAACGATGCTTCCCAGGTAGGTATGTGAAGGAGGTTGTTTCTTTCAGGTTCCTTCCATTTATGCTGATTGTTGTCTGTTGTTGTTGTTCTTGTCCAGGAATCTTCATTACCTCTGTTTTCTCTATGTTCACCTAAAGTCCTATCTTCTCTGGATGCTTCTTCTGCCAACTTGTTGCTTTTCGCTTGCATATCTTCCAGTTTGTGGGAAATCAGACATATATCATCGGCGAAGTCCAGATCTCCAAGTTTTTTGTGTGTGTCCATTTTATGCCTGTTTCCTCATTTCCCGCTGTTTGTCGCATTATCCAATCTACTGCAATCAGGAAAATCATTGGCGATAGTAGGCAGCCTTGTCTTACTCCGTCACTCACTGGGGAACAGGTATTTCCAAATGATCAGCATCAAATTAAGGTGAATTGAGCATTCTGCACTCCAGTGTTAGCCACTAACAACTAAAATAACTCCATGTTAACTTCAAGGCATTGTTAAAGTGTCCATTATTTGGAACTGACATGTCAACAGAGACCGAGGGGATTTTAGTCGAATAAAGTCAGTTGATGGGAAATTCAAAAATAATCGGAAACAAATGATCAAATCTTACTTTACTACAACTTATAAATAGAGAATAAAAGAGTCATTTTTTTAACTGATTAAAAATGCCCATTAAAATTTTCAAAAGAATAGACACGGAACAAAGAGTACTGTTTTCGATAAATTCATCATCAGGTTCTACAATTATATATACATTATAATGAATGAATGAATTAGTCTTATGAACGACATTAATGTTTAAATAACATCAAATCAATAATATTGATAAATTACAGCTGAACAGCATCGACATAAAATAAACTGAATGTCAGAAGAATTAGGAAAGGTAATATTACAAATTCATGAATTTATGGTCTCTACTGAAGGCCGGCCAGGGCAGTAGTAGTGGCTGGACTTGTTTCTTTTGCAAACAGAGCACTAGTTGTTTGAGGCGAATTGCAATAGCGTCTGCTGTTTGGAGCATGCGGTGCTTCGACGATTTTGGTAGTTTGTTAGGCACCCGGTAGATGATAGAGAAGGATTCTTCCATGCTGGCTGGCTTTGTGGCCGGCCGGTTTGCACCAGATGGTCCAATATCGAACTGTTAATAGTTTTAACTACACCTTTACTTAGTCATAGTGGGAGATGTTCTCGAGCATGAAAAACCAAGTTCCTAGAGCAACGGCCAATATAACTCGCTCCACAAGCGCAGTTGAATTGATAAATACAATTTGAAGTGGCTAGTCTAGATACTTCATCTTTCAGTCGAGGTAGCATCATCGGTCGTGTAGAGAATAATACGTGTAGTTCACCAGCATTAAAAGTTCTTTGGACTGATTTTCCTAATTTCTTCGTAATTAACTTGCTTGGTATATCGCCCTTGAACTGCATTCGTATATAAAGTGGCTTCCTGTTTACAAATAGTGAGTAGTCCTTTTCCGCTTTCTTTGCCATGTGTTTCTTGATAAATTTTTCAGGATAGCTATTTTCGACCAAAGTATCATATACATCTTCATATTCATCTTTAATTACTTCTTCTGAGCATATAGCTCTAACTCTGTGGCTGAGGATCTTTACTAAATTTCTTTTGTAATTGATGGGAACGAAGCTGTGAAAGTGTGTTTATTGTATATTTTTTTGCTGATAACACAGTAATTCATACATTTCGCACCTAACATTATCTCTATCACATAGAACACTGGCCGAATATGGCATCGTTGAGTTCCTGTACTTGGTTGTACGGGCATATAATCTTTTATAATGGCATGTATCATCTTCAATGATTTTATGACAGTAAACACACAACCCATCTACTTGTAAATCACACTAGTAATGTGAACGTTAATGAAAAGATGAAAAGTACAATTTGAGGTGTGGTTTTTTTTTGGCATCGATTTTAAATGCAAAATGCTGGTAAGATATACAATAACATATTTCCATAGTGATATATAATAAGCAAATTAGGGAGCCTTTATATATATATATTTATGTATATACAGGCGACAAGTATCTCAATATAATGACATAAATACATATATAAATATTCGTTTGCCAGAAAAAAATGTTAATAAGAGTCATTCATAGCAAACGCATTCATAGATTTCTATTCACATTTATGTTAATGACTCTTTTGCAATGCATGCCTAAAGTTCATATGTATATATATATATATATATATATATATACAAAACACTACATATTTTGACATTATTCTAACTTTTGGACTTTGCGATGTTCACATATATGCAGAGAAAAGACAGAAACACACGGATGAAACTACTAAAAGTATAAAAACAAGGGGGTTTTCGAAATAATCGTCAACGAATTATTTATTTATTTATTTTTGTGAGTAGGCGATGACACATTTCAGTCAATAGTAGAAGTCTTTTCAAGCCATGATGACAGTAACAGTGTCACCTTTGAACACCAAACGCATAAACAGTGTTTTTTATTTGGCACTGTGATTTGACTGGGGACGGTTTCTTTCTTGATGATTTTTTGTCAGTAAACCTTCTAGGATATCCACTATTTAAGGGAGGCTTTCTAATTCTGTGTCGACCTTATCTACAGAGCCAATTTTCCGGATCCTGAAGCATGGAGACTGGATAAGACTTATTTTCCTGCCTAGAGGTACCCAACTGTTGGTAAATTAACCTTTATAATGTGCCATCCTCTCTTCTATCTAGCATCACATCTTCTTACGTTACACACACACATATATAATTCAAATACTTATTCCCCTTTAAGAATTCGGATAAAGAAAAACAACGGCGGTTTGTGCAGAGTAAGATGATACCACTGTGTATCTCGTCTACTTCCCATCGGCTGCATACAGGAGACTCCACAATTACACTAATACAACGGTATAAATAATAACACAGCGCCTGAAGAATGCAGTTAAAAGAGCTTATTATGCGGCAGAGGTACGTTGTCTCTTCACAACCACCCCTATTCTATGTTCGAGAAATAAGGATAAACTACCTAATTTTGCCTCTTCTATGTGTATCTACCAGTTTGACTGCAGCTGCGGAGCCAGCTACATTTGGCGTACAATTAGGCAGGTTCATCGTCGTATTTCCAAACATCATCCAACATGGTTAAGCAAGGGACAAACAAGATCTATTCGTAGTTCTATTTTAGCACACCTTGTTGATACTGAGCATAAGGTTGATGTGAATACTGCATTTAAAATTATTTATCGCATTCCGACTAATCTTAATTTTGCTCTACGAGTTCGTCTTCTACACACAGCTAAAGCAATCGGATTCTACCTGAAGAAGCCAAGCCAATGTGTTCAGAAGAAATTTGTACAGCCACTTTCCTTACCGTGGCCATCGTTACATGAATGCATAAACATGACTATGTCACCCCCTCCCCCTAAACCTCTAAGAACTATAAAAATTATAATTGTCCAAATTATTTTTTTATTTATTTTGACCACTTCATCTTTAATTACGTGTTATCCTTGTAAAATTAATTTATTCTAACCATTTCTACCTTTTAAATGTGTGTATTGATTTTCTTCGTTTATTATCAACCCATTGACATTTTGACACTGTTTAATTATTGTTAACAAACATATCAGTGCCACTTGTTCGGTAAACTGTTGTGTATTGTAATAAAAATGCTATAGATATATATTAGAGTAGAGCCAGAGATGAGGATCTAATTGAAAAGTAAATATTTCTTCGCTCAATCTTTCTGTTTTCTAAAGTAATAAGTGTCTGGATACAATGGGAAAGGATTTGTGTAATAAACACAAGAGGTTAATAAGTGGCAAATAAGATGCATAACAATGTAGTGAGTTTAACTCAAGTTATAGAGACGAAAGACAGGCAAAATTACACTATAATGGATGGTAAAAGGACTTTAAAGCCAAAGGTCAAATCAAATACAGAACAGAGAGTCGGTCGGTCTGTCGGTCGGTTTTCGACATAGAACTTTGCACATATGTGCGGCAGTTCAAGTCGCCACACTCCATGTAGCACACAAAACAAGAGAAGAAAGTAGAAGAAATGCATAATATAGTCAGTAAACAGACGTGTGAGACAAAGGAATAGTAATAACGGAGAACAAAACAGTTTAATTGGAAATCATTAGTCACAAGGAGTGGATGCATCTGCACCAGCCATTGAGAACGATTTTGAGCCATATCACCAATTGTTTCCAACTATTGGTTTTTACCGTCCCGAGAACCCCAACCAGGAAGTCTACACCTTCCTACGTGGCTTAGACTAACTGTTGTGGATTTCATTGACTGGTGCCATGTTTTGGTTTGACCGCCGCTAGCTCTTTTCCAACCTGGCCGTATATCAGCTAACACTGCACAGTGTCGAGGGAGGCGATGACTAGGCATACGTAGCACATGTCCTAACCATCTCAGTCGATGTAATTTCACAGTCTCATCTATTGATTTCCCCACGTTACCTAGCACTCGACCGGTGCCTAACCACAATATTGCTCACCTTATTATACCACTTCACGCGGGAGATAGAACGGAGGCACCTATGATCAAAGACAGCTAATCTTTTCATGTCTTCCACTCTCAAAGTCCAGGTCTCAGTCGCATCAATAAAGGAGGACGGAGCGGACTAATGAGCAGTACACCCGCCCTTTAGTCAATAGCCAGCCGGACATCACGTCTACACCAGAGACGATATAAACTGGCATATGCGAACCTAGCCCTCTGTATTCGTGCTGATATTTCGTCTGAGATCAACCCGTTGGGGCTGATGGTACTTCCCAAGTAAGTGAAGCGGTCAACGTGCTCTACCACTTCACTTCCTATTTCTAATCTAGGGGTCGGTGAAGTCCAATCCTGCAGCATCATCTTACATTTTGCAGGGGCGAATCGCATGCCAAACATACGAAGATTGTTGCTCAAGGTGTTCAGTAAACTCTGCATTTTGTCAGAGTCCTCGCCTAGAAGGACTATATCGTCTGCATATTCTAAGTCGACGAGATTATTCCCTGGTAGCAAGTCAATCCCTGAGTCGCTGAGAGTAGACACATCGAATTACCAGGCCAAGAAAAGACTAATAACTGCTTCTTTCTGAATACAAAAATCGGGTTTGAAGTATTTAATAACAACCTCTTGAGGAGAAATGCACCATTTTGTCCACTGATATTTTTAAAGGATCCCAGAGTGTCCACCTCATACATCCTAAAGAACGCAAAGATCAGGTTATATATATATATAAGTGTATCACAGGTTATAATTTGGATATTTTTTCTGTTATTACCTACTTAAAGACGGATAGTAAGCCTATAAAGCTTTTATTCACATTCTAGAGACAACCATCCTTGTATAATTATAGAAGGAAGGGAGTTATGCATATATCTTCACAACTTGTTTTGGTAAATTCCGTCATTGTAAGGGTTTTCTCGTGGCTGCCTTCCATCGCTTTACACCGTGGATCGATGTAAATATTCCGAGGCCGGCTTAAATCAGCGGTCTGCATAAACTCTTCCCAAATTTCCTATCGATTTGGTCATCCAAATATAACTTTGTATCGGCACATGGACTTGGGCACATTTTCAGTTTGTTTTCAATTTAATGATGTGCAGTTTTTTGAAGGAAATAAAGATAAAAATGTTCCAGGGGTTTAAATCTTGTTTCATATGGAATAATACTGTGCCACATGATATATTGTCAGGTACTAATTTTTCCTAAAGCTCTTGCATGAAAAGTAAACCTTTTGCAATTGAATACACTGGGAAATGTGTATTTTGTATTAACATATTGTTAATTTACATATATATTTATATATATACCTGATGATCCTTCATCTTTCTTATTGACAAACTGTCTAAAATCCTCACTTTTCTCTAAATCTAACATATTTACATTTTCCCAAACTAATTCATGTCCACAGAGAAGTGTTTAACTTGTCAATAGATAAAAGCTTTTTGTAACTATTTGTGGTTATTATTTCAAATTCCTTTACTATGCCTCTTAATTTTGATTACTGACACACTTAAGTGCATTTTTCTTTGATGAGCTTTCTTCATTGAAGCAGGTTTATACAAATCTACTGTAAAACCACCATGTATTTTCAAGTGTTGGTTTATAGGGATTTGATTAGTTACAGGATTTCATCATGAGCTGACATTAGTTAAAGAACCATTGGAAAACCTGGGAGTACTGGACAGCTGTTTCGTCAGACTAGTTTGGGACTCTTCATCAGTACGCACCCACCGGGATTCATGGGCCATTGGATCGGGTCCCAGTGGCTTAATTGTCTACGAGCTCGCCTTGTAACCAGAAGGTCCTGGGTTCGAAACCCAGTGGGTGCGCACTGCCGAAGAGTCTTAAAGTAAGACGAAACAGCTGTTCAGTACTCCCAGATTTTCCAATGGTTCTCTAACTAATGTCAGCTCACCATGTATTTGTTCGAATTAAATAAAAACCAGCACACACTCATTTGAGGACATACCGGTTTCTTTTATCAGAGTACCATCAACAGGTATCATTCAGATGAATTTATAGAAAGTCGAAATGTATACAATTATTAGTATAATTTTTGGGTCTTTAGGATAACAGCAGTTGTATGACATTCATGCCAACCAGTAGAGCTTGTCAGCTAGCCAGAACTTTACCATCTAACCATCAAACGACCGTTTCTCTCGTTTGGAACTTAGCTAATTAGCGATGTGTGTACTTGGTATGACTCAGATCAGGGAGCTGAATCAACTGGAACTCTGGCTAGCTACTTCTTAGGCGAACTGGCAATATCACAAAATGAAATCCTCAATTTGCAAATTATTTCGTAATTTATCCAGTCCAGTTCAGGGTGATTATTTCTGCTGGAATCCGAGATTACTTGGACCACAACATGTCGTCTGCTTAATACTATAAATGGTAATTAAGAGACCAAACATAAAAATGTAGGACGCCATATACTACTGATTCGTTGAGATGAGTAGCTGGATATCACATATATCAAACAGTAACGCTTGTTAGCCGGATCTAAGTGATCTAAACATCGGACAGCCATTTCGCTGGTGGTTTAGTCGGTGGTTTACTCCCTTTGACTTAGCTGAACTACTAATCTTAGTCAATCACTAGTGTATGACAAGTGTTATGTACCCATGCCTTGTTTCTTGACTACTATCTGTCGTATCGAGTCTACTACATATTTTAATCTGAATAATCTTGGATTTCAAAGGGAACTGCAACTAAGAAATCACCTCAAACTGTGTAAATTGTGAGTTAATTTCCAAAATTGTGAATTTGATTGTGGAATCTTCATTTCCCTGTCAGTTTTAACGAAGATTGCAAAGTATTGTATTCCTATTTTACAGATTCACTAAAGTCATGATTAGAAGTAGAATGAGAAGTCAGATATTCACAGATGGCACTGAATTCTGGTTTTTTTGAAAGCGCAAATTTTCATTTATGATATGTATAGGAGAAAAATAAGCTAATAATTTCTGAATTGGCAGAAGTAGGAATTAATGGGTCATTGAATCGACTCCCAGTAAGACCTAACTGTCGATGAGCTGAACTTGTAACCGGAAGATCCTGAATTTGAACCCTGGTGGTGGGTGATTACTGCCAATGAGTCCCAAACTAGGCTTACAAAACAGTTGTCCACTGCTCTCAAATCCTCCAATGGTTCTCTAACCAATGTCAGTTCAAGGGTGAAATCCTGTAAATTTCTCAAGAGTTATTTAGATTCATAATAAAATAAATGCGTGTGATGTGTAAAATGGTTTTTGTGAAATGGGATGGCACAGTGGGTAATCTATCGTATCAGTAAATATTACTGTATAACACTGTGAGACTTTATCAAAATAAATTTTATCCACAATGAAATTATAATCTGTTGTATATTATTCAAAAGAATTTTGATATTGAATGGTTGGAGGTAATCGGACACGAATCCTTGCACTTAGGTTTCGTGATAGTTGGCACTCACCAGTCAGTCAGCAAGGCGTATCTGCTACCTCGAAGGTACTCATGTCCCTTCTGAAATTCGAACTGGCGTCGCCCAGTGCTGCAATCACAGACGTTAGCACCGAGCTATTTGGGCTCGCGATCGACCTCCTGTAGGACTGCACTGGCTAATTTGAATGGACACTGATATCCAGTGTGATGTGTCTAATCCTTTGTTTAATGCAGACTGAATTCTCTCACTCAGATTTGCAATATGGCCACCATTCTAAGTGTGGTGAGAGCTGTCTACTAGCCAAATTGGTAGACAGTAATTTACGTCAATATCTACGTTCCCAAGATTTGTCGTGAGAAAATGTGAACAAAGATTGATTCAAAATCGACCACAGCAGACTTTGCGTAGGCGGATGCAGTTAACATATCGAGGATTTGACATTCAAGAAACAGTCACAAATAGATGAAAGATTAACTTTACGTGAGAAACAACCAATCGGAAGACTGTGTTTGTTTACTTAAATATCCATAGTAATGTACATGCAAATATATAAATATGCGTTGATTTCCTTAATAAATGATCTGTTGCCTAACTCTTGCCTTCTGTCGTTACATAAGTAGCTCGCCATCACGGTTCACATGGATTTAGTGGTATTAGCTAAATGGAAGCAGTCGGCAGTGCATCGTGATGGCGAATCACCTAGAATAGTGGCCACATTGCAAACTTGACTGATAGAATTCATTCTGCAGCAAACAAGGAATAGACACATTAGACTGGTCACTAACTAGTACGTTGAATATTTGTAGTAACTGACTGAGATCGTGACCGTCATCACAGATAATAAAAATGTCGTACACACATATCTAGCATACAATTGAAAATTGTCAATAGTTGATTTGAGTAAGCCGTTCTCGAGGTTTGCCATGGAGCCATCTGCTAGTAATGGGTCCAGTGGAGATCCCATGGTGATCCCATCCTGTTGTCTGTAAATAACATCGTTGAAATTCACGTAAAATTCACATTCAGCAAAGGTCTTGGGTGCGTACTGATAAAGAGTCCCAAACTAGGACAAAACAGCTCTCCAGTACTCCTTGGTTTTCCAATGATTCTCTGACCAATGTCAGCTCATGATGAAATCCTATAATCAATCAATCAAATCCCTACAAACCAACACTTAAAATGCCATTCAGCTACAAAGTTCACTCTTGAAATTGAAAAGGAATCTAAAATTCCTTTTCTTGATGTTGAACTTAGAAGGAGAGTTGACGGAAGTATAAGAACGTCCATCCATAGGAAGCCCATATGGAACGGTCACCTGACAAGCTTCTACAGCTGGGTACCAATCAGCCGAAAAAGAAACCTAGTCAGATCTCTTGCCACTCGCGCCCGACGTACCAGCAGCTCTGATACCCTGGGAGAAGAACTGTACTTCGTGAAAGAAAATGGTTGTTCATCAAGATTCGTAAACAAAATCATCAAACAGAAAGTCCAGAAGCAATCCGTGTCAAAGAAGATACCTTATATGAACGTCGAATTCAAAGGTGACCTACTCAGTGATATCCTTAGGAGGAGAATTTCCACTTTTTTAAGAAGAACTTTCTTTGCGGAAACACTGACAGTAGTGTTTTTTAGTCACCCGCTGATCTACAGAAGCCCAAAGGACAAGATCCCGCACGTGACCACTTCTATGTGTATATATCAGTTTACCTGTTGCTGTGGAGCCAGATACATCGGTCGTTCAATGCGCATTCTGTCAAAAAGAGTCAAAGAACACTATTCAGCGTGGCTGCGGAAAGGAAGTAGTGGCCATATAGGGAGTGCAATAATCGAACATCTCGTTCCCACTGGTCATTCCATCTCAACAACAAAAGCCTCCTTCGAAGTAATCTACAAAGTAAAGAACAACTTGCCAATGACAATAGGTTTCCTTATTCTTTGCATTGCAGAAGCCTTAGCCATTCAGTTGGAAGAACCACAATTATGCACACAAAAGAAAATTATTCAACCACTTCCACACTCACGGTTACAACTCTGTTGATTTCACTTAACCTATACCTGTTTGCTTATTTTTCTAACTTCTTCAAACTCTTGGGTAATTCCGTATGTTATTTTGTTTCTATGTACACCCTGAGCACAACTCTTTCATCAAACTATTCACGTTATTACGTAACTCTTCTTTGACAATCGTTTGTGACAACTCATCACTTTTGTTACTATCCTCTTATATCAACATCCAATTCATCTGAACTTACTAACTGCATTTTCTTTTGATAAATTTAATGTACACACACATACAAAACAATCATATATATTCGGGATTGTACAGCTATGAAAATGAATTCGCCGCCGAAAAGAGACTCTTCGCTGAACTACTGGTCTTCTCTCGATTAATGTTCGAATGGGAATTTTTCATGAGTAAATTTTATTCATTGTGTTCTATGAAAAGTTATGTAGCTCAATGCCTTAAGTAGACCGCCATATTTTTTTTGAATAACTCTGACAAATAACATTCAAATTCCTTAGAATAACATCTGTAATAATAAAGAAATATTAACCAGTTTATTTTTGATAAAGCTGAAAACTCTGAATCCTCTCATGAATCACTGATTGACAGAATGACAAGAAATTGATGCATAAATCTTTAATTTGGAGGCTAATAGAATTTGGTAGATTATAAGGGGAAAATGTTTTTAATATCCACAAACATTTGTTTGATTAATAGTTGCTTTAATCTGGGTTATTCGAAGGCATGACAGCTGCTCAAATAAAGTAGACATTATAATCAGTATCGTTTTATTTTCAAAAAGTGAAATTGATGGAAACTCAGATTATTAATGCTACAAGATTCTCGTTGATTCTCCTCGTGAAGGGATCTACTGGTTTTTGATACTCATTTCAATGGATAATTGTGATGGGTTTTGTCCTCAAAGTTATAAATAATTAGGGTGGAGCTTTTTCATTTTACGTATAGAAATCATCATATTAGAAATGTTCATGGGCCACTGGATTGGGTCCCGGTGGCTTAATGGTCTGCGAGCTCACTAACCTTGTAACTGGGAGGTTCTGAGTTTGAACTCCGGCGGAGGGGGAGTGAAGCTGAAGAGTCCCAAACTAGGACGAAACAGCCAGCTGTTCAGTACTCCTTGGTGGTTTTCCAGTGGCTCTCTAACCGATGTCATCTCATCATAACGAAATTAGAAATGTGTTTTACGCATAGTATGAGGAATTGTTCATATTTTGCATAATTCGTAGAGCTTCTGTGAAGCTTCGTAGAAAACATATTGTTGTTGCCATACAAAAAAGGCGTACGGTAGACCGTACTAACTGTGTATTTTAGCCTGAGATAGTAAGCGAAGATTTGAAAGACTGAGTACGTTAAAAAAGCAAAGTTATAATTCACTTTAATGGAATGCTTGATCTATGACACTTTGAATCATATTGATAAGTGAGTACATATCATATATTGTACAATTTTCCTGCGGCTGCATTTTCCTTATGATACAACACAGAATTTATATGAGTTGGGTTGTAGGGATTTGATGTGCTTCAAGTTCGATCACGGATAGATATCATTTAGCGAACTACTGAAAAGCAGGGAGTACTGAACAACCAAATGTTTCGTCCTAGTTTGGAACTCACCGGCAGTACGCACCCACCAGGACGAAACAGCTGTCAAGTACTCACCGCTTATTTTCAGTGGATATCTAACTGATACCAATCCGTGAGCATACTTGAAACACACTGAATTCCAACATAAAACGAACTCCTGAAAATTAATTTGATACTCGCTAATGACTGGCTGCAAGATGAAGTTGCTTGGAGTTCTGATGAAACGTCATGGACATCGGGGTCCACTAGGTCGGGCTTGAGCATAAATACTCGCCACACATAACATTGGCTGGTAGTCACATTCAAATAATGAGTTTTTAGAAGTTAGAATTCATAGGCCAGTCATTGATTGGGATCCCCCTGGCTGTATGCTCTATGAGCTTGCCATGTAACCAGTAGGTCCTGGGTTCGAAACTCAGTGGGTGATTACTACCGATGAGTCCCAAACTAGGGCGAAACAGCTATCCAGTACTCCATGCTGATTTCCAATAGTTCTCTAAATGAAAACACAGGATGTCTGTTTAATCGATAGGACGTAAAGAGAAAGGCGAAATCCAAACATTTTCTTGTTCACTGCTTCATTTATGAATCTTCTTGAACCATGCTAATAAATTAGTGCTGATAAGCACACACCTGTGATACACTTGTATAAATATCTAGAAAAAAAGCAAAATTTGAAGAACTCTTAAAGCTTTTGAAGTCGCTCTACACCAGTAAAGCAGGGGCAGTAGTTTTCTTAAGAAAAATAAATGCGTATCGTTACATTTATTACCTAAAACTTCCGGGTTTAATATCTGAAGATTGATATTTATCACATTAATCATAAAATCTAAAATTACGAATTTAAAAAAGAAGAGGCTTTCAGAGAAGAGTTACTATGTCAGTGACATCATTCTCACACTGTAAATATATACGTGTTTCCAAAGGTCTATCATTCCAGTCATGAGATTGGGATAACAATTACATAATACAGAAATCATTAATCTGGTAGAAACTAAGGTGTGGATTTCCATATCTTCTCCACTTTGCAGAAGTACGATTCTTACTACTTTAGCAAGATTTCCGCGTACTCTGAACATATCTCTGAAGTTAATTTATGTGTTCTATTGGCGTCTGAAAGTTTCCTTTAATGATCAGAACAGGTGGTTAATTAGTAATTTTGTTAACGTGGCTCTATCGAGTTGCAGATTCAAACAAAGAAGATACTCAGGGGCAGAAAGTGTATTTGACTTTGGTGGTGTTGGCTTCATGCACTTTGTGATGAAGAATTCAGGGTAGGTGTTTTGAATAGAAACCGTTTTCAGAGTGTTCAGCTCTTCTTCCATGGTGTCCGGGCTACAAATGTTGTGGATTCTGTGGCTCACTGGCTGGATCGAGCTTCGTTTTGTAAGTAAAAGCGCCTAAATGCTGAATTTTGTAAGTTGTCCGTTTCATGTCGGCCTCCCATGGATTTATCTTACCAGTGTTCAGTTGTCACAATTTCTGAGATGGACGTGCAGGAAGGATATTTCTGAAGCAGACTATTTCTCTATTAATAACTGGTAGGCAGTTGTCGAAAACAAATCTAGAATGTCTTCAGAATTCTATTTATCATTGTGGTTGATAAATGTATTATCGAAGTACTTCTGGTTAAACCAAAAATTGTCGATCATTTTCTATAAATTAACTAACTCACTCACTCCAAAACTATTTCGACTTCGTTAATTCTATTGAAAAAGTCAGCTGCTCTTATCAACTTCTGCTCTGAATCAATATGGTTTCATTATTTACGAAAGTATCATTGACTGAAATGGTAAGCTACTACATATATGAACATTTAGTTCAAAGGGATTAAACATTGGAATAACTACTTATTGTGTGAACGAACTTCTGGCAACGTGCACAGTAAATATATAATTTCCTTTAAATGATGAAAATGATTTGCGAAAGGATGCTACAGCTATAGGTTCACCACTAGGATTGTTGTTTGCAGATTTCTTCCTGTCTCTAACTGATGTCAGCTCACGACGAAATCCTCCAAACAATCAAACAGAACCCCCACAAAACGAATACTTGAAAATTAATCTGATGCTCACTAGCAACTGGCCCTATTCAGGCGGTTAACCTAGGGTTCCAGTGGGAAGCTGTGACCAGTAGGGTAGAGCAGGTTGAACGTGAGGCAGCAACTCATCGAGGGAGACATTGCGAAGTGGTCATGCTATGTCAGGAATTGGCAGAAGTTAGAATTGATGGGTTGGCCGTTGGATCGGGTCCCAGTGGCTTAATGGTCTAAGAGCTCGCCTTGTAACTAGAAGGTCCTGGGTTCAAACTCTTGTGGTGGATGCATGCTGATGAAGAGTCCCAAACTAGGCTAAGGAAACAGCTCTCCAGTACTGCCAGCTGGTTTTCCAATGGTTCTCTAACCGATGTCAGCTCATGATGAAATCCTCCAACCAATGAAACCGGATAACACATATTTAAAGGAAATAATCGTCAACTTTTGGTTTTACAAGAAATACATTAATGATATTTATATTACTTCCAATAATGAAGAGAATTAGTAAGTTATTCTTCAAACCACAAAAGCTATCGTGTCGTAGGCTACTGAAAAGATTTTTCAATATTATATGAAGAGTTATTTATCAGCGGAGAGATAGGTCTGACGTCAAAGAGATCGAATGAACCAGTATTGAAGGCAAACATGGGGGACCTGAATAGAAGATGAAGAAACACAATACGATATAGGGATAAAACTTGGGCACTGTGGTAGAGTATAATTCCATTATAGATAAGATTTATTTTGATAAAGTCACACAGTGTTATACACTAATAATACTGTGACTTTATCAAAATAAATTTTATCCATAATAGAAGGACACAGTCCGAATAGCAGAAGTAGCACAACTTGGAGGGTGTACATAATTTCCTTCCTTATAAGTCAAACTAAACAAGCATTCCTTTATCAAGTCTCTTGTCTTCTCCCGTTACACTGTGACAATCTGCATTTTTGTTTCTACCCGGTTATTGTTTCCTGTAATTGTTGTTGAGATCTTATTATTTTAATGACAGATCTTTGGAAACATTCCCTTCGTTGCTATGGCAACGTACGGTTGTATAATTTGAGAATGATATTACTGACAGGGAAGCTATTGGCTGAACTGCTTTTCTTTCATATGACTTAAAGAGAATTTTCAAACTAATTTACGAATTTTCAGTGTCACTTCTATAACCAACTGATATCAACCGGTAAGTGTTCGAAAATGAAATAGCATTCAATTTCATTTATATAGTCCCCGGTTCGTATTTGAAAGAAATAACTTTGTGTAACATATGAATATTTTGGTAGTAGAAGTGTTTAATCTGTTATCTTGGGAGACTAATGGAAACAAACTCATAGTTTTCTTCGTGCAAGACTATCGAGGTGTGGTTGAAGCCCTATGTTTCACTTGGAACCCAAGGGAATAATTATAATAAAATAAGACTATTGAGGTGTGAAATATTCATCTAAATTATCACAACATAAATTTCGTGTGAAGCTTATTTTACATTCTCATTTTATAGCATAATAATGTGAGAGAATATGTATGCATACGAGACCAAGTGACACTATTTGACTTTTACACAAGCACTTTTGAAGCACAAAAATCCACCCGGTAGATAGACTGCAAAATAATACGAAAAAGAAGATAGTGGGTTAGATGCCAGCATTTTTAGGCAACCAACACACTCTAATAGATACTTAGACTTAAATTCATCCCGTCCAGAAACGATAAATATGGGTTTAGTCGAATGTTTATATTATCGGGCCAGGAGTCTAACTAGTAGGCCAGAAGATTTAAATAATGAAATCAAACAAATGAAGGAAATATTACTAGACAATAACTATCCACTAAAAGTTATTCAGAAATGTATGACGAACCATAGCCAAAAAAGATTATCAATGAAAATCACAAGAATAATATAGAATGTTAAAGGTTGTCAGCAGGGTAAGCAACGTGCCACTTAACCAGCTTGTTAATATTCTGGTTGACAGGTACATAGACTCATGTGAAAAATGGGTTAAATCCATTTTATCTAACTCACACCACCCTCTTCACTCACAACTCTCCCCTTGCATCTCATCAGGCAGGACCAGAAGCCTATATAGAAAACTATATGCTCGCACTAGCAAGTTCAAAAACTCCACCATACGCTACTTTGCTCATGTTCTGTGTTATAAAGAAAGCATTAGGCGTGAAACTTATAGCTTATTAAATAGTCAATAGAACAATTGGATCTCGTCTTTCCAACTCATATCATTTATAGGTACAACGTCTTTTCCTTTTCTCTCTCTTTTTCTTCTGTTATGTGCTGCTTTGTTTCTTTCTTCCGCTTACGCCAGTAAATATGATAGCACCTACTTTTCTAACACCTTCAAACACTGTTCAATTTTGGCTTTGCTACCGACATCCCAATATGTTGTTGCCATTATGAACTGAGATTTCCTTAATCTGTGTAGAATTTTATTTATTGATAATGTACTAACTGGATGCAATACTGTAGTAAAAATGCTGAGAATTCCATTCTGTATCACACGTACTGTTTTGGAATAAAGCAAATTATTATTAATATTATTAATTCAATGCCTTCATAGCACTGCTGTATAAAGAACGAACTTCAGAAGCCTTACGTAGGATTCTCAATGAGGCTTGAACTACGGTGGTACTTAAACCAAACAACCAACTATCTCAAAGATAAACTTTGTTGGCTTAAGGACCCAATAGATCCAATCAGGAAAAATAATACAATTTACGTAATACTATGTAGTGAGTTTCAGTGAGGTCAGTTACATAGGCCAAAGTAAGGTCAACTGGATTATTGGAACATAAAATTCAGCCACACCTAGAATTATTGACCTTGCTAAGTTAAATAACCTAGAAAAGAGCTCAGCCACTGCATTGCATTCACTTGCATGTAATCAAAAAAGGGACTGGGACAGGGTGAAAGTATTAAAAAGTAATAAAGTTATGTGTAGTGAGAGAGAGGTTAATTACTGAAGCTTTGTTTATCAATTCAACACCGCACACCTGCAATCGGAATGACACAACGCCTATATCGGAGATATGGAAGGTGATAACAAACAACAAGGGGAAGTTGGAGAGACAGAATAGAGAGAAAGCCGTGTGGCTACACTGATATGATTATGAGTGTCAGTAATTTATTTTGTCTTCTCAGTTGTAATATTTTACATTTTAAACTTTCTATAGTTTGGTTTATAAGGATTAGTTATGTTTTACGAGTTGATCACGGACTGATATCAGTTAGAGAACCATTGAAAACCAGGGAGTACTGGATAGCTGCTGTTTCATCCTAGTTTGGGAATCATCGGCAGTACACCCGATTTAATTTCTACACGTCACTACCACTGTTACTGACTTGAACAACGCTCAATTTCTAGTCATTTATGTTGCGTCATCCAATTTATTTGCTCAATTTCACTTCTACTTAGTCTCTACCTGTAATTACCTCTGTTGCTATTCTGATCTAAGTTGAAACATTTTAGTCAATTATATAACGTCATCTAACTTACTAACTCAATCTTACTTTAGTTACTGTCTAATTAACCTTGTTCCTATAAAAGATCATTCTTGTATTACCTGATTAATTATCTAAACTTGACAAACCTCATGTACACACAGAAATAATTAGATATAAATGCGATTGTACAGCTATGTGAATGAATTCGTCGAAAAGAGTCTTTTCGCTGAACTTTTTCTCTTTTTCATATGACTCAATGAGGATTTTCAAGCAATAATTTATGCTCAAAACTTCATACACTTATTAAGATTGCATTTCTGTGTGTTATTTGAAATACATTTATCTAACAGGGAATCACTCGGTGGCAGTGAATTGTTTCAAAGCATAGATCAAACAGCTGTGATATTAGAGTTAGATAATGTTTTGTAGTGTTATTTTATTGAATATGAAGGCTGAAAACCCATCTTTCCCGTGATAAGTTTAAAATAAGCAACAATAGTGAAAAACGCAGTATTCGACTCAATCATAAATGGTGGTAAAACTTGTCTACTGAATACTCTACAAACATGATTATTTTGTCAATTCACAAGGTTAACATAGATATGTTGTAGTGACAACTTACAATCAGGTTTAACAAGTATATGGTCACTAGCAAATGAGTGCTAATTTCCTAACGTAATTAAGAAGTGATAATATACATTCATAAAAGTACATATTAACAATGTAAGATGGGGGGTTATAATAGCAGAAACAATACAACCTTATGGACATCTAGACTTTATAATATTGATATTCCAGAAAACTTTGTCAAACAGAGTTACAATACCGAGCTTTTTAGCGTTTTCCTCCATGTATAGCTAAAGGTTTGAAGATACATGAGTGGACGAAATGCGAACCTTCCGATTGAATAAATTTTGCTCAGTAGGTAACTTTAAACGATGAATCGCGTGAAGCTGGATGACCTAACTAAAGATTCATTTAATTTCAGAAGGTTAGAAAGCTATATTTTTCTAATGCTACGCGCCTACAAACAAATCAGAGCATGAGAAAAAAAGAAGAAATCAACAGACAACTGCAAGCAGTAGTGGACAAGACCCAAAGTGGTGACATCAGAATCCTAATAGGTGATATAAATGTCAAGTTGGAAGCAAACATCACAGCAACAAAACTCATAATGGATCGCTAGGCTGTTGGCGAAAATGAAGAAATGAGGATCGTGATACAGAAGATAGACCAGTTCAAAGATGGACGACGAAAGTAGAAGGTGAATTCAACTTAGAGCTCACTGAATAAAGAATTGAAGAGTGAGGAGAAGGACAAAAGACAATTCCACGACACACTGGACAGTGAAGCAGAAAAGTCTGTAGGTAAAACAGAATTTTGAAAATTATATCAGATAACCAGGTCTCTATCCGTGAAAAGATCAACGCAGGTTAAACCTGAAAAAGTCGGTCAAGGGAACCTAATTATCAAAGAGGAGAAACAAGTAAAACAATGGACTGATCACTTCAAAGTACTGCTGAATCGACTATCGCCTGCAACGTGTCCAGAAATACCATCAACAGCCACAGTGCTTCCACTTGACACCAATCCTCCAACAAAGGCAGAAGTCTTGAAAGCAATTAAGCTATAGGCGTTTGGGCACGCTACATGACCGGACGGAATTCCCCCTGAAGAAATGAAGGAGAATCCAGAGACCGCAGTGGACATGTTCACGCCACCATTACGGAAATTTTGGAGGGAAGGAAAGGTACATGCAGACTGTAAGGAAGTTCATGATCAAACTGGAAACAAATAAAATCCTTGCAAACAAACTCTTGAAAGGCTATCCTGTCAGACTACTAAAAGGGGCCACTTAAGACTTTGCTGGAATTGGCAGGGAATCATGCACTTGTCCACACCAAGTAAAATAATAAGCTGCATCTTCCTAGAGAAACTGAAAGATGTTGTGGATGCAAAACTCACCTCAGAACAACCTGGATTCAGGAAAAGCCAATCACGTGTGGATCAAACTGCAACAGACTGTTATCAACAACTGCCTTCACTGCCTCGAAACTGAAGATCAGATGACCAGCCGGCTGTCTGGAAAGGATTCACAGCATGAAGAACTCTGGGAACGGACCAACAAAGAACCGGTCACCCAATAAATAGGAAGAAGTAAATGGAAATGGAGCGGGGACAGGTTGAAGAGATCATTGATACACATCACTCTCAATACTGGTCTTCGAGTAGAACCTGAACAAGAAGCGACAAGTTGGGTGAAAGTCCGCCTGCGACATAGAGTAGAAGAGTTTATGGACTATCATGCAGCTAGCTAGAAAGGACTGCAGACTACATGTCGAAGCTTTATATGCTATTCGAAATTCAAGGAAATAATAATAATGCAAAAATATAAAGTGACTGAAACGTGGCGTTGTCACAATTAATACTATCACTATCAGAATAGTTATTATTGACGCCACTTGATTACTTAACCTGTTCTAATACCAATTCAATTATTTAATAATCATTTATAACTTTGAAATTCACCCACTTCAACTCTACCCTTTTAAACCATATTAGTTATATGTGTATATGTCAATTGCAGCTTCCCACAGATAACTTCAAACCATCACGTTACAGCTTAGTTATATTGTCTTCCAGCAGACATAACTGTACTGAATAACATATATTAATGTATCACCTTTTCCCCTAAATGATGTATTTATGTATGAGTACACTGCTTCGATTAATTACCTTCTAAATAATCACTATCTAAAGTTAAAGTAGTCAGAAATATGTACATTTCCTAACATTAGTTAACCTTAGCTTTCCTGTACTAACCCTTCCCTCAGCAAATACACCTTGAGTCGAAGTTGAATGCATTATCATGATAGTTCCTCTAAGAGTTCCTATGAGAATGCACAGTGGTAATTTTGACCGAGTAAAATCAAAGAAAATTAAATCTCACAAGTTTCGCTTAATAATAAAATGTTTAATTTCGGTGAATCCAACGCTACTACAAGACCTAAAAAGCCCCTGATGTCTTTCTTGGTTAAATTCATATTTCCTCTCTTGTTTCTTATATTTTCCATATTTATTATTTTAAAGTTTTGTTAAAGGCGGTTAAACTTATTCTCAGACTGACAAACGTTGACTTCAGTTCGAGAACCGCTGAAAATCAGGGATTATCAGACAGCTAACTGCTTCGTCCCAGTTTGAAACTCTTCAATAATACATACCCAACTGAGGGTTAAATCCAGGTCCTTCAGATTCTGTCTGTCTGTTTTCGACATAGAACTTTGCACAGATGTGCAGCAGTTCAATTCGCCCCACTCCATGTAGCACACAAAGCAAGAGAAGAAAGTAGGAGAAATGCATAGTATAGACAGTAAACAGAGGTGTGAGACAAAGGAATAGTAATAACGAAGAACAAAACAGTTTCATTAGAAATCATGAGTCACAAGGTGTGGATGCATCTGTGCCGCTGAGAACGAGGATTTTGAGCCATGTCACCAACTGTTTCCAGCCATTGGTCTTTACCGTCCCAAGGACCCCAATCAGGAAGTCTAAACCTTCCTGCGTGGCTCAAACTAACTGTTGTGGATTTCATTGACTGATGCCATGTTTTGGTTTGACCGCCGCTAGCTCTTTCCCAGCCTGATCCTATGTCAGCTAACATTGCCCATTGTCGAGGAAGGCGATGACTAGGCATACGTAACACATGTCCTAACCATCTCAGTCGAAGTAATTTCACAGCCTCATCTATTGATTTCCCCACGTTACCTAGCACTCGACCGGTGCCTAACCACAATATTGCTCACCTTATTATACCACTTCACGCGGGAGATAGAACGGAGGCACCTATGATCGAAGACAGCTAATATTTTCATGTCTTCCACTCTCAATGGCCAGGTCTCACAGCCATAAAGGAGGACGGAGCAGACTGCTGAGCAGTACACATGCCCTTCGGTCGATAGTCGGATATCACGTCTACGCCAGAGACGGCGTAAATTGGCATATGCGAAACTAGCCCTCTGTATCCGTACTGAGATTTCGTCAGAGATCAACCCTTTGGCAGTGATGTTACTTCCCAAATTAGTGGAGCAGTCAACGTGCTAAACTAAACTAGGTCCTTCAGATTACAAGTTGAGCTCAAAGACTGTTCAGCCACTTGAACGGAATCCAACTGCCTATCAATTCCAGCATCTACCGATTCCATACCAGTCTCTGAAGGACTTATGAACTCGCCTTATAAATTGAATCTCCTGTATTCAATTCCTGGTGAATTCAAAGGTTTGCATAACTTTATATTTTGAGTTTCTTCTTCACAATCTAATTTTGTCACTTCCTACCATTACAGTTCTATGTGATCTTAGTGTGTATCCATCATTTCAGACTTTGAAAAGAATTTTTAATTAAGTTTCAAAGTTTGAAATAAAAGTTTAATTTATAAAACATTATGTTAATTTCTTTTTTTGTTGTGGTCGTTTTGCTTGCATTTCTAACCGTAATAAATTATTCCTCTTGATGCATTTATGATTTGACGTTACTTAACTAAAATACTATTTCTTAATAATTTCATCAACTAACAAATACAAGGTGGAATTTAGGCCGCGTGGCATAATTTTTGTACAATTAAGAATCTACTGAATTCTACTGTTCACCTGGTTTAGTGAAGAAACACTTATGCGTAGGTCATTTTATTTTTAAAAGAATTTTCATTTCATGAATAATCTCCATTGAGACATTCATGAAAAACAAAACACGTAGTTCAGCGGTGAGGAGGCGGCTCTTTTCCGGCGAATTCCATTCTCTTTTGTAGCTGTACAATCGCACTTAGATACAATTTTTTCATGGAAGAGGGTAGCATCAAAAGTGATGCGTTGTAACAAACATGGTTGTCAGTATAAGTCAATACATAAAAGGAGTTGAATAGGTGTGTTAAAGTTACGTAGTCAGATGAATTACTTAATAAGTGAGCTGTGATCAGGATGCTCATAGAAATGAAGGAAAATATGGAATTATGTAAGAGTTCTAAAGAAATACAAGAGTTATCTGGAGTTAGACAAGCAGACAGACAAACATCAAGTCAGTAGAAATCAACATGTTTGTTGCTATGGTAGCAGAAGTGGTTGAACGGTTTTCTTTTGCATGCTTAACTCTGGTTTTTCCAAGTGAAGTACTAAGGCTTCAGCAATACAAAGGAGACGAAATTGTACTGTCCTTGGCGGGTTATTCTCTACTTTGTGGATTTAATGATCAGTGTTGACAAAGTGTTCGATTATCACACTCATTATAGAGCCAGTGCTACCTTTCTGCAGCCATGCAGAATAGTATTCTTGAGTCCTTTTAGATAGGACACTCGTCGAACGACCAATGTACCTGGCTGGCTCCACAGCAATAGGTGAACTGATTTGTGCACACAGAAGAGGGCAGATCAGACATCTTATCACTAAGGCTTCTAAAGACCAACAGACAACTTTGTAACACTAACCTTAGTGTTGCTGTGAAGAATGTTCTTCTCAAATAGGCTGAAACTATTCTCTTAAGGATATCACAAGCTAAGTCTCCCTTGAAATCCACGTTCATATAAAGTTACTTTTTCTGGAAGAAGTAATGATTTTCTCCTCTGGACTTTTGGTTTGATATTCTTGTAGATGGATCTAGGTATTGGAGGAAGCTTTCTTTCAGAAGATCAAGTTCTGCTTCCAGGTCCTCAGGATTGCTAATGCGTAGTAGGAAGGGATTTGATTAGATTTCGTTTTCGTTCACCAGGCATCCAACTGCAGAAACTTGTTAGTTGACAGTTGTGAATGTGTTTCCTACGAATTGACCGTTTTAAGGTTCCGTAAGTGCACCTCGTTAGTTCCACATGAAGAAAGGAAATTTTGGATTGATTTTCCATCTCTAGGGCGAATTTTATTGCCGGATGACAGTTGTTATATACTTGTAGCACTTGATTTGGGGTCATAAGTATTGTCGCAATTGATGAAAATATCAGCTACGTACCTTTTGTACGGTTGTATATTCTCCGTGATCAACTCTGATGAACTGTTCTCAAGGTTAGCCATGAAACAGTCTGCTAGTAATAGATGCAAGGAAGATCACATTGAAATACAGTCTTTTTGTCTGTAGATGGTGTCACTGAAAGTGGATTGTATATTGAGAGCACATCTATCTCAGCAGCAGTTCTATTAAATTTGTTGTTGGTATTCTAGTTTTGAAGTGGCTTTCACCTATGTATTTACATATAAGACAGATGGTTTCTGTTAGTGGGACATTGGTGAAAAGTGAATCAGTATCGGAAAATAGGCATTCCATATCGAAAGGAGACAGCTGAACAACTTCAAAGACTACTTGCTTCATATAATATTGAAGTCTATTTCAGGCCCTCTCATTTTCTAGAGAAAGCTTTGGTGAATGTCAAAGATATGGTTGCCGAAATGTCCCAATAGAATTGTGCCTATAGGATAAAGTGTTCAGATTGTGAACCTTGCTAAATAGGAGACAGCGTCAAACAGGTGAATGTCTGAGTGAATGAAGATAGACTGTGCATAAAACGTCCATCTAGAAATGAAGCAGAATTAAAAAGTCTTGAAAAAAGATCGGCTATAGCAATGCATGCGATAGACAGCGGACATAAGATTGATTTCGACAATATCAAAATTCTTGGAAGAGGATTTCATTCACATAAAGAAAGGTTGACCTCTGAAGTCTTGCACAATTTAACCACATGGAATGCAGTAAATAGGAAAGAAGGGATAGACTTATCGCTTATATGGCAGTCTCTGATGAAGCGGAACAAATGCGAGAGAAAAGTGGAAAATGAAATATCACCATGTTTTGATGTGTTTTCCACATAATAACAAACAACATGCACTCACTCAACAGACAAATACGCATATATAACATTCCGGCAATAGTCATTACAAATATGTGATTACTCCTTACACTTTTGTAATGGCACAAATTTTTTTATTTTTTATTATAGCTTGATTCCACACCGTATTTTTGGTACAAGTGTGGAATTTTTAGCATGTGATATCGGTAGCCCAAATTTTGCAGGACGACCATTGATATCAGGTGTGCGTCGGCAGGGAATCGAACCGCGGACAGTGGGCATGTTGACGACGCTTTGCCACCGACACAAATGTATGCCGACAGGTGGCTCTCAAAAGAACTGATTTCAATTTATGTAATTCTTGACAGTATATTTTGATGGTTAATAAAATCTGAATAATTCTGCTGAGGAAGCTGTGGCTTACACAGTGAAGCGTTTAGAAAGGTCTTGGTTCGATTTTTCTTAAACACGCTAGGATTATTTTAAATAATTTATAATGATTCACTCTGACTCGGAACTCAAATTATTCCAGGAAATTCGTAACATCTACTGTCTGGAAACCTACAATGTAGAAATCGTTGTGGTTAATACTCTTTCGACGCCTGATTTTACATTTATCCTCTTCTCCACTGCGCAGACTTATTGATTTCATTTCTTGAGCTGCTTTGTCTTAGATTCATATGCGAACTCCCTCCACACAATCCCTAGCCAAATGTAGCTATGCGAGCTCATAGACCATTAAGCCACTGGGACTCAATCTGATGGCCAGCCCATGAATTCCAACTTCTGCCAATTTACGCACGATATAGCGCGACCTTTAACCAGTGTCATCCGTGACGAGCATGTCTCCTCACACCCGACCTTCTGTACCCCAATAGTCACGACTTCTCACTAGAACCTAGATAACTACTTACCTAAATAGAGCCAGTCGCTAGTGAGCATCAGATTTTTATTCAAGTACTGGTTTGCAGGGATTTGATTTGTTTGGTTACAGCATCGATCACGAGCTTGGAATAGTTTTAAGAAGGCAGACTTCACTTCGAATAAACACTAGGTGGTAGTAAGTAAGGTGCGTCGGTGGTTCAGCGGTAGAACGCTCGCCAGCCAAGCTCCGGCCGATGCACTCCTAAATCTCTCGAAGCCAATAGTAAGGCCGGTAAAGAGGGAAGGTTGGGCGGCAGGCTATCCACTGAGAGCAGAAGACATGAAAAGATTAGCTGTCTTCGATCATAGGTGTCTGCGTTCTATCTCCCGCGTGAAGTGGTATAATAATGTGACCAGTATTGAGGTTAGGCGTCGAGTGAGTGCTAGGTAAGGCGGGGAAATCAATCGACGAAACGGTGAAATTACTTCGACTGAGATGGTTAGGACATGTGCTACGTATGCCTAGTCATCGCCTTCCTCGACGGGCAATGTTAGCTGATATAGGGCCAGGCTGGGAAAGAGCTGGCGGCAGTCAAACGAAAACATGGCACCAATCAATGAAATCCACAACAGTTAATCTAAGCCACGTGGGAAGATGTAGACTTCCTGGTGGTGGTCCTCGGGATGGTAAAAACCAATGGTTGGAAACAATTGGTGACATGGCTCAAAATCGTTCTCAGTGGCGCAGATGCATCCACTCCTTGTGACTCATGATTTCCAATTAAACTGTTTTGTTCTCCGTTATTACTATTCTTTTGTCTCACACCTCTGTTTACTGTCTATATTATGCATTTCTTCTACATCCTTCTCTTGCTTTGTGTGCTACATGGAGTGTGGCGACTTGAACTGTCGCACACATGTGCAAAGTTCTATGTCGAAAACCGACCGACTGACCGACTGGCAAGCTATCAGCCCCACCCTATAAAAAAATAAACCTACTGTTACTGCGACTTTTAAGCTCTCGCCTGAAGCTCTATGTTCCACTCGGAAAGTAAAGGAATACAATTTTTTTGAAATTAGTAACTGATGACAAGCATCTAGTCCTTGGTATTGATGTAGACTGAATTTTGCCAGTCAGTTTCCCATTGTGACCATCATGTTTGGGTGGGTCGGTTTCACGGTGCATTCTGAATTGATGTTAGATAGTTTGGGACAAACGGCTATTCAGACTTGTGAATGATCCTCAAGTTTACCATCACTCTGTCATCAAATATGAAATGTTATCTGGCTTGTCTCTGATATGTAAATATTTCACATTATTATGTAACATTTTATATTAAAACATCATACTAACACGCGAAATTAAATCTTAATGCCTGGCAACACTGAATAGACAAAAAGTATATGAGGAAGAAACACATTCAAAATAACAAGAAAACCAGGATTTATATGTTCATCACATGCTATCTACATATATATATACTTTTATAACATTCTTGAAATTTATATTAAATAAATTTTTCCTGCCAGAAAAAAATACTTTAATTCATCGTGAATAATTAATTAGATTTACACTGTTGAAAAGTTACATTGACAGAAATAATAATGTCATAAAAATGTCTTTGAGAGAGAGGAATCAGGATACAGAGAGAAACCTAATTAAATTTTTTTTCTTACAATGTATAAGACATGTGATCAGTTTTAACCAGAAATTGAAAAGGATTGGCATTTTTAAAAATGCAATACTGACCAAAAAATTCCGTCAACAAAGAAAGGGGAGCTGTTTTAAGAACCCTTTTTGACTAATTTAGTTGCGTATATACTAAAGTGAATTGGTTCTGAAACGACAGAGAAGATTTGTAGCCGGTGACGAGGAGATAGAATGATTCGATGGGTACCCTCTCTTAATGTTGGATGTTTGTCAAGAGTAATAATAATAATAATAATTTGCCTTATTCCGGAAACAGTACTAGTGGTACAGTGTGGAATTTTCAGCACATATCTACAATATTTGCATCTAATTTTACCGACATTTAAAATAAGTATTAAACAAACAAAAAAAATCTGAAGACACCAACAGCAAAAAGAAAACAGGATAAACACAAAATAATTATGAATGCGAAAAGTACAAAAGTCTACCAAGGTCTAATGCAGTGTTTGTGGTGGTAGTGTGAGTAATCCTGAATAATACAAAATTTTTTAAGGTGGTGACTATGGCGTTCACAACCAATGATTGTCAGTTTAATATTGCCGAAAAGTACAGAAAAATAAGAAAAAACAGCCACAAAGCTAATAATTACATGGTGGTTAATGACAGGACAATTTTGTAATACTCATAGTGCTAATAGAGTCGGAACCAGTGGATACACAATAGAAGGAGTATAGTAAAGTACAAAAAAGGAAACCAATGTTAATAATTTAGGTAGCTAAGTATGTTTAAGAAGGAGTTCACTATAGAATACAAAATAAGAGAGAAATAAAAGAGCCTAAAATTATGTTATTAACAACAAGGCAAGTCATAGGTCTCACGCTTAACATTGTCTCTGTCGCGTAGAACACGGGCCAAGTATGGTATCTTTGAGTTCCTGTACTTGGTTGTACGAGCATATATTATTTTATACTGATTTCTGGTTTTACTTGATGAGATACAAGGCGAGAGTTGGGAATAGAGGTGGTGTTGAGGGTCGGAGAGTATGGTTTTTGACCATTTTTCGCATGTATTCAGATGCCTATCAACTAAAGTAGTGACGATCTGACTGAGTTTTACACCACTAGTCCTACTAACTACCTTCAACATCCTTCTCAGGATGGTATAGTCCTTTTTCAGTAGACCAGGAAAGACTGACGGGGAGCAGTAAAGTAGAATAGGTAAGATACAAGAGTTGACAAAATGTGAAAGTAGAGGTTTGGTAATTCCAAATTGTCTTAGTTTCTTAATGTAGTAGGTTAGACAGAAAACTTTCTTAGAAGTCGTCAGGATATGAGATGTTCAAGCGGGGTCGGGAGATAGAAATAGACCGATGTATTTTGCATTAGACTTAGTTTCAATTTTAATCCCCTCAATGCAACAGTCTTCATGAGAACTTACTAGTGTTTGTAGATCTCGTTTATGCCTAAGGGAGAAGTCAATAGTCTGGCATTTTGAGGGATTCAGTATGAGACCATTTAGTTTGGACCACTCACTTATGTCCGACAGGAAGCTATTGAATTTGAGACAGTCTGACTGAGACTTAATGGAAAACGATAAAGAAAGAAAGATGTTCATTTTCCCGGAACGAAAACCAACAGTTATGTCACAAAAAGAAACCTCTCGAAAATGGTAAGCTTCCGCGTACTTTGTATTACAGAGGTCTTAGCGATTCGGATAAAAACTCTGATTTATGTAAGCAGCAGAAACTTCTCCGTCCTCTCCTTCTAACTTCCAATATAATTCTAGGTTCAACCATTTGGTTATTAATACTATTGTGTGCACTTTTTGTTTGACATTTTAGTAATATCGTTTTCTTAACTAACTCTGCATAATTTATTTTGTTTCCATGCTCGTTCATTAACACCCTAATTTTCTGGACGTTTTCCATATTACGTAATATCCTATTCTTTTAGATGTACTAATCTTCACTCCGCTAGTTACAGTGTGGCTAGTCGTCACCTTTTTTAAAAAAGTTTTAATGACGTAAATAATAATCCGAACCAATTTCTTTACTGTCTGAAAAACCTAATGTACACATATGTACAAAAAAATTAATTATCATGAGTTTGTCAGTGGGGAATTGATTTGTTTCAGGTTCGGCAACGAATCGATATCAGTCAGAGAACCATTGAAAAGCAGGAAGTACTGGACAGTTGTTTCATTTTGACGGCAGGTGGTCGCTGTAAAATCTCGAACTGGTAGAAGGTAGAATTTATGGGCTGACCATTGAGTCAGGTTCAAGTAACTCGATGGTCCACGAGCTGGTTTATATGCGACTTGAAGGTCCTGAGTTTGAGCCCTGACGGTGTGTGTGTATTGCCGATGAGTCCTAGTCTAGCGGGACAAAGCAGCTTTCCAGGACTCCCTGGTGGTTTTCAATGCTTCTCTAACTGATATCAATCGGTGGACAAACTTTGATTATGTATAATTGTGATTGTACACCTAAGTGAATGAATTCACCGGAAAGAGACTCTTGTCTGAACTGTTTGTTTTTATATTCATGCAGTGTTATTATGGTCTAGAAAAGTAATCCAGGAGTCGGTAGTACGTTCCTCCCTCGGAGCATTAACTGGTAACTTGATATCTCTACTCCCCGTTTTTTCCAATACATAATCTTCGACTTTAACCTCTTCCTCCATTTTTGCTATAATGTGGTTGTGCTTGTCTTTTGTTTCTATGACTTGAGTTTAACTCACCACATTGTTATGCTAATTATTATGTTAACTGCTAATCGTCTTACTCAATTCTTGCGTTTATTGCGCAATTCATTCTCAATTGCATCCAAACATTTAATATCTTTTCGGTTTTTGTTTTGTTTAAACTTGAACCTTAGATATGATAGAGACGATTTGTAGCTCAGGTGGATGATTTTGATGTGGTTGTGTTCTCTGAGCTGCATAGTTAATTTGCGAAGCTTTCATTGCCCTACTAGGCGACATCTTCAGCGCATACTTCAATTTGAAGTGAGCTTTTGGATTTCTCTACGAGTTTATTAATCGTCTCTCCTGGTCACGCGGAGAAAGCTTCGCAAATTAACTATCCAGCTCAGAGAACACAACCCCGTCAAAAACTTGGACCTTTTGGATAAAAGTAAAAATGCAGTTTCTAAGCTCCCTTTATTAAATTTGGCGTCCCTTTTCAACTAACATCCTGTCACATTTGCATTGCAGGCTAAAATTGCTCCGTACATAAACCTACTTAATTGTATTTTTAGTCTCTATGCAACTGATAAGGAACTGATCAAATAAGTGATGACACCGTCTTACTCTGCACAAACCACTGTTTTAGCTTTATTTCCAGTAGACATTTACACTAGGAGCACCTACACAACATCATGATAATTTCTCGATGTTAGAAGCATATTAGTTGGGTGCCATGTCCGAGTACAGTTAATCAGAATTTTCGGATTCAACATATCGCCTGCTGGATGTGTTCCATTTCAACACAACAATAATATCAGTGTGGATTTCGTCATAAACTAACATCAGTTAGAGATTACTGAAAACCAAGGAACACTGGAGAGCTGTTTCATCCTAGTTTGAGACTCTTCATCAGTGTGCACCCACGACTCAACCAGAGATCAAACCCGGCACCTTCGAGTTACAACACCAAACTCGCCTATCATTCAGTCACGTGGGCTGGGATTCCACATGAAGAAAATTCTAATTCCTGTCGATAAGTGATACGGCGCTACTGCTGACCAGTGTTCCAGCGAGCATGCACTTCACCTTGACTTGGTAAATCCATTGGTCACAACTTCTCACTATAGCTTCAGGACACCTATCCAGTAGTCGACAATCAGCTGGTGACTGATATTTCGTTAACAGGTTCAGTCCTTAGTGGGGACGTGGATGGGCACTGCTGAAGAGTCGGAAACTAGGATGAGACAGATGTCCAGCGGTCTCTGGTTTTCAGTAATCTTTCAATGATGCTTCCTTGCGACTAAATCTACACAAAATTTAACTGATATCCTTACAAAACCCCATAATCTATAAAACAGTACTATTTTTTTGCAGAATAATGTATATGACTGGGTTAAAAGATATGAATAGTTTTGGTCATGATACAAATAAATGAAAATGGTACAGCCTATGAAAAACACACATATGAGACAGAATCATTGGATAGCGTGTTGGTGAATTTCCTAATCGGTCAGTAAGAGTATAAGTTCTAGAGGGGACATTTATAATTAGTAGAACGAGAGAAAATGTGAACACCATGCAAATATGAGTCCATTATTTTAATAATAATAATAATAATAGTAATAAGGATAATACTGATAATGGTGTATTGTAAACAAGTCAGTTTTGGAAAGGAAGTCAGAAGGACAGAAGAAAGATAATTAAGGTGAAGGGTGACATGAAAAGGTAAAATGATATAAAACGACAATTTTTCTTGACCTTATATTTATTGCAAAGGTACACATAGAGTTTATATGTACTTTTATCGATACGTAGATTAGTTTTAATTTTGTCGACTCTTATAAATTTTTTTTCATTTACTCCGTACCCGATAGATGTTATCATAAATGCCTACACAACTGTCGATACAATTTGAAATGTATCTGCCTATGAGGCATCATGGATAACACATGTTTTGAAATAACAGAGATTTGTAGCTCAAGTGAACGATCTGCAACTAGTAGTGTTCTCTGCGCTAGCTGGTTTAGTTGTGTTAAAGTTATCCAGAGTCATCACAGAATTCAACAGAGACAGCCGAAACTGCCCCTGGTTGGTTCTGTTCTAATAAGTGCACCTGTTCCCTCGTGGGTCAGGGCGCAATTGCATAGAGCTAACACATGCAATTATGCAATAATATATAATAATAATAAATAACAATACGCATCAAAATAACACTCAGCTAAATACCGGAATAAAATTCAGAATTTATGAATCTGTAGGTTCCACACGAGGTCAAGGTAGCGGTAGTAGTTGGACCTGTTTTTTTCTCATGTAAAACTCCAGTTGTTTCAAACGGATCGCAATGGTCCTTTGCTGTTTCAAGCATTTGTTATCTAGAGGCTTTTGGAAGTTTATTTACTACCGCAAGGATGATAGAAAACGATTCTTCAATACTAGCTTTATACCCTGTTTGGACCAGATGGTCTAATATCTAACTTCTGATGGTTTTAACTTTATCCGTATTTAGCCATATTAGTAGATGTACCGAAGCAGGAAGAACTAAGTTTATAGAGCAACCGCCAATATAACTGGCTCCGAAGAGGAAGTTGAACTGACCGATGCAATTAGAGGCACTTTGTCTTTTGGTTGAGGAATCACAACCGGTTGTGCTTCAACTAAAAGTCGCTAACTAATTCAAAGAAAATAAGTCAGTGCGAAACATGGTATCTTCTAAAACCAATATTTCTTCAGCTGTATGGAAATACGTAATTCATCTTGTACCGGAAAAGCGCATTCCTTCATTTAATAGAAAGATTACAGAAAATACGTTTATGAACCTTTGATGTACTATTCTTCATATCTGAAATGTTGTCACTCACATTTCGTATATTTTGCTCTAATGAATAACTGCTTGTTTCCAAATCTATTTATAGAATCCCAGTTAGTCAACATAGAGTCAGTGTTTCAGTAGCGGATTACCCGCCAGTCAGTCTTCTTGGCACACATAAACTCACTAGTGGAGGGAATAAAATTCACAATTGAAACCGAAAATGTGCAAGGAGAATTAGCTATGTTAGATTGTAAAATAAAACGAATAGAAGAAGGCAAACTACACACTGGTGTTTATAGAAAACCAACGCATTCTAATAGATATTTAGACTTTAATTCATCTCATCCGTTAACTGTTAAGGCAGGCTTAGTTAAGTGTTTAACAAACCGAGCAGTGGCACTCAGTGGCACAAAAAAGACCTAAATGATGAAATGAGACAGATAGAAGAGGCGTTGGTGTTAAATAACTATCCTTTTAAATTCATTAGGAAGATTGAAAAAGGTCAAAATAAAAATAACATAAATAAGAGAGAATATAAGTCATCTACAGTTTTACCATATAAAGAGGGGACATCTGAGACTCTACGTAGGATTCTAAATAAAGCAGGAATTAGGGTGGCATTTAAACCTACAAACTCACTCAGAGACAAGCTCTGTAGGTAAAAGGACCCAGTTGACCCAATTAGACAAAATAGTATAATTTACAAAATACCTTGCAATGACTGTGAGATTGGTCAACTACATAGGTCAAACTAGTAGGTTGGGGGTAATCAGATTATCAGAACATAAGAATTTAGCTAAGGCTAGAATGATTGACCCCGTGAAGATAAGTAATTTACAAAAAAGTTGAGCTATTGCACTGCGTGCATTAACACACAACCACACAATAGGTTGGTATAGGATTGAGATTCTAAGAAGTAATCTATGTAGGTGAAGAGAGAGATTGATTACTGAATCCTGGTTCATTCAATCCACACTCAATGCATGCAACAGAAATGACTCCATGCAAATACCAGAAATATGGAAAATATTACTACCAATCAAATCAATTGAAAATCAAGTAAAAAACAACGGAACTATATAAATGAATTTAGGAAGTCGTGTGATTACCTTGATATGATTATGAGCAATAAATTGTGCTCGAAACGTCATCAGTAAACATTACTGTATAACACTGTGAGACTTTATCAAAACAAAATTTACCCATAATGGAATTACACTCTACCACAGTGCACAAGTTTTATTCTTATATCAGTCATGCATATAGTTCAATTTCGATTCCTGGCCGACTTTGTCTGCAAGATAGTAAGTAGGCTCCAAAAAGTGAGAATATTAGTCATGAGGCTGGCGACCTCAGTCAGTAAAAAACAACACCAGCGCTACTGAAGCTTTATAACCTAAAACTTGAGGCTCTATGTTCCACTCGGAGCCCAAGGAGCTGAAGTGAGATGTTAGCCAACAGAATGAAAACAGGCCGTCGATGTAAGTTAAAATGCAAGAGAAAATTATATTAACAGTTTCTGTAATCTTCATTCTGGTATGATAAATATGATAAAAACATGAATCAAGCTATTACTATCATATGTTCAACTGTTGATGCCTTTTGAAATCAACAGTTGTTGACTGTTTCACAAGGACATTGTTGTTGACGATTAGTTATGATATAGTTATGTATATGCTTCCCTAATGTCAGCTAGTAATTCTACTAATAGTAATGCTGATAACTAGCCAGTTACGTATAAATTATCTGTGTATTCTCTATTAAAATTAATCACTTCTTATTTAGAAACAAAAATACAGGTGAAATAATTGTTTCCTTGAACTGATGGGCATTAATGAGCATACATGAGCAAACTACAACGCGTATATATTCATATAAATATATGCCTGAGTAGATAGAATAAATGTGTATGCAATCTAATCATTTAGAAATAATTTTACCCGATTACTATTCATTATTAACAAATGATTAAGCAAACAAATTAACTAGATTATTTGATTCACTGATGTTAAGATCTGAACAGAGCAAGAAAGCAAAAATAATAATAATAATTCAAAGGTGCAAATAATATTTCATAACAAATCAGAATCAATGAAACACATTATCTTTGAGCAGTAATCATAATTTCTTCGATTATTTCCCAAAGAAAAAGAAGAAGACGGAGACTGAATACCTAAGTCAAATCGTCCATTTCGTGTTGTAGAAATTCATATTTAAATCAAATAAAAACATTTCAGGGTAGATTTCGTCTCCAGCTCATTGATAGCTACTGGATGGATGGATGTCTTGAGGCTATTCTGAAAAGTCCTGACAAGTGTAGTCCACCATTTCAGGATGAAATGGATGTTCGGCGAAGACATTATTATTATTCCCTCAGGTTCCAAATGGAATATAGGACTTCAACAACACATCTCCACTTTGTTCTATTTTCTGCCGTCCTCTTCAGCTGGGTCCACGATTGGCCATAATCTCTCATCTCCTCCTCAGCACACAATCTCCACCATGTTATCCTCTCACCAACGACCCACTCGTCGCCTCCTCGTTAGGACTCCACTGTAGCGATGGTCTGTGTTGACCGCTATGTCAGTCAACAGCCTCCTAAATGTATGCCTGATCAATCCACATTTTCTCCAACATATTTGTTGAGTGATCGGCTCTCACCTGTTGGTTTGTTCCCAATCAGAGTTTCTTGTTGCTAATTCTTTCTGGTCGGTCGGCTAGCCATTCGATCTTCAGTATGAAGCCAGTGAAGTGGGCAGCTGTTGATAAAAGTTTGCAGTGGCCTGTTGGAAATGCTCTTCGTGATGCACACGCAGTGCAATTTTCTGACCTGCATTGAAGAACTGACTGACTGACTTCACATTTGTGTTGAAAATCCGAATCTTGTTCTTTATGCTGGTGGAGTGGGGAAGATTTCCAAACCGATTTCAGGTTGAATAAGACTTATCTCGTCTATCAGTTTCTGGCTGGCTGGCTGGCTTTGACATCTTCATCTGTTCCGACTGCCCTAATTTGGAACGATGCTTCCTAGATAAGTGTAGGAGGTAACCTCTGTTAAATCTCTCCCTTTGAAGGTGATTGATGCTGTTTGCTGGTTGTTATTACTGTTGGTGGTGGTTTGTAATCTTCATCACCTCCGTATTGTCTGTGTTCACCTGGAGTCCTGCCTTCACTGACTGCCTCTCCAGCCAGTTTGTTGGCTTTTGGCTGTAAATCTTCGATTTGGTATCTGACGGTAGCTCTGTATCACGAAATTTCAAAGTTAAAATTCACAGATCATTGATTTCCGGTACAAGTGGCAAAATGGTCAGCGTGTTTGGTCTCTTAACCTGAAGGTAACAGATTCGATTTCTGGTGGATGCGCACTAATGAAGAACTCCAAACTAGGGAGAAGCCGGTACGCAGTTCTCCTTGATTTTCAGTGACTTATAACTGTTATTGCTTCTTAAAGAGTTATATACTGAAACTAATTTAAATCCCTACAGAAACTCATAATTTAGAATAAAAGATGTTTCCGGTGAAGTATTCAACACATTTTATCGTTTGAGATGATTTCAATATGAAGTTTGTCGCATATTTCTAAGTTTTGTTTTAATTTTAAGTTAATAGGCTGCATCAGTTTGGAACCAGGAGACGTTTGTAAGACTTTACTGGTTATAATTTAAAGTATATTTATCCATCAGTGTGCGGTTATGAGAACTCTTGTGCAAAAGATGTGACATTTACCCTCTTGTAACACAGCCTCTAATACAGATCTTTATCCGCTCAAAATTCCAAGTCTGAATATACTTCTTTACGAAATATCCATTTAAAAAAAACGTGTTGCTTCAGTATCAGGTCAACACCAAGATCTAGGGCACTAGACAGTGTGGAAAGTAGAAGTACTGTAACAGCAAAACACATTGGTATTTTATAGCAGAAGTATCAGTTTGGCAAATGGTACATAGTGATGACAGAATACAGTGTTCATCTGAACAAATTGTTGGTATTCTGCTTCTTTCGTCATCCTTTCACGTTTTCTGTATCGTTTCATGAAGATATTTCACTTCCTAAGTATTGGTTTTGTAGGGATTTTTGTTTGATTGGTTGAGGGTTTTATTCATGAGCTGACATCAGTTAGAGAGCCACCGGAAAACTTGGGAGTACTGGACAGCTATTTGGTCCTAGTTTCGGACTCTTCATTAGTACGCACCCATCGGTGTTCAAACCCAGGACCTCCTGTGTACAAGGCGAGCTAATAAGCGAGAATTAATCTTGTTATCACTACTGACTCACTACAGGAGGAAGTGACCTGAATTTCCCGCAGAAAGTCATGATCGGCTGGGTCCACCAAGCTAGGCGTAGGAAGAACTACTCCCTCATAACATTAACTGGCGGTCGCGATGTATATAGCGAATTAACAGAAGTTGGACCTGATTGGCTGGTCACAGGAATCTTTCCGAGTGGCCGAATGGTATATTAATTCACCTTGTGGTTAGGGTCACATGTGTGAACTGATGAAGAGTTGTGAATAGGCACGAAATAGCTGTCCAGCATCCTCTGACTTTCAAAGGATCTCTAGCTGAAGTCAATTTGTGATTAAAACTGGAAAAAAAACATATACTTAAATATATGAACTTATTCAAAACATTTTTTCTCTGGCAGTTTCGTTACTTTCAGGACCTTCAGAAGTCAGTTTCCCCACTATTTCCAGCACTTCTCCACATACTTGTGAACTGAATACACTTTTAATCTGTATTTTAAGGTCAAGACTGAAATTCATTGTTTGAACGGCATTACATCTGTTGCAAATATCATCTTTACTAATACTGAAAGCTCCATCCAATGGTCTGATACATTAAAAGTACGGAAAGATACAGGTCTTCTGGAAAGGAAGTTGTAATTATTCACTGGCCTCCTGAATTCTCACCATGACTGCACAGAACAAAATATTAGGTTACTCTTAAGTGAATTCATCAGAAACTAACTATTACAGTGGTAACAGCCTTCAAACTGAACAATTCTTTTCGACTGAAAGAAATGATATTTAGCCACCTAATCGTCTCCAATAAATAACCAGTGCAGCACAATGAAGACCATCATATCTGAGCAAATAAAGACACGATAACTGTACGGAGGACTAGATCTCGGTGAAACCAAGATTTTAAACTGATTTACAATTGATACTAGATGGTTGGAGGTAATTGGCAGGAAACCTTGCTTGACCTGGGTTTCGTGCTAGTTCGCACTCACCAGTCAGCAAAGCTTATCTGCAACTTTGAAGGAGCTCATGTCCCTTGTGAGATTCAAACCCGCGTCACCCAGTGAATGCTGCAGTCAGACGTGCTGAGACGTTTCCATTGAGCTATTCGGGCTGCCTGGATCGACCTCCTGTAGGACTGACTGTATTCGATACTTTGATTGGATACTAGTTAGTAATTAGTGTAATGTGTCTAGTCCTATCTTTGGTGCAAACTGATATTTATCACTCATGTTTAATTCATGGTACATAGTGCAACTGCCAGATGGTATCTTGGCAGATAGTATTGTCTCCTTCTTGTCGCGACTGATGTATACTGATATAGTACATAATATTAAGTAAGGATGCAACGAATTTTTAAATAAAAATTAATATGTCAAGTAACGTGGTGTTATTAATTATTGAAGACAACCTCTTTTCTTTTGTGAATTGAAGCTTGTACTTTCTGTTTTCTTTATAAGTGCAAATATTCTAATATAAATATCCTCATTTATGGTTTACCAATAGCCAAGTTAGTATATATATATATATATCATAAGATAAGTGAACGTTAATTACAAGTTACAAAGTACAGCAGTGACACCTCGTGTTTCAACTTATTCATCCACTTTGACTGTGATTAATGTGTGTAACTGATGATATTTTTATTCTTAAATAATAATTTTAACCGTTTATTTGTTTTTTGATTTTTTTTTTCAAAAATGGTACACCTTGTTCAATTTAACTTTGTTTTTTCCGCTGACTGACTGAACCAAAATGTTCGGCTTCTGTGGAAATGTCTGGCTTTGTAAGTGGAGGCTTCAGAGACGTCAATAGATTAATATTAATGCTACATAGGGAATGATGACCAGCAGTGGAAACCAAGGTGCAAGTTTCGTCGTATTCGGGGCTCGTCAACTGGGTGTATCTGCATTCCCCAGTGAATGATGGTGTCCCTGCTAAAACTCAAATTGATTAATCTTCTCTTCAAACGTCAAAATGTTATCCTTGTAGACTATTTGGGTCACGAACAACAGCTACGCATTCCGGAACAGTCAATCAGCGGGAAAATCCAGATTGAAATAAAAATAAATAACAAATAATATTTTTGTATATGATGTTTATGAAACATAAAATTTGAAGGAAGAAATAGGTTTCGTTCAGAAATGCCTAAGAGATTTATACAAAGGTATAGCAGAGAAAAGATAAGAAAGGAGACACCCAACTGTAGAAAAGAAGAAAGTGTTTGTTTGTCTCTCATTCAAATGAGATGCAGAGTCACAAAAGATTGACAAAAGACTGAAAGGTGTAATAAAAATAAGCTTCCCTGCAGCTAAACTCATAACATTATACAGCACCATTTCTTCTATAAGTCACTCAAAACTGGATAACACCTTCCTGATTTCACCTCCAACTGCGTTTATGAATTTACGTGCACTTGCGAGAGCAGGTACATTGGAAGGACGGAAAGAAGGGCTTCTATCCAGTTTTCTGAGCATATTCCAAGAAACCTATGCCTGAAAGGAGGCAAATATTCTCAGAGTGCAATTACCAGACATATTGTTGATACAGGACATCTTGTAGAGATTTCTGAGTCCTTCAAAATATTAAATAGACAAACGACAGCAAGTTTACTACGATTTGCCGAAGCAACAGCAATCAAACGATTTAAACCAAACTTATGCATACAGGAAGAGAGTGTGATTAACCTCTCACTCCCTTGGTAACTGAATTTTAATTTTGATTACATCTATTAGCCATCTAATTCAGTGATCTCAACTCACCGAACAGATCTTAATCTCATAAACTGTAATCGCCTTTGTTTTTTGGAGTTGCTATGTGAACCTACAAGCTAACACTGTTTCTGTTAATCATTTTTTTCTGTTTTCTGTCCTACCCCTCCCCACCTTTTCAACTTTAAAAGCGTATAAATTGATGATGAAAAAACCTAAACTAAAAATTGTAATGCTTTCATTTCGGATGCGTCAGTTTTATAGTATCTCTTCTCTCCTACCACTCAAACATTAAAGTATGTTATCATCATTTATATAACCATTGTAATTTCGGGTAGTCTGCAGATGATGAGAACTTGTGAAATAGAATGATATCACTTTGATACTGCAAATTTCGTCTTCCTTTCTTTAACGAAATTTATCAAGGGAACCACTCGTATGTAATTTTGTTTTTACCGCTGAATGACTGAACCAAAATGTTCGGCTTCTGTTGACATGTCTGACTGCTTATGTGGAGGCTTCCACGATGTCTCTGGATTAATGTTAATGTTTTTGAGGCGATGGTGATCAGCAGTGGAAACCAAGATGCAAATTTCATCGTTTTCGAGGTTCGTCAACTGGGTAAACCTGCCTTCTCCAGTGAATGATGGTGTTCCTGCTGAAACTCAAATTGAGTATTCTTCTCTTCAAACGTCAAAATGTTATCCACTAGACTACTTCTGCTACGAAAACACGGCTACACATTTCGGTCCAGTCAATCAGCGGGAATATCTAAATTGAATTAAAAATAAATAACAAGTGATATTAGTGTATATGATGGTTATAAAGCATCAAATTTGAAGTTATTAGTATAAAATCACATGTGGGCATATTTAGTCAAGAATTGGCATCAACGAAACTCTAAATATTTAACACCTTTTAAGTGCTTACCTGCCTGTCATGAATGGTCTCATTTAGTTACTCATATCTACCAATCACAGTGATTTTTTTACCTTGGTCTGAGACTCTTGTGAGTACTTGATTATCTATTTTTTTCTTGTAAAAGTTGATTTACGCCATTCCAGGGAGCAAGCACATCAAATAGTCTCATAAAAACTGATGATTCGCGTTAACGACTAGACTTGTGTGATGTGTATTCTAGAGAGTCTTCCATGAATTTAGGTACTGGTGAGTTATATGATAAATTTCGAGACTGATGACTAACTTACTTTAGTCAGAGAACCGCTTAAAACCACTGAGAAGTATTGAACAGCTATTTTGTCCTTGCTGGGAACTCTTCCTCAGTACACACCCACCGAGGTTCAAACCCACGACCTTCTAGTTACCATTCAACCACTGAAATGGAATCCAATAGACAATCAATGAATTCTAACAATTCACGTTATATAGGGCGACCGCCAATCAATACCATCCGAGAGTACTCTTTCCTCACTCTCAACTTTTGTAGTTCCCTCTGGTCACGACTTCTCAACAGTCCTCACTTATCTCTGACTACAGGAGGAGGTTACCTAAAGTTCTACTGGGAGATTGTGACCAGCGGGGTTCATTAAGTTGGGAGTGAGGACAAAATACTTACCGATGATATCTGCTGGCATTTGTGCTATATTTCGCATACTGGGAGTAGTTAAAATCCTTGGCAACTGGAATTCAATAGTCTTCGTTTCAAACGCCAAAGCGTTATCCACTAGACCATCGAGGTCACGATTCTTAAAACAGGACAAGATCCCTATCCTGGATCCCATTACTGGTCATCATTCACCAAAATGACCTATTGTTTACTTAAAATACAGATTAAAGTTTATAAATACCTCACAATTTCCAATTTCAACTCATAGCTTAATGTTTGTTTATTTTTAGTACTCAAATCAAAATAAACATCTAAATTTTAAGGGATATGCTGTAGAGATTAGAAAAAAGAGAAGAAATACACAAAAAGAGATTTTATTTAATCCAGGATTGAATTCATTTTGAATTTGAATTTACTTTCTGTAAAAATAAAACAACAAATTCGTAATGCGTGTTGTTTATTCTGATATGAATTATTCCGTGATAAATAAATATAGGAGGTCGTAGATCTATGAAAACACAAATTTCACTGTCCATACATTATTTCAAGCTTTACACTGGAAGTCTGTAACCTGATGAACTCAATGTTGATTTATAAGAAACTGAAGCCTGTAGAAAACAAACTCATTCTTGTTTCATATTAGATGAGTTTATTCTAATATCTCACAACGATGTGGTATTAGCAACTGGATGACGTTTCGACCATGCACTATGGTTCATAATTTTGTCAATTTAGCTGCACGGTTTCACAATTTGTCTTATATATATATATATTCTCTCTTTCTGTCTCTCCGACTTCCTCTTGTTGTTTGTTGCCACTTCCCATATCTCCGGTATAGGCGTTGCGTCATTCCGATCGAGATGTGCGGTGTTCAATCGATAAGAAGAAATTCAAATGTTGCTTTGCAGGGATTTGACATCTAATGAAGCCTAACTAAACTTCTGAGTAAGAAAACGAGCAGAGTGAGTTGGCCATGCTAGACTGTAAAAGAAAACAAGACGGTAGGCTATATACTGACAGTTGTATGAAACCGACACTTTCTAATAAATACTTAGACTTTAATTTATCTCATCCAGAATATGTAAAAGTAGGCTTTGTCAGATATCCATATAATCGGGCCAGAAGCCTAACCAGTAAGCCAGAAGACTTAAATAGTGAAATCAAACAAATAAAGAAAATATTACTCGTGAATAACTACCCACCGGGATTTATTCAAAAACATATGAAGAACCATAGAAAAATTGAAACTAAACATCTGCAGTACTGCCGTATAAAGAAGGGACGTCAGAGGAGGCCTTTCGTAGGATTCCCAATGAGGCTGGAACAAGGGTAGCATTTAAACTAAACAACCAACTGTCTCAGAGATAAACTTTGTCTGCTTAAGGACCCAGTAGATCCAATCAGGAAAAATAATACAATTTAAGTAATGCCATGTAGTGAGTTTCAGTGAGGTCACTTACATAGGCCATAAACATAAAAATTTAGCTAGACCTACAATAATTTACCCTGCTAAGTTAAATAACCTACAAAAAAGCTCATCTATTGCACTGCATTAACTTGTATGTAATCATACACTAAAGGGTGGGTGGGACAGGGGGACAGTATTAAAAAGTAATATGGTTAGGTGTGGAGAAATCTTCACTATCTCTGTTTTCTCAATGTTTACCTGAAGTCCTATCTTTGATGCTTCTTCTGCCAACTTGTTGCTTTTCGCTTGCATATCTTTCAGTTAGTGGGAAATCAGACATACATCATCGGCGAAGTCCAGACCCTCCAAGTATTTTGTGTGAGTCCATTTTATGCCTGTTTCCTCATTGCCCACTGTTTGTCGCATTATCCAGTCTACTGCAATCAGGAAGACCACTGACGATAGTAGGCAGCCTTGTCTTGTCCTGTCCTGCATCATTGCTGTATGATATTTAAAATAAACTTACCTAACATGAAGTTACATTCTACCATAGTACTCAAGTTCTACACTTACATTAATCATTCTTGTTTCCTGCAGTTTTGAGTGAATAAAATTACAGCATAAATAAAAGAAAATAAAAAACGGTTAAAAAGTGTGGATCATCAGAACATATACCTAAAACATTGTTTAGGGAATGTAACAGATTTATAGAATATGTAATATTTATTGTCATCTTCATATCACGTACACTTCTAATAATGTTTTCTATGCTGTATATGTGTGTATCAAGTCGGTGCTTTCACATGTTTCAGAGAACTTGCGCATCACCGAAAGAATTTCCCATAGTCCCTCAAGAAGAATTCCATCAGAAGCTGCCTCCGCTCTATACTGAAGATCAGATAGCTGGCCAGAAAGTGACGAGGAACCAACCAAGAACCTTTCACCCAGAAAAATATGTCGAGTGATATCACGTGTAACGCAGGCTCGTGAGTGGGACCAGATGGAAAAATGACGATTTCGACGTCTGGAGATCATATGAACGGGTGATGAGAGCTCATCACCATTCATGGAGACAGCTAAAGATGAATGCAGAGAACAGAATGAAAAGGCGATGTGGTTCTGAAGCCTCCTGTTCCACAGCGCAGATATGAACCTAATAAGTCAACATTTTGCCACAATTAATTTGACTGAAGCGCTCTAAAGACCGAAATCCAACTGAATACTAACCCACATTCTCTTCACTATTCGTCCTTGAAAACTGTAAACTAGTCTCCTAGTAACGCTCATGCATACAACATATAAAAAAATGGAACAATATTTTGAAATTTTTTTAAAAAACCTTATCATTTTTCATAAGTTTTGTTTCTTCGTTTCCATTACCTTATTATTAGAAAAAAAGAACTGAAACCTTCCCTTCCAAAAAATAAACAACACAACTCCCTACTCTTGTTTTTCACCCCTTTATAAACAAACCCAACTAACTAACTAACTAGCCAGCAGTGTTAATGAGAACAGAATCTTCTTCAGTAGAGATAAACAATACAAGAGAGAAAAGTCATAAAATGACACATAAGCCAAATAACTGACAATCTATTTCGACAGATGACATTCATCAGGACTGATAAGCCATATTTTAATGCTTAGCAGAAAACTAAGCAATTTTTCTTTTCTCTCTCTCTCCAGAAATTCGAAAATATGTTAAAAAGGAATAAAGCTTACCTCATTCATTTTTTCTCTTGTTGAAAAGTTGGTTTATTTTAGCACATGTGTTCTCGGAAATTTCGCATAATTCTGGAATTTAAAATATTACAAAAAAAAATCAAAGCCTGAAAAAAAATGGAGGGGAACATGAATACATACAGTTCAGGAATAACAACTAGGACATGAGTTGAATACAAACACTTAAAATAATCTTTAGGGTAACAGAGTGATTGACTTGTTGTTGTTAGTTTGATTGATGTGTGCGTGTGTGTGTGTGTGGCGTCTGATGAGAAAACCTTTCAAATATTTTCAACACCAGATGCTTGTGATGCTTAAGTTGAAGTTCACGTTTTTAAATGAGAATGAATCTAAATGTTTTCTTTCACATCAGAGTTTGTGATTTGAGCAAAATAAATAGAGAGAGATAAGGTGACCCTAAAAAGTCAGAAGTAAGATAATTTTTTCATTGAAGGATTTTTGATGCATTTAGATAGATGTAAATTTTGAAGAGAAGGATGCTTTTTTACAAATAGCGACATATTTATACAACATTCAGTTAAATTTTAAAAATAACTCAAAGAAATTAAATTCATAAATATGTTTTGCATAAATGAGAAGTTGGGAAACAGCTGGTATGATTTCTGATGATCTCTGCCTTCAAAAACCTCCCTCCCATCAACTCCAGCTGTCTTTAAAATTTCAAATATCTGCATGGTAACAAGTAAATAGGAAGAATGAAAACAGTACTGTCCATCAGATTTGTTGAACGCTTGCCATAGAGCTCGCACTTTTTGAGGCCAGCACCCTCTAGCATTGACGTGGTTCGGAAATGAAGTGGCATTAGCGTAATTCAAGGTGATGAATAGATGAAACACTTCGAGATTATAGGGAATAAAAAGACAGTTGCAGCGAAGAAAATTTTCTTTTCGACGAAGTCATCATCTAGGCTGTACATTCGTGTATTTATATCAAATGGATGGGAAAGTTCCAGAACAATTTCTGGTTAGGGGTCAAATTAATAAAAATTACAATTAGGAATTAGAATGCCATAATAAACAGGGGGATGGGTAAAACTCAAACAAAGTAGCATAATAACTAAGAAAATTGACATTGTGCAATTGAGGGTTAGAAATGTAGAAATAACAAAATAGACAGGACGTTTGGATAAGAAACTAGTGTGATGAATAATTGTTTATGCAATCAGGGATTAAATATGTTACAATTAGGAATTAGAATGCCATAATAAACAGGGGGATGGGTAAAACTAAAACTAAGAAAATTGACATTGTGCAATTGGGGTTAGAAATGTAAAAAATAACAAAATATACAGGATGTTTGGATAAGAAACTAGTGTGATGAATAATTGTTTTAATAAAAATTACAATTAGGAATTAGAATGCCATAATAAACATGGGGGATGGGTAAAACTAAAACAAAGTAGCATAATAACTAAGAAAATTGATATTGTGCAATTGGGGTTAGAAATGTAAAAATAACAAAATATACAGGATGTTTGGATAAGAAACTAGTGTGATGAATAATTGTTTATGCAATCAGGGATTAAATATGTAGAGATAATAAAATGACAAAATAAACAGGAGGTGTGGATATGAAAATATGGTAGTGTAGACAGGGATTAAGAAAACTTAAAATAACATGAATAAACAGGAAGTTTAGATAAGAAAGGCGATGGGATGGTCATTATTAAAAAAAAAATTTACCTGTTTACGATGGCCATGGCAGGGACAGGGGTTGAATGTATTTCTTTTGGATACAAAGGGTGGGTTTGAGTTTTTGGATAGCTAACGCCTCAGCTATGCCCAGATGTCTTGATTTCACTCCCTTTGATAGGTTTGGTTGAATCTTGTATATTACTTTGAAGGACTTTTCGAAAGGCGCTGAATGTCCTGAGTTGACCAGATGTTCTGTCACTGAACTGTTTACACGTTTTTGCTCTCCTTTTACTTCGAGATTACTTTGAATTTGTCAAGCTGTCACCATTTGAAAAGCAAAGTCTGAATTATGGGTTCAAAAAGAGACTACGACAAGCTTGATATTACCCTGGTAAGCATTGTCAGCTTCACGCTGACTCTCCGAAATTTCGTTTCTTTATTATATATTATTATTCTCTTGAGTTCCGAGTGGAAAACGGGACTTCAGAGGCACATCTCCACTTCACCATGTCCCCTGAAGTATGTTTCAACTGCAGCCAAGATGTCCCATATATCTGGATTTCTTCCTCACATGATCTCCTCAGTGTCATCTTCTGACCCATGCCTAACTCGTCGTATCCGATTCAGGTTCCACTCAAGGGCCTGCATTGTGCCTGATGTCATTCACCGGTCTTCTCAGCATATATGCAATCCGTCTGTATTTTCCTTGTCATATTTGCCTTTCCACTATTATCATCAAGCTTGTTGTTCACACTCATCTGCCTTAGAATTAAATAATATCCTTGTTAGTGTCACAGCGATCACTGACCTCTTAACATGAACGCGTAACCAACTCCAAATATTCATGAATTCACTTTTAAAATCCAGAATATTCTTCATCTTTCAATATGAGAATATCACCATTTCGATCCTGCATGATTATTCTGACTTCTGGTATGATTTGCATGTCGTCTCCATTTTTGATATTTTATTCAAAACTCATAAATGAATAGCGTATACAAATGGAATTTCAAAAATATTCCATATCGTTTATTCTGCTTTTTATCATTCATGTTATATATAGCTGACAAAAGCCCAGTCTACACTGAAAAAATAATGGACTAGAATCATGACACTAGATACTTACTAGCCGATATTTCATCAAAGTATCTAGTACAGTCCCAGAGGGGGCCAACTGGGATCCCAAATGGCTCACCGGTGACGTCTCTGACTGCAGCAGGTTCAAATCTCAGAGGCTATATGAGTTTCTTCAAGGTTACAGATACACCTTACTGACTAGTGAGTACCACCAAGCACGAAATCTAGGTCAGCTGGCTGGGCTTCCTTCCGATCGCCTTTAACCGTCTAATAACAAGAATTCATCGTATTCTGAGGAAAACTGTCATTCAAATCATATTTCGCGCAGTTGGTTACATTTCGAAAGTATTTTCACAGCACTTATTCAGCAAATACAAATTTTTTGTATGCGTAACTACCATACTATCGAGCTTTTTCAACACTTTCATCACGTGAGTTAAATAGTACTTAGGCTGTAATTTAATAAGAAGTTAGCTTTGTCGTTATACAGATGTTGTTTCCTAAGAATTGTGAGAAACAGGATTTTTCTTTAAGGAATGTGTTCTAATAAAATAGTAGAGATGATTAAATTTAGACATTTTGGTTGATTTTTTCCTCAAATATATGAAACGTGAAAGTGAGTAATAGGAATAAAAACGTTTTCTTCCATTATTTTTCTTCACATCCTCGTTTTCATCTACTTATCGAATCGGTAACAAGGCACAGCATACTTTGAAAGTCAATAGAAGCCTTGAGTTACTGATTGTATCTAACTGCTTGAACCATGCTGTTTTATAATATATAGGTTCGCGTACACGGATCTATTCCATAATTTAATTAATCTTATTGCACAAGACAGATGCCTTTAAATCCGCAAGGCAGAGCACTGATGAAGACAACAGTGTGATGACCAGATCCCAATTACTCTGATCTGAACTCGGAGGACCAATCAATGCACTCTTCTGTATAGCTGACTGAACTTCCATGAGTAGCTCACAGTCCCACAAATGCTGATAACAGCAGAAAAAAGATGGTGAGATGTGATGATATCGGTGACACCCGCTTAACAATAATACGACATCATAAACTCAAAATTACCTCAACAATAACGTTAGCCAGCTGTTACAAAATAAGTGCTGTACAACAAAATTAGTTAATCAAAACCCAAAGGCTGGAAGTGCATGAAAATCAAATCAGATATTTAAAACAATGTAGGACCAAAGTTGGCGTCGGTTGCACAGTGGTAGAATGCTCACCAACCACGTATGTGGTCTGGGGTTCGATCCTCGGATGACGCACTCATACACCTCGCTAGGCAAGTAATAAGATTCGTAAAGAGGGAAGGTTGGGCATGAGGCTAGCAACCCCATCTCGTAAAAATAAACACCACATCTACCGAAATTTCAAAGGTCTAGCTTGAAGCTATCCTATGTTCCACTGGGAGTGTAAAGGAATTTAAAAAGAGGATCAAAACTGTTTCGGGAAGAATCAAACACACCAGACATGTTCACCTTTGACAGACGAGACTGAATAGCCCTCATTGCAATTGTGAACCAACGGATTGTCATCAACAGTCCACCATTACCTAATAATTAATTGAAATATCAAGAATAGGAACAAACTACAAACAGAGACCAGTAATATCGAATAAATCAATGGAAGATATGATACACAGGTAAAGAAAAGAGGGTAATAATTACACAATTAGTTAAAATTATCCAAATAGGCAACAGTATTGTAAATAGGTTGATCAGGAAGGGTTTTCAAGTCAATTTGTTTTGCTTCGTTGATACCAACTTTCCAGTTTTCATATAATTATAACTAATGTTGTTTTCATCTAAAGATATTATGATTTATCAGTGCTAATCGTTTTATTTCATTCAAGACTATATCCTCAATAAAGATAACGATTACTTCTTTATAGGATTTCTTCAGAATTGTGAAGATTTTCCTAAAATTACTTTTGTACAGAGTTTATACAGTCTCCATCTTATTCTTTGTCAATATGAGTTAAGAAATTGTCTGCCTTCGCAGATAAAAAAATGCGAGTACTCAGCTCCTTTTCTTTTCCAATCTCTACTCATCAGCATTCAATTTTAAAATCAAATACCTTTTACTTGAATTTTCTTGACAACTCTCAAAAATATATTTAGTTCACATACACTGAAGCACAAATTAACACTCCAAACTTATTTATGTACATACACTGGAGATGACAGCAAATAAGCGTGATATTGGATAGATTATTTTCAACTGTAAAAATAATACTTAATTCTTAGAACGTGATGAAACTAAGGTATAAACAATGCTGTCACAATAGATAGAGATAAGAAATTAATAAACACAGTATTCAGCGACAAAAGCATGACAGAGTGAGTAAAAATAATGAAATAAAATGATAATAATAATCATTCAGATTATATATGTACTATATACTGTTGATTACAAATTTCAGTTCTACGCATCGTTATCGGACAAAGCACAGAATGGCAGTCAAACCCCTCCCTTTCTCAACTTCAAAAGGCTTTTGATAGATAGCGTTGACCGAGAAGTAATTTGAAAACTGCTTCAACACCACGCTGAGCAGTGCCTAAGTATTTATCAACCTCATTCAACAGCTGGTTATATGACACTGTCAAGTGTCAAGTGATCCACAACGGAAAACTCAGCGAGGCAATCGAAGTGAATACAAGAGTAAGACAGGACTGCCTGCCTATTATCACCCACGATGATATTCTTAATTGTGGTGGACTGGATTATGCGTCAGACTGTGCATTGGGAGTGAGAAGACAGGAATACGCTGGACCACCGATCAGAAGACTCTAGAAGATCTGGATTTCGCAGATGATTTATGTTTGATGTCACATAATCTCAAAGGCTTGCAGGCAAAAACAAACAGGCAGTGATGATAGGACTTCAGGGGAACATACAGAAGACAGAGGTGATGAAGATAACCAACCAGCTAACCAGCAACAACAACAACAACTAGCACCAATCACCATCAACGGGAGAGATTTAACAGAGGTCACTTCTTTTCCTTCACTTATCTAGGAAGCACAGTTTCAGCCACAGGCCTGCGGAACGGATGAAAATGTCAAAGCCATCCAGCCAGAATTGGAAAGGCAAGATATGCCTTCATCAATCTGAAATCAGTTTGGAAATCTTCTGCACTCAGCATAAGGAACAAGATTCGGATTTTCAACACCAATGTGAAGTCAGTCACTTCTTCTTTACGGGTCAGAAACTTGCACTGCGTTCCAAGAAAAGAATTTCCAACAGGTTGCAGACTTTCATAAACAGCTGCCCACTTCGCTGGCTCCGTACTCAAGATCAAATGGCCAGAAAGAATTAGCAACAAAAAACTATGGGAACAAACCAACTGAGAGCCGATTGCTCAGCAAATAAGTAGGAGAAAGTGGAGATGGATCGGTCACACGGTGGGGAGGCCGCTGAATGAAATCGCATGCAATGCAGGCCATCGCTCGAGTAAAATCCTAATGGGAAGCGACAAGTGGGTCGTCGGTACACGGTTGACAATGGGGAGATCGTGTGAGTTGGATGAGAAGATCAGCGATTATAGGCAATCGTGGGCTGAGCTGAAGAGAACGGCAGAAAATAGAAGAAAGTGGAGATGTGTTGTTGAAGCTACGTGTTCCACTATGAACGCAAGGGAATAACATATACATACTACTGATTGACATCAGTAGTAGGATACCGCTAAGGTCAATCAGTAGTGTTTGCTAGCCAGAATTCGAGTGGTTTCAGATGATTTAGCTCTCTGAGTTCAGTCAAACCGGCTACAAAGTTGATTAGCTCGGCTGCAAAGGAGCGAAATGGCTGTCAGGTGCTGTTGAATACTTTGATCTGACTAGAAAGGACTACTGCTGGATGTGAGTGGTAGCCATCTAATGATATCAGTCAGTAAGTAGTACATATCACTATACATTTATGCTTGCTTTCTTTATGGCCATTTATTCTATCACGCAGATTGCATATTTTGATTTCAGCAATTTCGGTTTCCATAGAAAACTGCGGTAAAATTTCCACCTGTGAATGTGTAAACTGGAAAGTGGAAATCCAACTTAATAAACACTCAAAGCTATAAATATTCAAACCATTATATCGAAAGACTGCAGAACGTGAGAAGAGGGTCCCAGTTAAAATGTACTTAATGGAGAGTTTAAACCTGGAAAAAAGAAACGAACTGAGATAAAAAAATCGTTGATGGAAATATGGAATGGGGATGATTCAGCACCTGTCCAATCAGACATCTGGAAAATTCTACTACCCCTACTACAAATATAAAAGAATAGAGAAAACTATAAGGTGAACGTTTCAAAGATGTGTGATTTTAATAAATATGATTATGAAGAATAAACTGTGTTCGAAACCTTGTCATTTAGCAGATAATACTTCCCGAGTCGCTTAAAATACTCAGAGTCATGAAGAAAATAAAAGACAAATTCAGCGAAGAAAATTTTTTTATCGATGAAATCATCTTCAGAGGTTGGCTGTACAGTCGTATTTATGTTTACAGAAAATGTATGGTAGTCTATTATTGAGAAATATGAGGATGACACGATTGATATAATTGTACAGAAGTGGCTTTAGAAGTAAAGATAAAAGTTGTAAATTACGTAGTACTCACAAGGCACAAATGAAGAATGGGTTATAAATTTGATGAGGTTAAAGTTGTTGTTGAGTGAGAAGAAACTGACACTCAACTACTTTTGTGCCGTTGAGTACTACGTAATTTACAACTTTTATCATTACTGCTAAAGCCACCTCTGAGTGATTACATCAGTCATGTCACCGCCCCCTATTACTCAATAATAGACTACTATACATTTTTGGTAAATGTAAATACGACTGTACAGCCTCTGAAGATGATTTCATCGATAAAGAAAATTTTCTTCTCTGAATTGTCTTTTATTTTCTTCAATACTGTTTCACTGTGTCATATATCTAATAAACAAATTAATATGGAAATATGGACGCCCACAAACCACATATTGGAGAAAACAGCGATATCAAGCTAAGTTTGAGGCATTGCACTATTTTGAGGGATATTTCGTAACAAATCCACACAGTATAGAGAGTCACTGAAAATATGCAATACCAAGACGCTTTATTATTTAAGTAGGTCGCAACTCAATTAGACATGACTGCCAACTCATGTCAATCATTTCTCCATCATGCATAACAGCATACATTACTGAATGATTCATGTAAGTAACTGTATTCCACTCACATTAACCACATCAGATCGAAGTAATCTAAACACCAGAGGACCGTTTGGGGTTGGGTTTCTCAGCAGAGTAGCCGTTTTTTGACAAAGCTCAAAGAACTTAATCAGCTGATACCACCTAAATTCTGTGGTGAAATTCAACCTCGAGCTGCGTAAATCTAGAATTAATTTGAAAAATTACGAATTTTATTTCGCGATCATAACGAAATTTACCTTGTATTCGGTTAAATCCCCATGAACCCAGTGGTTAATAATGACTATTTCCAAACTAGCCTATTTGAAGTTCTGATAAGTAGCGTGTGAACATAAGTACTCCTTGTTGACGTTGAGTGATGGTGGTGCTGTATACTCAATTAGAAGGAGCAGGAAATCATGGACCTCTGGATACTTAATCAGTTGCTGCGAAATAACATGTTTATTTGTTAACGTGGATAACCTAGGCTGAATTTTAGTTAACCACGTGGGTAAGAAATGTTATGATTTGTAAAACCAGGAAGAAACTCTGAGATAATTCTTGAAATAAGCCTATTATTATTATCAATAGATATCATATGAGTTAAAGTAGGCGTTCCCTTCAACTCCGAATCTAAGAACATAAACTAGCTGTTAAAAGATGCGACATGTATTCTTTCGTATCGACGCATGTAGATAACTATGGACACTTATTTAACTGGGAAAATGTAGGTACTTTGAACAGTGGAAACACCAAAAATGTCAGGGAATTCCTAGAGTCCTAGTGTAACAGCAGAAGACAAGGGCCAGGCAACAGATCGTTTATTAAGGAAATCAAAGCATATTTATATATTTTCATGTACATTATTATTGTTTAGTTAAGCAAACAATCACAGTCTTCTGATTGGTTGTTTCTCACTTAAAGTTAATCTTTCATCTATTTGTGACTGTTTCTTGAATGTCAGATCATCTATATGTTGACTGTATCTGCCTACGCAAAGTCTGCTGTGGTCGGTTTTGAATTAGTCTTTGATCATATTTTCTCACGACCAATCTTGAGAACGTAAACATTGACGTAAATTACTGTCTACCAATTTGGCTAGTAGACAGCTCTCACCACACTAGTACTCAGATGAGTCGGCGAATAACAGACGCATTTTTGTAGATCACATCTGTCAACGAATAAAGAATAAACCAGATGACAAAATAAGTCGAATTTCAAATCAATAAAGACAACCAATGCTGATGTAAACTAAACAGCCGATTACCACAAAGGTTATCCGGAGATGTGATTGTATAATTTATGTGGAATTCAAATAAGTCCGCTTCATATTTAAGTCTGCCTTGAAGCAGGGACGTCTAGGAAGACACTGAAGGCTTCACAATCAAACCGTCCCGTTCAGAGAACGCAACCACATCAAAATCAGCAATCTTAGCTGCTTATCTTTTCTGTTATTTCAAGGGAAATATGAGAATTGATCTCTGATAGCTTATTTGTAGCTTTATTTGAACTGAAAGTCATTCAAACCAGAAAAAAAAAAAGTCACTAAATGGTAGAAATTACTTTGACTAAATAAAGTTTCATTTCCCCTTAGTATGAAAAATAAATTACCTAATATTAAAGTAAAACACTCATAACATGTTCCTGATTCACAAACATTTTCTTTTGTAATAACTTTGAATTTTGTCTGTCAAAATTCAAATAAAAAACAACAAAGATTCATATTGAAAAGCGTGTAGACACAGCTAAATGACATGAAAATCTTAATAAATGTATGTAAACAAAAGGAAAATTGATGTTTTTCATGGCTCTTAAATCAAAAATTCCAATCACTGTGAAATTCTCATTGAAAATTATGATATACGTAAATAGACTATTGAAACATTTCTTTGATTAAATGAGTAAAGTAAAGAGATGTTGTCCCGAAAGAATTGTTACTCTTTTGTACCACATAAAGTTCTCCTGATTGAATATCAAGCTTATTTCATAACATAACATTAGGAACTAAATGGAGTATCAGTCATTACAACTAATAAAGGATGCGTTAATCTCTCTAGACTATCATGATTGCTATTATATGTTCCGAGTTGAAAAGAGGTCGCCAACAGCACATCTGCATTTTATCCTGTTCCCTGTAGTACTTTATAGCCGGCTCCACGGCTGATCGCATTCTCTCATCTCCTTCTCATACGATCTCCTCCTCGTCACCATCGGGTACAATCCCCTCACTCTATTTTGACGTCAATTTATCTTAAAATCTCTGCTGGTCGTCTCATATCCAGTTGATTTCTAGGGGGTTGAGACATTCTAGGATAACTCAACCTCTTCCCTTACAATTTATTAATTCATGAATTCTGCCAGTTCTTCTTTACTGTTCCACCTTATTCTTTTCTGGGCTCCTCAAGAAAGACTGTATGTATCATATCACGTAGAACACTGAAGACTGCATGTAGGGTTAGTAGTGTGCCTTTGATTATTGTTGATGGGCGTTTTAGTTCTTGCAAGCAGTTAGCGAAAGTTATCTTATCTGATACCGAACATCCTATTTATTATTCGCAACTGTTTCCTTGTATATCTTCGGGTGTGAAACCAGAAGAAATTTCATAAGAATATTTTTTTTATTTTTGATTACAGCTTGATTCCACACAGTACTTTTGGTAGAAGTATGGAGTTTTCAGCATGGATATCGGTAGCCCAAATTTTGCAGGCCTAACATAGATACCGGGTGTGCGTCGGCAGGTGATCGAATCCCGGACCATGTGCATGGTCGGCTCGCACAGTAAAATATAAATATTCAGTTATGCTATATTTAGGTCGGATTTTGTGTGAACAGACGAATGTCAGGAAAGAACTTATAAACTTTTTAAATCAGTAACTGATCTGTTATGTATAACAAGGATTGTTACTATTACATGTAATTTTTATTATATTATTTATTTTTTATTCAATATGTTCCAATAACTTGCCATTTTTATGGTTTTGTTAAACGAGCTAAGTGGTTGCAATATGTATAAACCGCTGAGAATTCCATACTGTATAGTTACTATTGTTTGGAATAAAGTGATTATATTTTCTATTGAGATTCCTTTTGGCGGCCTGACTCAAGATGTCACTCGATAGTCTCTTCATCCTTTGTCCGGTCCTTCTTCATTTTCTTTGGCAAATTAGTTAGACGATTCATTGCACTGCCACGGTTCCTCGTCACTAATCCTTTATCTTCTAGTGATTTTCAGTATGTAAAGAAGACAGCTGCTGATGAAAGTCTGCAGTAGCCTGTTACAAATGTTTTTCGTGACACGAGAGTGAAGTTTTTAAACCAATATAGAAGCACTGATTTGACACATAAGTCTTGAACATCCGGATGTTGTTTCTTGCGTTGAATGCAGTAGATTTCTACACCAATTTTAAAGTAATAAACGTGTCTTGCTTTTCCGATCCATGTTGGCCTTGGCATTCTCATCTGTGCTGCCGCCTGCAGTTGAAACGTTGCTGCTTAGATACGTGAGAAAAGTGACTTATTTCAAATTTCTGCCATCGATAGTGTTTCTCTTTCATCACGTCTGTTTCCTCTATGTTCACCTGAAGTCCTGCTTTCACCACCTGTCTCTTAAGCCAACTTGTTGGTTTTCACCTGTCAGTCTTCGACCTTGTGCGACATTAAAAAACATAAATCACCCACCAAGTCCGAATCTTTTAGGTTCTTTTTGTTGGTCCAAATGTATTCCTATTTCTAACTCTCCACGGTGTACCTCGTGATCCAGTCGACCACAGTCAGGATTATCATCAGTGATAGTGTACAGCCTTATCTTACTTCTGTCTTCTCTTCAAAGGCTTTATTGAGTTTTCCGTTGTGGGTCACTTGACATGTGGTTCCCTTCGTACAGCTCCTGAATTATTATTATTATTTCCTTTAATTCCTAGAGGAACATAGGGCTTCAGCCGCGCGTCTCCATTGCGTTCGGTTCTCTGCTAGAGTTTTCACCTGGCTCCAAGTCTGCACATATGCTTTCATCTCCTCTTCACATGACCTCCTCCAAGTCACCCTTGCACTGACGACCAACTCGCCGATTCCCTTTCGGGTTCCACTCGAGCAATGGCTTGTCTAGTGATGTCACTTGATGGTTTCCTCAGAGTATGGCCAATCCATCTCCATTTCTTCCTGCCTATTTGTTGCACAATCGGTTCCTGCTGAGTTGGTTCGCTTTCAGAGATCCCTGTTGCTGATCTTTTCTGGCCATCTGATCTTGAGTTGTATTGAGCGAAGACAACTGTTAATGAAGGTCTGTAGTTTGTTAGAGATGCTCTTTATGACGCGCCAAGTCTCTGATCCGTACAGTAAGTAGCACTGACTTCACATTGGAGTTGAAAATCCGGATCCTATTTTTCACGTTGAAGAGTGCTGTTGACCTCCACACAGACTTGAGAGTAGTGAAAGCTTGTCTTCCTTTTCCGATCCTTGCTTTGATATCCTCGTCAGTTCCGTTCGCCTGTAGTTGAAACTATGCTTCCCAGGTAGGTGGAAGAAGTTGTTTCTTTCAGGTTCCTCCCATTTATACTGGCTGATTGTTGTCTGTTGTTGTTGCTGCTGTTGGTGTTGGCCAGGAATCTTCATCACCTCTGTTTTCTCTATGTTCACCTGAAGGCCTGTCTTCTCTGGATGCTTCTTCTACAAACTTGTTGCTTTTCGCTTGCATATCTTCCAGTTTGTGGGAAATCAGACATATATCATCGGCGAAGTCCAGATCCTTCAAGTGTTTTGTGTGGGTCCATTTTATGCCTGTTTCCTCACTCCCCACTGTCTGTCGCATTATCCAATCTACTGCAATCAGGAAAATCATTGGCGATAGTAGGCAGCCAGCCAGCTTGTCTTACTCCCTTCTTCACTTCTAAGGATTCCTTGAGTTTCCCGTTGTGGATTACTTGGTATGCAGCATTGTCGTACAACTGTTGGATGAGATGTATAATTGTCAGTGGCACCCTGTGGTAGCGAATTAGTTGCCAAATCACCTCTCAATCGACGCTGTCGAAGGCCTTTTGAAAGCCGATGAAGTTGAGATAGAGAGGTGACTGCCATTCTAAGCTTTGTTCAATGATGATCCATAATGTGGCAATTTGATCAACACATGACTTGTTTCTCCTGAATCCAGCCTGATCCGGTCTAAGTTTTTTCATCCAGATTTGCGTGTTTGATTCTCTCGAGGATGATGCAGCTTAGTATTTTGCTTGGGATGGACAGGAGCATAATTCCGCGCCAGTTCTTGCACTGACTTAAGTCTCCTTTCTTTGGCAGTTTGAATTAGACTAATAAAATCACAGGACTCTCCATAGTGTTGAAGCAGTTAGTCAACATCTTTCGTTGGAAGTTTGTTGAACCACAATAAGACGAAGGGAAATAGTGGAAAGTAGAGCTGAGCATATATATATATATTACATATAGGGTTCAAAATCTGTCTTCCCCTGGCTTATTTCATTTTCTAATCCAATTAAGCATACACATAAGGTGAAATAATCCCCTAATAATTGACATCGATTGACTGCTAACCTAACTACACTAACTAGTACTTTTATCATGAAACTGGAATTGTATTCAACGATAGAGGAGTATGCATGAATGACCTTACATAGCAAAAATGTGTGTGTGTGTGAGGTAACGGAAATACTTTATTTTCCCCATTGTTATGCTTTCATAAACAACATTCCACTTGAATTAAACATAAGATAATACCATTGAAATTTGCGTGTTTTTTTGACCTTACAGCTACTAAAAATATGATTGCCTTTTGCTTTGTGACTTCCTTCATTTTTATATCTGTACAACCTCTATTCATCAGACGAAATCTATTTGCAGATTGAAATGTCATCTGTTTCCCGTTTAGGTCGAAACAGGAATTCAGTTAGTTGGAGGGGACGTGGGGCGGGGGGAAAGAGAGAAAGAGATAAGCGCAGACAAAGAAGGTTCGTGATCTGTTAGAATTTTTGTTTGTTTGTTTGCTTTCTTGCTTGGAAATTCAGTTGTTCTTTTTATCAAAAAAATAGCATGAGGTTTAACAGAGGTTAACCAAAACTTATGAAAACATTTTGACTTCCTTCAATAGTTACTGGTTTTAAAATATGTTCGTTCCATATATATATCATACATAAATCCATGTCAGTCATAATTTGTTCTATGGCAATACTTTTTTTCACCATCATAGTACTGCCTTACCTGTTCAGTTTATGCTATCTGATTTTACAGGATAAATAATATATTTGGTGAGTGATTCGAAGTGTTATGCATGAATTTTTTAATCATACCACGCTCAGGTTCCATTAAAAATGTTGCAAAAATTTATCCACTACTTAATTTCTTATCAGCTTAAATTCAAAGCTAAATAACTGTTTATTATTAGATTTGAAAATATTCAACGCAGGGATTGTAACGCATTGTATGCCGCTACAAAGTGACGTCTTTTTGACTGGATACGAGTCAGTAAATAGTGTAATGTGTCTAGTTCTTTTTTGTTCGGTGCAGACTGATATCTAACAGTCAAGTTTGCAATGTGGCCATCATTCTAGGTGGCTTACCACCACAATGCACTGGTAAGAAGCCTTAGATAGAGGCAGATACACCTTACTGGCAAGTGCCAGCAGTCATGAAACCTTGGTCCAAGGGTTCCTGCCAATTACGTCCAACCATCTAATATCATAAAATCAATGTGCAGCATGATGTCGAGCCACCTAGAATGGTGGCTACATTGCAAACGTGACTGATAGATATTAGTCTGTACCAACGACAGGACTAGATACATTACACTAGTTAATGAATAGTGTCCCATCAAAATATCCGATAAAGTCCTACAGGAGGTCGATTGCGAGCCCGAATAGCTCAGTAGCAACTTTTCTGACTGTAACACCCATTGGGTGACATGGATTCGAATCTCAGGAGGGACAAGAATTCCTCCAAGGTTGCAAGTATGTCTAGCTCACGACTGCCAACTAGCACGAAACTCAGGTCAAGCAAGGCCTCCGGCTGATTGCCTCTAACCATGTAATAAAGTCACACCTTTTATGGTATTACAAAGATTTGAAATCGTCTCTGGTTTACTGAAAATGAAAATGTAGCACCTTATGCATTTCAAAGTAAATATATAGCATTTGCGGTCGCGCTTTATATCGCGAATCAGTAGAAATTAGAATTCATGGGCCACTAGGTTCTGTCTCAGTGGAACAAAGGTCTAAACTAATAACAACCTACGGAGTCTGAACGCATGTGTGACTTTGAGATATCCAATCACGAAATACAGAGGTTCTTAGATAAAAATGACGTTGATTTACAGAAGAAATACAGGGAATAGTGATAAAATACATTGAACAGGTTATTTTTCAAGTGCTGATTTGTGGGGATTCCATTGGTTACAGGATTCCATCATGAACTTACATCGGTTAGAAAACCATTGGAAAACCTGGAGGTACTCACAGCTGTTTCCTAGGTTTGTTTTGACGCTCTTCAAAAGTACTTACATACCGGCAGGTCTCAAACTCAGGACCTTCCGGTTACAAGGCCAGATACCTCGTAGACCATTAAACCACCGGGACCCAGTGAAATGACCAGTCCATGAATTCCAACTTCTGCTAATCCATGATATAGCATTAGCCATTGTCATCACTGGCAAGTATTTGTCTTTACACCCAACCTGCTTTACCCAGCCGGTCACGAATTAGCCATTAAAACCCAGGTACTGACCTCCCTGAACAGAGCCAGTCGCTAGTGATCGTCAGAATAATATTCATTTGTTGGTGAGCAGGAATTTGATTGGTTATAGGATTTTATCAGGATATTTTTCCGTGACATCAACCCCCCCCCCAATTATAATAAGTTTTCAAGTTAGAACAGTTTCTGCAAATGCATGTATCAAGGTAACTGAAGAAGAGTAATTTTTTGTGTGGCGAATTTATCGCTGTTATCCCGTTTTCCAGTCTTCCCGAAAAGTGCTCGATTGAATTATTAAGGTTTCCAGTAAGAGGATCAACAACTATTAACTGGGAAAATGCGGATTATAAAAATAAATACTATTGACCTCAAGCCTGTTTCCAGAAGTGACTCTGATCTCAATCATAATCATAACCCTAATCCTAACTCTGACCTTGATACTAACCCTTTTCGTAACTTCAACCCTAACTGTAACACCAATGAGCTATCAACACATTATCCGCACAGTACCTAGAAACGAAATCAGGATGAAGCTTGCACCTCAATTAATGAACAGCATTCCTAGTGGCGCTATAATATCGGTAGGCCTTGTTATCCAACGAATGGTATGTGTTCAAAGTCGCTGGTACGTTCGCACTCTTGGACCATGCTACTTTAACTTAGCCGCAAACAAACATTATGTGCTTTAATCCACTGGTCTTATAATTATCATATTTATTATAAAAACTACATTTTCAACTTCATAGTTTATCGTTATTTTTGCAGTGTGAGTGCTGGACTATACTATCAAAATCCCACATCATGTACAGAGAATACTACCTATTGAGTTGAGTAGCTAAAGATTACTGTAACCAAATAGATTAAAATGATTTAAATTAATGACTGCAGTTTCACTTGTCCTCAGCCGAGCTATTTATTCATGTATCTAGAAAACCAAATCAGTTCAGATCACTCGTGTGGACTGATAATATGTAGAATTATATGTCACTTACAAGTTACACACTTCAAGTGAGTTTTGATCGCAATTTCATTTGAAATCACAACATTTGACGCGCTTACGTCTGTAAATAGTACGCAAAAACCTCAAGGTTATACGGTTTTCTTCTTAAAACACTCGGTAAAAATGGAACTGGCACAATATATCGTGCCAGATTACTAACGGATGAAAGTCACAGGAATTTGAGTTCGTCAAACTGGCTCAATCATGTCAATATATACTACATTTGTATCACTAACGAATTTATAAGAATCCATGAGAAAAAAATGTTTTGTAACACATTGTTGAACTCATTAGCTAAATATTTTTTTAACATGATACTCAACGCCTGTAAATGCAACTACCCTATTCAAGTATTTTTTCATGCTGGACTTATTTTACATATATGATTTCTGCTTTCATCTCATAATTCCCTAAAGATTGATAAAAAAAAGTGCGAAAAACTAAAGGAATGCGTTCGCTGTATAAATTTCCTCTTTTTCTGCCTAAAGCCTAGTTAATACTGTACTCTATACAGAGTTGATATTAAATGGTTTCAGGCAATCGTCAGGAAGCGCCGCCGAACCTAGGTTTCGTGCTATTTGGCACTCACCAGTCAGCAAGGCGTATCTGCAACTTTGAAGGAACTCATGTCCCTTACGAGACTCGAGCCCGCGTCACCCAGTGAGTGCTGCAGTCAGAGACGTTACCATTGAGTTATTCGGGATAGCGATCAACCCCCTGTAGGACTGTACTGGATACTTTGATTATACACTAGCCACTGACTAGTGTTCAATCAAAGTATCATACAAAGTGCTCATTCACGTGACTTTTATTTGAATAATGTGTAAGACGCCTCTGCATAATACATTTGCGTTAAGTATGCCTATCTTTGCGTATTTTGGTTCAAACACTTTCATCGACTACTACAAATCACTGGTTTACAGTTCAGTTGAAAATATACAGCAGTTAGACAAATTGTAACCGAAAGAATTGGACTCGACTTATTTTTCCTACTCGCTTAGTTGTAAGGATGATTGTTGAACAACCGACTGTTTGATTTATTTGTGGCGAAAGCTTCAAACGTATACAACAGTCGATCTCCTGATCCTAAATCATGGTAGAATGGATCTCAAGTACTTCATATTAAGAACATATGAGTCAGTAAAGAGATCTCTTTTCGTAATTTCACTTCAAAGCTTTACAGTTATTTAGGGTGTTTATATATGCAATAAAGATTGACAACAGGGGTGAAAAGTCACCGTCAGTTAGTGATAAAACCAATCGAATCAAAATAGTTGAGCAATAATAAGGAATAGTCTTGCGTAATCAGAAGGGTTGACAACTAACTAGCTGATTGATGAATAATCACTTGGAAATGGTTGGTAAAGGACGAGAGAACAAAACGCTGAAAATGAGTTGCAAGAAACATGAAGCGGACTACATAGAGCTTATTATACAGTTATCTATGAAAACAAAGAAAGACGGAAAAAAGAAAAGGTGAAAGTAGTATTGAGGCCATGGTAGTAAAAGAGGTTGGTTGAAAAGTTTCTGAACACAGAATTCAGGTTTCCGCTTAAGGATTGCCAAGGCTTCAGTTACGACTTGGTAGTTCTTTACATTTGACTTTGAAAGCAGACTTTGCTGATGCTGCATGACTAGGAGTAATAATGTGCTCCGGGATTAAGCTGTTGACAGTTCAAAGTTCTCCTTTTGACAACTGTCCTGGTAAGTGTTCATGGGCACGTCTAGACAATGTCATGCTGGTACGGCCTATGTACTCAGCTTCACAGGAGCAGGTGGACTGGTAGGTGCACAATGAATTTGCCAGAAGCAGGATTTTGTCTCTAACGTTTGTGAATAAGAGCATTTGTAGAAATGAGCTAGAGATGAGCAAAGAACGATCTACGAATCGTCTCTACAGGCGGCTTCGGAGGACCTCACTTATTGTATTTCCATTGAGTTTCAGATTTATAATTAGTTGTTTCTTCGGTACATCCAGATTTTGCGGAGTATTGGTCTTCCTCTTTAGATGTTTATCGATGGAGAAGGTTGAATAATTATTTTTGAATAGAGTTTTTCCGAAGGACTCCAGGCATATGGTAGATTCTAGTTGCAAGAGAGGCTACGAGATTTCTTCTTCTGCTCTTATCAAAACTGCAGTAGTCTGTCAGTTGTCCATTCCAATTTGGCTTATGGTACATTGACGTTTTTAGGCTCTCATCTGATCGTCTTGTAAGCTGAACATCTAGGAACGATAATTCACCTTCTGATTCCGCTTCAGTTTTCAATTCAACTGACCGGTGAACCTAGCTGAAGATTTGCAAGATTTTGTTTAGGCTTGTTTTATAGGATGACAAGGAATCAAAATAAAATATAACTAACAGAAGGTTTCTAATATCCATCGTCCATTAATAATTCGAACATTTAATTAGTACTCGCACTATCTTAAAAAAGGTCACGCTCGAGCAAGAAGCCACGGTTACGAGATTCATAATTAGGGGGTGACGTAACTGGGATAGAAAACCTGGGTTGACAATTTCTCCACAGAGTTTGACTGGTAAATTCTAAAATAAGTCGCTTCACCACCGAAATTCTAGTGTTACTTCAGTATTCACTTCAGCCTGTCAGCTTACTTTGGAAGACAACACAGCATACACTTCATACCTTTTACTCCTCATTCATATTCATTGATATTCAAACACCAATGACTGGTAAATAAAGTATTTTATTAGTATACTTCACAAAAAATACTTAAATTTAAATCATGAAATAAAATGCTTCTTTACGTTTAAAGGTAAAATATATTATTATCTTTATTATGAAACTCGACTTACAGATTAGCTCCATATTGACGATCAGATAAGGGGCAGAAACGATAATAACAATGAACTCGGGAAAACAACGAACCAACAGGGCACCCATTGTGTAACAAATATACCGAAAGAAGTAGAGATGGACGCCGAGGAGACTGCTGGGTGACATTACACGCACTGCAGGCTCTTAAATAGAGTTCGAATCATAAGAGACAGGGGTGGGTGGGTATCTGAGGGTGACGTAGATGAGATCGTCTGAGGAGGAAATGAAAACTTACATGCAACCATGAACGTAACTAAAAGTGTTTGCAGAGAATAGGATGAAAAGAAATCATGCTCTCAAATCCTTATTATTTCACTCTTAACGTGAAGGAATAATAATATTTAAATGAATTATTAAGAATGAATGCATTTCAGATGAATTCAAAGATAATTCATCAGAAATGATGCTTACTAAATAAAAGGCTTAATAAGAAAACTAAATCCTCCTCTCATTGAAGCATTTCTGACACAGATTTCAAGAAATGTCAACAAAAAGAGGTATTTTCTTCAAAAGTCTATGTATTTCTCCGTATTCCTGATAAATGTATAAACAGATTTAATACGGGGTATAATTCTTTGCAACAAAATCTGTTCCTTCATTTAGAAATCAAAGCAGAAGTGACAAGGAATATTAGTTCTCTATCTAAGCGTCTGTGGTTAAATGAAGCGCAGTTAAAGAAAATTAATTCCAGAATAATCCCTATCCAGACATTAATGAAAACAAATTTAAAATAGGGAGTGTTCAGTTCGCCTATTCCTGTGGAGTCAGTTATATTAGTCGTTAAACGCGTATCCTGTCTAAAAACGTTCAAGAACACTATCTCACACTGTCGCAGAAAGGTGTCATTGGCTCTATAAGTAGTGTATAATGAACACCTTTTCGACACTAATCATTCCATCTTAACAAACTCCTTCTTCAAAATAACCTACAAACTGAAGAACAACCTGCTGAAGACAATACGCTTTCGTCTCTTTTGTATTACTGAATCTCTATTCACTCAGATAAAAAAGCCAGAGATCTGGATACAAATGAGAACTATTCAACCACTTCTAATATCATAGTAGTGACCTTGCTGTTTCCTACCAACTTGATTTCGTTTCTTTTCATTTTTCCGACTCTTCACCATATTCGTGTTCGTTAGATTTTCGTAACGAATCAACATGAATTAGGCAGATCATTGAAAACCAGGGGGCACGGGATATCTGTTTTGTCCTGCTCTGAGACTCTTCATCAGTGTTCACTCAAGATCTCACTAGGCATCGAGCCCGGGATCTTCACATCAGGAGATGAAGCTAGTCGCCCATTCAGCCACTTGGGCTGGAATTCAATCACCCATGAATACTAACTTTGTCAACTAGTGGGATAGCGCTGCTTTCACCAATGCCTTCAGATAGCATCGACTTCATCCACTCTTGTCCTGATTGAGAACTTTTACGGAGTATCACTTTATCTTTTGTTTCTATATGCATCCTGATTACAACTCACACAATAAATTATGTATCTTATTACATGAAAAACACCCTTAATAACTCCTCTTATATATTTAATAATATTAGCAGCTAACATTATGACAACTTATCACTTTTGTTACTATTTCCTGTTGTGAACTAAAAGTATATAAATGCTGCTGTACAGCTAAAGCAAATGAATTCTACAAAAAATAAAATAAACTCATCTAATAAATAATGCGTAATCTGATCTCTTGAATTCAGAACCGCATATTTTATCCATTTATATATATATATATATATATATTAATGCTATTAATATCAATAAAGATCGAATTGGGAGTCACCATGATCGTTAGCCTTTTCGACGTCTGTGGTTTACTAATGCTTAAGAAAGCCTATTATTATTTCCTTGGGTTTCGAGTGGATTTAGGCTTAAATCCAATCTATCTCCATCTCCTTCTGCAAATTTCTTGGTTAGGCAGAATGTTCTCTGTTGTTTCACTGTCTCTCAGAGTAAGTTATGGCCATCTAATCTTCAGTATCGTGACAGTGAAGGCAGCTGTTAATAAAAGTTTGTAGTGTCCATTTGGGAATGCTATTTGTGATGGGTTTCCTAAATTTCTGAACCATATAGAGCCAGAGAATTGATATTATTGTTGAAAATTCACACCATGTTTTTTATACTTACTGCAGTACATTTCCACTGTAGTGGTGTGGAACCAAAAAGAAGAACTGAAGAAACTGTAAGAAAATCGATCTATAGAAAAGCTACTTGGAATGGTCAACTGAAAAGCTTCTACAGCTTCTACAAAATGCGGAATTTAATTAAATCCCTTGTCAACCGCATCCGACGCATCTGTAGTCCCGATGTCCTAGAAACAGAATTAGATCTTTGGATGCCCACCAAGATTCATTGATAAAATTTCAAAACAAGAATTTGAAGAAGTGAAACTTCACTTGCACCAAAAAAGAAACTCTACATGAACTTGGATTTCAAGGCAGATTTAACAAGTGATATTCTCAATAAAAAATGATCTCACCATCTCTAAGAAGAAAATTCTTTGCAGCAACGCTAAGAATAGTGTCCTCCAGTCGCCCACTGATCTGCAGAAGCCTCAAGGACAAAATCCCGCATCTGAGCACTTCTATGTGCATATATCAGTTCACCTGCTGCTGTGGAGCCAGGTACATCGGTCGTTCGACGCGCACCCTGTCCAGGAGGATTCAGGAATACTATCCAGCATGGTTGCGAAAAGGCAATAGTGGTGCAATAAGGAGTGCAATAATTGAACACCTGGTTAAGACTGATGATTCCATCTCAACAAATGCCTCCTTCAAAGTAATCTATAGAGTCAAGAATAACCTACCAAAGGCAATACGGTTTCGTCTTCTTTGTATCGCTGAAGCTCTGGCCATTCATATAGAAAAAGCGGAGCTGTGCATACAAAAGAGAATCACTCAACCACTTCTACTATTTCATGGTAACAACTTTGTTGATTTTTTATGACTTAATTTTGTTTGTTTGCCTGTTTCTTTAATTGCTTATAATCCTTGTATTCATTTAGCACTCTTGTGGTAGTCTAGTGGATAACGCTTTAGCATTTAGAACTATGAGCACTGGGTTCGAGCCTCGGTGGGAACATCATCACTCACTGGGAAATGCAAGTACATCCAAATGACGAGTCCCAAATAGGATGAAGTGCGCATCCTGGATTACACTGCTAGCAGTCTTGTGTAATTTCCTATTCTCTACTTTGTTTTTATGTGTATCCTGAATACAACTTAATCATCAAACTATTCACATTATTACGTAATTTTTTTAACAACTGCTTGTGACAACTCATCACCTTCGTTACTACACTAGTTTCATTAACACTTAATTTTCTTGACCGTTTTTGTATTACGTAACTCCACTCACAACTTACGGATTCTTACCTGTTTACTTAAAGTAACCCTGACCTAAGTTGAAACATTTTAGTCAATTATATAACGTCATCTAACTTACTAACTCAATCTTACTTTAGTTACTGTCTAATTAACCTTGTTCCTATAAAAGATCATTCTTGTATTACCTGATTAATTATCTAAACCTCATGTACACACAGAAATAATTAGATATAAATGCGATTGTACAGCTATGTGAATGAATTCGCCGAAAAGAGTCTCTTCGCTGAACGTCTTCTCTTTTTCAATTGTAGTTTTGTTTGACAAACTCAATGTAAACATACATACAAAAATACCTATATATATTTGAAATTGTACAGCTAAGAAAATGAATTTGCCGAAAACAGACTCTTCGCTGAACTACGTGTTTTATTTTCATGAATGCTTGGATGGGGGATTATTCACAAATTAATAAAGGTCTCTTTAGTTTTTATCATCCTGCCTCCAACATGCTCATGTTTTCCGACTGTAGTTGGAATGATGCTTAAGTAAGTATAGGAGGTGGCTTCCTTCAAATTCCTCTCGTTGGTGGTGATTGTTGTTTGTTTTTGTTATTGTTGGTAAGGTGTCTTCGTCACCCCTGTTTCACTGAAGCTAAAGGTATTCCAATGGAATCAAGTTATGGCATTTATATTTTAGAGCTAGTATACGCGTGTTCATTTGTTCATAACACTACAGTGACTATGGAAATATCGTTACAGTAGAAAGTGTTATGCATAGTTAAAGTTAACCAAGAAGAATTTGGAAGAATTTGATTTGCTGCCCCATTTTTCATGCTTCGTTAACGATTTCTGACTAATTTTCACTAGAAATATGAATATTATTCTCTTAATGAACCTTTATTCTGATGAGTATACTTCAAAGTTTTACTTTTTTATTTTGAAATAATAGATAATTAGTTTTGAAGAAGTAGGTCAAATATATCACAAATTAACATTTATTGTTCTACACATATAGATATGAATAAAACAACTAAGAAATCGTTGTATGCATCGCCATACTGAGGAATGAGTAAATATTTTAGTGATAACAGTAATATACGCGTTTTTTGCAAATTAACTGAGAAACCAAGACGAAAGTGTACATAAAACTGTCAGTCCGTAACTGTTATGTAGCTACATTCGTACATGAATATATAATATTATTGTTATTATTTCCTTTAGGTTCCGAGTGGAACATATGGCTTCATCAGATCACCTCCATATCATCCTGTTTTTCATCGCCGTGTTTAGGTGATTCCACGATTACGCATAGGCTCTCGTCTCCTTACACGATTATGTCGACGCTCAACTCGTCGTTTTCTATCTGTGTTCCAAAAAAGCTCTGCCTGGTGCAAGATATCACTAGGGGGTCTCCTCAATATGTCTCCAATCCATCTTCACTATAACTCAGTTTTAAATACTGATTATAATATGATTTGAGCGCAAATCCATATATTGTAGAACTAATACGGAAATACTGAAACATTTATTGAAATTATTTCGGATACCCCTTTGATTTATCTATGCTGGACAAAAATGCTCCGTATTTCCTGTCATGTTGGCTCTTAACAAACAGCCATCAACGATGTCAGTCAGCAGATGAGTCTCGAATTCCACTGCTAGCCATCACCTAATGAAGTTTTCTTATTCTTTTGCGTTCTGAGTGGAACTTAGGGCTTCACACTTAAGCTTTGAAGTTTCAGTAGCAGTGGTGTTTTTTACGAGGTGTGTCTGACAGCCTTATGCCCAGCCTTCCATTTCCATAGGGTCCAGTAAGTTGGTGTGAGGATAAATACTTGCCGATGGCATTGGCTGGCAGTCACAATAGATATCGCGAATTGACAGAAGTTAAAATTCATGAGTCATTAGACGGTATCCAAGCTCTCTATGAATCCTGAAAGTGCTAGGTTCGATCACTGGTGGGGATTTAACAGAAGTCCGGTCCCTCTTAGATTTCAGTGGTTGTCTAAATGAAGTCAGTTTGTGACCTGTCCCTGCAAACTAACATTTTTCTTTTCTCTTCTTTCTTCGTTATCCGATAATAATTAAAGTTCATTGCTTTCTGTTGTTATTCAAACCTTAATAATTAGTTAACGTGAAAGGCTAAACAAACAAACGTGAAAATATGCTACATTCCATGGGAAATATTACCTTTGCATTCCTGGTAGTAACCTTTAACTGGGTTATTCACACTCCTGCTCATTGTAACAAACTTCATAAATCTGTATTTAATCTAGAAATAGAGAACTTTCCCTTTTTTTGAAGACGGAGTATGAATTATAAGCAGTCACCTGTCCATTATTAACATCGTTAAGATTTAAATAGCGCACAATTAACTTTTTGTTTCCTTTGCAAATAAAAACAGAATGAAGACCAGGTTAAAACGAAAAAAGTTTACTTTATATATGATTTCTGTAAATTTCCACTTATCATACCTCGGAAGCTCGATTTCAGACACAAGTGGATAAGACACATTGTACAATCCTTGGATCTTAATAAGACTTGATTCAAGCTACAGAAGTCCTCAGCTGTAAATCACCTTTGAGATCATGCTGGATTTCTACAGTGATACACTTTGTGACGTGATATTATTCGGTAGATGGTGACTAACACTGGAAGCTGGGATGTGTATTTCATCCTATTTTTGACTCACCAGCTGGATGTACCGGACATTCTCGGTGAGTGATTTTGTTCCCATTGAGACCCAGTTCCAGCAGCCATTGTTTTAAACATCGAAGCATACTAGAGGCTGACAGGTCAACAGAGTTCGAACATTTCAGATGCAGTCGGAATCAATCAACAGGAATTATATAAAGTTAATTTAGGTAGTTTATCATGTATTGTCATAACTGAGGTTTTTGTTTAAATTGGCACGGTTACTGACAACTGAGATCCCGAGAGAATATTTTAATCTACAAACATTATTAGTGTTTCAAATGGCTTTCTTATAAATCAAGACTAATTAGTTATTTAATTCAATTTGGACCTCCCCGGTGATTGATTGAACTGAAGTGTTCAGCCTCAGGTTAATATGTCGGCTCCTTGTGCAGATGCCTTGACGATGTCTGAGGATTTAACCTGAAGTAAATTGGTGGGTGGTGACTAGCAGCTGAATCCAACAGAATGAGCATTTCGTCATATCCAGGACTCGTCAACTGGCCGGATTCAACTGCATTCCCCAGTAAGTGATTGTGTTACCGTGGCTTCTGTGGACCAATTGGTCTAGTGGATAACTCCCTGGCGTTTGAAACGATGGGTATTGGGTTCGGGCCATAGTGGGAACACCATCACTCATTGGGAAATGCAGGTACGTCCAGTGACGAGTTTCAAGTAGGACGAAATGCACATCCTGGATTCTACTTCTAATCACCAGCATACTGTAGGCTATTAGATGGTTGGAGGCAATCGGCAGGAAGCCTTGCTTTACCTGGGTTTCCTGCTAGTTGGCACTCACCAGTCAGTCAGTAAGGCATATCTGCAACCTTGAAGAAACTCATGTCCCTTCTGAGATTCGAACCCGCGTCCCCCAGTGCTGCAGTGAGTCAGAGACGTTACTACTGAGCTATTCGGGCTCGCGATTGACCTCCTGTAGGACTGTAGTGGATATTTTGAGCCCGAATAGCTCAGTGATAACGTCTCTGACTGCAGCACTGAGTGACGCGGGTTCGAATCTCAGAAGGGACATGAGTTCTTTCAAGGTTACAGATACACCTTGCTGACGAGTGCCAACTGGCACGAAACCTAGGTCCAAGGCTTCCTGCTGATTGCCTTCAACCATTTAATATCATCGAACCAATGTGCACCGTGATGGCGAGCTATCTTGAATGGTAGCCACATTACAAACCTGACTGATCGAATTCAGTCCACACCAAAGAAAGGACTAGACACATCACACTAGTTACTAGTATCCAGTCAAAATATACTTTAGGCTACTTAGAACTGTAGAAAATCATTTAAATATGCGCACAGTAGTTAAAAGGCCTGGGTAATGAAGTGAATAATGGCGTCACCAGAGTTGGTATACGCGTATCCCATAGAAGAGATATCAAGTTGAAGTGAAAACACCACATATTCTGAATAGCTACAGAAATACCTATAAGTGGTTCGTTAGCTATACACCTTATTTACTATGGTTTATGGTATCAAAAGAAGTAGTTGTCGCATAGAATCAGTATTTTTGTTTATTTATATGGTTATTGTTATCTTCTTTTTACAGATAATTCCCTTGGGACTTATTTTATATTCATGTTTAATTAGGTCGACCTTGATTATTCTGTTGCTTCTTTACCGACGCTAACATATTTCAACATTGATAATAAGAATAAGATGGAATTAAATTACTTTGAAAAAAGAAAATAGTATTTCTTTAGAATTTCCTTTTGAATACAATTTAAAATTTGTAAAACTTCATATAAAAAAAGATCAACATTTTTGAAAATTAAGAGTTCAGTTGTTATATGAGTTACAGGACAATAAACAGAAGCGTTTTTATTTAAAAGGTGCACAATCACTGTTCAATTGATGCATCTACTTTTCTGTGTGAATTGTTGTTTTAATCTTCCATTTATTTCCTTGTATCGCAACATGAACTCGAGCGTATTTTTAATTGGTAAGAGGATTTCATTATGAGGTGACATTGGTTAAAGAACCATTGGGGAAACTGGTAGTACTGGACAGATGTTTCGTCCTGGTTTGGGACTCTTCACAGTATGCACCTTCAGAGAAGCCGTGAACAGTAGGGTACATCAGGTCGAAGGGGAGGACAGTTACTCATCGGAGACATTACTAACTGGTCGCGCTGTGTCGTGAATTGGCAGAAGTTGGAATTCATGAGCTGGCTATTGGATCGAGTCCAGGTGGCTTAGTGGTCTACGAGCTTGCTAGCCTTTTAACCAGAGGGTCTTGGGTTCAAACCCTACTAGTGGGTGCGTACCGATGAAGAGTTCCGAACTAGGACGAAACAGTTGCCCAGTACTCCCAGGTTTCCCAATGGTTCTGTAGCTGATGTCAGCTCATGATGAAATCCTCCAACCAGTGAAACAATCATCCCTACATTCCAAAACTCGAATTTTTAATTGACTTTCAACATAGCACCCTTTACATTTAGAGGAAAATGAAGAGAAATTGTCATAGAGTATTGAGTCTTGTTTCAGATAGAATGAAGTTCCTAAATACGATAGACTCTCGGTTGAATATTTTGTTTGAAAACTCTTATTGTGGGAGTAAATATTTTGTAAGAAATTAAGGCTTGAATTCAGTAGTGTTTTAAGATATAATTTTGTTCCTTTGCATTCCGAGTGGAACATAGGGCTTGAAGCTGTCAGCTTTGAAATTTCTGTAGTAGAGGTGTTTTTTGCGTGGTAAGGTTGCTAGCCTCAAGGCCAACCCTAACTCTTTACCGACTTTAATATCAGCTAAGCGAAGTTTACAAGTGAATCGGCTTTGGATTACACCCTGGACCACGTGTGTAATTGTCGAGTATTCCACCGCTGAACCGTCGAACTCAGTAGCTTCAGATTACAAGGTAAGTTTGTAGACAATTTAGCCAAAGGGAACCGAATTTTCAGAAGGGAGTTAATATTACTACATTATTATTAATCATAGGAGAGAAAATGTAGACTTTTTGATAAGGACGGAATGATTAGTTTTTGATCTGAAAATTCATATTCAACTATACCTTTTTCTCACTTATTTCTGTTCCAAGTGGAATATAGAGCTTCACACTTTTGGAGTTTCGGAAGCTGATTTGTTGTTTTACGAAGTAGAATTTCTAGCTTCACACTCAATCTTCCCTCTTTACCAGCTAAACAGGGTTTAGGAGTTTGTCGGTCGGGAATCGAACTCGGGCGGACGCATGATAACTTTATACGTAACAGATTAGTGTTTTGTTGACTTTAAAGTGCTATCAGTTAGTTACATTTACTTGCAAACTTCTAAAAAACATACGATTTACTTTGGAAACTTGGAATAGCTTGGTGAATATACACTATATATATATACATATGTTTATATACATATAATATTCTAGAATAGTCGTCATTAACAATATTGGTGTTTTTAAATACATACTATCTACTTGTTAAGTAAGATCAATGGAATTACAGTTCACGAAAGATGCATAAATCATAATAAGCATAAAATGTTATAGTAAATAGAGTGTCGAGTAAAATTAGGGAAATTCCCACAACAAATGGAGGATTATTAGAACCTTGGTGGCCAAAGTGAGGACAGTGTCTGAACCAGCTTCTTTTGGATACATAATTTAGATGTTTGACTGTGGATCCCAACAGCCAGCCTCAGCAATATGTAGGAGACGAACTCTTGAGGTAAAGTTAAGATTGGTTGGTATGCGGTAGATGACTTTGAAAGCCTCATCAACATCAATCTTGTGTTCTGTATCCACAAGATGAGATAGAACAGAGCTATGAATGGACTTTGTTTGTCCTTTACTTAACCACTGTGCAGGGTGATGTTCGGAAATTTGACGAGAAACACGCCTAATTGTACGGCTTATGTAACTGGCTCCACAGAAGCAGTCAAATTTGTAAATACACATGGAAGAGGCGAAATAAGGCAGTTTATCTTTTACTCCCGAACGCAAAATAGGGGTGGTTTCGAAGACACAGCGTAATTCAGCAGCACTGAATGCTGTTTTTACCGCCGTATTCCTTAGGCGTTTTGTTAATATTTCTCTGTTATAATCCCCGAAGAAATGAATTTGTAGGATTACGGCATTTTTCGGGAATGTTGGTACTTTGGTCTGCCTTATCTACAACCAGATGAGGAATAAAAGTTCTTCGATGAATTTATTATACTTCAAGGACTTCATCATACTTGTTGATACGGTGAAGTACTGGGACCAAGATTTAATTGAAAGTGAGGTTTAGTCGACCAAAGTCTAGCATTTTAAAATGTGTGTTACAGACTATGTGATCATAGTGAAAGTGAAAATTTCACTTTCAATGTTTCTCCTAAGAAACATTAATCAAAGTGTTCACAAAACTCGACTTGTTACTTGAATGTACTCATGAGAACTTATAGAGTTTTATTAAGCGTTGTGAAGACAGCAATAGAGCTCTTGAAGCTAATGAGCCAGATGAACGAATTCTACGACAAATTAAATATAACCAGTCTCGTTATTTCGACTGTTATTTTATTGGTGAATTCCTGAATATAAAATAAATAGAGCCTGGGCACTCTGGTAGAGTATAATTCCATTATAGAGTGAATTTATTTCATAAAAGCATACACAGTGATGCAGTAATATTTACTGATGACGTTTCCAGTACAATTTATTTCTCATATTCATCAAATCAAGGCATTCACACATCGACTTTCAAACCTCGTTTATATAATTCCATTATTTATTATCCTTTGGTTGTATTGGTGTTAATATTTTCCATATCTCTGGTACTGGTATTGTGTCATCCCTGTATCACATATAAGGCTTAGATTCGATGTATAAGGGATATGGCTTGTATTCATATTGTAAAGTTGTACCTACAACAACTGTGGTCAGATATACCAGAACTGATGGATAAAAACGATACCTGTCTCAGAACAGTAATTTATAACTCACATTTGTTTTCCTTATGTTCAAGAAAAAGCAAATTAAATATTTTACAAAATCAAGGTGGCTAAAATCTACAAATACACACTTAAAGGATAAATTATCTGGCTTATAAACCGCAGAAAATAGTGAAACCTATCATCTTGGTTTACCCAGTTACAAGACAACAGTGCATTATAAAAGATCAGAGACAGAGTACATGAAATGAAATTTGCCACATGTTCAGGTAGGCTATACTGTTTTATAAGTAAGGCAATTATTCGCGAAACCCTGATCCAAGCATGTTGATCTCATCGAACGTCATTTTATCAAGTGATTGCACAGAAGAACACCAAGAAAATATGTAATTTGTTCTCAAGGTTTAGTGGTTCTGTAGACTAACTCATCATATACTCTAGTACCTTCAAATTTCTGGCAGGAAGTGTCTAGAAATAAATTTGAGTAATCAACAACAAGAGGTCCCCAAGGGTCCCCAAATTCCTTACCTCAACCAAATAAAATGGTGAAGAGAAGTTAAGGACACCCTTAAAAATAAAAACTGCAACAGAAACTTCAAGCCCTAGCTTGAAGCCCTATGTTCCACTGGAACGTGAAGGAAAAAATGTAAACAACAAAAAATGCTTGCACTCTCTGGATTTCTGTAAGAAAATCCTGACATTAGATCTATCACTAGATGTTCGCTAAACTCATAAAAGGTTTGGGATAATTACATTTGACTGATCGATCTAAAACTATCTCTACAATTGCAGATGTTAAAATTTTCAAGGAGTTGTTTTGTAGAGGTTTGATCTGTTTCAAGTTTGACGGCAGAGTGCTATCAGGTAGAGAACCACTGAAAACCAGGGAGTACTGGACAGATGTTTTCTCCTAGTTTGGGACTCATCTGCAGTGTGCACTCACTGCCAGGGTTCAAACCACCGACTTTTCAGCTACAAGGAAAGCTTGTAGACCATTGAGCAACAGGAACCCGACTTAATGGTCAGCCCGTGAATTCTAACGTCTACTAATTTGCGAATTTAGCGCAACTGCCACCAACCAGTGTCATCGGTGAGTATTTGTTCTCACTTCCAACCGTGTGGGTCCCACTGGTCACGACTTCTCACTAAAACTTCAGGTAACTTTACCGTGCAGCCAGTCACTAGGGAGCATGAGATTCATTTACAATAGTTGGTTTGTAAGGATAATTATAAAAAAATGTTTAAGCATATATGTATTTTGGGTGATTTCTCACCAGGCCTTACACAGGCAAAATATATTAATCGTAGACATTTGAAATCAATGTGGTTAATTGAATTAAAGTTCAGACACGTGAATTCGGGGACAACGACCGAAGATTAAATAATCATATTAAAACAAGGATAAATTCACACAGACGTTTATGAAATCTAGGTTATTAGTGGTGCATACTAGTTGGGGTAGAGAGGAAAATAACTATCGTCTTATAGAGATTAGATAATAATATAATGAAAATTAAAAAAAGTTGTGTAACTGAGACTAACATATCTAGCTATAGAACAGAACAGTTACCAGGTGTTACTGGGAGAGATAAGTATTCCACTTTGATAGGGAAGGCTATAGAGATAAGGTCGGAAAGTATTTTACGACAAATGCCTCAATTATGTTAAGCAACCAGAGGCGTACAAATCTAGGGAACTGTGGTTGCAGCTTGTATAGAATTACAGAGACTGAAGTTTTATCACTCTTGTACTGCGTATCGATTAGGTATGTCAGTATGAAACTCCTCAGTGACTTTTAAACTAATTTTCCGAACCACGTTGGAAAACACTCAAGAAGGCGATGGTAGGCTTACCGAGTCATCCTACCTTTGTAACTGTCTTCAGAAAAGCAGTGGCGCAGCCTCATTAGCTTATCCTTCACCTGTGTTGAGATTATACAACGAGTGGTGAATTTTAAACATAGTTTCATGTCAAAGAATGTTGCGGCTATTGATTTACTAAGTTTCACTGCCAGTAATTCAGCAGCCGCATCTTTTTTGAACGAAAAAGACATGTACGTATATATATACGTTTCTTCTGCACCATTCGCAGGCATTTTCCTCTATCTCCTCATGAAGACTTTAAAAAGTTTCACTGGATATCCATTCTCGTGTAATGAGCTTTTCATTTCCTTTATATCTTTGTTTAGAGTGTCGGCTGTATAGATACTGCTAACATCAGAGTACTGATGAAACCTCGTTTGTATGCAAGGGGAACAAATCATCTGGAATGGATGCATTTTATTATATAATTGCAAAGCCTGATGAGAAATTACCAAAAATATGTTTTTACGTACGGTGTGTGTTGTCACAAGTCGCTTTGAATTCCAGAGTCTCTTAATTACTTACAACAGTGCAGAGTTTCCAGACATATTTGCAAGAAACAGTTGCAAGAGGGACTGTTCTTCCACGAAGATAAATGGTAACTATTTGGATTTGAAACCAATCGGAGTAAAATTCGATGATCAACATCTCCTTTCATAATCTTGGTCAAGTGACATTCATGCTGTTCACATAACTTGGTAAATAATACAGAGGAAGGATTGAATCAGTAATAGAAATCCATACTCATGACTACACAAAACAAACAAATGTAACCCGATCTGAATGTAAGATTTTAGTAGCATTCCTACACATCTTGTTTAACAGCTTCCTTTGGGTGGATAACATATCTAAATAAAGTGTGATTAAATGTACTAACCGCTGGTTCATAAACAATGATTATGTCTTTCCAAATTAGATAAGTTTATTTCAAATATCACACAGTGATGCAATGATGCGGTATTAATAACTGGATGACAAGGTTTCGAGCATAAATTATTGTCACTCATAATCACATCAATTTTGTCATATATATATAAATATATATAAACTCAACAATAGATGGAATCCAATTGACTTCTGAGTTAGAAACCTAACAGGGTGAGTTGGCCATGCTAGACTAGACTGTAGAATAAAACGAAAACAAGATTGTGGTTTAGATACTAGCATTTATGGGAAATCAAACACTCTAATAAATACTTATACTTTAATTCATCCCATCCAGAATAAGTGAAGATAGGTTTAGTTAAGTGTCTCTATAATCGGGCCAAGAGCCTAACTAGTAAGCCAGAAGACTTAAATAACGAAATCAAACAAGTAAAGAAAATATTACCAGTGAATAAATACCCACCGGGATTTATTCAGAAATATATGAAGAACCATAGAAAAACTAAGATTAGCAGTAAAAATGATGGAAATAATATAGAATTCAAAGCCTCTGCATCACTACAGTATAAAGAAGGAACGTCAGAGGCATTGCGTAGGAATTTCAATGAGGCTGGAATTAGAGTGACACTTAAACAAATCAACAAACCAGCTCTAGCAGAGATGAACTTTGTCGTCTTAACGACCTGACAGATCCAATTAAGAAAAATAATATAATTTACCAAATCCCATGTAATGACTGTCACTGATGTCCATTACATAGGTCAGACTAGCAGATCGGGATCAACTACATTATTGGAACATAAAAATTTAACTGGCTAGATCTAGAATAATTGACCCTGCTAAGTTAAACAACCTAGAAAAAACTTAACCATTGGACTGCATTCACTTGCATGTAATTACAGAATAGTGTGGAACAGGGTGAGAGTATTTAATGTAGTTATATGAGGAGAGAGAGAGGTTAATCACAGGCTTTGTTCATCAATTCAACACCTCACACATCGGAATGACAACGCCTACATCGGAGATATGAAGGGTGATAAAAAACAACAAAGGGAAGTTGGAGAGACAGAATAGAGAGAAAATATATACAGGATAAATTGTGAAGCCATGTAAATAAACTGATATGATTATGAGTAGCGATAATTTATGCTCGAAACCTTGCCATCCAGTTACTAATGCTATAACACTACGTGATATTTGAAATAGTTGGTTAGAGGATTTCATCACGAGCTGACATAGGATAGAGAGAACAATTGGAAAACCACCATGGAGTACTGGACAGCTGTTTTGTCCACCTACTTTAGGACTCTTCATCAGCATGCACCCACCGGGGTTCGAACCCAGAACCTCCTGGTTACAAAGCAAGCTCGTAGACCATTGAGCCACTGGAACTCGATCCAATGGCTGTGTGGTTCTAGTGGGAAGCCGTGACCAGTAGGGTTGAAGGTAGGGCAGTAACTGATCGAATAACACACTACGAAGTGGTCGCACTATGTTATAAATTGGCAGAAGTTGGAATTTATGGGCTGGCCATTGGATCGGGTCCCAGTGGCCCTAATGGTCTACGAGCTCGTCTTGTAACCAGGAGATCTGGGGATCATAGCAGCTAGCTGATCGAAATTTTAAGTTAAAACCACGATCACTGGGAAAAATTATAAGTATTTTTGAGATTTCTATGGAATCTATGAGAGTTTTAAAGAATCAGCATTAATTTTTCAAACTGTTCGATATAAAGTTTAGGAATGTATAAGGCGCCAATTTTTGTCAATCCCGATGAAGTCTATCAACTCACACGTGAGTGAGTGATAAAGTGTGTAAGAAAAATAGAAATACGGGTGTCTATGAGGAAATTTGAAGCACTCAGAGTAAAGAACAAGATTCGAATTTTTAAGACTAACTTCAAGTCAATTCTTCTATATGGTTCAGAGACTTAAAGAGCCACCAGAAGCAATTCCAACAGGCTACTGAAATCTTTTACCAGCAGTTACCTTCACTGACTCAATACTGAAGATCAGGTGGTTGGTCTGAAAGGATAAGCGATGAGTAACTCTGGTAAGTAACGAACCAACCAAGAACCTATTGTCCGACAAATTAACAAAATGAAATGGTGATGTATTTGGCAGACACTAAGGAGACCATTAGGTGACATTGCTTGCCAGTCTTCTGAGTGGAACCTAAATGAAGATCAATAATAATATGATATGATAATAATATGATAAGCAAACGAAGTTCTTTATGGTTTCTTCGAAGTGTTGTTGCCAACGCAACAATAAGAATCTAGTTCTGAACTCAAATACAGGCTGTTATCAATCTAGAACTATCGGAGTAAGTATTGACTCTTTCATTTCAGTCCTGAGCACCTCGAAATTTTAACAAAACAGTTCGGATCATACTTCTTCAAATCTGAGAATCTATCGCAGTTAACATGTTAAATCCTGAATTGTTTATACAGAAGAAGCTTGTTCAGTCGCTGAACTTAAAATATCCCAACGCCTTACGCGTGATTATTGTTAATCCTAATTTTTTTAAATATCTCATCATTTTCATCCCTCTCCACTACTGCGTTTTCACTCTCCATGACGCCGATTTTAACCTGACCCTCTTTCAATTTTAGTTGAATTCCAGTCAATCCTGTCAATTATGTTGCGTCATTCAGTTGACTTGTCTAATTTCATTTTAGTTTCTACCAGAAGAATGTTTCCTATATTCTGTAACTGTTATCGAAAACTTCCTATTTTAACGACACATCTTGTGATCGTACAGTTTGAATGACTCGTCACTGAATGCCTCATCTTTTATATATGACTTAATGGGGATTTTTAAAGCAACGTTTTAATTTTTACGAACTAGTCTGGTGTTTTTTGAGGTCAACTTCGATACTAACTATTGGCTTATTAATATATAAGTGATAATAGAACCATCTCATTTTGATTGAGCACTCATCCTATGATCGCGTAGCTACTTCTGTCTGCCTAATTTCTTCTATAAATTCTAGAATATCCCTTTCCACGAACTATAAGGACGTCTCTACTTTAGTTATGTCTTCTAATTGTTTTAAGTGATAACTTTATTTGTTTTATTATTTAGGTTATCTGACAAAATAAATTTATCTAACTTTGTAAAAACTGTTTTAATTGTGTCATTTAAGTTTTTTAGGGTGAATGATTACATGAAGGATTTATTCTCATTTAATCGTGCGTATAAACCTTGCATAAGGAAAAAATATTACTTTATATCATTTCGGAAATACAGGTTACGTATTCAGGTGGTGTTTTAACTCATTACAAAAATTTTTAAGGTGTTTTTTATCGGTCAAGCTGGGCAAAATTTATGCGCTTTAAGTAATCCAAGTAGTGTCACGCAATCTGAGATCATTGGATAACTAGTGTTTTTTGAGGAAGCTATTGGCGTCGGTGGCGTAGCGGTTAGGACGCTCGCCGACCATGCACATGGTCCAGGGTTCGATCCCTGGTCACCGACGCACTCCTTTACCTCGCTAAGCCAGATATAATGTTGGTGAAAAGGAAAAGTTGGGCATGAGGCTAGCAACCCCATCCTGTAAAATAAATACCGTTGCAGAAACTTCAAGCCACTAGCTTGAAGCCCTATGTTCCACTGGGGAACGTGAAGGCAAAAAATCGGCCTTCTATACGTTCGCATCTAAGTATATGATACAAACTTTCCTCCATCTTTTACATCATACTCATAGCCCTGTTAAATTGTGATGTAAACGTCGGGGTTATCAGTTTGCACCATCTACTGCAGTAAGCTTCTTACGTTGGAGTTTATAGACTTATAGACTGATCATGATGAAAGTGCTTCCACACAACGGAGTCCTTGAAATGAAGGAAAGAACAAGACGAGTCTTTCTACTATTACCGATAACGAAAATGGATTGTGGTTGACTAGTTCATGTGGGAATTTCTGGGAAGCATGAACAGTGGAACATGTTAAGCCAACGAGAAGACCCTAGAAGATTTGGACGATTTATGTCTAATGTCACACAAACTCAAAGACTGACGGATGAAAATCAACAAGCTGGTACAAGACGTGAGCAGCAAAGACTGGACTTCAAATGAACACATAGAAGACTGAGTCGATAAAGATATAAGAATAGGAACTGGGCACTTTGGTAGAGTATAATTCCATCATGGGGGAAATTTATCTGATAAAGTCTCATAGTGTTTTACAGTAATATTTACTGATGACGTTCCGAGCGAAATTTATTACTCATAATCATATCAGGGTACTCGAAAAACCTGCCGACTTCGTTTATATAGTTTCATTATGTGATGAAGATACCGCACTGATCAACAACAACAATTACCAATCACCATCAATGGGAGAAACTTGCAGGAGGTAAGCTCTTTCAGTCATCTAGAAGGCATTGTTTCAACTACAGGAAGCAGCACAGATGAGGACGTCAAGTCTAGAAAGTATCAGAAAAAACAAAAGAGCTGTTCATTAATCTGAAATCAGTGTGGAAACCTATGACATTCAGCAGAAAAAACAACATTCATGTCGATTATGTCAGTGCTTATATATTATTCAGAGACTTGGTGCATGTATCTCCGGAGATGCTTCGAAAACTGATTTCTTCGCTGCCCTTGAATCATTACTCAAATCATCAAACTTCAACGAGGAAACACAGGAAGAGATACGCCAAACAATTGTACCAATGGTCAAACAGAAAAAACAATACACACAACTCATTTCTCAAGAACTAAAGGCCCTCAGAAAGCTGAAAAATAGGAACGAGATCGTCATTCTACCAGCTGACAAAGGAAGAACAATAGTAGTCATGAACGGAAAAAAATACACAAGGAAAGCTGAAGAACTACTCGAAAACGAAGATGCATATCAACAACTCCCAACAAATCCCATACAAACATTGGACAACCGCATCCAAAGGACCTTAAACAAGCTCAACAAAACTGGACAGATCACATAACAAGACCAGTGGCGAATGAAATCCGATTCAACGGCAGACCCAAAATACACAAGCCAAATATCCCGTTACGACCAATTGTATCACTCCCAGGAACTCCAGCATATAATTTATACAAAGAATTATACAGAAAACTGAAACACCTAACGGAATCTTGTGATCACTCCATCAACTTGGTGCATGTATCAAGAAAAGGGACTTCCAACAAGCTACTGCAATCGTTTATCAGCAGCTGCCTTCGCTGGTTCGATATTGAAGATCAGATGGCCGACCAGAGATTATATGCAACAAGGAACCCTGGGAACGAACCAACCAGTTACCTATATCCCAACAAATATTCAGAATGAAATGGAGATAGATTGTCACTGGCTGAGGAAGTCTTTGAGTGATATTACACGCCAGGCAGTCGAATGGAGTCCGAATAGGAGGCAGCAAGTTGGCTGTGAGTCCGAGTGTGACTTGACCAGGTGACTTGGGCTTAATACCCATCGTGGATCCAGCTAGTAAGGACTGCAGACAACAAGGTGAAATGGCAATGTCCTGCTGAAGCCCAATGCTCTACTAGGAATCTAAGGGAATAATAATGATAATGAATATAATAATACATAAGCATTGAGGCTTCAGATCTTCGAATGTAAACATTTTTATAATTGGGAAAAATCCAGTCCTTATCGATTCTGCATTTTCCGATCTCTATAGAATTCTTACTTTTTTCAAGCAGGATCAGAATATTATTTTTTTTCAGTTGTCAATAACAGTATTAAAATAACATTAATCATAAAGTAAGCGATCTATTCAGTTGTTATTTTAATTATATATGTGCAAAAGGAAGAAACAAAAGAAGAAGAAAATCTCATCCCTCTGTTTTAACTTTGTTTATCTGTTCTAAAATCATCAATAGAAAATCCAAAAACAGAAATACAAAGAGAACTAATATTCAAGTGCTGGTTTGAAGGGATTTAACTGATTAGTTTCAGGACTTCATTGTTAGCTGACATTGGTTGGAGAACCATTGGAAACCACAAGAAATGCTGGACTGTTGTTTCTTCCTAGTTTGGGACTCTTCGGCAGTACGCACCTGCAGGCAGATGTCGAACCAAGTACCACCTTCCAGTTACAAGGCGAACTCTTAGACCATTAAGCCACTGGCACTCGGTCCAATGGTTTGTGGATTCCAGCTTCTGCCAATTCACGATATAGCGCTGCAGCTAGCCAATGTCATCAGCTAGTATGTGTTCTCACACCCAACCAGACGGGTTCAACTGCCCACAACTTCACACTAGGATGCAGGTAACTACGTGCCAGTGTAAGGCATTTTGCTAACGAGCATCAGATTGATATTCAGGTAGTGGTTTGAAGGGATTTAATTGGTTTCAGCACTTGAACATGAGCCAAAGTAGGTTAGAGAACTACTGCAGAAAAAATAATTGATATTCAAATATTGATTTGTAGGGATTTGATTGAATAGTCACAGGATTTCCTCATGAGATTACATGGGTAAGAGAGAACTACTGGAAAACCAGCTGGGAGTACTGAACAGTTGTTTCGTCCCAGCGCCAGGGTTCGCACTCAAGACCTTCTGGTTATAAGGCGAGCTAATAGATCAGCTAGTAGACGAGCACCACACTGCCATATCATGAATTATCGGAAGTTGGAATTCATGGACTGGCCATTCTATCGATGGGATCCCAGTGGCTTAATGGTCTACGAGCTCGCTAGCCTTGTAACCAGAAGGTCCTGGGTTCATCCCCCCGGCGGCGTGTGTACTGACGAAGAGTCGCTAACTAGGACGAAATAGCTGTCTGGCATTAATCCCTGGTGGTTTCCAATGGTTCTTTGACCGATGTCAGCTCATGATGACATCCTGTAACTAAAATTTTATTATTTTTACTCATGAGATAACTTTTGTTTTTGACTACTCTAGAGAAAACTGCTTCAAAATCATGAATTTCGGAATCTACTTCCAATGGGAACAGTAGTGACTTGATTACGCTTAATGTGAAATAAGAGGAGTCACACATTTTGAATGAATGAATGCATGCGCTTACTTTAATTAAGCGCATGTCGTGCATCACTTTTTTTACATTACCTTGAAACCAGAAATCAAGAAATATTTTTGTTTTGATGATTGTTTAAATTCTTTTGAAATTATATCCTTGACAAAACAAATTCCAACTTGGTTTATTATCTATGTATCCGCATTTGAAATATAGAGCTTAACGGCAATGAATTAGCTGCACGAATTCTCAAGCTGAATATCCTTGTTTATTCTTCTGCAAAAAGTACTGATCTTCAGTATTAGTAAACACGCGAGAATTCGAAATTGTTGACGCTTTGTTTCTTTTCGGTCTTCTCATTTAAACACGGATTAAATATGGGATACTATTTTACCAGTATAACAAACCTTGTACATTTAATGTTTACGCTTATTGTGTTAGTATAGTTGTTGACATTTTCAACTAATCACACTTCAATTTCAAACAGAAACATCTTATACAAATATAAGTCTTCTTAGACGAGCAAACTCTTTGATAACGGATGAGAAAGAAAAAGAAGAAGAAATATCAAACATCACTGAGACTCTCAAGCAAAACAAATACCCAAGGAACTTCATCTACAAAATCAACACTTACATTAAATGGGGTCGAAAACGTATTCCGGAAACATGGACCTCAACAGTTGTCATTCCAATATAGGGCAGAGATGTCAGACGATATCAGAAGAGTACTCAATAAGCACCACATCAGAGTTTTCTTCAAAACATCAGACACACTGAGAAACAAGCCTGTCCATATAAAAGACCAAATCCCTAAGGACTCTCTTCATAATTGTGTTTATAAATTAAAATGCGTGGAATGTGATGCGATTATACATCGGACAAACATCACCAAAGAGAAATCAAAATCAAAAGAAATGAACACCGTAGAGCCACATCTGTTCGACTACCCAGAAATCCAGTTGAACTAGAAAAGCTTCAAAAATCATCAGCCGGCCATAGGTCTACACGCTGTAGAATCAGGCCACAAAATTGATTTTGACAATATTGAAATAATCCGGAAAAATCTCAGAAATCACAAAGAACATCTAATATCAGAAGTACTTCACATCAAGTGGAATCAAAATTTCATACAACTGGTTCCCTTGATAAATTTCGATAAAGAAAGGAAGACGAAATTTGCAGTATAAAATGATATCATTCTATTTCACAGGTTCTCATCAGCTGCAGACTACCTGAAATTACAATGGTTATACAAATGATAATAACATACTTTAATGTTTGAGTAGTAGCAGAGAAGAGATAAAATTGACGCATCCAAAAAAGAATGAAAGCATTACAATTTTTAGTTTAAGTTATCATCACCAATTTATACACTTTCATAGTTAAAAAGAGGGGGGAGGGGTAAGACAGAAAACAGAAAAATTGATTAACAGAAACAGTGTTAGCTTGTAGGTTCACAGAGCAACTCCGAAAAAACAAAGGCGGTTACAGTTTATGAGATTAAGATTTGTTCAGTGAGTTGAGATTAGTGAATTAGATAACTAATTGTTGTAATCATCTCGTAGAGATTTCTAAGTCCTTCAAAATATTAAATAGACAAAGGACAGCAAATTTACTACGATTTGCCGAAGCAATCGCAATCAAACGATTCAAACCAGCCAGACTTCTGCATACAGAAAGAGAGTGTGATTAACCTCTCACTCCCTTGGTAACTGAATTTTAATTTTGATTACATCTATTAGTTATCTAATTCACTAATCTCAACTCACTGAACAAATCTTAATCTCATAAACTGTAACCGCCTTTGTTTTTTCGGAGTTGCTCTGTGAACCTACAAGCTAACACTGTTTCTGTTAATCAATTTTTCTGTTTTCTGTCTTACCCCTCCCCCCTCTTTTTAACTATGAAAGTGTATAAATTGGTGATGATAACTTAAACTAAAAATTGTAATGCTTTCATTCTTTTTTGGATGCGTCAATTTTATCTCTTCTCTGCTACTACTCAAACATTAAAGTATGTTATTATCATTTGTATAACCATTGTAATTTCAGGTAGTCTGCAGCTGATGAGAACCTGTGAAATAGAATGATATCATTTTATACTGCAAATTTCGTCTTCCTTTCTTTATCGAAAAATCAACACTGACATTAATGTATGGTCGAAAACGTACTCCGGAAACATGGGCCTCAACAGTTGTCATTCTATACAGAGCGAATACGTCAGACGATATCAGAAGAGTGCTCAATAAGCACGGCATCACAGTTTCTTTCGAAACATCAGACACACTGAGAAACAACCTTGTCCAAATAAAAGACCAAATCCCTAACGAGTCGCTATCTACTTGTGTCTACAAAATAAAGTGCTTGGAATGTGATGCGATTATACACCGGACAAACATCACCAAAGAGAAATCAAAATCAAAAGAAATGAACACCGTAGAGCCACATCTGTTCGACTACCCAGAAATCCAGTTGAACTAGAAAAGCTTCAAAAATCATCAGCCATATGTCGTCTACACGTTATAGAATCAGGCCACAAAATTGATTGTGACAATACTGAAATAATCCAGAAATATCTCAGAAATCACGAAGAACATCTAATATCAGAAGCACTTCATATCAAATGGAATCCAAATTGTCTGAATAAGAATGATGGACTAAAACAAAATTTGACCTGGTTACAACACACACACCCCTCCCCATGAAATGACAAAATCAACACGAATATGATTGATAAGCAATTTCATTATGTAAACACACGCTGCTTTTAGAATTTTATACACTTATCAATTCCAACAATATACATTTGGTTTTGTTATCTTTACCAATTGGCCAAATTGATAAAGTAAAAATGAACTCATTCTGAAGAATGAAGATTAAGTTGTTATACATAAGCTGAGATTTTGTAAATTCTGGTTTAATAATACTTTGATAAAGCTATTAGCGGCAGCATTAAATAGCGAAACGTCAGTGAAAACAATATCGTTTTGTTTTTCATTCATTGAGAAATACAGAAAGCCTTTATTATAATGCATATCATATACCCAATGCCCAAATGTTTTCAAACTGTGAAAAGTGAACTTGGTTTGAACATATATAAATGGATTCACTTCATTTAATGAGAATTTTGTCAGTCAAACAGAGCCTGGATTGTTGAACGAACAAATAGTAATTGTGACAGTTTCTTCATATACTTTAAATCATGAGTTCTTAAGTTTTATTGTGATGTAGTTGCATTCACTGAGTTTAGTGATCTAATTGCGGAGCTTTCATTCTCCTTCTAAACGAGATCGCTTGAGCGTAAGCTTCATTACAAAGTAACCTTATTTGAATTTTCTATGGGTGAGATAGTTGTATCTCCTAAAGACCTTCGGCCTGATCGACTATTGATTCTCATCCTTATTGGTCATTTTTTCTGACTTGGAATTCTACTTCTTTTGTAATGTATTATTACTGTTGTTTCCTTTAATTCCTAGAGGAACATAGGGCTTCAACCGCACGTCCTCAGTGCGTTCGGTTCTTCACCAACGTTTTCACCTGGCTCCACGTCTGCCCACATGCCTTCACCTCCTCTTCAGATGACCTCCTCCATATCACCCTAGCACTGACGACCAACTCGTCGCTTCCCTTTCGGGTTACACTCAGGCTATAGTCTGGCGTGTGAAGTCACTTGATGGTTTTCTCAGAGTATGGCCAATCTACCTCCATTTCTCCCAGCATATTTTTTTCACAATCGGTTCCTGGTTGGTTCGTTCATCGCCAGAGATCTTGTTTGTTGATCTTTTCTGGCCGGTCATCCAATCTTAAGTAGTACTGAACGAAGACAGCTGAAGTTTGCTCGAAGTGACCTTCTTGACGCTGTGGTGTGTTTTAGTTCTTTTGAATAATTTTTGTACACAGTTTCTTTTGGTGCCCTGTTGAATCATTGCTGTCGTAGCCGAGTATTTGGTCTATATGGATTGATTTCCTGAATACGTGTGTTTCTAGACTTTCTGTCTTTGTTCTCATGACTAGAACATCTAAGAACGGAATTTTGCTATCTGATTCTTCTAATCTTTTGAGGATTTGATGTCTTGAAGCAAGTTGCTGATTAATTTGCGGGCATATTCTTAATCATTCCTTCCAATCATGACAAATGTGAAACGTTCTTTGGATAGATTGTGTGTTGGAATTCCTGGTAACGAAATGATTAATCGTAGGGAAATATCTGGTTTATGCAGCTATGTTATCTTTCAAGTTTATAACATGACAGTAGGAAGGACGGCTGATTGTATAACAAAAGAGGTAATTCCACACAGTTTTTTCCCTCTTATGAATTTGAATAAAGCTAGAACAACAGTTTTTGCAGAATAAGAAGATGGTACCATCATTTATTTCATTGGCTTCTCTTCAGCTGCTCACAGCCTAAATAAATTATTATTAAGTTGGTGTACTGAAAAGTTTAAAAATATTTTTACAGGGTTCTAAATGATTTCAGTTGACTGGAGGTTCCGAACTTAGTGAGCAGTGCTCAGAAAACTACACATACATAGCTTTTGCAATGGGAGTTCAAGTTTAAACAAAAAAATGTATACATACATTGGTAAGGGCGTTACATAATAAAGACGAGATATGTGTAGGATGATGGTTAACTAATAAATTGGGTGAAGAAACACACAAAAGCAATGAATCACGTTCAAGGTCACCAGGAGAGATGACTAATATACTTATGGAGAAATCTAAAAGCTCACTTCAAATTATATTATGCGCTGAAGATGTTGCCTAGTAGGGGTAATGAAAGCTTCGCAAATAAACCATCCAGCTCAAAGAACACAAGTACATCAAAATTATCCACCTGATCTACAAATCTTCTCCATCATATATAAATCGTACGTGGGTGACAGTCTACTGAGTTCAACTCAAATCATAGAAACAAGAGACAAGCAAAATTACACCATGTCAAAGAGGGGTGGGGCTAAAACCAAAGATTACGTAATCAAATGAAAGAGAGAATAAAGACGTCCAGTTACCAGGGCAAGGAAAGACTGATAACTGCTTCTTTCTGAGCACATAAATCGGGTTCCAGGCGTTTGATAGAGATTGCTTCTGCAAACTTGAGGAGAATTGAGCTTTTTCGTCTATTGAAAATTTTAAAGGATTTTGCGATTTCCACTTCATGACCGGTAACAAGGAGATGCCTGGTAATGGCACTATTGTAAGCGTTTGTCCCCTTGAGACGTAGGCTTTTCGGTACATGTTTAGAAAATTGGAGGTGTGCCCTTCTTTCTGTTCTCCCAGTGTTATTCTCAATGATGTTGAATGTGAATAATCAATCGATAACAAGAAATTTAAGATAAACTCTGAAACAATGTTTCTTTCTTTGAATGTTTAGACAGAAGTTTACTATTATTCTAATCAAGCCACCATAAATCCATTTGATGGATTTTAGAAAACGTTTACATCCATTTTAAATATATTTGTGTAAATTATTACTCCCTTGTGTTCCGAATGGAACAAAGACCTTCAGAAGAACATCATTTCACTGTGTTTTCTACAGTCCTTTTCTAGCTGACTCCACTATTGCAGATAAACTTTCATTTCCTCCTCACAAGACCCCCTGTGCGTTACCCTCCGACACACGCCCAACTTGTCGTATTCCATTTGGTTTCCACTCAGAGAGCTCTTTCGCGATATCACTCGACAGTCTTCCCAATTTATTTTCAATCCATCTCGATTTCTTTCTGCACATTTGTTGGGTGATGCATCCTTAGCTGGTTTGACTCTAGAGTTCCTTGTAGCTTATCCTTTCTAGTCATCTGATTCTCCGTATGGAATGGAGGGAATCGTTGGTGGAATTCTGCAGTAGCCTGCTGGGGATACTTTTCGTAACGTGCACTTTAAGTCTCTGAAGCAAATAGAAGTACTGATACGACATACGTGTTGAAAATCTGAATCTTGTCCCTTATACTGAGTGTAGCAGATTTCCACACTGACTTCAGCGTAGATTGAAGGTCTTTCCTGCTTTCATGATACTAGCTGACTCTGAAATCCTGACCCTCATCCTCATGTGGTGCAAACCATGTACAGTAAAGCTACAGAGATGATTTCCTTTAAGTGTCTCCGGATGATGGTGACTGGTTCTTGCTGTAAATGAAATTATTTTTGTGTAGAATACACCTTAATTCAAATTCGTAATTCACAAAACAATTTGCGAATTGCAGTTAGTACAAGTAGAGGTGAAATCTCACCTCAGTTTTCTTTGGAAATTGAAATTACTTAGATCACAATATGTGACTTGCTTGACTCCATAAATGCCGATCAAAAATGCAAGCGTAAACGCGTGATACCATCTGGCGTTTAGATAACTTTGATCTGTCTAAAAAGCACTACTTGTTGGCGTTAGTGGTAACAACCAGTAGTGCACATATGAAATTTTAAGACGCACTCCTTAGGACTTTCTTTTTTGCTGTTCATAAAGTTGATTAAAAGTCAGGTATTAAGTATTTTCTGTGATTATATCACTGAAAATCTGCCCATTAGTGTCAATACTATTGTTTCCTTGGGTTCCAAGTGGAAAACAGGGCTTCAACAGCACGTCTACACTTCCTATCTTCAGACGACCCCAGGATTGGTTTGTCATCTCCTCCTCGCACGATCTCCTCCATGTCACCCTAGAGGCGACAGTGCACTCGTTTCTCATTCAGGTTCCACTCGATCGATGGCCTGGTGTGCAATGTCATTCGATGGTCTCCTCATTGTGTGCCCAATCCATCTCCATTTCCTCCTATATATTTATTGAACGATAGGTTCTTGGTTAGTTTGTTCACGGCAGCTTCTTATTGCTAATTCTCCCTAGCTGGCCATTTGATCCTCAATATGAAGTGAAGGCAGCTGTTGATGGAAGTCTGCAGTGCGTTGGAAATGCTCATCGTAATGAGTAGTGCAAGTTTCTGACCCATATAGAAGAACTGACTGACTTGACATTGTCGTTGAAAATCCGAATTTCTTCCATTATGTTGAGTGACAGCAGGAGATTTCCAAACTGGTTTCAGGTTGGTGAAGGCGTATCTTGCCTTTACAATTTTGGCTAGCTTCGACATCTTTATCTGTTCCGCCTGTGGTTGAGACCGTGCTTCCTAGCCGGATAAGTGAAGGAAGAGGTCTCTTTCGAATTTCTCCCGTTGATGGTGATTAGTGCTGTTTGTTGTCAATGCTGATTGGTTGTATTCATCATCTTGGTCTTCTCTATTTTCACTTGGAGTCCTGTCCTCTCTTATTTTTCTAGCCGGTCTCAAACCCTGGAAAAGAGTGTGGTTGGGGTGTGGGATTAGTGAACCTACCCCCTAAAATCAATCAAACTGCTACAGAAACTTCAACGCCCAGGAAAATATTAAGAACACCTGTAGAAAGAACAAAATAATAATCCAATATCGTAAGTATACGCGTGAGTGGAATAGTCCCCCAACAATGAACCTTGAAAGGATATACTCAGTACGTTTGAACTAAATGCGTAATTGAGAAGAAAAAACACAGACAATCAAAAATCTACGACAATGAGTACTATTATTGCCAACGCTATGAAGACAGTAGGCTGTATTGTTATTAGCATCATTACTGCCTTAGATTCTAAGTGGAACAAAGGGCTGTAACAGCACATCTCGCTTTCATCCCGTTCTCTACTTTCTTCTTTAGCTGGCTCCATGACTGTCTAAAGGCTCTCACCTCCTGCTGACATGATTCCCTTCATGTCACCCTCGGACTCATGTTCAACTCACCACTAGTTTCTCATTCGAGTTCCACTTGAGTGTCTTCAATACACGTGATGTCATTTAACAGTCTCTTCAGTGCTTGCCCGATCCATCTCCATTTCTTTCTGAAAATTCTTTGGGGGATACATTGTTGGTCAGTTCATTGACCAACAGTTGCTTGACGATAATTCTTTGCAGCGGGCCCTTTGATATTCTGTACTGGTGAAATGGAGCTGTTGGTGAAAGCGATGGCACACGATATATCATCTATAAATAACCATAGCACTGTTCATTACTAGTTGAGTCACTTAATGCAGTTAATTTGTGCTCTTTAAATAAATCAACCACTATATTCATCAGAATAGAATGAAGCGCTTAAGTAGATACAAAAAACACAGCCACTCTTACGAGGCTTTTTGTACATCAAGGATGCTACTGTCTTCATGTACTGAAAACATTCTGCAAAGCAGAGGAAACTGAATAAGTATCATGTATTTTGAAGTTGCCAGATCGTGTAAAGCCATCTACTGTTACTGCTTATATTTTTCAATCATTTCATTTGCAATAAAACTGAATCTTCAAGTATTGGTTTTTGTAGGGATTTTGTTTGATTGGTTGGAGGTTTGTCATTATAAACTGACATCAGATAGCTGTTTCGTCCTATTTTGTGGCTCTTCATCAGTACGCATCCACCCTGGTTTGAACCCACGACCTTCTGGTTACAAGGTGAGCTCGTAGACCATTAAGCATACTGATGAAGAGTCCCAAAATGGGACGAAATAGCTGTCTGGCAGTACTCCCAGGTTTTCCAATGTTTCTCTAACTGATGTAAGCTCATGATGAAATCCTCCAACCAGTCATTCAAATCCCTATAAAAAACCAATACTTGAAAATTCATCTGATGCTCACTAGAGACTGGCCATATTCAGGCAGTTAACCTGCGGTTCTAGTGGGAAACCATGACCAGTAGGGTACAGCAGGTTGAAGGTGAGGCAGTAACTCATCGAAGAAGACATTGAGAAGTGGTCGCGCTATGTCATGAATTTGCAGAAGTTAGAATTCATGGGCTGGCCATTGGATCGATGCTCCCAGTGGCTTAATGGTCTACGAGCTCACTGGCCTTGTAACCGGGAGGTCGTAGGTTCAAAATCTGCTGAAGAGTCTCAAACTAGGCCGACGAAATAACTGTTCAAAAGTGAATCTGTTCCTGAGATATATTCACCTGTTTAAAGCCTAAAAAATGAAAATAAATTACTTGATTTTTCAAAATTCAATCACTGTTTTGTTTTCATGCTAAAATAAAAACTAACAGCAAAAAAAATACTTGTAGAAAGTAAAAGTTATTTAATCAAGCAAGCATTTATAAACTTATGCAAATTGTAAAACTCTCAGTCATAATTATTTTTTTAAAATGTGAATGATTGAGAGGTGGACAAATGAGTATAACATGAAATTTGCTTTTTGACTGACACTGCCATTGCATTATGAACAATGCAAGGGTAATATCATGCCTATCAACTAGTATTGCATATACTTAAGTCAACCAAAAAAACCAAAAATGATATTCATTTTGATTGAATCGCCATTTAACCATGCTTGAATGTGTGTGTGTGTGTGTGTGTGCGCGCATGAAAACATTGATTCGTTGTACTTTTAAGTATAACTACCAAAAGGTTTCCATCTATTTACACTGTAGACACTTTATTTTAATTATTCCGAAATGTCCATCAGATGTCAAGCATTATTTGTCGGCTTGGATATCTATTGGAAGTTTAAAATATGTTTGTATGATATGAGAAATTGGTGCATCGTATTTAGTTCTTGAATTAAGGAAGTTACTTCCAAAGGATATTATTATTCTGAAACTTCAGTTGGTTCACTTTACTGAGGTCTGCATGTCAGATCCCTGTATGAGACCTTCGATGATGCCTTGACATTAAATGCTATTGTTTATTTGATGATGGAAGGTAGTAATGGGAATAAGGCGAAAAATGCACCTCCAGGTTTCCATTGCTTGACTTTATTAACCAAATGACACGTTGCTCTTGAGTCTGGCAATTTTGTTCATTGGTATTCAATGACAAGACGCTCCTAAAGAACAGATGGATAATAGATCTTCGTGGAGACCTAGATTTTGCTCACCTGATTTATTATTATTTATTATTGTTTCCTTTAGTTCCTAGAGGAACATAGGGCTTCAGCCTCACGTCTCCATTGCGTTCGGTTCTCTGCCAACGTTTTCGCCTGGCTCCACGTCTGCCCACATGCTTTCACCTCCTCTTCACTTGACCTCCTCCATGTCACCCTCGCACTGACGACCAACTCGCCGCTTCCCATTTGGGTTCCACTCGAGGTTATGTCTGGAGTTGTTTTCTCACAGTGTGGCCAGTCCACCTCCATTTCTTCCTGCATATTTGCTGCACAATCGGTTCCTGGTTGGTTCGCCCCCAGAGATCCCTGTTGCTGTTCGTCTCTGGCTAGCCAAGTCAAGTCTCTGATCCGTATAGTAGCAGTGACTTCACATTTGAGCTGAAAATCCGGATCTTATTTTTCATGCTGAGTGCAGTTGACCTCCACACAGACTTGGGAGAAATGAAAGCTTGCCTTGCTTTACCAATCCTCACCTTGATATCCTCATCAGTTCCGTTGGCCTGTAGTTGAAAAGATGCTTCCCAGGTAGGTAGGTAGGTAAAGGAGGTTGTTTCTTTCCGATTTCTCCCATTTTTGATTATTGTTATCTGTTGTTGTTACTGTTGCTGTTGGCCAGGAATCTTCATCACCTCTGTTTTCTCTATGTTCACCTGGAGTCCTATCTTCTCTGGATGCTTCTTTTGCCAACTTGTTGCTTTTCGCTTGCATATCTTCCAGTTTGTGGGAAATGAGACATATATCATCGGTGAAGTCCAGATCCTCCAAGTGTTTTGTGTTGGTCCATTCTATGCCTGTTTCCTCGCTGTCCACTGTCTGTCGCATTATCCAGTCTACTGCAATCAGGAAAATCATTGGCGATAGTAAGCAGCCAGCTTGTCTTAATCCTGTCCTCACTTCGAAGGGTTCCGTAAGTTTCCCGTTGTGGATTACTTGGCATGCAGCATTGTCGTACAGCTGTTGGATGAGATGTATAATTGTCAGTGGCACCTTGTAGTAGTGAAGTAGTTGCCAAATCACCTCCCGATCGACGCTGTATGCTGAAAGTCTTTTCAAAGTCAATGAAGTTGAGGTAGGGAGCTGACTGCCATTCGAAGCTATGTTCAGTGATGATGCGTAGTGTAGCAATTTGATCGATTCATGACTTGTTCCTCTTGAATCCAGCTTGTTCCGGTAGACATTTTTCATCCATGGCGTTTGATTCTCTCCAGGATGATGTGACTTAGTATTTTGCTTGGGATGGACAGGTGCGTAATGCCACGCCAGTTCTTGCATTGACTTAAGAAGCCTTCCTTCCAATCAACAGGTAGGTACCTTGTCTTCTTCTCACACCTTCTCCAGTAGTAGTGCCATCAAGTCCGCTGATACCTTGAGGTCCATTTTCAATGTCTCTGCTGGGATTCCGTCTGGTCCTGCTGCTTTTCCAGCTTTTAGCATCTTGATTGCCTTCAGGATTCTGCTTTCGTCGGAGGGTTGATGTCCACTGGTAGTTCTGCTTCCGCTGTTGGTATTATTGGGCGCGTTGTAGGTGGCGGTCGATTTAGAAGTCTTTTGAAGTGTTCAGCCCAGTGTTTCTTTTGCTCCACCTCTTTGGTGATTGACTTTCCACTGTCATCCTTCACTGGCTTAATTTGTGTTGAACTTTTTCCCGATAGGTACCTAGTAGTTTGTAGAGTGTTGCGAGGTCTCCTTTGCCTGCAGCCTGTTCTGCTTCACTTGCCATGGCTTCATAATACTTTCTTTTGTCTTCCCTGACACTCTTCTTTACTCTTTTGTTCAGTGTATTGTAGCTTGCATTCAACTCCTGTTTTTGTTGCTCGTCGGTGCACTGGATAATCTTTTGTTTCACCATCCTCCTCTCTTCTATTAGTTTCCATGTGTCCGTAGTGAGCCACTGTTTGTCCTGTCTCTTCTTTCTGCCTAGAACTTCCATGCAGGTTTGACTCCACACTGTCTTCAAGTTGTTCCAGTGCTTTTCAACGCTGGTCTCTTCGCTAGTGTTGATTTGTGTCTCCGCCTTTTTCCTTATGATTTCAGTGAAGATGTCCTTTGTATCCTGATCTTTCAGTTTTTGAGTATTGAACTTGGCTTGTGGTCTGTCTGCAGCTCCTGTTTCTTTGAAAGCTTTTAATTTGATTTGTAGTGTTCCTTGTACGAGGTAGTGGTCTGAGCTAATTGCTCACCTAATAGTGAATTCGAATACACGAGTAGTTTGTTAATAAAAAATAGTTTTATTCTTAACAACATGTTTACAAACAGTACAGAATTTTCCGCATCATTTTATCTGCTACTTATGCAAAATCTTCAAGTAAAACAGTAATATAAAGTAGATGATTATAAAGAATTTCGCTTGATCTAAAACTTGCTCCAACATCCGACTTACTACTGTCTTCAAGCAGTATGTTAAGAAGCATTCAAAAAAAGCACGTGAATAGACATTTTCTTGAAGAACGTAAGTAGGTTGTTAAAACAAAGTTTAAATGAGTAAACTTGATGCATTTTTCCCTGTGGAAAATTAGGCAGTTGAATGATTTAGACAGGTTTCTGTATTATTGATAATCTTTGAATTCAACAGTAAGTTGGATGACTTTGTATCACCTGCCTATTTGTAAATTAGCAATACTGGAACGTCAAATCTAAGTTCCATTTAATTTCCGTTACATGGATCTCACTGGACATCCAATCATTTCTTTTATTTCAAATTCTTAACTCACAGTGGTCTCGACCTTTTCTTCATTTCGAAATCTGTGCACATATTCAGATAATAAGTGGAATAGAATTTTAGCAGAATACGAATTTGCTGCTTGTTATACACTTTCACATTCTCCAAACAATTTCGGTACTCAGAACTACTTTTCAGCCATTTCACTCATTTATTTACAATTATTGTTTCTACGAGTTGATCACGGATTGCTATCAGTTAGAGAACCATTGAAAACCAGCAAGGAGTACTGGACAGCTGTTTCATCCCACTAGTTTGGGAATCATCGGCAGTACGCACCCACTGGGGATGGATGTCTCACCGATGACATTGGTTGGTGGTCGCGCTAAATCACGAATTGGTAGAAGTTAGAATTCATGGAATGGCCATTGAATCGGTTTCCAGTGGCTCAATGGTATACGAGCTTGCTTTGTAACCGGAAGGTCCTGGGTTCGAACCTTGGTGGTGGGTGCGTACTGCCAACGATCCCCAAACTAGATTGAAAGAGCTGTCCAGTACTCCAGTGCTGGTTTTCAATGGTTCTCCAACTGGTATGTGTACCATGGATGTGCAATTCTAATTTGACAACACTCTTTACCGCCAAAAAGATGGTGTAGCTATGGGCAGTCCACTTAGTTCTGTTTTAGCAAATATATTCATGTCCAACCCTGAAAGAACAACGTTGAAGCATGCAATCGACAAAACAACTTCCTACTGTCGATATGTTGATGGCACATTTATAGTGTGCAAAAATGAAAGTCATGTTTCACACTTACTAAGATTATTCAATGATGCACACGCCAATATTGAGTTCACTATGGAACATGAAAGTGACGGAAAGTTCCACTTCCTCGACATCGCCATGGAACGCCTAGAATACGGTAGTCTTCAAAAGTCAATTTATCGAAAGCCTACATGGGAAGGACAATACTTACATTTCAATAGCTTTTGTCCAAATAGCTTTAAACGTGGTCTAGTCAAGACTCTGTTCTATAGAGCGAGGAGAATATGCTCTATAGAGAAATTAGAGGAAGAATTTGAGTTTCTTGAAAAGACATTGAAGAGCAATGGGTACCCTCAAAGGTTCATCAACAAGTATGGAAGATCTGAAGTCGCAAATGAAAAACAAATCACAGTAAGAAAAAAGCCAATCTACTTTGAGCTTGATTATAAAGGCGAAAACATTTCAGCGATGATCAACAGAAGGCTGAGTACATCACTAGCCATAGCCTATCCTGCAGCTAAGCTCGTTCCCGTCTTTCGAACAACTTGCTCTTTGATGCAATCAAAAATCGATAGATATCCTTCTCATGTGAACTCCAACTGCATATACAAATTTACATGTATCTGCGGGAGCAGTTACATTGGAAGAACAGAAAGAAGGGCATATCTACGATTTTCTGAACATGTACCAAAAAGCTTACGTCTAAAGGGAACAAATGCTTTAAACAGTGCCATCACCAGGCATCTCCTCGACACGGGTCATGAGGTGGACGTCGAAAAGTCGTTCAAAATTATCAATAGGTAAAAGAGCTCAATTCTCCTCAAGTTTGCTGAAGCCATTTCCATCAAGCGCCTGAAACCTGATTTATGCGTCCAGAAAGAAGCGGTTATCAGTCTTTCTTTGCCCTGGTAACTGGATATTTTTCATCCGAATGCGAGATGCTGAAAAGTTTTCATTGTGTATGATTATTATTGTTCGGAATAGTGTTTAATATTGCATATATATATATATGTATATATTATTAGTGTATGCGTATACTGATCGATTGATTTTTGTTTAAAATGAACTCTGTGCAAGTATGTTAAAATTGTTTTTGTAGATACATTTAATAATGTCTTTGCCCTGTAAGCAGCTGACGAGAAGGCAACGAAATAAAAGATGGTACCATTTTATTCTGCTAAAACTGTAGTTCTTGCTTTGTTCAAATTCATTAAGGGAAATAAATATATGATATCAATCTGTGATCAACTCGTAAAAACAAAACTAATCCTTACAAACCAACTACATAAAATTATTATTTTGTTGAGTTCCCAGTGGATAATAAGGTTTAAAAAGCATACCTCCATTTCATCGTGTTTCTTGCAGTCTCTTCTCAGGCGGCTCCTGCATGTCACCCTCAGACCCAGAACCATCTTGTCTTTTCCCATTCGGGTCCCACTCGATGGCCTGCATCGACATGATGTCACTAGGTGGTTTCCTCAGCGTGTATCCAATTCATCTTCATTTCTTTCGGCATATTTAATGGGCGATAGGTCCTTGGTCGGCTCGTTGTCAGTGTGCGATTTTGTTTATTCATTCTGTACGTCTGATCCTCAGTATCAAGCCATTAAAGGCAGCTATTGATGAAATTCTGCAGTAGTCTGTTGAAAAATGCTACTGGTGATGCTTTCGCCGATTTGATTTAATTGACATCAGCGTTAAACATCAGAATACTCTGATTTCATAGTGGAGGAAGGCCTGTATTGCTTTTCCGACAGCAACCTGAGTCTGACATCCATGTCGCCACCTATAGTTTTAGCGACACTGCCTTCAACTCTTCGATTTTGTGTGACATTAGACATAAATCATCGGTGAAGCTCAAATCTTCTAGAATCTTCTCGATGACTAAAGCTATGCCCACCTGCGCGTTCCCCATGGTATGCTGCGTGTTCTAGTCCATCACAGTCAGGAATATCATTAGCGCCAGTAGTCAGCTTTGTCTTACTGCTGTCTTTACTTCAATGGCTTCAGTGAGTCTTATCACGTAGCTGCTGTATGAGGCTAGACACTGAGCTCCATAGTGATCAAGCCAAGCCTAAATTACTTCATGGTCAACGCTACCACTAACACTTGAATATACATAGACTTATATTCGCCAAATATTGTCAGTGTTTCTATTATCGTTCTTTTTCAGCTTTATAGACTTGATTTCACCTTCACGCTGAAGCATTTCCTGAATGATATTATCCACTTAGGTGTATTTTAAGTAGGACTGACTGTTTCCATTAAAAATTATGTTAAGATCATTCTATATGACAAATATTTTTGCATGTGATATCAAGATAAGACACACTTAGGTCATAAGACAAGGATAAAGTGATTGATGTATACATAATCTTCATTTTTATTTTATTCCATTCAACATTGAACATAGAGCGAATTTTAAAATCTTCCGGTAAAATTAAAATCAATATCATATTTTGAATTATTTCATTTCTTCATTTTTTGAAAGTGGTTCATTAAAGCCTGACATAAATTTTATTTAATAACAGATGCATTTGACAGTGACACTTGAAAAGAAAAGAAAAGGTCACCACAGGAAATGATAAATTGATATTGCTTGCATTTAATATATATTTTAAATAAATTGTTAAACTTAAATAACTGTTTGTCAGTAAGATAAGGAATCTAATCAGCACCCAATTTTTGCCCAATTCTCTTTTAAAGCTTGGAGAAACCAGCTGATGAGTGGGGAATAATCGAACTCTTGAACATCAGTCTTATCTATCATGAAACAGGTAACGTCAAAATGATTGACTGACTGACTGTCTGATCAATTTAGAATTCCGCATGAAGGTGAAAGAAATAAACTATGGGAACAAACAAAACAAGAACCAATCGCCCAACAAATATGCAGGAGAAAGTGGAGATGGATTAGACATTCACTGAGGAGGCCGCTGGGTGACATCGTGCGTCAGGCCCTCGAGTGGAACCCGAAAGGGAAGCGGCGAGTGGGACATCAGTGCAAGGGTGACATGGAGGAGATCGTGTGAAGAGGAGTTGAAACAGTATGGATTAACATGGATGAAGGTGAAAAGTTCAGCAGAAGACAGGAGCAAGTGGAGGCGTGTAGTTGAAGCCCTATGTTCCACTAGGAACCCAAGGGAACAATAATAATAATAAATGAAGGTGAAACATTCCAATTTGCCACATTTTAGAAAAGCACCCATTTAGGTAAGACAAAGAAACGATCTGTATGTATACGAGAGAAAAGAATAATTAGATGAAGACGAGTTAAGATTCTTAGAATCTGAATGGTGACATTTGCAAATGAACAAAAACTAACAGATATTCTCCGAAAACTAAAAACTGAATCATTCATCGATGCTGAAACCCGTCGAATTATTGAGGCCATATGGATTACCGAAAGTACACAAGAAAGCTCCATTTTCGATGTGACTAATTCACCTTATCATTGCACTGCCCCCAATAGCTAGTAGACTTACTAAAGCTAGTTAAAAGGCAAATTTCCTGCCACTTACTCTGAGATTCCTTCAGTTCTGTCAATTTCATTGAAAACGTCAGTGTTTGTAATCAAACCATGCTATCGCTAGATGTGTAGTATCATTGCTTACGAACGTCCCACTAACTGAAGCTATATGCTATATATGTGAAAATATTGATTCAGAGGGGTTGGACTTTACTGAGATGCACCCTAAACGTCCAATTCTCTTTCAGTAACGCAGTTTGTCCACCAAAAGATGGTATAGCTATGGGCTCACCAATTGGTCCGTTGCTTGAAGACTTTTTCATGTGAAAACTAGAGAGCACAGATCTGGAGAAAACGATTGACGACTTTCTACTTCCAAAAAACTTCTTTATCTGAATCTACAATTCAATACAGACTCATTGGCAGAAATACTAAGAAACCGCCTGTTCTGATCACTGAAGAAAGCGTTCTTCGGGGCTGAACTCCGGCTAACCTTCTATATGAAACCAATGATTCTCATCAACGTGAAGGATTAGCTACCACTGTTGGCCCATCAATATGCATCTACCAGTTCACCTGCTAGTGTGAAGGTAGGTATGTCGGCTTATTACCACTGTTGCTAACTTCACTTTTGTTCATTTTTAATTTTAGTTGAGCTCTAATCGACACCGTCAATTAGATCACGTCACTTAACTCGCTTATTACATCTTATTTTAGTTTCTAACCAAGTAACGAAATTTGTTATCTAAAATTTACAATTCTAATGACAACTCTTTGGAAGTCTTCATTTTTATTGATAAAAAAATTTACCATGTATAATCGATTGTACAGCTTGACAATGATATCGCCTAAAATAGTAGCTCTTCGCTGAATGCCTTTTCGTTTATTTGTACATGTGTCATCAATATTCTCGCCCTATGGATTCTGAACACCCAGAGGGCTATTGTCCCAAAGACTTGGTATTTCATGCTATGGAACACCCACCAACGTGGATAAATAAAGGTGTAGTAAAGACTATCAGCAATTTACTAATGAGGAGTTTTTTCTGTCACCTATCAGGTATCAGCCAAACTGCCAATAGCTTCCAGATGCCGAGTACTCCCAAAGGCAAAGGCGACTGTAATTCGCTCAAAAAACGAGGGTTCTGTGTGCAGAAGAAACCGTTCCAGCTACTATTGCTACCCTAGCCTACTGTAGAACCTACAGATTCATAAATTCTGTATAATCTTTTTCAATAGTTAGTTTGTAGGGATTTGATCTGTTTCAAGTTTGATCACAGGTTGATATCAGTTAGAGAACCGTCAAAAGCTAAGGAATACTGGTTGGCTAATTCGTCCTACTACGGGACTCATCGACAGTACGCATCCGTTGGGGTTCGCACCCAGGACCTTTCGGCTACAAGTCACACTCGCTGACCATACAGCCACTGTATTATTTCTCTTAATTTGTCTGATATTCACTTTAGTGTTATATTGTTGCATAATATAACTTACACATGATTTGAACTGTTATCCAGTGGTATTACTGATTCAATGCTACTTAAAACATTAAATGTTGTTAATAACGATAATTCTTTAACTAATACGCACATATAACTGTAGGATCTGATGAAGCAGTTACAGTACAGTATGGTTAAGATATGTAGATGATACTTTTGTAGTGCTAAAATGAGATTTACACAGTTCATTCTTGAAGAAACTCAAAAATTTATCTCCCAGAATCCAGTTTATTTCAGAAGCAGAATCAGATGTCGATGAACTACCATTTCTAGGCTGCCTGGTTAAGAGGAGGGAAGACAGACATTTTAATGTATCTATAGTCAGGAAGAAAAGCCACTCCAGCAAATATTTAGACTTCAGATTATCACACCCCATCAGCACAAAGATTTCAGCTGTTTCTAGTCTTCTTAGACGAGCACACTCGCTCATAACGGATGAGAAAGAAAAAGAAGAAGAAATATAAAACATTACTGAGACTCTCAAGCAAATCAACTACCCGAAGAACTTCATCAACAAAAGCAACACCGGAATTAAGCGTGGTCGAACATGTATTCCGAAAATATGGACTTCAACAGTTGTCATTCTATGCAGATCAGCGATATCAGACGATGTCAGAAGAATACTCAATAAGCACGACATCAGAGTTTCCTTCAAAACATCAGACACACACTATAAAGCAACTTTGTTCATATAAGAGACCAAATCCGTAAGGATTCTCTTTCTAATTGTCTCTAAATTAAAATTCCTGGAATCCAGTTGAACTAGAAAACTTGAAAAATCATCAGCCATAGTTCTAAACGCTAGAGAACCAGGCCACAAAATTGATTTTGACAATGTTGAAATAGTCCAGAGAAATTTTAGAAATCACAAAGAGCGTTGTCTCATTTCAGAAGCACTTCATATCAAATGCAGTCCAAATTGTCTGAATAGGAATGATGGACTAAAACAAAATTTGACCTGGTTACAACACCTCCCTCTCCTATGAAGTGACAAAACCAACATGAATGTCATAAGCAATTTCATTATATAAACACACGCTGCTTTTAGAATTTTATACACTTATCAATTCCGACAACCTACACTTGGTTTTGTTATCTTTACCAATTGGCCAAATTGATAAGGTAAAAATGATCTCATTCTGAAGAACGAGGATTAAGTTAATGTATATAAGCTGAGATTTTGTAAATTCTGGTTTATTAATACTTTGATGAAACTATTAGTAGCATTAGATAACGAAACGTCATCAAAAACAATATCGTTTTGTTTTTCATTCATTGGAAAATATAAAATACCTTTATTATAATAAATATGACATACAGAAAAGTGTCAAATTATTCAACGACCTTCCGTTTTAATGTTTAATCTGACGATGAATGAACCTTTATAGGTCACTGAGTCTTCAATGCATCGATGAATTAAGGGACCAAATTAGAAATTTATCATCGCCACCAACACTCAGAATGGCTTATTTCTCGATCGGTTATTTGTATTTCTACAATTTTAATTATTGTATAAACTTCATTATAAAGAAACTACTTTTGTGAGGTATGCATGAAAATTAGATAAACAAATTGAGGTTAACATGCCTGTAATCAACTGGGTTGAAATTTGTCTGAATAATGCAAATGGATAACAGTTATGCAGTTAAAAGATTGTTAGATAAAATCATAATTTTCATGACTTCAGAAAGTCACTGTTCGTCTTCATTAAGGCATATGTATAAATATTATTGGTGTGGCTGTGTTTTCTGATTGTTCAATTGCGAAGCTTTCATTGTTTCAGCGCGTATTTCGATCTTAAGTGGGTTTTTAGAATTCTTCAAGAGTTTACCAGGCATCTCTCCAAGTAACTTTAAGTGTGACTGCTTGTTTTTGGCTGCTTGATCAGAGTAGACACCCTCTTCGTTGTCGTATCCATAGTCATAAACTCGCCATCAAAAGTCATGATGCCCATTCCTTAATATCAGTAATACATGCAGACATAACGTAGGGAAAGTGTACCAAACCTAGGAATTTCGAGAAGACTGGTACTAACACGAATCTGAAGTCAGCAGACGCATTGACATAGGTCAGATTTTGATTGGACACCAGTAACTAGTGCGATGTGTCTAGTCCTTTCTTTGGTGCAGACTGAATTCTATCAGTCAGGTATTTGCAATATGGCCACCATTCTAGGGGGCTTGCCATCACGATGCACATTGATTTGATGATATTAGTTGGTTTGAGGCAGTCGGCAGGAAGCCTTGGACCTAGGTTTCGTGCTAGTTTGCACTCACCAGTCAGCAAGGCATATCTACAACCTTGAAGGAACTCATATTCCTCCTGAGATTCGAACCCGCGTCACTCAGTGGTAAAATCTCTGACTGCAGCACTCGGTGACGCTGGTTCGATTCTCAGAAGGGATATGAGTTCCTTCAGGGTTGCAGGTACGCCTTGCTGACGAGGGCCAACTAGCGCGAAACCTACCTCCATGGTTTCGTGTCGATTGTCTCCAACCATCTAATATGGGTCAGATTTACTAAGCGGTGGGAAGGAAGGTACATGGACAAAAGGTCAACTTTTAGGTAATCAAAATAATCAGTACCGATACAAGTGGAATAGACGAACAAATATTCACCTTCAAGGTTGCCAGGTGAGAAACATCCTAAACTCGTGAAGAATTCTAAAAGCTTACTTCAATCCAAGTGGGCGCTGAAGATGGTGTCTAGAAAGACAATAAAAGCTTCTCAACTAAACCACCCGGTCCAAAGAATACTAATATCATTCACCTGAATTATAAATCCCCATTATTTATATGTATATATATTCACTGACAATTTCATAAGGGACCACTTGATAATCTTCATGTTAACTGATCCTCGGAACCGTCTTTCTAAATTCTGAATAATTTACTTGATGATTAACTGACATTTAGACGGAATTCAACTTGATTTACTCCATACAGGCACTTGTTAATTATATTGCAATAAATACTTACAGACATATTATTAACTTTACAGTGTTTGTTTATTTATAGCTATACACCATATATTCACAGTTTATAGTGAGATGATTCTGCAAAAGATCACTTTCCAGTCGACTGTGAAAGTATGTCAGCTTTTCTCGAATAATATAAGTGCCATTTTCATCGATATAATATTACTTCTTTGGGTTCCGAGTGGAACACAGGACCTCAACAGCACATCTCCCATTTCTTCCCTGTTCTCCGCACTCCTTTTGTGCTGTCTCCATGATTGCCAATAAACTTTAATTTCCTCTTGATACAAACCCACCCCCACCATAAGTCACACGAAGACCAGAACACACACTGTCGTTTCCTTTCCGGGTTTCACTCGACGACCTTCGTTGAACGTAACGTTGTCACTCAATAACATTTTCATCTCCTTTCTGTTTATGTCACTTGATCTCTGTAAATTGTTGATGAAAATGGATACTATTTAGAGGCTGTTAATTGCAATCTATCTAACATAATACCACCCAGCTCAGAGGAACCAACTACATCAAAATCATCCATCTGAGCTACAAATCTTCCCCATTATATCTAACATATTGCGTTAAGTGGACTGGTATTGTCAGTGTCTAATTTCCTGGGAACAAACCAACCAGGAACCAACTGTACAACAAATATGCAGGTGGATTGCCCGTACTCTGAGAAAATCATCAAGTGACATCACACGACAGGCATAACTTCGACTAGAAGCGGCGAGTTGATCGTCAGTGAGAGGGTGACATGGAGGCGGTCATGTGAAGAGGAGATGAAAGCATTTGGGCAGACGTCGGGCCAGGTGAAAACGTTGGTGGAGAACCACACGCAGTGGAGACGTGCGGCTGAAGCCTTATATTCCTCTAAGAACTAAAGGAGACAATAATAATAATTGATGTATTACAATGCCAAGGGAACTCGTAAGTCATATTGCATACTTGTTGCCGCTACTAGTAACTTATTTTTAAAACCATTGTGAAATGTATTTTACTCTAATTTTGCGCTAAAAAGCGGCGTGTATTAGTTAAGCACAAGATTCCAATCTTTTCCACTACACATAACCGACAGTTCAGTCTTCAAGCTACTGCCTCATATCTTCGTAGTATGAAGGCGGACTGACAGCACTAAGAATTTATTGACTAATTTAGTGTGAATAAGCCAATTCTGCAAGGAAAAGGTAGACAAATGAAGAAAGGGACGAATAAATATTACACCTAAATGTTATACTCTTTTTCGGGAGATTTTATTGCAAATATAAGCAGTATATATTGCAACAACTGAAAAAATTAAGTTTGGAATTTGGATGGGAAAATACTCTGTACTGACAAACTTGAATGATTAAGGCTTAAAAACAGTCTCTGTACAATCCTGAATAAAAGCAAAACTATTAGTGCAGAGAACGGGCTCTTATCGGAGAATACATTTTCTCTAGCAGTACAGTCGCATCTGTATACAATTATTTTCACAAAAGAGAACAGTAAGAAGAATGGTGAGTTGTCATAAGCATAGTTGGTAATATTTATCAATATATGAGAGGAGCTGAATAGGGATGTCGACAAGGTGGTCAGTAATCACACTCTTTATAGTGCCGCTGACACAATTCTGCTACTAAGCGGGATAGTTTTGTTGAACCCTACTAGACAGGATACGTGTCAAACGACCAGTATACCCGGTGTTGCACGTGCTACTGATAAGATTTATCAGCAGTATATAAACAGATGTTCATTGGCATAAAAATATCATATAGCAGGGAGATAGATTTAAAACCAAAGAGAGTAAATGATTCAGCCTTACGGATAAACATGGGAGACGTGAAAAGGAAGACAAAGAAACACAATATGAAGGCCAGGAGTAGGACAACACGGAAGATCTAGGCAACTGATGATTTGGAGGTGAGGTGTTCATAATTTCGCTATCTAAAGATACTTAATACTAATTAGACATTACGTCACCAATTCTCTTGTCTTCTACCGCTGCACTGGCTTCACATTTATTTTGTTTATATGTGCATCTTGATTTCAACTCATCCATTAAATTATTTATCTTATTATGCAACTGTAACACCCTCAATCAATCACTCTTTTGTGTTGATTAATACTAATAACTGTGATTATAACAACTCATCATTTTTGTTACTATCCTCCTTTTCGAAACAAAATTGCACATAAATACGATTGTGCAGCTAAAGAAGAGAATGAATTCTGTAAAAAAGCCTCTTCACTGGACTACCTGTTTGTTTGTTTTCATAACAGCCTAGATAGGGACTATCCATGATTTCTGAATCATACTTCCGAATAGCTGACCTCTAAATGATATAGATCACAACACGCCAGTTGATTCAGTTTCATATCTACGAAATTTATCTTCTAAGATTGATCTGAACAAAATAACCTTAATTATATGACAGCAGTGAATACTATATTCGAAGTCTGTTTTCATTAAACATTTCGTCTTAAACACACTTTAATGACGATATAAAGATGGGAACACCAGAAATACCACGAAATCAATTTCTAGAAGCCTGATACTCAGACGATGAAGCAGTGACGAACAGGCACATTACTACTGATTAAATGTATCGGTCAGTAATGAATACCCATCACGAAGAGCACCCCAAACAAACTACAGACCTCCATCAACAGCTGTCTTCGCTCAATACCACTCAAGATCAGATGGCCGGCCAGAAAAGATCAGCAACAAGGATCTCTGTGAGCGAACCAGCTCAGCAAGAACCGATTGTACACCAAATAAGCAGGAAGAAATGGACGTGGATTGGTCATACTCTGAGTAAACCATCAAGTGAATGACATCACACGCCAGGCCATCGCTCGAGCGGAACCCGGCCGAATGGGAAGCGGCGAGTCGGTCGTCAGTGTGAGGGTGGGGTGACATGGAGGATTTCATGTTAAGAGGAGATGAAAACATGTGGGCAGACGTGTAGCCAGGTGAAAACGTTGGTGGAGAACCGAACGCAATGGAGACGTGAGGCTGAAGCTCTGTGTTCCTCTAGGAACTAAAGGAAACAATAATCATATAAATGAATGACAAAAATATTTACTTCCAAATCAATAAAAATGATCAATATTACTAATAACTAATCACAACAGAGGTTATCATCAGATACAATCATATATATATATGTATCACATCATTCTGAAGCGATGTTGTCTGGCAGAACAATGACAGTTACTCAAATGAAATCTTCACCCAGCTCAGAGAAGGCAACCACATCAAGAAACAGAATAATTGGGAACAATCGCTTTTTTTCAATTAGCCCTACTTGTATAAACAAAGGTCTAAAATAGAAATAAGCTATTATATTACACTTGAGTAAATATCGAATTTCATTTTTCTGAAATTTTAACAGTTTCTTCCTCTCCCCTCCCCTATCTACTCAATTTCCCTCTCTCTCTCTCTCCCCACTCCACACATACACACACACTCACGCACAATACCTAATTCAGTTCAACGTATACACAAGTTTATGACCTGCAAGTAATTTTTTGAAAAAATTTTAAACTTTTTTCTGAATTGTAAAGTCGGCAAACTTTCTTTTCCCTGTATATTTACGTATTTTCCTTTTGATCGAAGGAAAAATGATCCGGGATAAATGCACACCATGGACATATATATATGTATATATCTATATGGGTTATTCGACCTTCAGATGTCACACCAAGAAAACAACAAGTGAGAAAGTAGAAAAAAAAAAGAAGAAGAAATTGAAGAAGCTGATGGTCAAGTAAACAAATACTGTGGAAAAAGTAGTCAGTTGAAGAGATCGATTATTGTATATACAAATAACCATTAAGTGTTGCTTGTATTGATGACAGTTAATCATTCATATATATGTATCCTTTCTAAAACATATGTTTTCATAGATACATCTGTATAACAATATGTTTAGTGTCTAAGCTGAGTGGCAAACTATTGCGAACAAGAAAACAACTTTTAAATGCTACCAGTATAGAGTAATAATTGATTTGAAAGTCGCTCTTTCATGAACAATCTGTTTACGATATTCATGCTTATATGAATATTTGGAGACATGAACGCCAAACTGGGACCAGACAACACAGGAAGGGAACTCATCATGGGTAGAGAAGCTCTCGGAGAAATGAATGAAAACGGAGAACTCTTCGTCGACTTCTGCGCCTTCAATGAACTAGTGATTGGTGGCAGCGTATATAAACACAAGGATATCCACAAAGCTACATGGGTGTTACCAGATGGGCGAACCAAAAGCCAAATCGACTTCATCTCAATCTCAAGGAAGTGGAGGCGGAGCCTACTGGACACAAAAGTAAGAAGAGGAGCAAACGTTGGCTCAGACCACCTGGGAAGCGGCGAGTTGGTCGTCCAAGGGTGACTTGGAGGAGGTCATGTGAAGAGGAGATGTAAACGTGTAGGCAGACATGGAGCCAGGTGAAGACTCTAGCAGAGAACCGAACTCAATGGAGACGCAAGGCTGAATCCCTGTGTTCCTCTAGGAATTAAAGGATACAATAATAATATAATTTGAATATTTATATTATTTGTTTAATTATTAGCGGTTTTTCTCTTGACCTGTAGATCGTTGTTCATGCATTTGCATGCCTTCTTTTCACTTAAGTTTTATTATTCGTTTCAATGCATCCCTATGTTGTTGTGGCGTGAGGGTGTTATTAGTAGTGTGTTGTCTTACGACTGTGGTTTTGTTTGAGTGGAGTGACTACTTAACCGTGGATTGTTTGGGGTGGGAAATCTGTTTTGTTTTATTAATTTGATTTGATTTGGACTAAAGTGTTCGGTCTCTGTTGACATTTCAGCTTCTTGGGCTGATGCTCCGGCGATGTCTAAGAATTCAACCTGAAGTAATCTGGTAGGTGATTACTAACACAGGGAATCCACCAGGATGTGCATTTTGTCCTACTTTCTAGTGGTCAGCTGGGTGTATCTGTGAGTGATGGTTTTCTCATTGGGGAGAGCAGGGTGCATCTAGATGACGAGTCCTAAATGGGGCGAAATGCACATTCTGGATTTCACGGTTAGTCACTCTCCACCAAATTATTGTTTGTTCTGTTTGATTCTTAAAGACAGAGTTTTTATCCTGCCTTGTTGGGAATGGAACAATCTTCTTGATTCTCAGGTGATTTATATTTGTGTTCTGTCCGTTGGTTTTGTTGGACAGTATATCTTTTGCACGTGTAAAACTTTCTGGACTGTGTAGCTGTACTGCTGAGGTAATTTTATATTTCTGATATAAGTCACTATTCTTCAATAGTACTACGAACTGTATTAGACCACACCTTGCTTCCATAATGTCAAAATATAAATTTTTACTGTGCGTCACACTCATCGAAGTGTGGCAAGTTATGAAGAGGTACGCATCGATTGGTTTCTGGTGTTCACATGGAAACATTTTGGTTTTGGTCATTACAACTATGAAGATAAGTCTTACAGCTCCAGATGGCAGTTTAAACAAGTACTTAGTAAAATACGGGGCTGCCAGCTTAAATCCATGAAAATTCATATTTATTTGTACCATCCAATTTTCTTGCTAATAGTGACCTACTCTCATGCACGATTTCAATCCGATCTGCATATAAACCTTTCACCTACGCCCAATTCGCTTCTCTCCAATCGGGTCCGAGTCAGGGGCCTGCGTTGCGCGCTACTGCACTGAACAGTCTCCTCAACTTTGTCTCCAATCCATCTCTATTTCCTTCAGCATATTTGTAGATGGATAGGGTCTTCGTTGGTTTGTAGCGAGAGTTCCTTGTTGCAAATCCTTCCTGGCTATCTGATCTTCAGTATGGAGTCAGTGGAGTGGTCAACTGTTGATGGAAATCTACAGTGGTGTGTTGAAGATGCTTTTGCTGATGCGCTCGCCAAATTTCTGAAGCATTTAGAAGCACTGACTGATTAAACCTTAAGGGTGAACATTCGGACCTTGTTCTTTAAGCCGATTGCTGTAGATTCACACACTGATTTCGGAGTAATGATTAACTGTCTTTCTCTATCGATACTAGCTGGCTTTTACATCCTTTTCTGTCGCCTTCATGTGGCTGAAACGCTGCTTCCTAGGTAAGCAAAAGAGGAGACTTCTTTTAGTTTTCTCCTGCTGATGGTAATTAGTGATTTCTGTTGTCAGTTGGTTAAATATCTACATCACCTCTGCCTTTTCTATGCCGATTTAAAGCCCTGTTATCTCAGCTCACTAGTTTCCACCCGTAGATTTTCAAGTGCACGTGACATTAAATATGGATCACCCGCAAAGTTCGTATCTTCTGAATCCTTGTTGTCTGCTAAAATTATTCCTATCTTCTTGCTCTCTATCGCCTGACTCATTATACCCTTCATCACAAACAGGAATATCTTCAGTGATAATGGGCAGCCTTGTCTTACTTCAGTCTTCTCTTCAAAAGCCTCGCTGAGTTTCCTGTTGTGAATCAATTGATATGTGGCATCAACAGATATACATATTGGTCGGAGGATTTCATCATGAGGTGATATCAGTTGCAGAACCACTGAAAAACCTGGGAGTATTGGATTGCTGTTGCCTCCGTCCTAGTTTGAGGCTCTTCAGAAGTACACACTCACCACCAGGGTTTGAACCCAGGATCTTCTGCTTACAAGGCGAGCTCGTAGACCATTAAGCTACTGGGACCCAGTTCAACGGCCCATGAATTCTGACTTCTGCCAATTCACGATCTGGTGCTCACTGTAGACTGACCGTATTCAGGCAGTTAACCTGGGGTTCTAGTGAGAAGCCGTGATCATTGGGGTACAACAAGTTGAAGGTGAGGCAGTTACTCATCGAAGAAGACATTGCGAAGTGATCGCACTATGTCATGAATCGGTAGAAGTTAGAATTCATGGGTTGGCCATTGGATGGAGTCCCAGTGGCTTAATGGTCTACGAGATCGCCAGCCTTCTAACCAGAAGGTCCTGGGTTCGACCTTTGTTGGTGTGTGCACACTGCTGAAGAGTCCCAAACTAGGCTGATGAAACAGCAGTCCAGTACTCCCAGGTTCTCTGATGGTTCTCTAACTGATGTCAGATCATGATGAAAACCCCTCAACCAATCAAACAAATCTCTACAAACCAATACTTGAAAATATGCATATCTTTTTTCGCAAGATAAAACATTCAAAGCTTGATTTCCTCATTGCAGAGCAGAAAACTGTGATTACAGAGAAAGTCCAGTACTCGTAAGCTATCCTATTGCTGAGACAGTTAAACCTACATTTTGTTTTGTTCAGCATTATGAACTATATTATCTAAATTGTTCTCTATAGCTCTTCAAACTGTGAATCATTTGTTTTCGCGGAGAAGGGAAGTGATCAATTTAATACTCTTCAAAATTCTCATCTGCACACTTTAGTCATGAAACTCACCTGAAATGTTCTGACCTCATTAGTGCTCACTCAATATTTATATATAATAGATATCTGAATAATGATATTGCGTTAGCCCATTCCCACTTGAATGACCTCATTTTGCTAGCCATTATTTTTCATTAAAGCTACTGTACTATAATGAATATCAACGAAATAGATAAATGTTGAAACAATTTTAAATTATATACAAATATATATGAGTATATAAATAATTGCTTTTAATATCTGACAATCTATTGAACATTGGACATTGAATGATGATCAAGAGAGGATAAATAAACAAATAGATAAATAAATAATGACACAAAGAAAACAGACATAAATATTCTTCTTTTTCATAACTTCAACTCACATCACGAGAAACAAGTTTAAATATGAAAAAATTCTAGGTGAAATAATTCATATTTTATGGAGGGAGTATTAAAAATGAGTATTCGAAAAAATACTTTAACTTATAATACTTGTGACATTTTGATTGGACACTAGTCAGTAACTAGAGTAATGTGTGTGTCTCTAGTCCTATCTTTGGTGCAGACTGAACTCTATCAGTCAAGCTTGCAACATGGCCAGCATGCCACTAGGTGGCTCGCCATTACGGTGCACTGTGAAGTGTTGGTATTAGATGGTTGGAGGCAGTTGGCCACAGGAAGCCTTGTAGTCTTTTCATTTTATTTAGTAAATAAATATCTGTGTGAAATAAAACTAATGAAATGTCTGTTTCTGACTTGAACTATTTTTTTATTCCTTTACGTTTCCAGTGGAACATAGGGCTTCAAGTTAGAAGAATGAATTTTCGGTAGCAGTTGTGTCTATTTTTAAGGGAAAGGGTTTATAGCCTCATGCCGAACCTTCCCGCTTTATCAGTCTTAATACTAGCTTAGCGAGGTAAAGTAGGGCGTCAGCTGGAGATCGAGCCCCGAACCCCTTGCGTGCTTGGCAAGCATTCTACCGCTGTGTATCCGACGCACGTCATGTGGATACATTATATAATAATGAAATTAACAGCTTTATTCTAGACAGTGTTCATTTTATGTACAGAATTTTCAGCAGGATTTATTGATTGGTACATTCTCTTTGTACGGTATCTTCAAATAAAATATTAATTAGCTTAAAAATCTCTATTGAGCCATATGAAAAACAGGAGACGTTCAGCGAAGAGACTCTTTTTAGCGAATTCATTCACATAGCTGTACAATCGCATTTATATATAATTATTTTCGTGTGTGTGTACATGAGGTTTCTCAAGTTTACGTAATTAATTAGGTAACAAAAGAATGATCTATTATAGATAGAAACAAGGCTAATCAGACAGCAACTAAAGTAAGATTGAGTTAGTAAGTTAGATGACGTATTATGATTGACTAAAATGTTTCAACTTAGGTTAGGGTAGCAACACAGGTAACTACATGTAGAGACTAAGTAGAGGTGGCGTAGAGAATCATGCCATTTAAATTAGGACAACAATTGAGCAGTCGTTTATTTTATTTATTTTTGATTACAGATTGATGCCCCCCGTACTTTCAGTACAAGTATGGAATTTTCAGCATGGATATCGGTAGCCCAAATTTTGCAGGCCGACCATAGATATCGGGTGTGCGTCGGCAGGGGATCGAACCCTGGACTATGTGCATGGTCGGCGAGAGTTCTAGCCGCTGTGCCACCGACGCACAAGTGGTGTCAGGAGTGGGATAACGTAAAATAAATGACTAGAAATTGAGCGTTGGTCAAGTCACTAACAGTGGTAATGAGGTGTAGAAATTAAATCGGGTGGGGGTAGAGAACAAGAAAGTTTAAAATGTAAATTATTACAACTGAAAAGACAAAATAATATTAATGAAGAGACAGAAAGAAATAGAATTTACGTGTCAGGTATTAATTAAGATAGATTATGTCCATTGCAAATGTAGTGATAGAACGAAATTCTTCTGTATGCAGAGTTCAGGAATTAGCAAGTGAATTGCCATTGCTTCTGCAGTTTGAAGAAGTCTGATCCGTACACTTTTAGGAAGACTGCTTGGTATTCTGTAGGCGACTTTGAAGTTTGCTTAAGGTGTAGCTTGTTGTCCGGAATCTATCAGGTGTTCTAAGATAGAGCTGCATGGAGGCATCGTTTTTCTCCTTTGTAAAACCATGCTGGTAAGTGTTCGGTGATACATTTGGATAGCGAACGCTGGGTACGGCGGCCATACCTGGCTCCACACGAGCAGGTGAATTGGTAGATAGACATTGATGAGGCCAGTCAATGGTAGCTTATCCTTCATGTTCATACGAATCATAGGTTTCGCGGAGAAAGTTAGTCGTAGATCCTGTGACAAACTGCCATCTAACATGAAGTGTAAACTGATTCATAATGGTATTTCTTTTTTTATCTCCTTAGAGAAATGTACAAAATTTGGTTGAAAGGCAATTGTAAAACGTTTAGGAGTACATTTTTAGACCCAGTGACATAACTTGGGAACAATTGTCTCATGTATCAGGATGTGCTACCACCCCGCCCCCACAATTATGCTTCTCCTCAAGTTTAGTAGAAATTAGTAAATTGGCTGGTTGTAGAGCCTTTGAATACTCATGAGAGTAAATAGTACCATCAGGAAGTCATGTTTTAATCGATTAAAGAAAAGTAAAGAGGATAGACTAAATGCAAATAAGTGATGGAGGTCTTTAGTAACCCAAGTTTAGAAAAAACCGCCGTAATGGACCGTGATTTAATACTTAATGGGACCAGGCATCAGTACTAAGTGCTCTTGATTTCGAGTTACTGATTTGTTCGGTCGCAATCAACCAGTTTCTTAAGGTATACGATGCTGTTTTGATGTCATTCACTTGGTGTTGGCAAGAGATGGTATGTTGGGGTATGTGCGGTTTGTACGAACACATGCAAAACAGATAACAGGATTTTATATTCTACACAAGAGATAACGTTTGTTTCTAACTGCCCCTACGGAACAATGCTAATAAATTTTGGATTTTGGGATTCTAAAATTCTGCTTTTTGAGGTGCTTGGCACGGTTTCTGGTATCACGCTTTTTGGAAAGGTTAGCTTTAAAATATTAGGCTTCAAAAGTTGCCGTAATTTAAGATCTTCTTTATGGTGATTTTTGTGTTGATCGCAATTTTCATGAAGTACGGCGCTGAGTCCAAACGGTGGGTTGTGAGCTCAGCACACATCATCGTATGATAAAAATAGTGGTTGATACTTTTTCATTCCATTACATTTTGAGTGGAACAAATGCCTCAAGATTCAGCCTCAAAGTTTCAATAGTGGTGGCGCTGCTTTCTTTACAAAGTGGGGTCGATAGCTAGCTCCAACCCCGAACTCCTCCCTTTACGGCGATTACTAATAGCTACGTGAGGTCTAGAGGCGCGTTGGGTGGGAGTTTAGTCCAGGTCAAGTGAGTAGTTGGCAAGTACTTCACCGTTGAACCAATGACATAAGTTAAATTCTTAGTCTTACCAAATAGACTTTCACCACTAAATAAAAATGCTTACCACTATGCAAGTACTGCGTGGTTTGAAAATGAAATGTGTTAGTATCCATGTCGTCAAATTTCTGCAATTTATGAATAAATCTCCATAAAACTGGTGTGTGAAGGCGGAAGATTACTTCAGCTTCAGAAGTGTTCAAAAATGGACCATCTTTTTTCCCCATAATTCAAACTTCCATCTCCTACTCATCTCACAATACTCCTTCAATCGGTAATAAATAACCTATTCATTTTCTGTCTGAGAATTGCTTAAATATTTACATTATGTTTGAACGATTCGCTTGTTTTGCAAATATTTCAATAACTTCAGCAAGAGAGGGAGAGAGAGTATGTTTCTTTAGGTGGCTGAGCTTTATTTGACTAATTAAAATGCAAACTGTGAACCGATCTCATACTACCATCTGTGATCGAATTCACCAGGCAAAGGTTTGTTTATTTTCGCTTTTATTTCATCGAAATGACATTGTTTTTTTTTTGACATATCCATTTAGGTGGTGGATGTTGAATCTGTCAGTTGATGGGTTCATAAAATTTATTTATTTGACACATTTGCTTTGGTGTTTTTTTTATGAAAATTGCATTGTTAATGAAAATTGTTTGTTACATATCGTTCATTTTCCCTAAGGAACTCATTGGTAACCTCTCTGTCTGGAGAACTGACTGACGCTAGTTTGAATTTTAGAAAAGACATGAGTACCTTCGAGAATGCTGATACACCTTGTTCACAAGTGCTAGAAGGCAGGAAAAATAGGTCTAGGGAGGGTCTCCAGCTGACTCTCGCCAACCATTTATTATCAATTCAAAGTCCACCATGATGGCGAGCCATCTATTATGATGGCCACATTGCAAACCTAACTGATAGAATCCAGTCACTACCAAAACCAAGGTTTAGATGTATGACATCGCATACTAATTAGCGATTAACCAAGAAACGTATTCTAAATAGAAATCATGACTGCATTTCTTTTACAGTTGAGTGTATTTATCATGTAGAATCACAAAAAATAAATTACATTAAGGTAGTTGATGTTATTCAGATAAATTCAAATTCAGTCATGGATAAAATGCATTAAAAGGATGGGTACTGAACAAAGAATATTCTTTTGGATAACTTCATCATCAGGTTTGAACCCTACCAAGCTCTAACTAGATGGTTAGTAAATATTCTCAAACCTTTGCATGAGCAGAGAGTGAAACATAGAGTCAAACAGACATTTGAATTCATAGACAAAATCAAAGATACTAATATCAAGGATAAAACTATGATACCTTCGGATATAACATCTTTATTCACAAATGTACCTCTAGTAGTAGAAACGGTTAACTACGTATGTGAACAAGCACACAACCAGTCGATAAATATTGGAAGGTGTGCGTCGACCGGGTATAGAACCACGGAGCATTTGATGCGTGATTTACCAACATTCTACCGCCGTGCCACCAACTCCCTCTGACTTGAATTATGTAAGGGTTATTGACCGAATCACCAAATATGCATCCGAGTGATACACCAAGTATAGCAACCAAGAATCTATTGGTCAAAAAATATGCGCAAGGCAATAGAAATGGACTGGGCAGATGCTGAGGAAACTGGTGGGTGATATCACACACCATCCCATCCCTCGAGCGAAACCCGGATGATAAGCGACCATTTTAAGTGTGGCTTTGAGTATGATATGGAGGACATCGTGAGGGGAGGAAATGAAAGCATATGGGCGATTGCAGAGCGAGCCAAGAAGAACTACACATAACAGTCTGAAATGGAGATGTGCTTCCGAAGCTCTGTGTTCCAGTCGTAACCCAGGGAAATAATAATATAATGGAAAGATAATCTTATTAGATGTGTTAATTTCTGAGAAATTATGACAATCGTTACCGTTAAATGGATGTACTATAGAGCTTATTAAACTGGAAGTTAGAAAAAGAGAAATAGTCACAAAATGGTAAGAGAAACTATCAGTGGTATTCTGGTCATGAAATATTCAGCTTTTCTTTTTTGTTGCTGTAATAGACGCTCGGCGACCATGCACATGGTCCGGGGTTTGACCCACGGCCGACGCACTCCTTTATCTCGCCAAGCCAGAAATGAAAGCTGGTAAAGAGGAAAGGTTGGGCATGAGGCTAGCAACCCCATCCTGTAAAAATAAATACCACTGCTACAGAAACTTCAAGCCTCTAGCTTGAAGCCCTATGTTCCAGTGAGGGACGTGAAGGAGAAAAAAATAGATGGTGTGCACTCCTCTTGTGTGGTACATTCGTTTGGAGCTAAATGATGCATGAAACCGCCACAAATAGAAATTAAAGTGCTCTCATAATTTCAAAGTCCTTCACGGATCGATGTCATTTAGAGAAAACCAGCTGTGTCGCCCTAGTGTGAGAATCGTCGGAAAAAATCACCCATTGGGACAAATACCCACTGATAAAATTGGTTGGTGGTCGTACTAAAATCCCCAGTTAGTAGAGGTTAGAATTCATAGGCTGGTCGATCAGTCAGGTTCGATTGGCTGAATGATCTACGGTCTTTGCCTTATAACCAGAATGTCCTAGGTTCGAACTCTGGCGGCAGATGCGTGGTACCGATGAGTAAATTATTTCAAGCTCATCGTAGCTGCATAAATTGGGTATACCATACCTGCAATGCTTTATTTGCACATCATTTGCAAGTTGGTCGAAAATCACTACATTCAATAGCTTGTTGGGTTTTGCACAGAGTTTCTAACGTTCTTCTCATAGTTCTGTTCTTCGATTGCTTTATCCAGTGTCGAAGCATACTGTTGTATTTTTGAATTCGTTTACCGATATACTACTTATATCTGATTATAAGTAGCACACTCCACACTCCCTGCTGGTTTTCAATGGTTCTCTAACTGATAGCAACCTGTAGTCAAACTTGAAACAAATGAACTCCCTACACACAAACTCATGAAAAAAAGCTCTGGTAATTGATACTGTCAGAAAATATGGTATTATTTTCATTAGATTTAATCTCTTCTGTATTCTGCACAGACTCCACCAACAATGTGAAACTTAATACATCATCGCAATCCATTAGCAAAGCAACAGTTCTGTAAAATAAAATCTTTTTTTATGTAATAACATTCTATCAGCTGAGTGACTGAACTGCGAAGCTTTCAATGTCCTTCTAGACGCAACAGCATCAAAATCATCCACCTGAGCTACAAATTTTCTCTACTGTTAGAAATTTCTGCAAACTAAACATGCAACTGTCATCATAAATCATATAAATGTATCAATAAGTGGAAAGCATTTAAGCGCAAAACAAAAACTAATTATATTTTTTTAAAGTGATAAGTTAGCACTGTTCACAACCTTGTTTGTATGTATGAGTTAATTTGTGAAGTATAATTCATATAAGCCGATGTCATCATTTATTGTTTTAATTATCTGAGCAGTATTTAGTTTCAAATTTCGCTGAATTTATCCATGTCATGAAACAGTAACTATTACACTAGACTGAAACAAGTTTGTATTAATATCAGATTACAAGTTTTGAAAGTGTTTGTCATTTGAGTAGATTGAATGTGTAAGTTATGGGAGAACAAACTCACCGCTCATTTGTTTCAGTGTACCTGTACGGGTAGAACGAAGGCGGTAAATTAAGATTCGAACTTCCTGAGGTAGTTGATTTTATGTGGGTTTTTATTACGTGCTTAGAGAAATGCTGTTCGTTGGTAGCACAGCGGTAGAATGCTTGCCAATCACGACCCATTTAGTCAAGGGTTCGATACCTGGCCGACGCACTCCTTTACCTCGCTAAGGCAGTAATAAGACTAGTAAAGGGGGAGGTCGGGAATGAGGCTAGCAACCCCATCCCGTAAAAATAAATACCACTGCTACTGAAACTTCAAAGCTCTAGTTTGAAGCCTTATGTTCCACTGGGAACGTAAAGGGTTAAAATAAGTAAATAAATAAATAATGAGAGGAATGCTGTAATCATATCAGATGCTGCGTTTTACTGTTTTAGCAACTTTATTCACTCAGATGGAATATCTATTGTGGTGTTCCCTATACTGTGTGCAAAAACATTTCATGATGGCTTTATTGTTCACCCTTTCATAACCTATACCTATCTATTCATACTAGAATACTGGTTACCTATGGAAATTTCATATTTTCTTCTAATCCTTTCGATATATATTTCATTATTTTTTATTACAGCTTGATTCCACACCGTATTTCTTGCTACAGGTGTGGAATTTTCAGCATGTGATATCGGTAGCCCAAATTTTGCAGGCCGACCATAGATATCAGGAGCATGTGCATGATCGGCGAGAGTCATAACTGCTCTACCACCGACGTACACACTACGTAAGACGTGACACTACTTACAGCATATGTAAATATGCATCGATCGATACCTAGGAGATGTAAGTCAAGTTTGCACTATGGTTACGAAGCTGAATTGGCCGCCATCACAGTGCAATCTGAATTGGTGTTGCGTGATTGAAGAGCTATCTACCAGCTATCTTCAGCTACCAAACACACGTTGTTATCCAGCGACTTATTCCTGCCAATCAGGTAGCTCTGCAACTGTCCATCTACAGACTAAAGAGCTTTGCAAGTCACTGACTTTTTTCCCAAGCGATGAAGATTTGAATCTCTAAATGATGCTATTCTTCGTAGCGATACTAAAAGTGGTATTCTCCAGTCGCCCAATGGTCTACAGAAGCCTGAAAGATAAGCACTCACATATTTCAGTTCACATGTTTCTGTGTAGCCAGGCATGTTGGTCGTTCTTCGCGTTTCCTGTCTAAAAGGCTTCAATAAAAGGTTATTAAAAGGTAAAAGTTGCGCTGTAAGGAGTACGATAATTGGACAAACTGTCAACACTGGCCATTCCTTCTCAACAAACTCTTCCTTCAAAGTATCCTACAAAGCGGAGAACAATCTGCTAAAGACAATGCGCCCTCTTTTTTCTTCTTGATTGTTTAAGCTCTAGTCATTCAGATAGAGAAAGTGGAGCTCTGCAAACAGAAGAGGATTATTCAACCACCTTGTCGTTTTCGACCAAACTGATTTTTTAACTTGTCATAACTCCTGTATTTCTTTCAAACTCGTTCGTAATATCCCACTTTCCTTCGCCTCTATGTACATTCTGATAACAAGTTGTTCATTAAATCACTTATCTTGTTAGATGACCTTAACACCCCTACTCAACTGCTCCTCTTATATATTGATTAATGTGAATAACTATAATAATGACAACTTATCACTTATTTATTAATTTTCTTTATGAAGAAAATTGTAAATAAATGCTACTGAGGGGTTGGAGAAAGACAATTCGTTGAAGATCCTCTTCCTAGAGTGATCGTTTTTTCTCGTACATATCTCGGTGACGAGTTTTAATACAAATGCAGCACATTGGGAGTAGAATTAATCCATGTGTTAGATTAAAATTCACCGTAGCCAGTAATAAAATAGGTTACGGTTAATTACCATCCTTAATTTACTCTTCTAATGACATAAAATTACCTGATGTTCTTGGGTAAACAAAGGATTTACTCTTTAAAATAGTGTTGTCAACATTTTTATATCGGGTGTTTGGAGTTAAATGATGATATAAATTGGATGAAATATTGATTTTTTCAAACATTTTATCATGATAATTTATCTAATTAGTCTCTTTTCTCTAAGGCACATTCCTTTCATTTGAATAGTATTTGACAGATAAGTAATCAAAGTTAGAGCGAAGTGACTTTTATTATTGTTATTGCACGATTGAGGGCTAATTTACTTATCAATCTTATAACTTAAAGCTAATGTTGAAGTATTGGTTTTGTAGGCATTTATTTTTTGATTGGTTGGAGGATTTCATCATGAGCTGACATCAGTTAGAGAACCATTGAAAACCACCTACGAGTACTGGAGAGCTGACTCGTCAGTCTAGTTTGGGACTCTTCATCAGTACACACAGACACCGACAGCATTCGAACCCAGGACCTTCCGGTTACAAGACTAGCGATCTCGTAGACAATTAAGCCACTGGGACCTCCTCCAGTGGCTAGCTCGTGAATTCCAACTTCTGCCAATTTTTAACATATCGCGACCATTTCGCAATGTCTTCTTCGACGAGGAACTGCCCTCACCTTCAACCTGCTGCAACCTACTGGTCACGGCTTCCCAATAGAACCTCTTGGTTCGAAACCTCGGTGGGTGCGTACTTCTGAAGAGTTCAAAACTGGGGGAGGGAAGAGCTGTCTGGCAGTACTCCCAGATGGTTTTCCAGTGGTTCTCTAACTGATGTCAGCTCATGATGAAATCCTCCGACAAATCAAACACAATCCCTACAAAAACCAATACTTGTAAACTAATCTGATGCTCACTAGAGACTGACCCTATTCAGTCAGTTAACCTGGAGTTCTAGTGGGAAGCTGTGACCAGTAGGGTACAGCATGTTGAAGGTGATGCAGTAACTCATCGAAAAAGATATTGAGAAGTGGTTGCGCTATGCCATGAATCGACAGATGTTGGAATTAATGGATTGGCCATTGGATTGGATCCCAGTGCCTTGATGGTTTACGGGACCGCTAGCCTTGTAACCAGAAGGTCCTGAGTTCGACCCCTGGTGTATCCGTAAGTGAGGGCTACTGAAGAGTCCAAAACTAGGACAAAACAGTTAGCTATGCAGTGATCTCTAACTCATGTGTTAGTTCGTGACGAAATCTACAATGAAAGTAGTTGGATTCACTTGAGCTAATCATCTTTTGTGTCGTTTAATAAAGTCCATAGTTTTATTCTATGGTTTGACAAGACTTCCATTTTCATTTCTGGTAATTTTAACCAATAAAATGAAGGCGACGATGAAAAAATCCTTTTCATATAAGGTAAAAATGATCTTATCAACAAAATAAGCAATGAGAGGATCAGTGTGTAGATAAATTAACCTTTTGGTATATGGAAGATAAATTTGCAGGTGCGCGATACTAATTTTACCAGGAAACTTGGTTTTTTTTTTGTTTAGTTCAATGATAATGCCACCTACTTTCTATTTGGTCACATTTTGTTACAAAACGCCATACCCAAAGGTATGAAATTATATATCTGTATTCTAATAGTTTTTGTCTACTATGGCGATCTTTTTTTGAGACTTTCAGCTTAGTGCTGTTTAACTTACTTCATGATGTAGGCTTTCTCCCACCTTTGGTGAAGTACGATCATAGGAAAGTTATAATATTCTATAATATGCCGCTTTCTAAATATAACCACACATTTACCTAACGTAGACAAGAGAAGCATTTGAGAACTTGGCAGAAATTCAACTACGCAAACAGCTTGATATTTTAATTCTCATACTATATGAATATTTTTAATATATTTATGCGTTGAAGTTTCTGTAGCAGTTTGGTTAAGTTTTCGGGGTGGAGTTGCTAGTACCACGCCCTAAGCCTCCCTCTTTATCCGGACTTGGGACCGGCTAGAAAACTAGCGAGCTAGTAATCTAGGCTATAGTCACTGAGGAGGCCACTGGGTGACATCGCTCGAGTGGAACCCGAAAGGGAAGCGGCGAGTGGTTCGTCGGTGCAAGGGTGACATGGAGGAGATCGTATGAAGAGGAGTTGAAACAGTATGGACTAACATGGATGCAAGTGAAAAGTACAGAAGACAGAATCAAATGGAGACATGCAGTTGAAGCCTTATGTTCCACTAGGAACCCAAGAGAACAATAATAATAATACTATATGAAAATCAGAAAATATGTACATTTTGATTCACAGAAAATATCCATTGAGTCATGAGGAAAATAAAAGACAAATTCAGCGAAGAAAATTTTTTTTTATCGACGAAATCATCTTCAGAGGCTGGCTGTACAGTCGTATTTATGTTTACCAAAAATGTATAGAAGCCCATTACTGAGTAATAGGGGGGTGACATAATTGATATAATTACTCAACGAGGCGTTTGTAGTAAACACAGGAGTCAGACAAGGGTGCTTATTATCACCAATGATATTCCTAATTGTGGTGGACTGGATTATGCGTCAGACAGTGGGAAACGAGAAGACAGGGATATCCTGGACCGACGTGAAGAACCTAGAAGACCTGGATTTCGCGCGTGGATGATTTATGTTTGACGTCACACAAAATCGAAGACTTTCAGGTGAAAACCGACAAACTGGTCGAAGAAGCAGCAAAGACAGGACTCCAGGTGAACATAGACAAGACGGAGGTTATGAAAATAACCAACCAACAACAACAACAACAGCAGCAACAACCAGTGCCAATCACCATCAACGGGAGGGATTTGAAAGAGGTTACTTCATTCACTTATCTAGAGAGCATTGTCTCAACTACAGGAGGAACGGACGAGGATGTCAAATCGAGAATCGGGAAGGCGAGAAACACATTCATCAACCTGAAACCAATCTGGAAATCTTCGTCATTCAGCCTGCATCAACAACAAAATTCGGATTTTCAATACAAACGTCAAGTCAGTCAGTTCTTCTATACGGATCAGAAACTTGGCGGGTCACAATGGATATTTCCAACAGCCTGTTGCAGACCTTTATCAACAACTGTCTTAGTTCTATACTGAAGATCAGATGTCCGGAAAGAATCACAAACAAGAAGCTATGGGAACAAACAAAACAAGAACCGATCGCTCAACAAATATGCAGAAGAAAGTGGAGATGGATTGGACACTCGCTGAGGAGGCCGCTGGGTGGCATCGCGCGTCAGGCCAACGCTCGATTGGAACCCGAAAGGGAAGCGGCGAGTGGGACGTCCAAGGGTGACATGGAGGAGGTCGTGTGAAGAGGAACTGAAACAGTATGGATTAACATGGATGCAGGTGAAAAGAACAGCAGAAGACAGAAGCAAGTGGAGACGTGCAGTTGAAGCCCTATGTTCCACTAGGAACCCAAGGGAACAATAACAGTAATAATATAACTGAGAAGTGGCTTTATAAGTAAAAAGTAAAAGTTATAAATCACGTAGTACTCAACGGCACAAATGAAGAAATGGTTAGGAGTTTGATAAGGTTAAAATTGCTAATGAGTGAGAAGAAAGGTAGTTGAGTGTCAGTTTAACAAGTGTGAAGAGGGTGTGAAAATGTACAAAAGGACCATATGAGGGTGATAACAGTGAATTAATTATTAAAGCGAAAGCAAACTAAAAGCAAAATTAAAAATTAAAGAAAGAAAAGAAAAAATCAAATTTCTTCTACAGAGAACGACAAGTGAAGAGGTTAAGACCAAGGTAGAATAAGAGACTGGACAAACTTTTTCTGTATACAGAGTTCAGGGTTGTATTGACGAATTGCTAGCGCCTCCACCATACATACACAAAAGCCGAAACCTGACGCCCTTTGTACCATTTAGCCTCACCTAGTAGATGACTTTGAAATACGACTCTGGTGGAGCTTCGTGACTTGAGTTCACCAATGCTCGAGAAATGAGCTACACATTTCGCATAAATTCATCATCAAAAAAGGCAACCAGTTCATAACGATTAAATAAACTCTCAAGCTTCGAAACTGTAGCACAATGCAACAAGATATCTTTGCAATTAACAGTTTTCTATGGAACTTATTGTTACTCATCAGAATCTAATTATTCTAAAGGATATTTAGTCTGTATTTGGTGGATGGTAACTAGCAGTGGAATCCAGGATGCACATTTCACCCTGTTTTGAACTCATGGTCCAGGTAGTCTAGTGGGTAACGTGTCAGTGATTTAGAAATGATAAGCGCTTGGTTCGAGTCCCTGTGGGAACACTGTCACTCAATGAAGATTGTAGGTACATCCAGATGACCAGTTCTGGATAGGAAGAAATACGCGTCCTGTAATCCACTGCTAGTCTCCAATCACTAAATAACATCATGTTAATCCTCTGATATATCGCGTCAGTGACACAGTGGTAGAATGCTCGCCAATCACGACCTATGCTGTCCAGGGTTCGATCCCCAACCGACTCACTACTTTACCTCGCTAAGGCGATAATAAGACTAGTAAAGACGGAAGGTTGGGAATGAGGCTAGCAACCCAATCCCAAAAAATTAAATACCACTCCTACTGGAACTTCAAAGCTATAGCTTGATGACCTGTCTTCTACTGGGAAAGTAAAAGAATTAAAAAAATCCTCTGATATCGTCGAAGCGTCTGTACTGGAAGCCGACATGTCAACAGAAGCCGAACATTTCAGTCCATTATAATCAGTAATCAGGAAATACAAAATTGGTTTCAACAAATATTAATAATAATAATTTGCTTTATTCCAGAAACAATACTAGTGTTACAGTGTGGAATTTTCAGCACATACCTACAATATTTGCATTTAATTTTATCCAACGTTAAAAAATAATTTTTTTTAATGCGAAAAAATACCAAGAAGTAGAAAGGAAAATAAACAGCACATAATAATAACTCATTGTTGGGTAGTGGAAGCTATGATGTGATTATGCGTGATGACAGTAAATCTGTAGTCATACAAGAAGTTATGAAATGATATCTAAGAATGTTTATCGCCAAGATGATCAGTTAATTTGGTTGAAACAACACTAAACTACCATAAAATAACATTTCAGGGTTGTTGTTTTGTTTTTTATTGTCAGGTCTAATGCGGTGTTTGTAGTAGTAGTAGAGTGAGTAATCCTGCATAATACAAAATTTTTAAGGTGGTGACTATGGCGTTCACAACCAATGATTGTCAGTTTAATATTGCCGAAAAAATAAAAGATAAGAAAAAACAACCACAAAACAAATAATTACATGATGGTTAATGACAGGACAATTTTGTAGTACTCATAGTGCTAATACAGTCGGAACCAGAAGATACACAAAAGAAGGAATACGGTAAAGTACAAAAGGTAAGCCAAAGATAATAATTTAGGTAGCTAAGTATGTTTAAGAAGGAGTTCACTATAGAATACAAAATAAGAGAGAAATAAAAGAGCCTAAAATTATGTTATTAACAACAAAGCAAGTCATAGGTTTCACGCTTAACATTGTCTCTGTCGCTTAGAACACGGGCCAAGTATGGTATCGTTGAGTTCCTGTACTTGGTTGTAGGAGTATAGATTATTGTATATTGAATTCTGGTTCTACTTGATGAGATACAAGGTGAAAGTTGGGAATAGAGGGGGTGTTGGGGGTCGGAGAGTATGGTTTTTGACCATTTTTCGCATGTATTCAGATGCCTTTCAACTAGTGTAGTGACGAGCTGACTGAGTTTTACACCACTAGTCCTACTAACTACCTTCAACATCCTTCTCAGGATGGTATAGTCCTTTACCAGTAGACCAGGAAAGACTAACGGGGAACAGTAAAGTAGAATAGGTAAGATACAAGAGTTTACAAATTGTGAAAGTAGAGGTTGGGTGATTCCAGATTGTCTAATTTTCTTAATATGGCAGGTTAGACGGCACACTTTCGTAGAAATCGTTAGGATATGAGATGTTCAAGCGGGGTCGGGAGATCGAACTAGACCGAGGTATTTTGCATTAGACTTAGTTTCAATTTTAGTCCCCTCAATGCAACAGGCTTCATGAGTACTTACTAGTGTTTATAGATCTCGTTTATGCCTAAGGGATTCAGCAAGAGACCATTTAGTTTGGACCACTCATTGATGTTTGATAGGAGGCTATTTAATTTGAAACAGTCTGACTGAGACTTAACGGGAAGCGAAACAGTCAGGTCATCTGCATATCTGACGAAGTTGATTTCGTCTAAAACAGGCAAATCATTTGAGAAGAAGGAAAAGAGAAACGGAGAGAGAACAGCACCCTTGGGAACTCCAGCTTCAGTAAGAAAAGGAGAGGAAGATACACCATTATGTAACCGTGTACTGCATCCTATTAGAGAAGTAAGAGTGTATTGGCTTTTTATGCCATATTTGGTTTTGTAACAACAGAAGGTAAAACACATAAGCCAAGGTATATTTTTCACTTATCAAATCACCGTTTATATATGTACAGTTAATATTCTTTAACCAATCACTAAGCATATGATTTCGGTTTACATCAAACGACATGAAATTGAATGTTCGACTACATACACGGTATTCTTTTGCTAACGCAGTATGTAACTGTGGGAAATTTATTCTGTTTTTAACATCAAATAGAATTTTCAAATAGATATTTCGTATTCTGTTGCTAATGCCGCATGGAACTGTGGGAATATGTGAGAATTATAATCCGTTGGCAAACATTGTCTGAATTATAATCCGTTGGCAAACATTGTCTGTATCACACCACAACAATTTGACTCAATTCTAGCTACTCAAACATTTTTTGAACGCATTTTGATTCAGTCTAGCGTAGATTTAACCACTGATCAACAACGGTTAAAGAATCTCTGGGTACTAAGAGTCACTAGACACCTGTTTTACGCTTTTCTTGGGATTCTTCAACGGTACCTATCCAGAACTCCATCAAGTAATCTAATCAAGAATTCTTAGGTTACGAATCAGTTGTAAAAATAAATAAAACAAATTAAATTCACCGTTGAAATATGAAACGAATCTAAAAAGCTCTTTCTTGATATTTAACTTTAGCGTTGATGGTTCAGCGATTGGACACTGGTCAACCAAGTTAAGTGGTCTGGTCCTCGGTCAGCGCACTCCTTCACCTTGCTTAGCCAGTAGTAAGTCCCGTAAAGAGGGAAGGTTGGGCATGGGGCTGGCAACCCCATCCCGTAAAAATAAACTCTGTTACTAAAACTTCAAAGCTCTAGCTTGAAGCCCTATGTTTCACCGGGTATTCAGAAGAATAAAATAAAAATTAAAAAATTACATTTAACTAACACGAAGAGTCAGTGGAACCGTAAGGAGGTCTATCCATAGAAAACCCATATAAAGCGATCATTGAAAGGCTTTTGCAGTTGTGTGCCTGTTAAACGTAAAGGAAGTTTATTCCCGTTGCCACTTGTATCCGACGCATCTGTAACTCTAATGGCCTGAAAGAAGAATTAGACATCCTGAAAGGGGTTCATCAACAAAAATATGAAACTAGAAGTTCACAAAAGCGCAACATCATCTGCACCAAACAGTCTCTAAATAAACATTGATTTCAAGAGAGACCTAACCTACGACATTCTCAAGAGAAGGATTTCAACATCTTCGATGGAAGCACATTCTTCGTAGCAACACTAAAAGAAGAGTGCTTCGGTCATCCACTGATCTGTGGAGGTCACGAAGAAAGGATATCACATCTGACCACTTCTTTGTGCATATATCAATTCACATATATCGGCCGTTCGACGCGTACCCTGTCTGAAAGAGATTAAGAACAATAGCTCTCATTGTTTCAGAGAGGTAGCAGCGGCTCTATAGCAAATGTGATAATTGAACACCTTGTGGAGACTAGCCATTCTATCTCATCAAAAGTCTGCTTCAAAGTAATCTGAAAAGGGAAGAGCAACCTGCCGAAAACAATGCGCTCTCGTCTTGTTGGCATTGCTGAAGCTTTGATCATTTATGTGACGAAACTGGAGCTCTGCACACAAAGGAGAACTATTCAGCCAAATCTACCATAGTGGTAACAATTTTGGTGTTTTCTACTGACTTGATTTTTTAACTCTCCATAACTTTTGCACTTCTTTCAAACAGTCTTCTCCGCATCCTGATTAAAACTCATTCATTGGATTACTTAATGAGTAAATTTTGCACCCTTATTTGAATCCTCCTAAATAATGATTAATATTAACCGCTATTATTATGACAACTCATCACCTTTTTTACCGTCCTCTTTTATGAAAAACATTTGTATATGAATGAGCTGGTACAGCTAACGCAAATGAATTCTTTGAAAAAAGGCTGTTGGCTGAACTACTTGTTTCGTATTTTTCTTAATACCTGGATGAGGAGTATTCATGAATTCGTGATGTAACACCATCACTAACTGCCATTGTCAATGAGCGTCCACTTCATACCACGACATGGATGGATGTCCCAGGCGGACTGATCACTCGCATTCCAAAATCAGAATATCCATCATGAAGGCAATAATGACGAAGATACTGACATACATATCAATGTTTCGGAAGAATTTTTATTAATTTCATCAGTGTAGACTTCCTCAAGAGCCGAGAGAATCATTGAGAACCAAGGAGAAGTGAACATCAACTACTCAGTGAATTTGGGTGATTTCAGTCATGATAAATCGAGAATGCCTTTTTTTATTAATAACAACTTCTATGATTACAGCTTACAGTAAATTGAACCTAGAAGATAACTCCATTATGGATAAGATTTTATTTTGATAAATTATACAGTGTGTTCTACAGTAATATTAACTGATGACCACACTTCCAACACAATTTACTACTGCTCATAATCATATCAAGTCACTCACTCACACAACTTTCTTGCTTCATTTATATACGAGAGCGAAAATTGATGATTAGATATTTGAATAAAAGTCAATGTAGGATAATGTACATTCAGAAATAATAATATGAGTGTTATCAATCAAGTACTGTCAGATGGGAAATAAGATGAGTGTTTTTATAGTCAAAATAAGTAACTTTTTAGAATTCAAATGACCAGTCGTCAAGATTTGACAGAATAGTTCTAAAATATTTGGGCGCCGAGTGAGAAGTACACATTTGTGAAAATAAATTATATTTGTAAAATCTCAGCGAGATTGAAATGAGTAATTCCAACGTTTCGTCTGGCAATCTGGTCCGAACTTCTTCAAATTAAATTACCAAAGAAACTATGTAATTGTCACAATCATCGTGTTTTCCCTCTCCGTTATCTGCAGCAGAATGCATATCCTAAATCCGTAGCTGTCGAGTCACCTGACAACTCTAGTAGGTCAAATAAAGTAGCTCAGTCTTCAAAAGGAAGACAATGCAATAAGTTCGACAGGGTGCTTCAACTAAACTCTAATCCTAAACATCATAATTTTGAAAATGCCCCTGATCATAAAATTCTAGACACTAACAGTTTGAACAGATATGAAGGTGTGATGTTAGCTGATGCATAGGAAATCCTGATTAGCAAATAAAAAATGGATATGTATCACTAATTAATAATATTTGGTCAAAATTCCCGATTGTCTATATCTTCTTATGGAAGCGTTAAGAAATGCTTTACAACTGTTTACCCACAGTTACAAACACATTCTGTTTAAAGTGTTTAACAAAAGTGGACCAATATTTGTAAGTTCGAGGTCAAATTTTGATAACAGCTAATACAATTTTGTTTATTATACTTGTTGATATTTGTTAAATGACTCATGATTGGACAAAGTCTTAAAACACAAAAAATGTTCCTTTTATATATAAACCTCTGTTATGTTAATTGCGATTAATTCCCCTGAAGAAGTTCGGAGCAGATTGCCAGACGAAACGCTGGAATTACTCGTTTCAATATCGCTGAGATTTTACAAATATAATTTCTTTTACAAATGTCAACTTGTTAGAATGCTATGATGTACTTCAAATGAAGTAGAATTTTAAGATTATTTATTATCCCTCTCTGATTTGACTGGTTGTAATAATATCTGCCATATCTCTGGTATTTGCATTGAATGGCGAAACTAATAATGATAACATAAAAAAAAGAGAGAATATAAGGCATCTACTGTTAAACCATATAAGGAGGGGACATCTGAGACCCTACGTAGGATTCTCAATAAGGCAGGAATGAGGGTGGCATTCAAACTTACAAACTCACTCAGACAGGACAAGCTCTATAGGCTAAAAGACCCAGTGGACCCAATTAAACAAAATAATATAGTTTACAAAATACCTTACAATGACTGTGAGTTAAGTCAACTACATGTGTCAGACTAGTAGGTCGGGGGTAGTCAGATCATCGGAACATAAGAATTTAGCTAATATTACTTATGTTACTTATTTTGACTATAAAAACACTCGTCTTATTTCCCATCTGGTTGTATTTGACTGATAACACTCATATTATTATTTCTGAATGTACATTATCCTATATTGATTTTTATTCAAATATCTGGTCAATTCCACACATGCATATAAATAAAGTAAAACGTTGTGTGAGTAACTTGATATGATTATGAGTGGTAGTAGTTTGTGCTTGAAACGTGGTCATCAGTTAATATTACTGTATAACACTGTGTCAATCGCACAGCGGTTAGAACGCTCGCCAACCATGCACATGGACCGGGGTTCAATCTTCGGCCGACGCACTCCTTTATCTCGCTAAGCCAGAAATAAAAGCTGGTAAAGAGGAAAGGTTGGGCATGAGGCTGGCGACCCTGTCCTGTAAAAATAAACACTGCTACAGAAACTTCAAGCCTGGGGCCTGGAGCCACCCTATGTTCCACTGGGAACGTAAAGGAATAAAAAGAAGGAAAACACTTTGTGATTTATCGAAATGAGATCTTATCTATAATGGAGTTATACTCTACCACCACAATGCTCAAGTTTTATACTTATATGAACAGAGAAGAATTCCTCAGATTTAAGCATAATTATCAACTCTAAATCATATCAAAACTATCCTCACACTCTATCTAATTAAAATACGTATTTTATAATGGCTAGTTAAAAGCAACAAAAAACAATTCCTTCTAATTAATCACAATTTATGCTTATTTATTGTCAAAAAAAAAATAAAGTTTTTTAAATCTAATACAGAGTTAATTTCACTTAATTTAGGATATAAAAATATCTACAATAATGCGAGTTTGAAGTTTAATTTGCGTAGTTTTAACACTCCTATCAACTAAATGGGTAGGTGATTACTCTTACTAACTAACTAACCCTTTTTATAAATAATACGTTAAGCAATATAACTAACTTTCAAGTAGACCTGTATCTGTTTTTCTATTTCTTGTTTTTTTTTGTTTTTGAGTAATTTAACTAGTTAATCCACCTTTTAAAAACTTTTTTTCTTTCCTATTTCCTATAACTATATCATAAAATGCATAAAAACATTTCCATAAGAATGTATTGTTCCTTGTTCCTTTTTGAATTTTTACACATTTAAAATAATTGGACACATACAGTTTTGAATGAGCTGCGTATAAAATGACGCCTTTTTTAAAAAAACAAAATTCATAATTACAATTTCAACGAATAAGTTTGATAAAATTTTTGAATAAATGAAGCTACTGCAAGTTTTTTTTATACTTACTTTCTGACAAGTTTGCAGAGTTCATCCAAATAAGAAGACACTGAAAGGATATGCATTAAACCAAACAGAATCCCAGTTTTGGACGTCTTAGTCAAGCAAACAACTACAGGAAAATTAGAAACTCAAGTTTACAGAAAATCAAGCCACACAGATCGAACACTGACTCAATTACAAAAGCAACAATCCAATAAAATACAAAAAGAATTGTATACAAACACTATTCAAGAAAGCCAGCACTCATCGCAGCACTCCCATTTTAAGGAGAAGTGAAGAAAGATATCTCATGGACTTCTTCCAAAGGAATGGATATTGACAAAACTTCATCAAAAGACATCTACCCCCAAGCCTACTTAATCAAAGGCCCTCAAGGAAAGCACAAGAAAAATCGCCATACCATATGTAAAAGACCATATCAACCATACCCTACTTAGCTCGTGTTCTGTGCGATAAAGAAAGCATTAGGCGTGACACCAATAATTCATTCAATAGTCAGTAGAACAACTGGACCTCGTCTTTCCAAGTCATATCATTTATAGGTACAACGTTTTCTTTCTTTCTTTTCCTTTTCTCTCTCTCTTTTTTTCCGTTATGTGCTGCTTTGTTTCTTTCTTCCCTACAAACTCTATTAAAACATTCTTCTTCGTTCTTTCACACTCTGTATATCTCGACCTTTTTGTTACCGCTTACGCCAGTAAATATGCTAGCACTTACTTTTCTAACACCTTCAAACACTCTGTTCAATTTCGGCTTTTCTATCGACATGCCAATATGTTGTTGTCATAATGAACTGAAATTTCCTTAATCTATGTAGAATTCTATTTATTGATAATGTACTAACTGGATGCAATACTGTAGTAAAATGCTGAGAATTCCATTCTGTATCACAAGTACTGTTTTTCAATAAAGCAAATTATTATTATTAAGACATTTCAGAAATCACTGCAAGACTCTTCAAACCTTCAGGAATTTACGTTACACACAAACCAACAAAATCACTTCACTCAACATTATGTCAACCAAAAGACTCAAGAACGAAAGAAGAGAAAACCAACATCATCTACAAAATAAATTGTAACAACTGCGAAAAACACCACATTGGCCAAAGTGGACGTCCCCTTCGTCTTCGTATCCACGAACATAAGCTAGCCTTCAAAAGACATGACGTCCACTCCCTCGCTCATATCACTACATACAGACAACCACGGACATCAATTCGACTGAGACAACGTTCAAATATTAGATAGAGGAAACACTGAGAATGCTAGAGAATTGTTAAAAGCCTGGTATTTCAGTGAATCGTCAATCAAGAGAAACATCGACATAGACAAAATTTACCAGCCGATGAGAAGGAAATCTCACACACAAAGGGTCAAAGTTCAGGTCAAGAAAACAATCAGTTCCAATACAAGTAGCCTAGAGAGTGTGGAAACACACAAAAACAACGAATCACGTTCAAGGTCAGGTGACCAGGAGAGATGACTAATAAACTCGTGGAGCAAGCTACAAGCTCACTTCAAAGTGAAGTATGCTCTGAAGATATTGTCTACTAGGGGGCAATGAAAGCTTCGCAAATAAACCATCCAGCTCATAGAACACAATTACATCAAAAAGACTCTTTATCTACGTATATACAAGAGAATGAATTGAATATCTCCTGTTGACAATATGCAGTAGATGAACTACTAGGCGATCTTACGATGCCTGAAATAATTACTAAAAAAACAAGAAAATCCATTCATCAGAGAACTGATAATGCTGGTAAACTACAAGTCATATTTTCAACACTACCGGTTGTGGTTCCTCACTTGAAAGATGAAGTACCTAGACTAATGTTGTCAATAACAATCATTCTTTCATTATTCTGGATATATAACTTTAGAATATGATGATGAAGTTAGAGGGGAAAATATTCTGTTTTGAGTAAGCAGTATTCTGAAAGTTCTAATGGGCATATTTAATCAGTTTTACGCTTCCACAGAACATTATAAGCACAGAGTTAAGTGCCCACATTAAAATCATTCAAATATTATTTGGCGGTCTTAGAACGCCCTTTATGGAATACGTTACTCAAGTTTGTGGGACGAAGAGCACAGAAGAAGCAGATAATGCTTATGTAAGGGCTTGAAAGCAGGTCACAGGCCAGCAAGTTTCCAGCAGATCCTAAAAAGTACTTCCACAACCATATTAGTGCTAAACTGAAGTGGTCAAAAAAAATAAAAGTAAAATGAAATAATTTGGACAATTATAATTTTTACAATTTTTAAATTCTTAGGGAGAGGGGGCGAAGTAGTCCGGTTTATACATTCATGTAACGATGGCCACTGTAATGAAAGTGGCTGTACAAATTTCTTCTGAACACACAGGTTTGGGTTCTTCAGGTGGATTCCTATTACTTCAGCTGTAGGTATATAGAAGACGAACTCGTAGAGCAAAATTAAGATTAGAGGGAATGCGATAAATAATTTAAAATGTAGTATTAAAGTCAACCTTATGCTCACTATCTACAAGGTGTGCTACAGTAGAGCTACGAAAAGTTCTTGTTTGTCCCAGAGATGAGGATCTCATTGGAAAGTTAATATTTCTTTGCTCAATCTTTTTGTTTTCTAAATGTCTAAATGGGGATTTTTTCTATATTGAAATCATTTAGATAATTATATTGAATTTGAAAACTTATTTAGTCAGAGGAGGGATCTAGTTCCATCATCCACGTTGGAACCAGAACGCTTCAAATCCAGGCTAGAGGATTGTTATCATCAGTACAGAAACCTCAAATGCGACAGTAAAATTTTCTTGACAAAGAAGCACAGAGAAGAATTAAAGAAACTGATAAGTGACGAAAGACTGACAATCATGGAGCCTGATAAAGGACCAGGAGTAGTCTTCTTCGATAGAAGTGACTATATTAAAAGGTGAGTGATGTACTGAAAGGCACACAGAAGTTTTAAAAAGAAGAAGAAGAAAGATTTCAGTAACAAAATAGAGAATGAATTAACCAGGAGGGAGAGAATAGATATTTTCTGAAGGTTTATATGAAGAAATCAGGCCAATGTGCACATACAAACCAGGATTATACGGCCTACCCAAAATATATAAATCAGGGGTACCGTCAAGACAAATGAAAAATTCATCCCACCATGCTCTAACTAGATGATTAGTAAATATACTCAAACTTTTGCATGAGCAGATAATGAAACATAGCGTCAAATATGTATTTGAATTCGTAGATAAAATCAAAGATACTAATATCAAGGATAAAACTATGATATCTTTGGACATAACATCGTTATTCACAAATGTACCTCTAGAAGCAGAAACAGTTAACTATATGTGTGAACGAGTGTATAACAAGTCGATAAATACTGACATTGCAATGGAAATCCTGAAAGAACTGTTATTTAGGTGTACCATGGATGTAAATTTCAAATTTGTTGGCACACTTTACAGACAAGTGGACGAGGTGGCGATGGGCTCCCCATTGGGTCCCATCTCAGCAGATTTCTTTCTAAGTAAACTAGAAAATGAACCTTTGAACAACCTTATCAGTAAGCTCTCATTTTATTGCAGATATATGGATGATACCTTTATTCTTTGTGATAACGATTCAGATAGGAACACAATAATAACTCAGTTCAATGTAGTACATTCTGCTAGGAATTCATGTGTAAAGATGAATCTTAAAATAGAATTGCCTTCCTAGATGTCCTCCTTACAAGAAAACCAGATAGTAGTACAAAGAGAAACTTGCAAAGGAAAAGCACATGGACAGGACAATACACACATTTCCATAGCTTTGTTCGTCTCCACTACAAGAGAAATTTAGCAAGGACCCTCAGCCACAGGGTTAGAGCTATATGCTTAGAAGAGGAAAGAGGATACTCTGGCTGAAAATAGCTATCCAGACACATCCATCAGAAAAGATGACAGAGGAAGCAGAAAAAGGACTATTCTCCATCTGTAAATAAGAAGCCTTTATCTATACGACTGTAATTCAAGGGTGGTGTATCCAGTGAAATAAACACTAACAAGTTGAGAAAATCTATTTAAAGAACTTTTAATGCTGGCAAACTACAAGTCTTATATTCTACACGACCGATGGTAGTTTCTCGATTGAAAGATGAAGTACCTATACTAGCTACTTCCAATTGTGTCTACCAACTCAACTTCGCTTGTGATGGAGCGAGTCATATTGGCCATCGCTCTAGGAACTTGATTTTTCGTGCGCGCTAATGAACATCTACCAGTTTACTAAGCAAAGGTGTAGTAAAAACCACCAACATTTCGATATTCGACCACCTGGTCCAAACTGACCGGACACAAAGCCAGCCAGCACTGAAGAAACCTTCTCTATCATCCACCGGGTACCAAGTTAATTATCACAGACATCCAGGTACCGCACATTCCAAACAGTAGAGTCTATCGCAATTCCCCTTAAACGAACAGTGCTCTGTGTGCAGAAAAGCAAGTCCAGCCACTACTACTGCTCTGACTGGCCTTCAGTGGAGACTATAAATTCACGAATTTGTATTATTATCTTTCCTAATTTCTTTGTCTGATATTCAGTGTGTATGTGTTATGTTTATGCTATAGAACTGTAATCCATTGATATTATTATTATTGATTCGATGTTATTTAAACAGCATTAATGTTATTAATAACACTAATTCATTCACTCACTATAATGTGTATATATAACTGTAGAGCCTGATGATGAAGAGGTTATCGAAAAGAATATTCCTTTTTCAGTAACCATTCTTTTAAATAAAAAATAAAAAAGTGAAAATCTTTCGTAAATTTTCACTTACTTGTTGGAAAGTGATAAATAACCTTTAAGGTATATATTTAAACCACTTTACAGGGGTACAGTACCAATGACATTTACGTGTTTTGATAGCTAATGTATGTAGCAAATAATTTTCTTGAAGTTTTCAAAACAAAATATAAATTATAACTTGTTGCGGTTTACTTTTTTTGCCTAGTTTTTGGTTACCGTTTTGCCTTTTATGAATGATTCTCCGTGACACAGTTTTATTACTAGGCTTGTGTTAAATGTCTCTCCTTTAGTCGATTTATTCTGACTAATTATCATTATTATTCTCTTGGAATCCGAGTGGAACATTTGGCTTCGACAGCACATCTCCGTTTCACTCTGGCTGGCTGCACAGTCGCCCACAAGCTTCCAACTTCTCCTCTTCACACAAACTCTTATACATCATCCTTGGACACATGACCAACTCGTCGTTCCTCACTCGAGTTCCACTCAAGAGCTTGTCTGGAGCATGATGTCACTCAGCAGTATTCACACAATGTGCTCATACCATCTACATTACCCTCAGCCTATCTGTGGAGCGGCAGGTTGTTGTTTCGCCCGTTGGCACAGTTCCTTTTTGTTTACTGAGCGAAATGAAGACAGTCGTTCGCGACAGTTTGAAGTAGGTTGTTGGAAATGCCCTCCGTGATGCAACATTCTTTTCTCTGAACGTTACAAGAGCAATGACTTGGTAATAGTATTGAAAATTCGGATCTTATTCTTCATGTTGAGTGCCCCAGACTTCCACACTGATCTCACAGTTATCCATGGGCGTGGTGGCGTACGCCTGTAATCTAGCTACTTGGAGGCCAGGGTGCGGAATTTCGCGGGACCGGGAGTTCTGGCATATGGGTGCTCATGTTGTGTGCGTCGGTGGCACAGTGGTTAGGACTATCGCCGACTATGCACATGGTCTGGGGTTTGATCCCCTGCCGACGCACACCCGATATCTATGGTCGGCTTGCAAAATTTGGGCTACCGATATCCATGCTAAAAATTCCATACTTGTACTGAAAATACGGTGTAGCATCAAGCTGCAATCAAAATAATAAAAAAATAAACTACTTACAGATAACTTAACCAAACTAAATATGAATATTTTAATATAAATCAAGTTTGGCATTTCTCAAATAATTTAGTTCATAAAATTGATCATTTGTATTTTGACATGCTAAGCTTGAAGTCGATGACTAAGCTGTTAATTCATCACTTATTCTAACTTATAGTCAAAGACGTAGAAAACTGAGAATACTTAGTTCTGTGTATAAATTTATTCGAATATTCAATTATTTATCTTTAAGTATTAACTTGTTTAATTGGTGGATGGCGACTAGCAGTGGAATCCACCAGGATTCGCACCCCGTCCTATTCGGGACTCGTCAGCTGGATGTACCTGCATTCTGCGATGATTGTTAGTGTTCCCAGTGAAGCTCAAACCCAGTGCCCATAGTTTTAAACGCCAAAGCGTTATCCACTAGACCACTTGGGCCACGAGAACCACCTCTTGTGCAATGGGTCATATTAATTAATTAATTAATTCAATTTTAGATTTTCCCGTCGATTGATTGGACTGAAGTGCTTGGTCTCAGGTTGACATGTCGGCTTCTTGTTTGATAACCTTCATGAAGAAATAAAACAAGTTGTTCGGCGAAGAGGCTCTTTTCGGAGAATTCATTCTCTTCTTTAACTTTACAGTCGCATTCTTATGCGATTTTTCTTTCACAAAAGAGGATACTAACAAACGCGATGAGTTATTATTATTATTCCCTTGGGTTCCTAGTGGACCATAAGGCTTCAACTGCACGTCTCCACTTACTGTTGTCTTCTGCTGTACTTTTCACCTGCATTCATGTTAGTCCATACTGTTTCAACTCCTCTTCACACGATCTCCTCCATGTCACCCTTAGACGTCCCACTCGCCACTTCCCTTTCGGGTTCCACTCGAGCATTGGCCTGACGCGCGATGTCGCCCAGCGGCCTCCTAAGCAAATGTCCAATCCATCTCCACTTTCTCCTTCATATTTGTTGGGCGATTGGTTCCTGTTTCGTTTGTTCCCATAGTTTCTTGTTGGTGTTTCTTTCCGGCCATCTGATCTTCAGTATAGAGCGAAGGCAGCTGTTGATAAAGGTCTGCAACCTGTTGGAAATATTCTCTGTGACCCGCTGGCCAAGTTTCTGATCCGTATAGAAGAACTGACTTGACGTTTGTTTTGAAAATCCGAATTTTGTTGTTGATGCTGAGTTGAGTGACGAAGATTTCCAGATTGGTTTCAGGTTGATGAATGTGTTTCTCGCCTTCCCGATTCTCGATTTGACATCCTCGTCGTCCGTTCCTCCTGTAGTTGAGACAATTCTCCCTAGATGATAAGTGAATGAAGTAACCTCTTTCAAATCCCTTCCGTTGATGGTGATTGGCGTTGGATGTTGCTGCTGTTGTTGTTGGTTAGTTGGTTATTTTCATAACCTCCGTTTTGTCTATGTTCACCTGAAGTCCTGTCTTTGCTGCTTCTCCGACCAGTTTGTCGGTTTTCGCTTGTAGGTGTTCGATTTTGTGTGACATCAAACATAAATCATCCGCGAAATCCAGGTCTTCTAGGTTCTTCACGTTGGTCCAGGATTTCATAATCATAATTGTTGATATTAGTCAGTACAAATGAGGAGCAGTCGAATAAGGCTGTTTTAGGTTGCGTAATATGATAAGTGTGCGTCCTTGGTACAGTGGAAGATTGCCTGTCAGCCAGGCAGGTGGTTAGGGGTTTGAACGGTAGACGCACTCCTTTATCTCACTAAGCCAGTAATAAGACTGATGAAGAGGGAGGGTTGGGCATGAGACTAACAATCCTATGCTGTAAAAATAAACACCCGTTCTATCGAAACTTCAAAGCTCTAACTTGAAGCTCTATGTTGCACTGGGAATGAAAAGGAATAGAAAGTTTTTAAAACAGTGAAAAATATGATGAGTAATTATGTGAATGAGTTGTGGCGAAGTTCAACAATAGCGTCCCAGGAGTGTGAACCCTTCAATGACCTTGAACGCATGCTAGTCACTGGCTGACGGCACCTGTCATTATCATAGATGAAATATCAAAGTTATCCACTAACTAAGCAGAAAATTTCACTCAAATCACGTTTTTAAGCATTGTTTGGACAATGTGTTAATAGCTCGTTGGGGTTAGGATCAAGGTTGTAATAAGCATTAGCGTTAGGATTACGTTTGGATAAGGGTTATGAGTAGGGTTAGGATTAAGGTTAGGGTTACGATTAGGGATACATTTAGAGGTGATGTCATTCATTTTAATTTGTTTTATTATCCACATTTTCCTGCTAAGTAGTCATCGATCCTCTTACTGCAAACCATAGTCATTCATTTATGCATTTTCTTGTAAATATACGTCACTTTTTGTGCAAAAGTCACTTATTTTTTTGATTGATCGGCTGAAAATCACTCGTGCATTCTCATCCCTTGAGACGCTATTGTTGAACTTTGTCTGAGTTGTAATCAAGATGCACATAGAAACGAAGAAAAATATGATTTCAGGTAAAGTTCAAAAGAAATACGAGTTATGAAGAGTAAAAACACAAACGAATACCAAGTCACTAAACAAAAACAATAATATAAGCATAATAGTACTTGTTGAATAATTCTCTTTTGTATCCGTAGCTCTGGTTTCTCTACCTGAATGAATAGAGCATCAGTAATGCAGAAGAAACGATAGCATATTGTCTTTGACAGGTTCTTCTTCACTTAGTAGATTTCTTTGATGGGGAAGTTTGTCAAGGCAGAATGACCAATATCAACAAGGCGTGCAATTATCTTAGTCCTTATAGGGCAACTACCACCAATAGCCAATGTCAATGAGATGCTCACCAGTGACTGGCTGTATTCAGGTAGGTAGTTACCTGGGGTTTTAATGCTAAGTCCTGGCCAGTGGGGTGCATCAGGTCGATTGCGAGGATGAACACTCGCCACCGATGACATTATCTAGTGGCTCCATTATATCGTGAATTGGTGGAAGTTGGAATTAATGGCCTGCTCACTGGGTCAGGTCCCAGTGGCTTTATGATGAACGTCTTTGCCTCATATCCGGGAGTTCATAGGTGCGAACCCCGGTGTTGGGTGCGTTCTGTCGAAGAGTCCCAAAGTAGTACATAACAGCTGTCCAGAACTCCAAGGTGGTTTTCCAGTGGTTCTATATCCGATACCAGCTCATGATGAAATCCTGCAAACACTGAGTAAAATCTCTACAAACAAATACTTGAGTATCAGATTACTATTATTATCTACAGTGTTAATATAATCTATAAGGCATAGTAGCAGAAGTAAAATGTTTGTATCTATCATACTGATGCTTATATATTATCAACCTAAACCACATAATATACAAAAACAAAAATCATTTCTCATGTGACCGCTTCATCACTTCTGCCACTGCTTCTGTTACTTCTCTATTGTTACGGTTACCACAGTAGTGAGTGCTATGACAACAATATCTCTACAACTATTATGGAAAAATCTTTTGAGAATCTTGAGTGAGCAGAAAAAATAAAAAGTGAAATTGCTGTTTGTTTTTTTGGAAAGTTGTCTTTTAAAAAGAAACAAACAATTACATTTGACAAGTAAGAAGAAATATAATCTAATATAATAATTATTATTATATAGTACAAACAGAAAATGTTAAGAGAACAGAAGGGTTTCTTTTACACAGAACACAGTATGTTAGAATCAAAGCATTTTCATCAGAGAGAGATATAGGCTAGGAAACAAGTGTGTCGAGAATTAGTACACTGCATATATATATACATATATATATATAGTGTCGGTAACATCATATAAAGTACTTAAAGATGTAACGTCAACAACAGATTGAACAGAAATCAACGCTCTTTACTTCTGTAGGTTGAATAGTTCATCTTATATAATTCTTATATATATATATATATAATTCTTATATATGTATATATATAATTCTTATACATATATAATTCTTATATATATCTTATATATATATATATATATATAAATCTCACAAACGCCTTGCTACAGAACGACTATCCTACCAACTTCGTAAAGAAGTATATCAATGAAACTACACACAAAACTAAGCGAGACACAGTAAGTAAGAAAAAGCTTTACTTAAATTTACAATTCAAAGGCGATACATCCAGCGATATATTAAACCGTAGATTAACGAGAGCAGTTGAAAGAACTTTCAGTACCGCAAAACTGCATGTCACTTTCTCAACCAAACCGATATTGACACTGTGCATTAAAAATAGATTACCCAAAATGACGACATCAATGTGTGTATTTAAATTCAACTGCTCCTGTGGAGCTAGTTATATAGGTCGTACCCAAAGGAATTTATCTTTACGCACTCGTGAACATATCCCGGTCTGGCTTGGGAAAAGAGCGACCAAATCATTAAATAGTGCAATTCTGGCTCATCTAGTGGATAGCGAACACTGCATCAAAGTAGAAGAGTCATTTACCGTTGTGTATCGAGTACCAAACAATCTCCCCAAAGACACACGATTACGCCTCCTAGCCATAGCTGAGGCTTTAGAGATTAACAGAGAAAGACCAGACCTATGTGTGCAGAAAAAACTTATTCACTCTCTCTGTCTACCCTGGCCCACTATAAGGTCACCAGGATCATAATTTTCCGTATAATTATTACCATTATTATCATTCTGTGATATTATGTCTTTATTATCCATTTCCCCACCCAGTTTATTTCACCTCATTGTTACCCTTAATTTTGTCAACCTTTGTGATTTTACACTAAGCCTACCTACTCTGTAACATCTTATTACAGTTTACTATTTAGCCTCTTTATTTTATCATTAGACATCATCGGTCAGCCCTCACATTCAGTGTCCCCTTTGTTAATTTGTGTATGTATGTATTTTGTGTCTATCGTATTTCTCTCACCCCAATGACACTTGTATTCTGTTGACTATAAAACAGCACTATATCACCCAATTGTTCATTCACACTTCATCACATTTTTTCTGACTATACACCCTATACACATTTGATTGATTGTGTTAACTAATGGACTATCATCTCAACTTACACATGCACCCCAATACAGTTTCTGATATTATTTTCATTTGCCTTTATTGGCTATATGTACTCTATTATTCATGGATTTATAACTGTAGAGCCTGAGGAAGAAGTTATCGAAAACAATTGTTCGCTCAAAATCTTGTTTTGATTTCAATATGGGGATATTTCATTTATATAATTCATTCTGTAGAAATAAGTGAAGATTATTTTAAAGCCAATGTGCATTGTTGTTACACAGAAAAAAAAAATGCAAATACGCACCCAATGCATCTGTAGTCCAGACACTCTAGAAACAGAATTAGACATTCTGAGAGAAATCTTCATCCGAAATGGATACCCACCAAGATTCATTGGCAAAAGTAACAGACCAAACATTTGGACAAATGACAATTCACTTGCGCCTAAAGAGAAACTCTACATGAACTTCGATTTTAAGGGAGATTTAACAAGCGATATTCTTAAGAGAAGGATGAAATCATCTTTGAGAAGAACATTCTTTGCAGCAACGCTAAGAATAGTGTTCTTTAATGGCCCACTGATCTGCGGAAGCCTTAAGGACCAATAGTATGTGCATATGTCAGTTCACCTGCTGCTATGAAGCCAGGTACATCAGTCGTTCTACGCGCAACCTGTCCAAGAGTATTCATGAACACTATCCTGCATGGTTGCCAAAAGGCACTAGTGGTGCAATAAGGAGTGTGATAATTGAACACCTGGTTAACATTGATCATTCCATCTCAACAATTGCCTCCTTCAAAGTAATCTACAGAGTCAAGAATAACCTACCAAAGGTGATACGGTTTCGTCTTTTTTGTATCGCTGAAGCTCTGACCATTCATACAGAAAAACCGGAGCTGTGCATACAAAATAGAATCACTCAACCACTTCTACTATCCCATGGTAACAACTTTGTTGATTTTTGATGACTGAATTTTGTTTGTTTGCCTGCTTCTTTAAGTGCTTATAATTCTTGTATTCATTTAGAACTTTTACTTGATTTCGTATTCTCTACTTAGTTCCTATGTGTATCCTGAGTAAAACTCAATCATCAAACTATTCATATTATTATATAACTTTTTTTAACAACTGTATGTGATAACTCATCACCTTTGTTACTACCCTAATTTCATTAACACCCAATTTTCTTGACTGATTTTGTATTACGTAACTTATCAATTACCAATCTTCACCTGTTTAGTTAAAATAACCATAACCAATTTTAATTTTGTTTGACAGACTTGATGTAAACATACATACAAAATAACACATACATATTTGCGATTTTACAGCTAAGAAAATGAATTCGCCGCTGAAAAGAGACTCTTCGCTGAACTACGTGTTTTGTTTTCATTAAATACGTTTGCACCAAATCGGTACATAGGATTCCTTATTAAGTGTAAAAGCTGAATCCAGTGAGTAATCCTCAACAGAATAATTTCAACATTCTTTGCAGCAATTCAAAAAGTAGTGTTTCCCAGTCGTCCAGTGGTCTGCAGAAGTCTCGAAGGCCACTTCTATGTGGATATGTCAGTCCACATGTTCCTATGAAGTCAGATATATTGATCGTTCCACGTGTATTATTACTGTAACTATTTATTATTGTTCCCTTTGGTTCCAAGTGAAAAATATAAGGCTTCAACAACACGTCTTCACTTTGTTCTATTCTCTGATGTCTTCTTTAGCTGTGTCCACGATTACCAATAATCTCTCATCTCCTCCTCCTCGCCACACGATCTCCTCCATGTCACCCTCAGACCAGCACTCAATTCAACTTATCTAGGAAGTATTGCTTCAACCACAGGCGGATAGCATGGATGAAGATGTGAAAGCAATCCAGCCATAATTGGAAAGGCGAGGTACACCCTCATTAACATGAAAGCAGTTTGGAAATCTTCTGCACTCAGCCGGCGTAAAGAACAAGATTCGGATTTTTGACACAAATGTGAAGTCAGTCAGTTCTTCTGTACGGGTCAGAAACTTGGCGTGTGCACCACGAAGAGCATTTCCAATAGCCAGATGTGGAACTCCATCAGCAAATGTCTTCACTGGTTTCACACTGAAGATCAAATGGCCAGCCCGGCAAGAAAGAATTAATGACAAGAAACTCTGGCTGGGAGCAAATCAACAAGTGAGAGCCAACTGCTCAACAAATATAAAGGAGAAAATGCAGATGGATCAGGCATATGTTGAGGAGGCCGCCGAGTTGTAACGACAGAAGATAAGGGCCAGGCAACAGATCGTTTATTGAGAAAATCAAGAGATATTTATGGATTCTTATGTACATTATCATTAGCGTTATTGTTAGCAAAGAAGCAACCTCTTCTGATTGGTTGTTTTCTTGCTGAAGGTTATTCTGTCATCTCTTTGTGACCGTTTCCTAGAAAGTCAGGCCATATATCTGCGAATCGTATTTGAACACGTTAAGTCTACTGTGATTGATTGGTGAATTCCTCAGGGCTAAGCTTTATTATTGCTTTTTCTCGTGACCCCACTTCGGGACGTAAACGTTGACGTAAATTGTTGTCTACAATTTTGGCTAGCAGACAGCTTTCAACACATAATGAGATCGCGCACAATGCAGGCTATTGGTCGAGTGGAATCCCATTGGAAAACGACGAGTGGGTCGTCGGTGCGAGGTTGACATGGCAGAGGTTGTGTGGTGAGGAGGATAGATAGCCGGGCTGCGGCCAATACCATAGGAGAGTATTTCTCTTCACATCCAAATTAGTGGATCCCACTGGTCACAACTTCCCATTTGAACCTTGAGCAACTTCATCCTATATACATAAAGAGAGGAAGTTTGGTTCAATGTGCATTAATTACCGAATCTAATTAAAAAACGGGTTCTATGAAACTGCACTTTCTTTTAGACCTCAAATCAATGTAAAGGTGAGTAAAGTTTTATTCCATTCTACCTGAGAATTGAAATGTTTAGAAACAAAATGGAAAAAGTGTTAGAATCAACTAGTACTTCTAATACTGACAGTGACAACCTTTTTCCTTCCTTAGCGTTCACAATGGAGCACAGGATTTCAAGCTCTAGGCTTCTTGAAGTTCTAGTAGCGCCTCTGTTTCACTCAATAAAAAAACAAAGCGGTCTGCTTAAATCACTGGGCTGCCTAAATTTTCTATCCATAAAAATGCATCGTTTTCACTGCATTTCAAGTTATTCTAATCGACTACTTATCCCAATGAGTAGCATATCTATAATTGAGCAAAATTTCAAACAAATTTCTACCTATCATTAGAAATTTTTCTTAAGAAGAACATTGTGGAGTAGCAGTGAAGCATACTTTTGATGGAACAGTATTGCTTAAAATGATGTATTATCGATTGCTCTCTTATTTAACGATTCTACATGAGGGGCAAGTATCTTGAAGTAGAACTCGCTGAAAATTATGTATTATGTATAAACGCGTGATTTTTTCGGAATAAAGCTATTATTATTGATTACACATGGTGAAGTGGCAGTTCTCACACCCAGAGTTCCCTCTTTTGCTTGCTTACTACTGCTTAGGCGAGGTGTAGGAGTACTTTGGCTGGGAGTCGAACCACAGGCAACGTGTGTGGTTAGCGAACATTCTACCCTTGAACCATAGACGTACCGACTACCTATATCTCATTATTAGAGAAGACTCGATTCAATACACTTAACTATCTCACGATAACAAGATGTTTGGACCAAATTTAATTCGTAAATTATACAGTTTGACGTGATTATTTTACAACCGAAATTATCCAGATTATAATATGCGACCTCCTTGACTCCCTATGTGGTAACCAAGAAACCAAGCATAAATGTTGAGTAAACTAGGTAAACTGCTGATGAGCTTCACCCTAATCTAGTAAAACAACTGCAAGGTGTATTGATTACTTCAATCTAGCTAACAAGCACCACCACAACCCCTCATTTCCATCGATTATTAGTAGGATACAGCTATATTTCAACTGATTCGACATAAAGATACCAGCCTACAGGCACTGAAAGCATTCGCCACATTCAAGATGATATATATAAAGAAAAAACGAACACATTTGTAGGATTTCGTGAATTCTCTTCAGCTGAACACATAGTGAACAACATCAGTCATAAATTACAATGAGTTCGAGTTATAGATAGAAAGTATGGGCAGTATAATTCCAAAGATGATGTAAATAGACGAATAAATTAGTGTTAAAAGAGTATTGACCAAACACATATGTAAAGATACTTACCAGGAGACACAATTATATCACTCATGAAGAAATTTAAATCATTTCACTTTGTACTAAATATGGCGCTGAAGATGTTGTCCAGAAGGGCGACGAAAGCTTCGCAACTAAACCAACCAGCTCAGAGAACACTATTAATTGCAAATCATCCACCTGAGCTACAAATCTTCTCTATTATTTCAATAGGTGGTTCTGTCTATTTCCAGCTTTTTTGTGATTTAAAAACCCAATGCATTTACAATGGATCATGAGCGTAACAATCCATTTCACATTTTATGTCTCAACATAAACAGAAGAAATGATGGGACAATTGAAAATTCATCTATAAGAAAGAAACTTGGACTAGTCAATGCCTGAATTATCACAACTACAAACGGAGCCTGGTAAAAATGCTCTTCACCAGAGCTACGGCGTTATGTTTTGAAGGTTTTATTGAAGAGGCACTCCCACTTATCGAAAATAGAAACCTTCTACAGTTCATATCAAAATATGATAAGGAAAAACCACCAAGACCGAAACCTGAAATAGCTGAAAAGAAACCACTTTCTATGTGTCTAACGTACAAAGGCGAATAAGTATTCATAAGAACGGAAAACAGAATTAAAGGTGAATTAAAAAGGACATCTCCCGCCACCAGACTCATTCCACTTTACAACACAGTATACTCATTAACCCAGTCAAAGGTAGTTAGGTATCCTGTTCCGCATGTCAACTCCAACTGCATTTACCAATTCCCCTGCACTTGTGGCAGCAAGTACATAGGAAGGACTGAGAGGAGAGCGTCTACTAGATTTTCCCAGCTTATCCTTAAAGTCTCCGTTTGAAAGGTAGCAGAGTGTGAGCAAGTTCTATTGCCAGACACCTAACTGACACCGGACATACGGTGGATATTAGTCAGGCTTTCAAAATAATCACACTACACAAAGAAAAGCATGATAACTTCGGTCCGCAGAGGTCACTGCCATCAAAAGACTTCGACCCAACCGATGCATATAGAAAGATATTGTGACTAAACTCTCACTGGCCTACCTGGTAACTGTAATTGCTTTGTTCATGTTTTGTTCTGTGTGCGTCAGTGGCACAGCTGTTAGGACTCTCGTCAACCAAAATTTGGGCTACTGATATGGCATGCTGAAAATTCCATATATGTACCAAAAATACTGTGTGGTTTCAAGTTATAATCAAAATAAATTTTTTTTTAAATAACATTCCACTTAATTTTGATCTTCACTTACTGAGTTGAACTCACTATTAAGTTTCAGAATCTATTAATTATTTTGTCTTTCTCATAATTTCACTTTACTGTTCACTACCACCCTCCGAAAATCTTCATCATAGTATGTGTAAATTCACTCTATTGTTCTATCTTGTATTTTGTCTCTAGTCCATCCTTGTTTCCAAGCGGAATTTGGAGTCTACCACCCCCGCCGTTTTCGCCTAATTATTATATATAATTACTCTTTTAACATTGAAAAAGTCGTTTATTTACATCACCTTTGGAATTACACTGCCCATACTTTCTACTTGGGAAGCATCGTTTCAAATATAGGCTGATGGAGCTGACGGGGATATCAAAGCAAGAATCGGAAAAGCAAAACATGCTTTCATTACTCTCAAGTCTGTGTGGAGGTCAACAGTACTCAGCATCAAAAATAAGATCCGGATTTTCAACTCCAATGTGAAGTCAGTACTACTCACTAAACGGATCAGAGACTTAGCGTGTCATAAAGAGCATCTCAAACAAACTACAGACCTTCATCAACAGCTGTCTTCGCTCAATACTCAAGATCAGATGGCCGGCCAGGAAAGATCAGCAACAGAGATCTCTGGCAATGAGCGAACCAACCAGGTGCCGATTGTGAAACAAATATGCAGGAAGAAATGGAAATGGATTGGCCATACTCTGAGGAAACCATCAAGTGACATCACTAGACAAGCCATTGCTCGAGTGGAACCCGAAAGGGAAGCGGTGAGTTGGTCGTCCAACAGTGACTTGGAGTAGGTCATGTGAAGAGGAGATGAAATCATGTGGGCAGACTTGGAGCCAGGTGAAGACTCTAGTAGAGAACCAAACGCAATGGAGACGTGAGGCTGAAGCCCTATGTTCCTCTAGGAATTAAAGGAATTAATAGTAATAATGCTTCCTATCCATAACTCGAACTCATTGTGAGGACAGTGTGTTCAGAAATTTCGTAACTTATGACAGATGTTGTTCAGGATGTATTCAGTTGAAGAGAATCCACGAATAAAACGATCTCGTATTATGTTCGTTTTCTTTATTTAAACTAATAAATATTATATATATATATATATATGTCATCTACATGGCGAAACTAATATAGAGAATAAAGTATCTCTTAGGAAATTTCAGACATAAGATGTACTTTATTAAAATACCTTTAACAGACAACTTTCATCCATGTTGTCAATCAGTGTCCTAATTTCAGGACGAAAGTTTTAAAAACCTATTTAAACAATTTCTATATATCTACACCTCTCACAGATATATATATATGTATATATATTGTCCCACAGGTGCATACTTTTATTAGAATTCCAATACCTAATAGTTATGTTTTTATCTAACTTCACTAATTTTCCATTTTTTGACAAGATTTCAAGCTGAAAGGAATGTATGATTAACACCCTTCTGATGGTATAATCTTGTAAGTTTGCAGTGCCATACAGACATGTATATTGCATAATAAATTAATAAATGGTGTGCATAGGTTGCATTATTGTTATTATTTTTGTCACATTTGTTAACTTCCTCTCATGGCATATTTTGCAGTCGAAAATTAACAAGAAGCATTTCGCGTACACTTCTCGCTAATGTCAACTAATCTACAAAGTAAGTGCTATTTATACTGTCAAAGGGGAAGTATTATTAAAATAAAATGCAAAAAAGTCATGACTTCAATTTTTCCATCATGTCATTCACTGATTTCGTGAAAAATTACATCAAATACAGAGAAAATGTGATATGCCTATGGGATATTGGTAGTGTTACTGGTTAGCCACACTATTCTGGCCTTGTACTCCTTGAAAGAATGGTGGTGAGTATCTCCGCCTGTCACATGGAAAGCCCGGGTTTGATTCTCGGTAGAGGAGTTGGCTTGTGCGTCGGTGGCAAAGCGGTATAATGTTCGCCAGTCACGCATGTGGTCCGAGGTTCGACACCGTGCCGACGCACTCACTGTCCTCGCTAAGCCAGTAATAACACTGGTAAAGAGGGAAGGTTGGGCATGTAGCTACCAACCCCATCCTGTAAAAATAAACACTACTGCTACCGAAACTTCAAGCCCCTAGCTTGAAGCCCTATGTTCCACTGGGAATGTGAAGGTGTAGACAAAAAGCCAGCCTTACGAAACACAGTATGGCTAACTACCTAATCAAAAGATTGAGTTATTTAGTGTTGTGCTCTGATGAGCAGTATATTTGAATAGAATTTTTAAAAATTAAGGTTATTTAGAGAAAAATATTATGACTTATCCGGCTAGTCTGGTGGAGTTACATACTAAGAGTATGTACGTGTTAAGAAATAGCACAAGGAAAAAGAGGGAAATATCGTCTCAGTCTGCCCGATGCTTACATCTTAAAACAAAACTTGAAATACTTAGAGCATCATCAGGCGAACTGGGCGGTTATTTAGTTGCTATAAAGTTGATTTGCTTTGATCAGCTAATTTCTGATTGTTATTATTGTTTCCTTTAATTCCTAGGGGAACATAGGGCTTCAGCCTCACGTCTCCATTGCGTTCGGTTCTTTGCTAAAGTTTTCACCTGGCTCCACATCTGCACACATGCTTTCAACTCCTCTTCACATGACCTCCTTCATGTCACCCCACCCTTGCACTGACGACCAACTCGCCGCTTCCCTTTCGAGTTCCAATCGAGTGGAAGCCTGACGTGTGATGTCACTCACTTGATGGTTTGTTTTCTCAGAGTATGGCCAATCCATCTCCATTTCTTCCTGCCTATTTGTTGCACAATCGGTTCCTGGTTGGTTCACTCCCAGAGACCCCTCTCTGTTGCTGATCTTTTCTGGCCATCTCATCTTGCGTATTGAGCGAAGACTGCTGTTGATGGAGGTATTTAGTTTGTTCAAAGTTTCCTTCATGACGCGCCAAGTGTCTGATCCATGTAGTAGCACTGACTTCATATTGGAGTTGAAAATCCGGACCTTATTTTTGATGGTGAGTGCTGCTGACCCCAAAACAGACTTGAGAGTAATGAAAGCTTGTCTTGCTTTTCCGATCCTTGCTTTGATATTCTCGTCAGCTTTATCAGCCTGTAGTTTAGATGATGCTTCCCAGGTAGGTGGTAGAGGAGGTCGTTTCTTTCAGGTTCCTCCTATTTATTCTGATTGATATCTATTGTTGTGGTTGCTGCTGTTGTTGGCCAGGAATCTTCATCACTTCTGTTTTCTCTATGTTCACCTGAAGGCCTGTCTTCTCTGGGTGCTTCTTCTGCCAGCTTGTTGCTTTTCACTTGCATATCTTCCAGTTTGTGGGAAATCAGACATACATCATCGGCGAAGTCCAGATCCTCCAAGTTTTTCGTTTGGGTCCATTTTATGCCTGTTTCCTCACTGCCCACCGTGTGTCTGTCACATTATCCAATCTACTGCAATCAGGAAAATCATTGGCGATAGTAGGCGGCCTTGCCTTACTCCCGTCTTAACTTCGGATGATTCCGTAAGTTTCCCATTGTGGATTACTTGGCATGTAGCGTTGTCGTACAACTGTTGGATGAGATGTATAATAGCCGGTGTCACCCCGTAGTAGAGAAGTGGTTGCTAAATCACCTCTAGATCGACGCTGTCGAAGGCCTTTTCGAAGTCGATGAAGTGGAGATAGATAGGTGACTGCCATTCGTCGAAGTTTTTCATCCAGGAATTGTTTGATTCTCTCCAGGATGATCTGACTTAGTATTTTGCTTGGAATAATTTTTAATATAGATTTATTTTCGAGCCGTAGAAGGTGCAGCACATTCCCATGAATCCATTTTAACTGTGTTTTTCCAAGTGTCATCCCCAGTCACTAAAATTTTACAGTAAGCTGGTTCTAATTTTCTCTGCTTAACATAAATGCAGGTGATACATGTATATCTGTGGAGTATGGTTGACGACGATTAGACCTTTCTCTGATGAATGCTATATTAGCAATGAGACTGAAAACCGGGAACACAAAAATATGGCGGCCTGCTCAAAACTTGGGCTACCGAGAAACCCCATCAATCTACCACATATAATTCCCTCTGTTCTGTTTGTTTAAATCTATTAAATTATGATCTCTAGTAGTATTGTTTACTCTGGCGAGTATTTCAAACATTTACGAACTGATGATTCGCGCAAGTCTACTGCTAAATACGAGAAAAAGCATTATTCTCGTTGACAGCTTATCCTAATACATGAGAAGACCGTCCTTCAGTGGTGTCTCTCGTTCAGAAAATATACACCTGAAAGTTTTATAATTAGCATTCAACCAAATGTCGTGTTCATCTCGAAGGAGGAAGAGAAGAGACATCATAATGGATTGGTTTACGCTTCAGGTCAGATGGAAGTGTGTCACACTCTGTACTGTCGATTTTTCTTTTATCTGAAGATCCTGAACGAAGAGAGAATATCATGCGATAAGCTACGCTGAACATTCTGTACATTACATATATATTGTTTCAGAATGAAGCTGTTCCTATTACTATTAATATTACTAATAATAGTAACAATAACAGTTTTATTCTTAACAACATGTCTACATACAGCACAAAATTTTCGAATTGGTTTTATCTACTCCTTATAATAGAATCTTCAAGTAACACAGTTATCTACAGTGCGTCGGTGGCACAGCATTTAGGACTCTCGCCGATCATTAAAATGGTCTGGGGTTCGATCCCCTACGGTTGTAAAATTCTAGCTACCGATATCACATGCTGACAACTCTATACTTGTACCGAAAAATGCGGTGTGGAAACAAGTTGAAATCAAAATAATAATAATAATAATAATAGCAATAATAGTAATAATTCGATGGAATTCTGTTCTATCTGCAGGAATGCTGCTCCCCATTCCCGATGTATTTGTCCCTGCAAAACAAATCAAGTAGTATATTGAAAACCGTTGAAAAACGCACGTGAGTACAGATCCTTCTTCATGGACGTAAATAGGCGGTTGAAACAAATTATAACTGAGTAAATTTGACGTATTGTGAGCTGTGGAGAATTAAGTACCACAATGACTTGAGTGAACCATTAATTCCAAATATTTACTTGCAGGGAAACAATCTTTAGTAGATATTGTCTTCATTTCTTCAGTAATTAAAAAGGATTAATCCACATTGTATTTCAAAAGTTTGAGTACATCCAGTACATCCATTCTGAGAAATTTCTTATACTACTCTCCCAATCTGTGTTTAAACGATATTATGACGAATAACAGAGAAGTACACTTTACTTCAAAGATAAACAGTTCGAATTGAATGACAAACTTCGAACCAAATATCAAGTCTGCAAATAACGAGTTTTAAATTCAAAAAAAAAAAACTGAAGCAGCAGACGACCGCCATACATCCTGCTTGATTTTTCTACCAATTCTTTTTTATCAGTTAAACTCATAATTGATTATTAACAGAAGTAAAATCCAACATAGTCGCTAAAATAAACTTTGTGTTTTGTCTTATACTGATTAACAGAGAAAAGAACAAGAAGTTGAGCAATTTCATCCTCAAAAGCAACTGTACAATCGCATTTATATGCATAAGTTTACATAGATACAATCATTGTTATTTAATTCCACATAATAACAAAGGAGGGGGATAATAATTTTCAACTTGATATAAAGGTTTAAAGTTGTGAGTATAAATTACAAGGGGCTTAAAAACAAAATTACATCGCCATGGAACGCCTAGAAGACGGTAGTCTTCAAAAGTCAATTTATCGAAAGTCCACATGGAAAGAACAATACTCACATTTTAATAGCTTTTGTCCAAATAGCTTTAAACGTGGTTTAGTCAAGACTCTGTACTATAGAGCGAGGAGAATATGCTCTATAGAGAAATTAGAGGAAGGATTTGAGTTTCTTGAAAAGACATTGAAGAGCGATGAGTACCCTCACAGGTTCATCAACAAGTATGGAAGATCTGAAGTCACAAATGTAAAACAAATCACAGTGGGTAAAAAGCCAATCTACTTTGAGCTTGATTATAAAGGCGAAAACATTGCAGTGATCATCAACAGAAGGCTGAGCACATCGCTAGCCATAGCCTCTCCTGCAGCTAAGCTCGTCCCCGTCTATCGAACAACTTGCTCTCTGGTGCAATCAAAAATCGATAGATATCCTTCTCATGATAACTCCAACTGTATATGCAAATATACATGTATCTGCGGGAGCAGTTACAATGGAAGGACAGAAAGAAGGGCATATCTACGATTTTCTGAACATGTACCAAAAAGCTTACGTCTAAAGGGAACAAATGCTTTAAACAATGCCATCGCCAGGCATCTCCTCGACACGGCTCATGAGGTGGGTGTCGAAAAGTCGTTCAAAATTATCAATAAGCAAAAGAGTTCAATGCTCCTTAAGTTTGCTGAAGCCATTTCTATCAAGCACCTGAAACCTGATTTGTGCGTTCAGAAAGAAGCGGTTATCAATCTTTCTTCGCCCTGGTAACTGGATATTTTTCATCCTAATGCGAGATACTGAAAAGTTTTTCTAGGTAGCTTGCCATCACGGTGCATATTGATTTGACAATACTAGAGGTTAATCGCGAGTCCGAAAAACTCAGTGGTAATGTCTCTGACTGCATCACTCGCTGGGTGATTACAGATTACAGATACGCAGTCCTGACTGGCGAGTGCCAACTAGCACGAAGCCTAGGTCAGGTGAGACTTCCTGCCGATTGCCTCCAACCATCTAGTATCATTAAATCACCATTATTCCTGAAACTGCCTTCATAATTTCATCAGTCTGTTCTCTGGATTTGTTTGCAATTCATTTTTCGCTCATTTTAATGACTTCGAATTCGCGATTTCTACTTTTTTGTTGTTTCATCCCTATTCCGTATTCTCAGGAATGAGAAATGATGTGCACATAATTATTCTTCTCTTGGGTTCTGAGTGGAAGACACGACCACACTAGCACATCTCTATTTCACGCCATTCTCTGGAGTCCACTTCTACTCGCTGCCAAACCGCCCATAAACTTTGATTCCTTCTGTGGGGAATTCAGTAGCCCAACGATTTAAGCTGGTCACTACCCATCTACAAGACTAATTAATGCACACACACACACATAAATATTTGTTCAAGATATAAATTCATTCTAGAATCTGGACAATTAGATGAAATAGTCTTAGTGTTTTTTATAAAATTTAAATTTTCCAAAAGTTACATGTTGATTTACAAAGACAGAAACTGGATCTACGGATGGATTACAGAGACTGTAGGAATTCACTTTTTTTTCTAATAAATATTTATATATATAATGAGAACATTTCATAATTAAACATTTTATTGCAACACAAACATGAGTTGTTCTTGTCGGTGGGGGTGGTGTTGTTAATATTCTCCCCCCTCCACCCCCATATAAAACGAATGAACTATTAATCAAGCCTCCATAAAAATGAGATTCATAAATCAGTCAGTGTATATCACTGTAGTGTATGTGGGAACATGTATCCAGTGTTTATTTCAATTAAGCAATATGTTATTTGTTTGAAATAAGATTAAGAATTTCATGGGGACGTTTTGGAGTAATCAAAGTGGCTACTATCAAATATTATTATTGTTATCTACAGTGTTTCATTTCTAAGATGTGACGTTTTATTGGCATATTTTATCATTTTTAAGCGTAAAACTTTATACTACTGATTGATTGACATGAGTAGTTGTATACAACTCGCATCAATAAGTATTGCAGGCATCTTGATGTCCATCACTTAATCCCTCCAAATATTCATATGTATCTGCAAATTGAGAATTCAATTCATCATGTTATCAGTTCTCCCAAGTAGCTAACCGGAAGTGGGAGTGATCTGAAGTGATTCAGCTGTCTGAGTTTGGTCATACCGTACACATCTCTGATGAGCTAAGGGACAAACAAGAGAAACGGTTGTCCGGTATTTAGATCAAGTTCGATTTGGCTGGCTAGCAAGCACTACCGGTTAGTGTGAGTGGTATATAACTACTTATCTCAACCAATTAGTAGTATATAACTTTACGCGTTTATCTTTGCTTTCTAGATTATCACTAAAAGTATCAAGCAGATCATATATTTGTTTCCAAGGGAAACTGTGGTAAAACTTCACCCCCTGGAATTATGTGAACTGCAAACCGCGAATTTCCCAATTTATCTTCGTTGACTAGTTCTGTATTTCCCAACACAAAAAAGAAACTAAAGCAGGAGGTGCTGTATATTTGTTTACCTGACAGTGGATTTGATTTGAGTGAAGTCAAAGTTAAACCATGTAGTGACTACTTGACTTTGAAGTGACTACGGAAATTGTGTTTTTGGTCTGTTTAACTCTTGCAGACAGAATTTTGAGCCTAATTCGTTAGGACTATTCTTCGCTCAATACTCAATAGCAGATGGCGAGCCAGAAAACATCAGCAACAGGGGTCTCTGGAAGCGAACCAACCAGGAACCGATTGTGCAACAAATAAGCAGGAAGAAATGAAGGTGGATTGGTCATACTCTGAGAAAACCAGCAAGTGACATCACTAGACAGACCATCGCTCGAGTGGAACCTGGTCGAATGAGAAGCGGTGAGTTGGTCGTCACTGCGAGGGTGACAACATGGAGGATGTCATGTGAAGAGGAGATGAAAGCATGTGGGCAGACATGGATCCAGGTGAAAACGTTGGTGCCGAACTGAACGCAATGGAGACGTGGGGCTGGAGCCCTATGTCCCTCTAGGAACAAAAGGAAACAGTAGTAATGATAATCCTTATTGGTTGATCAATTAATTTTATAGTACAATATAAGTTTTGTATCTGGAATTCTTATGGACTTTATACCAACCAGAAAGTATTGTTGAGGTACTCTCGTACATAAGTTATGAGTGTGGAATAGTGCCACAGATTCTAACATATTCAAAAGCCTTTTGGCTATTTCTGAAACAAACTTTTGTACTGTATGCCACACGCAGAAGTCTGGCAGCCTATGGAGAAGAAGGCATCCATTAGTTCCCCGCTTTCAGATGGAAATGCTTGGTTTTTGGTCATGACATGCTAAGAAATCGGAGTGAGTCAATTGAATTGTCTCATTTGGAGAGTGTTCAGAATAATGAAACTATGCGTAAACTGTCCAATTCCAGGTAAAAGTATTTCAGATTATCTCTCGGAAACCCCAAAACTTCGCCGATGATATATGTCTGACTTTCCACAAACTGGAAGATATGCAAGCGAAAAGCAACAAGTTAGCAGAAGAAACATCCTGAGAAGATAGGCCTTCAGGTGAACATAGAGTAAAGAGAGGTGATGAAAATTCCTGGCCAATACCACCAACAGCAGACAACAATCAGCATAAATGGGAGGAACCTGAAAGAAACAACCTCCTTTACCTACCTGAGAATCATCGTTTCAACTACAGTCCTATGGAGCTGACGAGGATATCAAAGCAAGAATCAGAAAAGCAAGACAAGCTTTCACTACTCTCAAGTCTGTGTGGAGGTCAACAACACTCAGCATCAAAAATAAGATCCGGATTTTCAACTCCAATATGAAGTCAGTGCTACTATACGGATCAGAGACTTGCACTGCGCGTCATAAAGACCATCTCAAACAAACTACAGACCTTCATTAACAGTTGTCTTCGCTCAATACTACTCAAGATCAGATGGCCGGCCAGAAAAGATCAGCAACAGGGATCTCTGGGAATGAGCGAACAAACAAGGAACAGATTGTGAAACAAATAGGCAGGAATAAATGGAGGTGGATCAGACATACTCTTAGAAAACCATCAAGTGACATCACACGCCAAGCCATCGCTCAAGTAGAACCCGAATAGGAAGTGGCGAGTTAGTTGTTTGTCAATTCGAGGGTGAGGTTGAAGCCCTATGTTGCACCTGGAACTAAGAAGACAATAATAATATATTCTACTCATTATTTCAGTAACAACCAAGTGAATGCTGTACAGCTTGAAAGAGACTAATAAGTTTCTTATAACTGACAAGCGAATATCGAAAAGAAAATCCCCAGATATTCATATAACAAATTAAAATACCAATCTCTTCACATAAATCATATTAGACTGAAGTCATACAAGGATACACAAGTAGTCAACATACTTATTACTAAAATCTGTGTCCAACACTCGTCTTTCTGATGATAGACACAATACTCCTTAGAAATCTTTCGGTTAGATCTGAAGAGTGTGACAAAACTTCGTAAAAATACACACTACCTTTAACCTGGTAGTAGGCTTTATTGGCTGGTTAAAGACTTTTTCAACAAAATCAAGAAATAAATCCACTTATTCATAGGGAATACATAATATCATATCTTGGGATGATGTCGGTTTCAGTTGTCCCTTATGCACGTAAAGTCTTCCAATAACAACAGTAGTGATACTGATAGTCTTGAAATAAGCTCGTGTTGTAGGAAGATAACTGAAAAGTAATTTCACTTACACCGAGTATCAACAGGATAATGAAATTTCCACTAGTAATGTATGAAATGGGACGGATGAAGATGTCAAGGCCACCCAGCCAGAATTGGAAAGGCAACCTGAAACCAGTTTGAAAATCTCCCGCTGTCACTCAGCTGGCATAAAGAACAAGATTCCGACTTTCAACACAAACGAGAAGTCAGTGAATGTAATGGGTAGAAAGAGTAAATAAAAGGTTGGTTAAGAAGATGTTACTCAGGTGTCATACAAAAAATTCAGAAAAAAACATCATTAAAAAAGTAGTAGAACTTGAAGTTATACCCCACTTCCCACCCATCCTTTTAATCTGAGGAGAAGAGAAAATAAATAGTGAAGGTCTGTTAAAAAAGATGAGCTTCGTACAAAATATTGCTTCATCAGCTTACTACTTCAAATAAGCCATTATTTACATATACATATACAGACATGTGAATCTACTGAATACTTCTACACTGATTCAGTGCCTTCCAATCTATGCGCGAATTCATGGTATTCGAAAGACTTCGAGTCCTGAAGAAAATAAAAGACAATCCAGTGAAGAAAAATTTTCTTTATCGACGAAATCATCTTAAGAATCTGGCTGCACAGTCGTATTTATACTTACCAAAAATGTATAGTAGTCTATTATTGAGTAATTCGGTGGGGCGGGGTGCGGTGACATAATTCATACAATTATTCAGAAGTGGCTTTAGAAGTAAAACTAAATGTTGTAAATTACGTAGTACTCACAGGGCACGAAGGAACAAAGCGTTAGATATTTTGATAAGGTCAAAACTGTTATCAAGCTGGTTATTACACAGAATAACAAAAATATTTTCTTAAAAAGACAGAAATTTAGTGAATAATATAATTTCCTTCCACATTTCTAAAAAAAGTCTATTTTGATTACAAATTTGTCAGTATGCTCTACTGAGAAACACCCATCCGCTGTACAGAATCTTCAAGTGAAGAAAAGTTGCGACCATATCATTTAGATAAATTATCTCCAATCCACCAAAAAGATGGTTTACCTCATTTGCTCCCTGAAAAATGTTAGTATTCATAAATGTTATCGTCAGCACAGATTTCAAAACAGAGGTCATAACAAACACAATATGAATTGGAGTACATTTTTTACATCATTATTATATTGGGTGGAAAACGTAGTAGCCTAGTGATTTAAACAAGACACTAAATAGTACAAGTCATGTGTTGATCAAATCGCCACACTACGGATCATCATTGAACAAAGCCTGGAATGGTAGTCACCTCTCTATCGCAACTTCATCGACTTTGAAAAGGCCTTTGACAGCGTTGATCGAGAGGTGATTTGGAAACTACTTCGCTACTCCGGTGTGGAACCCGAATAGGAAGCGGAGAGTTGGTCGTCAGTGCGAGGGTGACAACATTGAGGATGTCATGTTAAAAGGAGATGAAGGCATGTGGACAGACCTGGAGCCAGGTGAAAACTCTAGCAGAGATTCGAACGCAGTGGTAACGAGCGTCTGAATCCCCATGTTCCTCTAGGAATTAAAGGAAAAAATAATAAAAATAATAATAATTAGTACAGCAAATATTAATCACATAATCTCAGGCAGATAACTACTCACAAAGTCAATAAATGATCATCGCTTTTATAACAGGCATTTGCAGAAGGATGTTCTTCTCCAGAATCATTCAAGAATCACACTTTATCTCTCTCATGAAAATAAAATATTGATAATTACTGATGAAATTCCCAAGAAAAGAACAAATCATTTTAACGCGGTTTGGAAAACGATCAAGAACTAGGAAATACAGAATGACAGACCACAGTGATTGTGTACAATGTCACATTGAAAAATGACACAGATACATATTTTGCTATATTAAATGGTGCCTAGCATAGAATGTCATAATAAGTTAGCTCAAAGCATTTCAAAGGAATTCACTATCATGAAATAAATAGGATCAGACACAATTATGAAATAAAGGACTATTACTATTAATATTATTCACTTGCGCCACGATCGGAACATAGGGCTTCAACAACACATCTCTACTTCATCCTATTCTTTGTTGTCCTCTTCATCTCAACCAACGACTACCCATAATCTCTCATCTCCTCTTCACACGACCTCATCCATAGCCCCCACTTATCGCTTCCCATTAGGATTCCACTCGTGTAATTGCCTGCATCGAGCGCGATGTCATTTGACAGCCTCCTCAATGCATCCAAGATCCATCTCCATTTTCTCCTGCATATTTCTTGAGCAATCGGCTTTCATCTGTTGGTTTGTTCTCAGTCAGGCTGAGTTTCTTGTTGCTAATTCTTTCTGACTGGCCGGCTGGCAATCTGATCTTCAGTATGGAACCATTGAAGGTGGCAACTGTTGATAAAAGTCTGTAACAGCCTGTGGAAAACACTTTTTCTGCAGGTTGCAGACTTTAATATGTTTTTTGTGCATTGAGGTTTCTCTAGCAGTTCGTTAGCTTTTGTGGTGTAGGGTCGCTAGCCCCACGCCCAACCCTCCCTCTTTACCCGGGCTTTGGACTGGCCAGAGAACTAGCAAGCTAGTTAAGTAGGCGAGGTTGAAATAAAGGATTATGAAATTTTAAATGTCGATGACAAGGAAAGAGTGACTAAACTCATGTTAAATAAGTAAACACATAAACAGACATCATTCCATGCTTCCAGTACACTTTCAATAAAAATCGTAAATTCTAAGGAGCAATTTGGAAGACTATTGTGATGTTTCAAAACTTACTACCTAATTCTTTTCAGTAATATAAATAAAAATGTTAAAAGAATGTGAGAATGAAATCAGCTGGGTTTTTATGAAATTCACAATGTGCATCAAAATAACTTTCAAATGCTATCACTCTTGCATCACTAAATATATTGCGGTTTACGCGAAATGTACTAATTCAGAATAAAAGTTGTTATATGTAAGTACTAATGAATTTATATTTATCTGATACTAGAGAGACAGACAGCAATAGGATCACGAATATCCCCAAAAGTAGCAGACATATTTATGGACATTTGGGAAAGTAAAGCTTTTAGAATGTTTAATTCTACTCCTGGGTTATGGTGGAGATATATAGATGACAAATTCACTGTGCTGAAATCTGAACATATCCCTCATTTTTTTCACACATATAAGCTCAACAGTAGAAGGAATCCAATTCATTTCTGCGTTAGAAAACGAGCATGGTGAGTTGGCCATTCTAGACTGGAGAATAAAATGAAAACAAGATGATGGGTGGTTAGATACTGGCATTTGTAAGAAACCGGCACACTCTAATAAGTACTTAGACTTTAATTCATCCCATCCAGATTCGGTAAATATAAGTTTAGTTGAGTGTCTATATAATCGGGTTAAGAGCCTTACTAGTAAGCCAAAAGATTTAAATAAAGAAATTAAACAAATAAAGGAAATATTACTAGAGAATAACTACCCATCAGAATTTATTCAAAAATATATGAAGAACTATAGAAAAACTAAGATTAACAATAAAAATGATGGAAATAATATCGAATTCAAAGCATCTGTATCACTGCAGTATAAAGAAGGAAAGTCGTCAGAGGCATTGCGTAGGATTCTCAATGAGGTTGGCATTAGGGTGACATTTAAACCAACCAATCAACCAGCTCCCTCGGAGATAAGCTTTGTCTGCTTAAGGACCCAACAGATCCAATTAAGAAAAATAATATAATTTACCAAATACTATGTAATGACGGTCAGTGAGGTCAGTTATATAGGTCAGACTAGTAGATCGGGATCAACCAGATTATTGGAACGCAAACATTCAGCTAGACGTAGAATGACTGACTCTGCTAAGCTAAATAACGTAGAAAATAGCTTAGCCATTGCACTGCATTCACTTCCATGTAATCACAAAATAGGGTAAGTGGGACATAGTGAGAGTATTAAAAAGTAATATGGTTATGTGTAGAGATAGAGAAGCTAATTACTGAAGCTTCATTTATCGATGGCACAACGCCTATACCGGAGATATGGATATTTGAAACACATAACTTTTAGTTGCATCCCATTTAAGGAATATATGAATCTTATATTCACCACATCTGATCAGGAGAGTGATTTTGAAATAACAATGCAGGAATTTAGTCATCAACACTTAGTAAGCTTCACCAAATTTGTATTTTGCTATGTTTCACCATGAAAAGAATTAGGTAATTCCTTTCATAGATCGATTTACTGTAAGGCAATATGTAGGAAAAAACAGACAAATTATCACACCTACATCCTATAGCACAGAAGCAGAAATTTTATATTTTACTTAACGTCGCGAGTTAGAGAGATTTCTATAAGGAGCATAATTGATGGCAGCCATTAAACACACTGATTGAATTTCTTACCATATCAGTCTCAAAATCCATTCTGTAACTAAAAGGACGGATTTTGTTTAGCTCAGACTTGAACGTTTACATCAAATGAAACTAAAAGTGGTACAGCTGAGGATATTCCAATGATCATCTTCCCACACTTCATAGAATTATTTCACACACTGTGTCTCCAAATCCAAATTCTTCTCTTTTTTTCTAGTTATGAAGCCAAGATTCGTGCTCCAAACTAATCTGTGGGCACCATTGTGAATGAGTAAAATTTACTTTAACAACTAATTCAGTTGTGGAAAGTGAAGTCTATTCAGATGACGCAACACCATCAAAATGACAGAAATTACCCACAAATCTAATCGTGACTGCACTAAAGCAACAAGATTTGTGGAATATCTACATTGGCAAGCTGTTCATTCAAATGTGAATTCAGTGTATAGGAGGTGTCCTGTTATCTGGGAAGTTCTTTGTAATCAGTTAGAATGCTTATGGTTAATTTCTCTATGTTCGTATTCCCTTCACAACCCCTAAACACTTGTAGAATAAGTACTTTCTCACTGTTCAGCAGTAGACTGTCGTTGGTTGAAAGTAAAACCGTATGGTTTAAGAATGAGTCGAGAAATTATTATGCAGTTTTCCATTGTAAATGACGTGCCGTATATTCTTTATACATTTTATTTAAACTACTGAAATCAATTCAGTAGTAAGGTTGGAATGTCAAAATAGTCTTTTGAATTCTTGCTAGAATTTTTATCGAAAGCGTACTAGAAACAGAATTGTTATTTATTTATTGAATAATTAACTTATATATTGATGCACTTTATCTCCCTGAGGACCCAATAGATCCAATTAAGTAAAATAATATAATCTACTTAATATCAGGCAATGACTGTGTGGTCAAGTGTATGGGTCAAACTAATAGATCAAGGTTAACTAGATTATTGGAAAATACAAATTTAGCCAGACCTACAATAATTGACCATGCTAAGTTAAGTAACCTGGAAAGCAGCTCAGCCATTACATTGCACTGCATTCACTTGCATGTATTCACACAGCGATAGTTTGATGTTGTAGAACCAGATGGACGCGGTTGGAGGAAATGAAAGACTATCAGTTCAAAACTATACGAACAACTGCGTCCATCTGGTTCCATAACGCCTCGCATCTACGGCTTAACTAAACTGCACAAACAAGACGTCCTACTCCACCCAATACTAGATATGATAGATTCCCCATGTCACACAATCGCGAAATGGCCGCTGGAGATTCTCGGGCCGCTGAAAGAGAAGCTGTCAAGACACAACCTCCGTGACACATTCGACTTTGTCGATTCAACGTAGCAGAAAAGAAAATGGTCTCCTTGGATGTCGTCTCTCTCTTCACCAACGTCCCATTGACAGAAACCATATGTTTCCTTTGTGACTACATTCAATCCAATAGCATCGATGTCGCTATACCAATCCATTACCTGAAAGAACTGTTACTACGATGCACATCCAACCTATACTTTAGTTTCAACAACGAAATATACAGGCAAGTAGATGGAGTAGCAATGGGTTCTCCCCTAGGACCCCTCCTGGCCGACTGCTTTATGACTAGCCTAGAAAACAACCCCTAATCATCAACTATCAATGACCTCCATCTCTACAAGAGATACATCGATGATACTTTCATTATTTGTGATCTAAAAAACCTACTTCAAATCTTCAATGACGCCCACCTAAACATCGACTTTACACTTGAGGCTGAATCCGATGGAATGTTCCACTTCCTCGACGTCCATCTGACAAGAAACGTCAACAACTCTCCGAAAAGGTCCATATACAAAAAGCCTACATGGAATGGACAATTTATCAACTTTCAAAGCTTCGTGTCCCTAAGTAGAAAGAGGAACCTTATATACGCTCTTTCCTAGAGGATTCGGAAGATATGCAGCGAGGAAGTGATTGACGAAGAACTGCGTAATCTCCGAAGATGTTGTACAGTGTTTAATAATATAATAATAATTCACTTTATTCCAAAACAATAACAATTTACAGCATGGAATTTTCAGCCTTTCTTTTACATATTGCAGTGGTTTAGCTCTGTTTATATTTATATAAATGTATAAAATGTTAAAATATTGATAGTTAATAGGAAAAATAAAAACCCCAACAAAATCACACCATTGCTAGGTCATAGTGAATAATAAATAAATAATATAAGAAATAACACATGCCTTAATATGCATCATTACATTTCATAGTTTAGTTAATGATTTAAAAGTTGTAAAAGTTCTTTTCTGATATTTGTCTCTTCACACAATACTCGTGCCAAATATGGTACGGTCGAATTTTTATATTTTGTAGTACGAGCATAAATGTTTATGAAATTTATTCTGGTCTTTACCCGAAGAGATACAAGGAAGCAATTGTGAATAAAGAGGATGTTCACTATCAGACAAGATAACTTTAGCTAAGTGTTTACAAGAATTCATATGCCTGTTGACAACAGTGTCAGTTAGTTGAGTCAAAGGCATAACACTGACCCTACTTACAGCCCTCAATGTTCTTCGTAGTATTATATGGTCTTTCTTGAGCAGCCCAGGGAAGAATAATGGAGAAAAATAAAGAATGATGGGCAAAACACATGAATTAATAAATTGTATGAGAAGAGATTGGGTTATACCTGAGTGCCTCAACTTCTTTATGTAATAAGTCAGACGGAAAACTTTCTTAGAAAATATAAGAATATGAGACGAACAGCAAAGGTTTGAAGAGAAACTAATGCCAAGATAAGAAACACTTGACTTACTCTCTATCATGGTACCATCAATATTACAACAATCATGAGATTGGATCAACCCATGCATGTCTTTTTCACTTCTCAAGCTGAAATCAACTGTATTACATTTAGTTGGATTTAGTTTAAGACCATTTGAGCCAGACCAATCCTTAACTTCAGCTAAGAAGCCATTCATATGGGAGCAATCCGATGTGGAAACTACAGGGACTGAAACGGTCAGATCATCAGCATACTTAATGAAGTTAACTTTTGGTGAGTTCGGAAGGTCATGCAAAAAAAAAAAGAAAAGAAATGGAGAAAGTACTGCACCTTGAGGCACACCACTTTCAGTTAGCTGAGAAGTGGAGCGCTTTCCAGCCAAAACAGTATGCTGTTTCCTATCCTTAAAATAAGAAGACAGCCAACTAGTTGCCCAGGTCTCTGTCTGTGCTGAAATCATCTTTCCTAAAAAAAAGTGTCCTAGGAACAGAGTCGAAAGCTGCAGTAAAGTCTAAAAAAGCTGTTCGAACGAACTTAGCACCCTTATCAAGGCAGGAAACAATATTGTGGTGTAGTACAATGGCTGCATCTAATGTACTTCTTCCACACTTATAAGCAAACTGCTTAGGATCACTAAAAGCTTTTAAAGAAGGTTTAAGAATATTCAAAAGAAGTTTCTCCATAGTTTTCAAAAAAGGAGATGTTATAGCGACCGATCTAAACTTTATACCTGCTCCAGAAGATGATTTCTGTACAGGTACAACCTTGATTTCTTTCCAGTCAGCAGGTACCGTTTCCTTGTTGAATGATGTATTAAAGATTTGAGTAAGAGGATGACACAAGATGTCTGTACACTTTTGAAGAAGAATGCTCTGTACACCATCTGGACCAAGGCTGTGTGTTGGATTCAAAGATTTCAAACATAACAGTCCATCCTTTTCTTTAAAACCCGGAAAATGACCATTATCTTGACTAGGTACATCAGGTACAACCATATTAATTTGTTTCATGACAAATGATTTGTTTAAAGCATTAACATCAGAATAAGCATCAGCAGACATTTGTTTTTTACTTGTAAGTTTATTGAAAAGTTTCCAAATGTTTGAAGGATTTTTACATGATAAAAATTTTTCATTATATAGTCTGTTCAACCTTTCTATTTCAATTTTTATAAGGGTGTTTATTTCACGGATACCAGTATTATCACAATTCTTATACAACTTCTCTTTTTGCCTTCTAAGTTTTTTCAGCTGCAAAGAAGAGATTCTGTCAAATCTCGAAAACAGTGTTTCATATGGACAGCAAATTTCCAAACAAAACTTCAGATAATCGGTTATATTAGAGACAGTAGCATCCAACTTATCGTCAGTAAATAGTTCCCAGTTGGTATCATACAACATGCTTCTTAGTGCTAGAATGTTGTCATGGGAATATGAACGTTCATGTATCTTCTTTGTTAAATGACTAAACAATTTTTGTTGTAACTTGCCGTACACTTTCGGTAAAATACGAATAATGCAGTGGTCAGAGTTTAGCAAAGGAGCTCTCCTTCGGGTTTCATAAACATCACGGTCGTTTATGAAAACCAGGTCTAGTGATTTGTCCAGACGTGTATTAAACTTGACTAGATTCTCATGACCAAGTGAAGTAAGAAAGCTGTGATCACATGAATTAAAATTACCACAGACTATAGACAATGAGTTTCCGAATGCAGGAGCAGCGAATTCAGTAAATTCATCTGCAAACATAACTATATTAGAAAGGCTACAATTGGGTGTTATGTAAGTATTTGTTATGTATATATAAGAATATTTACTTAAGTGTTTTGGGCGACACCTGACGGTTATGCAGTCTATATTGTCATTAGAATAATTGAAGCAAACGTGATTTGACGTAGACCACCTTGTGTTTATAAAAGTGGCTACCCCTCCTCCATATTTTTCCTTAGAACCATTTCTATCTTGGCGAAAAACTTTATATCCATTCATTGAAACTAGATTATCATCATAATGTTGGTGCAACCAAATCTCTTGTATTGCTAAAACGCCAGCATTTCGATAAACATTAGAATACATTAGGGATTGAAGATAATCCATTTTGTTGGACAGGGATCTACAATTAGTGCTAACGAGTTCAGGAACAGTCGTTTGATTAATTTGTGTACGTTTCAGTGCACGCTGCCATCCACAGTGATGCTTTTTTCTCAATTTTTGTGGATGACACAATGCAGTAGGTTGTAATGATTTTAAAATATAATACGATTAGGACATATTATTGATAAATTAAAACAAAATTAAAAGAGCAAACCAAAGCAATTTTGCAAAATGTTGTAAGCTGGAATTTTTGGTAGCCCTATGTTCAAGCAGGCCGCAATAATTTATGCTCGAAACGTCATCCAGTTGTATGTACTGCATCATCGCTGTGATATCTAATATGAGTTACATTTTACCACAGTGCACAAGTTCTACAGTAACATTAGTAAGGTATTAAACCCCACATGTATCACGTTCCCAAAACAGGGCAATATCAACTTATAGATTTTACATTTTATAGTTCTAGTTTGTGAATCATCGGCAGTACCAACCCACTGGAGTTCCAACAAAGAACCTACCAGTTACAAGGAAAGCTCGTATACCATTCAGTCATTGGGACCAGATTCAATGGCCACCGAGTGAATTCTAACTCCTACCAATTCGTGATTTAGCGCAACCACCAACCAATGTGATCGGCGGGAACTCCATTCTCACACTTGACTGGATGGACGTCACTAGTCACGACTTCTCACTAGCACTCTAGAAAACTCCATCCTGTAGCAAGTCACTAACGAGCATCAGAATTGGTAGAAGTTAGAATTCATGGGCCGGCCATCGAATCGGGTCCCAGTGGCTGAATGGTATACGAGTTTGCCTGGTAATCGGGAGGTCCTGGGTTCGAACCCTGTTGTTTGGTGCGTACTGCCGATGATTCCAAAACTAGTGGGATGAAAGAGCTGTCCAGTACTCCAATGCTGGTTTTCAATGGTTCTCTAACTGATATCGATCGGTGGTCAAACTCGTAAAAACAAATCTAATCCTCACAAATCAACTTTTGAAAACTTTATTATTCTCCATGTGAAAAGATCGTATTATCATCAAACAGACGAAATATCAAATTGATTCCGAAAATATATTATTATTAGAATTATACATAAACGATCAAAAATCATCAACCTTAGAAACCAAAATATATTATAGAATTTTACAAGTAACAACTGGCAAAGAAAGTTTAAACGAAAGAATAAATAACAAGAAATTGGAACAAAATAATCGAAATTACAAAAAAAAACAAGGAAAAGAAAACGGCCTTGAACAAGAGAAGTAGAGAGTTCAGACTAGTTCACGGAATGAAACTCTGGAATTATTGATTTTTCAATATCATTACACCTTTTATACAAGTATTATTTTTTATTTTTAACGAACAATAATTTATACAATTAAAAACAGCAAAAACCTTGCAATCAATCCCGCACTTCCCAGCCATAAGTTAATTACTGCGTTTTCTTAGCCTTAACAGGACTGGAGGCAGTAGAAGGACCATCTCCATCACCTGCTTGACCGAATTCATTTACACGTGATTTGTCTACAGGATATAACCTGGAAAAGCAAAAGGTAAACATAAAGCACAAGTATTAATCATTCGTTTTAACTGACTAACTGGCTGAGTTTCAGCGTAGAACTCAACAGAGAAGTGTGCAGTAGTTCAAGTTGCTATATTTAATGTAGCACAACAAAGGTAGAGAAAAGAACTATAATAGGCAGAAATATATTAGAAACATTTGTTTCCCGATACGAATTTAAAACAAGCAATAAAGGTTAATAAAGCAGGATTTAATGAATTCATCAAATTTCGGTAGAACTCGTCAGCTGAATACTCTACATACACGGATATATATACTTTTGAAATTACATTGGGAGATATAGGACTGATAAGTAAATAAACTACATTGAATTAGTCATGCAGAAAGACAGGTGCGAATGTTTTTCCAGGTCATGTTCAATTAGATAAGGGGAGAGAGAGTATGGGAGATCAAAATTAAGATAAATTGCATTACGCTTCAATTACATCACTTAGGTGAACAATTAGACATTAGAGAATTTAACAAGAATTGCAACCAGAGGGATGTCAATAGTAATAGTTATAATAACAATAATAATAATAATAGTGTTGAAGTGAGTTAAGATAATGCTACTGATAAAGGATAGTTTTAAATGAATCAAGAATAATAATAATGAGAATAATAATAGTAATATAAAAATAATAATAATAAGAGGTAGAATTATAAGTAAAACGTATTACCATGGTAGATTCAGAGTCACGACCATCTCCTTTTGTACACAGAGACCTGGTTTGTAAACTCGAATTGCACAAGCCTCTGCAATTGCAAGCATCTTCTTGTTTCTTTGTCTGCTGACAATGGTGAATGACTTGACCGCGTCGATATCATGCCCGTAATCCACAAGATGCTTTGTTATTGAGGATTTTGGCACTTTGAACTCAGCTGTTTTCAACCATTTTGGCAAATGCTCCATCATGCGAGTAGACAATCACCTTTCTGTATGACCTATGTATTTGCTTCCACAAACACACTCAAATTGATATACGCAGTTTGAAGTGTCGAGGATTGGCGACTGGTCTTTCTCAGATTGTTGAAGCACTCGCTTAGTGGTGTTAAGGAAAACAAGTTTTGCAGCATAATAAGTTCTCTTGATAGCTTTATCGAGTCTTCGTTTGACTACTTCCTGTACATCATCTCCTTTGAATGGCAAACTGATATAGACAGGTTTCTTCGGAACTGTTTGGATTGTTTTGCAGCGGGTGTTTTCTTTAGAGTATTTATTAATGAACTTCTCAGGATATCCATTCTTAGATAAGATATCCTTCAGGGATTTTATTTCATACTCAACAGTACTGTCAGAACAAATTTTTCGTGCTCTCTCTCTCCATATATATATATATATATACATATTAGAGCATGAATAGTAAACATGGAGAGAAACACGACCGTTTAATCGACAACGGGGAGATAATAAAAATTCAATGCGTCTGTTATTTTTAGCCATATTCATCAATGGTCTCCAGTCGATTGGTTCTGAGCATCCTGAGGAACTCAACCAAGCAGTCTATACCTTCATATGTATATATGGCTTAAATCAACTGGCAAAGACTTTTTGGATTGGTGTCATGTTTTGTTTTGAATACCCCTCTAACTCTTTTACAAACTAATCCTATGTCCGCTAACATTGCTAGTGAAGGAAGATAATGGCTTAGAATTTGCGGTAGGACAGGTATGGTGAGAGCTGGCTGCTAGCCAAAGTTGGTAGACAGTAATTCACGTCAGTGTTTATGTCCCCAATATTGGTGGTGAGAAAATGAGAACAAAGGCCTTGCGTAGGCGGATACAATTAGCATATGGATGATCTGACACAGTCACAAAGAGGTGCAAGGTTAACTTTCTGTTAGAAACAACCAATCAAAAGACTGTATTTTCTACTAACAATAATCTACAATAATGTACATTAGAATCTATAAATATGTGTTGATTTTCCTTAATAAACGATCTGTTGTCTGGCCCTTGTCTTCTGTTGTTACACAGCTAGGCTTCCCATTTCTACAACACTGAACGGCTACATCTCACAGACATAAAGGAGGACATAGAGAACTAGTGAGCAGTACACATATCCTTGAAGTGATAGCTGGATATTACGTCCACACTAGAGATGACTTAAGTTGGTAAATTGCCACACGAACCTTTTGTATCCGTGGTGAAATTTTGTCAACAATCGGCCAATTAGGGCCGATGCAACTTCCCAAATAAATGAGGTGGTCAACATGCCTTACCAATTCGCTAGGAGTCGGAGTAGTCCAGTGATGCACCATTATCTTACACTTAATAGGAGTGAAGCGTATGTCAAACATTGGAAGATTTTTGTCAGAGATGTTCAAAAGACTGAACTTTGTCAAATAAAGGAGTAAATAGAAAAGTTTATTTATTTTGTTAATAGCGATTGTAGTTTGTCTTAATAAGTATTACATCTGTCGTGAACACACTAAGTGAATCACTATGATAATATTATTCAGTTCATTCCAGTATTTAATTCCATATTAGTTTGGTTATTAGATATATCTCACAGTCACCGAGAGAGTATTATTTACTGGATGACAGAGTTTCAAACACAATTTATTACTGTTCATAATCATATCAATTGTAATCACACGATTTTGAAACTTGAGTTTTATAGTTTTCTTTGTTCTCTCCTATTCATCGTCGTAGGGGTAGTAGAATTTTCCAGATATCCGAGTGGACAGGTTTTGAATCGTTCCTATAACACGTGTTTGCAGTTGATTCGATAAACAAAGCTTCTGTTATCACTCTCTCCTTTCACCCTTCCACATTAGATTTTAAAACTTTCATCCTATCCCATCCTAATGTATGGTTGTGTGTGACTGCATGTAGTGCTATAGCTGAACTATTCTCTAGATTTCTTATCTTATTCGGGTCAACCAATCTAGATTTTGCTGCTAGGTTTTTATGCTCACCTAGTCTGACTACCCCTGTTCTACTAGTTTGACCTATGTATTTGACCTAACAATCATTACAGCAGCAGGGTATTAGATAAACTAAATTGCTTTGTTTTAAAGGCTCCACAGGATCCTTTAACCGACAAAGCTTGTTTCTAATGCCACTTTTATTCCTGCCTTGTTAAGAATTCTGCGTAAGGTTTCCTAGGTCCCTTCCTTGTATGGAATTACTACTGATGATTTAGATTCCTTATTGTTGGTGTCGTCAATAACATTATTGTTATTATTGTCGTTATCACTATCGCTACTATCATTATTTATTTTATTTTTACATTTCCTTACATATTTCCTGACTAATTTATCCGGGTAATTATTAAGTTTCGAGGCTTCTTTTATGTGTATCAGTTCCTGTTTTAGATTTTCCTTGGTACTACTTAGTTTTTGAGCTCGGTCACTTCAACATTTCACCAATCCTATTTTTCAAGTGTTGGTTTGTAGGGATTTGATTGGCTGGGTGCGTGCTGTTGAAGAGTCCCAAACTAGGACGAAACAGCTGTCCAGTACTCCCAGGTTTTCCAATGGTTCTCTAACTAATGTCAGCTCATGATGAAAATCCTGTAATCCTATTTTTATTGACATAGAATGAGATGATCAATCATCTCATTTACAAGTCATGTATTTAGAAAAAAATGTAGAAAGTATTGACTAAATTACTCTATATGAGAGTAAAGCAAGAGATGAACTTCTTTTTTATATCCGTAAACATACGACATGAAAAACAAACAAGCAGATGCATGTATCTCTCCGGTATATAAATGCACTTTACACACACACACACACGTACCATCGTTGATATAGGTAGATGAGAAATATCAAATCATCTCGTAAACAAGCGATCCGATGTGACGTCGGCATAACAATAATAAATGCGAAGAAGTCGTCAATAAATGTATTGAATGCCTATTAAACAAAACAAAAACAGAAAATAACAAAAGGGTACAAATTAGGTACACAAACACACACACAAGGTTATTTTTCTGATTCCTTTTTACGTTTCGAGTGGAGCACAGGGCTTCATTCAGACTTGTAACCTTGAAGTTTCAGTAGGTATAGTGTTATTTTTCACGGTGGGGTTTGCTAGACATCATGCCCAGTCTATCCCCCCTTTTTGGACTTATCGACTGGTAAACTGAGCGAGGCTTAAGGGTGCCTGTCTGTAGGGAATCGAACCCAGGATCACGTGTGTGGCTTGCTAGCAAGTAAGGTGAACAAACAAGGTAGGATAATACAAGTATATATATATATATATATATATATATATATATATATATGTTAGATAGTTGGAGGCAATCGGCAGGAAGCCTTGGACCTAGATTTCGTGCTAGTTGGCACTCGTCAAAATACCCACTACAGTCCTACAGGAGGGCAATCGCGAGCCCAAATAGCTCAGTGGTAACGTCTCTGACTGCAGCACTGACTGGGTGACGCGGGTTCGAATCTCAGAAGCAGGGACATGAGTTCCTTCGAGGTTGCAGATACGCCTTGCTGACTGGTGAGTGCCAACTAGCACAAAACCTAGGTTCGGCGGGGCTTCCTGTGGCCAACTGCCTCCAACTATCTAATATCATCAAATCAATGTGCACCGTGATGGCGAGCTACCTAGAATGGTGGCCACATTGCAAACCTGACTGATTGAGTTCACTCTGCATCAAAGAAAGAACTAGACACGTTACACTGGTTATTAGTATCCAATCAATATATATATGTATATCGATTATCAAAATGTGCACTAGTTATCGTTACATCGGTAAATTTTGTAAAGTTGTTTATGGAGTGATCGATATATCATCACATCAAAAGGAAGAGAGGCATTATACACATTAGCATGCGCTCATAAACTATGTCGAGGTGAAGACATCTTAACCGATAACAGCAACAACAACAACACAAACCTTCAATCAGCATCAACAGTAGAAATCTAAAGGAAGTTATCTCTCTCACTGTTCTAGTCAGCATTGTTTCAACCACAGGCGACAGCACGGAAGATGTTTTTGGGCAGTGATATGTAGTCACATGATGGCTGCCTTTGTTTTTGACAGTCTGTCTATTTTACTATGTGTATATTGATCGATATTCCATTATAACTTGGGGTCTGTCCATTAACTAGATATACGATGTATGACCTTTTGTCACATGACATTACAACCAATCAGAATCCAAGGATGCTAAGAAAAACTACTATCTGTCTTATTGGTTCATGTATGTTAGTCATTTTCATGTACACTCTTGTATTGTAAAGTTAATTCACACACCTTCAAACTTTTTCGTACTCTTAGTACCTTTCTACTCACACTCTTGTGTGACAGTTAATTTTCCCTTGTTGGAAAATACACGTATCCATTCGTGGACGTGGTGGTGGTCTTCTGATTTGCCTCTTCGCGTCAGGACAAATTAGCTACTACTCAGCAATACCAGTCTGTACGTTATCGTTCGTATATCTATCTCATTAGCGCATATTTATACTCGGTCACACCATAATATCGGCAACGACACCATATATAACATATTGGCGACGAGTACATAACAGGCAGTCAAGTTCGGAAAGCACGACAGACATTCATTAAATCTGGAATCAGTGTGGAAATCTACAGCAAGCAACAGTAAAAAGAACAAGATTCGGATTTTCAACACGAATGTCAAGTCAGGCAGTGCTTCTATGTGGTTCAGAGACCTGGTGAGCGCGTCACCATAAGCATTTCAAACAGGCTACCCCCCCCCTCAGGCGGCTTTTATCAACAGCTGACCACTTCGCTTCATACTAAAGATAAGATGATCACAAAAGACTAGCAACAGGGAATTCTGGTAGACAACGAACCGGACAAGAACCTACCGCAAAATAAATATGTAGAAGGAAATGGAGATGGATTGAACATAACGCTGAGGAGATCACTGTCTGTCTCTCTGTCTGTTTTCGACATAGAACTTTGCACCGATGTGCAGCAGTTCGAGTTGCCACATTCCATGTAGCACACAAAGCAAGAGAAGAAAGTAAAATCAAATGCATAATAGAGACAGTAAGTTGAGGTGTGAGACAAAGGAGTAGTAATAACGAAGAACAATATAGTTTCATTGGAAATTATAAGTCACAAGGAATGGATGCATCTGCGCCAGCCATTGAGAACCATTTTGAGCTACATCACCAATTGTCTCCAGTCATTGGCGTTTACCGTCCCGAGAACCCCCACCAGGAAGTCTACACCTTCCTACGTGGCTTAAACTAACTGTTGTGGATTTCATTGACTGATGCAGCCATGTTTTTGTTTGACCACCGCTATCTGTTTTCCAACCTGACCCTATATCAGCTAACATTGCATGTTGTCGAGGAAGGCGGTGACTAGGCATACGTAACACATGTCCTAACCATCTCAGTCGATGTAATTTCACAGTCTCGTCAACTGATTTCCCCTACTTACCTAGTACTCGACTCCTAACCTCAATATTGTTCACCCTATTATAGCACTTCACACGGGAGATAGAACGCAGACACCTATGATCAAAGACAGCTAATCTTTTCATGTCTTCCACTCTCAATGGCCAGGTCTCACAGCCATAAAGGAGGACGACTCGGACTGATGAACAGTACACACGTCTTTTGGTCGATGGCCAGCCGGATATCACGTCTACGCCAGTGACGGCGTAAACTGGCATATGCGAAACTAGCCCTCTGTATTCGTGCTGAGATTTCGGAGATCATTGAATGGTATCTCAAGATAAGCGCCCTTGGAATGTAACCCGAATGGGAAACGACGAGTCGGGCGTTCGTCTGCAGGTGACACTTACAGGAAACCGTGTGACCAAGGGATAACAGCTTGTGGACAAATGTGCAGTCAGTTAAGAAAGACTGCAAAGAACTGAGTGAAACGGGGATGAGTTGTTGAAGCCCTAAGTTTCATTGGGGACCCAAGGGAATGATAATAATAATAATAAATTGCATGAGTACTTAAAACTGTTCTCAAAGGTGCAGATATACCAGCTCTTTGTGATTCCACAAAAACCATTAAATTTTCATCATTCTACATAAAATTGTTCCCTGAACTACTTTCTCTTGCACGCAAAAGTCTACGTCGAAAATCCGCTTCAATCAGTCACATGGGGAAAAAATGAAATTACAACAAAATATAAAGTAATATGACTGACTCACTTTGTAAGTCATCGCCTTCCATGGTAAATGTGCTACAGACTTTAAACGATAGTTTAGAAAGAGTTGTGGTGTCATCAACAATAAACCGAAGGCGTAGACACCTATAAATATAACAATATAATGAATAATGATGAATAGTAAGTAAGAGCAGGAAAAATTAAGGTATATTTCAATGGACGGATAAACAGCATTTAAAACAAATCTCAGAGTTCAGTGTTATCAATATTTACTAAAATGCGTCGTTTTAAACAAACAATGAATGATGATTTTAAACGTGATTTTATTCTCTGAGTTGGATCACTGAATTGTGAAACCTTTATTGTCCTTATTAGATGGTCGGAGGCAATCGGCAGGAAGCAACACCTGACCAGTGCCTCCTGCTAGTTGGCACTCATCAGCAAGGAGTACCTTCAATCTCGAAGGATCTCATGTCCCTCCTTCTGAGATTCAAACCCGCATCACCCTGTGAGTGCTGCAGTCAGAGACGTTACCACTGAGCTATTCAGGCTCACGATTGATCTCCTGGAGGACTGTATTAGATATTTCTGATTGCACACTAGTCAGTAACTACTGTAATGTGTCTAGTCCTATCTTTGGTACAGACTGGATTCTATCAGTCAAGCTTGCAATGTGGCCACCATGCTAGGTGGCTCGCCATCACGGTGTATGGGTGAATTGTTGGTAATGGATGGTTGGAGGCAATCGGCAATAATTGTCCTTCTAGGTAACATCGCCTCAGTGCCACCTTCAATATGAAGTGAATTTATGTGAATTCTCCAAGAATGACAACCTTTTGTCGCGATTACTTGTTAATTTGCATCAGTATTGATCGTTTTTATCCACTTGGAATTCGACTCTTTCTATCGTGTGGCTTATTATTCCTTATTAGTTGATAAATTTGATCTACAACAGTGTATGTGTTAATGATTGATTCGTTTGAGTAACAGGCTTCTAGGAATTCCTTGGCATTTCTGGTATCTCGACAATTTCATATTTTCCAAGTTAAATTAGTATTTATAGCTGTCTATATGTATGGATATGAGGCAAATACATGTCATGTCTTTTGACAATTAGTCAATATCCTTGGATTAGGAGTCCAAGGGGACGCCTATTCTGACCAAATACATACTTCTTATCACAGTCCATGAAGTTTATTTTGCAGACGATGTTGACTTTGTCTTCTTTTGCGAGTGGGTCTTTTCGTTTGAATAGCACTGAATAAAGCGGTTATGTTGGTTCGGGTTTTCGATATCTATACCGAATGATTTTGGTTTTCTAGGCACTACTTACTGGTAATTTGATTCGAATATAGACAATCTTCTGATGAAATTGTAGGGACATCCATTTTTCTTGTAGACAGTTAACATATATATATATATATATTTAATTCATGGAAAATTCCCATTGGGAATTATGGAAAATCAAAACAAGTGATTCAGTAACGAGACTCTTTTCAACGAATCTATTGTATGATATACGGCATTTCTTAAGAAATTGGAACAAAAGTGTGAATACATTAAATAATAATAGTAGTATGAAATACAATTAAACTATTTGTGATTATAATCATAGTTAAATGTCAAGTGGCAAAGCAAATTAATGTCATATATAGAATAATTCACAGGATGGATTGAACTTGGAAGGGGTGTGCAATTATAGGACTATCATTGATATAAGAATAAAACTTGGGCACTGTGGTAGAGTGTAATTCCATTATGGGTAAATTTTATTTTGATAGAGTCTCACAGTGTTATACAGTAATATTTACTGATGACGTTTCGAGCACAATTTATTGCTCATAATCATATAGGACTAGTAGGCTGATTTCTTTCTAAGTAAGCTAGAAAATGGATCTCTGAACAACCTTATCAGTAAGCTCTCATTTTATTGCCCATATATGGATGATACCTCTATTCCTTGTAATGATGGTTCTGATAGGAGTACAATAATTACTAAATTCAATGAAGTACATTCGGCTATGAAATTCAAATGTGAAGAGGAATCCCAAGAAAGAATTGCCTTCCTGGATGTCCTACTTACAAGAAAACCAGATGGTAGCATAAAAAGAAATTTGCATAGAAAAAAGTACTTGGACAGGACAATATACACATTTTTACAGCTTCGTTCCTATCAAGTACAAAAGAAATTTAGCGAAGACCCTCAGCCACAGAGTTAGAGCTATATGCTCAGAAGAAGTAATTGAAGATGAATTAAGCATTGTATATGATACTTTGATCGAAAATAGCTATCCCGAAAAATTTATCAAGAAACACATGACAAAGAAAGTGGAAAAGGACTGCTCACTATCTGTAAACAAGAAGCCACTTTATATACGACTACAATTCAAGGGCGATATACCAAGCGAGATAATTACGAGGAAATTAAGAAAATCAGTTCAAAGAACTTTTAATGCTGGCGAACTACACGACACGTATTATTCTCTACACGACCGATGGTGCTACCTCGACTGAAAGATGAAGTACCTAGACTAGCCACTTCAAATTGTATCTATCAATTCAACTGCGCTTGTGGAGCCAGTTATATTGGCTGTTGCTCTAGGAACTTGATTTTTCGTGCTCGAGAACATGTCCCACTATGGTTAAGTAAAGGTGTAGTTAAGACTACAGGGTTCGAACGCAGGACCTTCCGATTACAAGGCAAGCTCGTATACCATTCAGCCACTGTGACCCGATTCAATGACCACCGTATGAATTCTAGACGTACGGCACTAGCCAATGACTACCTAGTTTTCAATCATAGAACAGTAATTCTTTGAAAAAGCTACCGTGTTTATTATCATTTTTTTAAAGAACGCCTTCTACACTCTGGAAACAAATATACACTACTAGAAAAGAAAATATAAAGATATCTGGTAAGCCAAAAAACAACTATTAACATTTCTAAGAATTATGACAACAATTGTACATTAACACATAAAAACCAAAATCTCATTGAGAATATGATTTACTTACCGTTAACCATAGTTTCTAAACACCAAGAGTACCAGCTAAAATGAAAAAAGCAACATATAACGTGAAAAGAAGACCAATAATAAGAGTATATGAAGGACACCACCAGTTTATTGATGAAAATCAACCAGTTAGCAGTAGAAGCGACAAAGACAGGACCTCAAATGAACACGTAGACGACAGAGTTGCTGAAGACACACCCGGCCACCGCCAACAACAAACTCCAATCACTATCAACGAATAAAATTTGAACGAGGTCACTTCTTTGAATTATTTGGGGAGCACCGTTTCAACCACAGGTCTCCCAATGGTTTTCTAACGGATGTCACCTCGTGATTAAAATCCTGTCATCAATCAGACCCAGCAAACCGACACTTGACAATTGCAGCTAAATTTGGAAATCGCTTTGTGCGTAAGTAGTTCAGTGGTCGAATACTCACCAACCAGGAGAACGTGGTCCAGGCTTGATTTCCTTCACTTCCCCTTGCCGGTAGTAAGCTCGGAGGAGACGCAAGGTTGGGTGTGAGAATAACAATGTCATCCCTCGAAAAAAAATCACCACTGCCACTGAAATTCTAAAGCTCAACCTTGAAGCTCTATATGTTCCGCTCGGAACGCAAAAGAATGAATGATGAAATTTAGAAAACATAACAGTTACAAAAATCACAAAGTCAATTAGTGTAAGTCATCTTATCTTCAAGCAACCTAGATACACAAATAAACAAAAAGAAACAACTGTCGAAGTGACCAATTTCCAGATAACCTACCTGCGATGTGGTAAATACACTAAGGAGTAGATTGAGCCACCAATACAAAGCGGTAGCATAATATACATTAGCCAACGCATAAACTCTGCATCCAGTTGATCAGTTGCTTTTTCAGCTTTCGATCGTTCACCCCACTGGATACCTTTACGAAAACTAATCGACAACTTTGTCATACGTCCTAATTTCCACAATTCAATAATTGTAGATATGCCCATTGGAACAGAAACCAACAGACTGCTTTTCTCCTCCCATAAATGTAGAAAAATAATTAGGGAGCTGAAAAACCTCCATACAACTATGCATATGCGGAAACAAATTTTTTTTGAAAAAAAACAGAAACAAAAGAAAATTTAGAAGTGAGGAAAGATCATTGCAGTTAAACAAAATAATACTATAATTAGAATTGTCACTACCAATAACTGGAGTAAAGTATAATTGGTTGGAGGACTCCATCATGAGCTGACATCAGCTAGAGAACCATTGGAAAACCAGCTAGGAGTACTAGACAGCTGTTTCGTCCTAGCATGGGACTTCTTACGGTATGCACCCACCGACAGGGTTCGAACCCAAGACATCCTGATCACCTGGGATTCTAGTGGGAAGCTGTGACCAGTAGGGTACACAGCAGGTTGAAGGTGAGGCAGTAACTCATCGAAGAAGACATTGTGAAGTGGTCGCGCTATGTCATGAATTGGCAGAAGTTAGAATTCATGGGTTGACTATTTGATACGGTACCAGTGGCTTAGTGGTCTACGGGCACGTCTTGCAACCGGGAGGTCCTGGGTTCGAACCCAGGCTGCGGGTGAGTGCTGTGAGGAATCCCAAGCTAGGACGAAACAGCTGTCCAGTACTCCCAGCTGGTTTTCCAATGGTTCTCTAACTGTTGTCAGCTCATGATGAAATCCCCCAAACAATCAAACAAAATCCCTAAAAATCCAATATTTAAAGTATTATTGCTAATGCACTGGAGAATAGAAAGTAGATGAAGGTGGATAATGGTCATCAGTAAAGCTTTGTGTGCTTTTGAAAGCCTATGAGCGATCATTACTTCCTGAGCGCCCACTTCATAGCGACTGACTTCGTGAAATGCTTGAGACAGAAGGACGGCTGGGGACTGCATAACAGCTGAACTCAGAGAACATGTGCTTGAGGCCAGTTACACACGACTCGTTTGAAGCTGTGTTTGTATGAGGACCTTACTGGCAGTTATGAACTGCCACAGGATAAACCGATATTTACAGCTTTGGGATTGACCTTTTCTAATTTTCTACTCGAGAGCAAAGAGATGGCATAGCTGACCCCCCCCCCCACTGCGCTAGTTTGCTAGCAGTACAACTTTGTCCTCAGACCCCCATCATCGAGTTAACGATTTACACTTTAACGGCAACTGATTTTAGTCTAGCCGATATCCAAACGAACTTCCTGGTACGGTAGGACCTGCAAAAACATTCGTTCCAACCAGCATAACTTGTTGGGTCATTGAGATATGCAAGCCGGGCCAAGTCTCTTGTCTTCTCCTGTTACATTTGGTGTCGCTACCTCCAGACAATGAAGACCCTATGGTCTGCTTATTTCGAAGAAGGAGACATAAGGAGCTTCTTGCGGGATTTCGACGATGTCGCCGATTTGATGGGCTTTAAGGATACAAGGGCGAAGGTGGTTTTACTGGGGACGCTGCTGAGAGGTCGGGCAAAGGCAGTGTATGATAGTGTGAAGCGTTCATGTGATAAAGAAACCTGGAAGGTATTGGTTGAACGGCTGGTGGCGGAGTTCGACAGTCCGACTGACAGACAGCAGGCAGTGCAGGAGTTCCATGTCATGAAGCTGGGACCTAACGGAGACCCACTGGTATTAGCGGTGAAGCTGACAAGCTTACTTCACCACGCGCTTCCCCCACTTCATGAAGAGTCTGAGACGCAGTCTACCAGTTTACCGAAAGTGTGTGAGAACACAATGTTCAGCAATTACAACTCGCCAGCGCTGTACAATCTAAGGATATCGGTGAGCTAACGAAAGTGAAAAGACAGATACTACTGAGCACAACGGTAGCTGCAGTAGAGCCACAGAAATCGAACCAGTGGGAACAGGAAATTGAAGAAATCCTCCCATTCACTTGCGCTTTCCATCTATTCGGCTGTAAATCATATAATGAATAATGCATTGTGATAGTTCCGACTTTCCAAACCGAATTACATAAAATGGTATGTGAACGCATGGATCAGATGGTTAGGCTGATGAATGACACCTATACTACACACGCAGCGCAACAGAAAATACACTGAAGCACCAAGTGAATTACAATTAAAATATTCCCAAGAAATCCCGTTTTACAGAAGCCAGGGGAAATAATCACTGCAGACGAAGGATTTAAATACACCAATATGCAATAGTGTAGGCGGTCATACCACGTTGAAAACACCAGTTCTCATACAATCATCGAAGTTAGTGCGTCAGTGGTTCATTGATAGAATTCCTCGGCAGCCATGAATGTGGGGCCCGGGTTCGACTCCCAGCCAACGCACCGATCATCTGCGGGAAACACCTTTCTGCTGGTAAGTACCAAAGCGGTAATCTTGTAAGACATTAGTATTTGTTTCCAAATTATTTATTATGTTATCATACCGAAAGAGTTTAAAAAAGTAAAGGTGACTATAATACTTAGACGAACCGATCCTAGTTAAAAGGATCACTGAGCCCACTGTATCAAGATTACAAGATGAGCACATTACTATAAGAATAAAACTTGGGCACTGTGGTAGAGTATAACTCCATTATGGATAAGATTTTATTTTGATAAAATCACACAGTGGTGTTATACAGTAATATTAACTGATGACCACGTTTCGAGCACAAACAATTGCTCATAATCATATCGAGGCACTACTCACACAATTTTTTACTTCATTTATATACATGAGTGGAATTGATGATTAGACATTTGAATAAAAATCAATATAAGACCACTGTACATACAGAAATAATAACATTAGTGTTATTAATCAAGTACAATCAGATGGGAAATAAGACGAGTGTTTTTATAGACATAATAAGTAACTTGTTAGAATGTGGTGATGTACGTGAATTGAAACAGAATTTTAAGATTATTTATTATCCTCCTCTGATTTGACTGACTAGTGGTAATATTATCTTCCATATCTCACGTAGTTGCATTGAGTCATTTCTGTTGCTTGTGCTGGGTGTAGACTCAATGAATCAGGATTCAGTAATCAATCTCTCGCTCCACCTACCTATATTACTTTTTAGAACTTTAACCCTCTTCCACATTATTGTGCCATTGTGTGTGTTAATGCATGCAGTGTGATTGCCGAGCTTTTTTCTAAATTACTTATCTTCTCAGGGTCAACCATTCTTACCTTAGCTAAATTCTTATATTACAACAATCTGACTACCCCCGACCTACTAGTTTGACCTATGTAGTTGACTTAAATCACAGTCATTGCAAGGTATTTTGTAGATTATATTATTTTGTTTAATTGGGTATACCGGGTCTTTTAGCCTACAGAGCTTGTCCTGTCTGAGTGAGTTTGTAGGTTTGAATGCCACCCTCATTCCTGCTTTATTGAGAATCCTACATAGAGAGGGTCTCAGATGTCCCCTCCTTATATGGTATAACAGTAGATGCCTTATATTCTCTCTTATTTATGTTATCATTATTAGTTTCGCCACTCAATGCAAATACCAGAGATATGGAAGATAATATTACCACTAGTCAGTCAAATCAGAGGAGGATAATAAATAATCTTAAAATTCTATTTCAATTCACGTACATCATAACATTCTAACAAGTTACTTATTTTCACTATAAAAACATCTTATGTCGCATCTGATGGTATTTGATCAATAACACGCATATTATTTTTGAATGTACTTTATCTTATACTGATTTTATTGAAATGTCTAATCATCAATTCCACACATGTATATAAATGAAGTAAGAAGTTGTGTTGAATGATTTGATATGATTATGAGTGGCAATAGCTTGTGGTCGAAACGTGCTCATCAGTTAATATTACTTCCTATATAACACTGTGTGACTTTATCAGAATAAAATCTTATCTATAATGGAGCACATCACCACCACTCATCATCTCCAGCAAGTTAAAATTCCATAGGCACCTGCAGATTTAGATATGTGAAATCAATGAAATCCCTACACAAACACAATGTATGAGTACGTCTGATAAACCAAGTAACCTGGACAAAATGATCCAATTTAATATGAATTTATTGTAGGAGGGTGACTTACACTGCTAATGTCAATGACTATTTTTACTTGTTATACGTAAATATCATAAAACCCAGAAGACAGAGCATGAATGTCTACGGTGAAGAATAGGCATGACATGATCAATTTACTGCGGCACTCTAACAAATAGTTCCCATTAGCTTTTGTTCTCCTTTCTTTGTTACTATTATATTGTTGCTCATATATTCTATTACAGACTAATTTTATATATCGTATCCTGTGGTGCACTGTTTAAATATGTGAATGCAATGCTGTTCTTTTTTTATTTTTTTATTTCTTCTATTTCTCTTTTTCTTTTTGTTGTTGTTGCTTTATATTTCTAAATCCTTATAAAATTTATGAGGTAATTAGATGCAATATTGTAATGAACGCTGAAAATTCCATACCTGTACCACAAATACTGTTTGGAATAAAGCCATTATTATTATTATTATTAATATTTATTCATTACAAAGCATAAAATGATAGAATATTTACAACTTACCTGTTCGTATAGACAAACCAACTGTGTTATCTGCATGTCGCCAAAATGAAATATCATTCTTGAAAGCCAAGAAGTTGAATAACAGCTAAATAAATTTGAATAGCAGAAATTTAACAACGTCTTTATTGAAATTGCATATATATATATATATATATATATCATATTCTAGAAAAATTCACTGATTGGACACAAACTGTATAGGCATCGAGTGCTAGGTAACGAGGGGAAATCAACTGACAAGGTTGTGAAGTTACACCGACTGAGGTGGATAGGACATGTATTAGGCATGCCTGCCTAGCCATCGATCGTCTTCCTCGACAACATGCAATGTTAGCTGACGTAGGATTGATCAAATTGGAAAAGAGCTAGTGGTGGTCAGGCCGAAACATGGCTTCATCAGTCAATGAAATTCACAATAGTTAGTTTAAGCCAGCCGCCACGTAGGGAAGTGTAGACTGCTCGACTGAGTGGTTGAAGTCGTCGGCATGGTAAGAACCAATGATGGCAGCTGGAGATAATTGATGATATGGCTCAAAATCGTTCTCAATGGCTGGTGCAGATGCATTCACTCTTTGTGATTTGTCATATCCTCTCTGTTTACTATCTCTCTTTACTCTCTTATGTTACTTTGTATGCTACATGGAGGGAGAGTGGCAACTCAAACTACTGCACATCTGTGCAAAGTTCTACGCTGAAACCAGTCAGTCAGTTACAAAAACTGTAGCTTAGCGCACACATGCGATAGGAGTATTCACTAAGAAAGTGAAGGTAGAATCATATCACGGATTGATATAGTTAGAATTTATGGGTTATTCAATTCCAGCCCAAATAGCTGAATGGCCAACTAGCTTGGTCTCATAACTTGAGCGGAAAAAAATTTACACTATGTCGCTATTCTAAAAGTCTTTCTGGAATAGTAGGACCCGCAGGAACATTAGTTCCAGCTAATGTGGATTGTTGGGTCATTGCAATATGCAAGCCCGATCACCACATCAAGGTAGCAGCTATCGGTCGGGTATATATATATATATATATATATATATATATATATACGGGTAGCTGACGTATAGTGCTATTGGTGTAGTCAAACGGTATTCGTGATCAACGCGCCTGCCGCCAGCTCAGTGTCCCTATTTCAAAAACATAAAAGTGGCGATATCATGATTGTTTTTCAATTGTATTTAAATTCTCACATGACCGATATTCACCATAAATTCGATAACAAACATCAACCTCAAAGGTTGGCCATTTATTATACAATAAGCAAAAAACAACTAATCTTCATCATCATCATAAAGAGTTCAGTTGTCGTAAAAAAAATATTCCCATTTCAAAACTCACATGAAAAACTGAAACAAATATTGTGGTTATTAGAAGATAGAAATTCGTGTCCAGAAATATGCCACGTACGTCATTGATATCCTTTTCGTTTAGTCCTGTGGAAATAGACAAATTCGATAGAGTTAAGGTGGCAAGAGAGGTATCAAACAAAATGTGTTTACGGTGAGATGACAAAATTTAAGAACGGTTCGAACTGCTCTATTTTACATTTAAACACCAAGATATAAATAAACTAAATAATGCATGAGGACTATCACTTATTTCTTTCAGAAAACGATGAGAACTAATAGAAAAATAACTTATGCATCAGTGGCACAGCGGTAGAATGCTCGCCAATCATGCAGGTGGTTCAGGGTTCGATCCCCGGCAGACGCACTCACTTACCTCGCTAAGCCAGTAATAAGACTGGTAAAGAGGGAAGGCTGAGAGCATGAGGATAGCAACCCCATCTCGTAAAAACAAATACCACTGCTACTGAAACTTCACAGCTCTAGTTTCAAGTTCAATGTTCCATTGGTAACGTTCAGGAACAAAATTTCAAAAAAATAAAATAAACATAGTCTAAGTTGGCTAAAAGACCCGATTCCGCTACAACTACAGATCAGTGTAGTTGTGTAAGATCATAAAGATCAACTGTGTACACGCAATTACCTAGACTACATTCATGAATTGTACTGAAAAGCTGTAAATTTTGGCAATCTTTTGAGATGTTTTATACATTTTGTAAATGTCACCCGACACCTTATATTCTTGACAGACAGATATATAGACGATTTAAGTTTTTATGACACTAAAAATCAATTTTCGACACTGAGGTAAACTTCTACATAAACCGATCGAACCCTTCTTTGATAAATTTGTTGCTTAAAATATATATATATACGCGTCAATCGAATGTAGCGTTTTACGAGTACAAGGTAGAAATTTCCAGATGTATTTAAGTAGAGTAACTAATTTTAGAGAATACGTGCTCAGATACCGTTAGTTTGTTCCCATTTGTAATCTTTGGTAACACTATCTCAATTAGCTGACAATCTTAGCTGCAAACATTACTGTTACTTATAATTTTCTTCTTTTTGTATACATACATATATGACTTCACTGTCACTACAAATACCAAATAAGAACTGCCACTAACAATCATGTAATATTAAATTTATAATTGTTTCTTATGTTATTCGATGAAATCAGATGCAACATTGTACCAAATGCCGAAAATTCCACACTGTATCACTAGTACTGTTTTAGAATAAAGCAAGTTATTATTGCGATAAAATAGTTATCACGCTTCATCATAAAATAAATAGAAACTCCACAAAGTTAATAGCCTCTTTATTCAGACAGTTATCCAGTATATAGGGATGTGCCTTGGACCCAGTTCCCAATCCTTTAAGTTTGCACACTACAGCAGTACAACCTTCCTTCGCACACACGACGGTTAATGAAAAGCAAGATGTTCTGTACTTAGTTAGTGGGTTACATCATTATGCAAATACTACCGGAGTGAAAGTGATCTCTTGAAAAGCTTCAGCTTGTGCATTAAACAATGAGACCCAATGAGATATTTGCAGACTATTCCAAATAATTTCTACACAAACAGACTGGACTCCCGACTATTTGTGATCTATATGAAACGGAACTTTTACCCTGTGGTTGTTAAACAATTAGTAAGACGCTAGGGACATTACTTAAGTGTACATTTAACAAACACAAAAAGACCAATCAGTGCTTTAATGACAAGCACAATAACTGGAGAGTAATGAACTAAATTAGTTAAGTCCTTTTGATACGGCAGAATGTGATACAGTATTACTAACTGGATGATGTGTACGATCCTACCAAACTATCTAAGTGTTACTTATAGAGAAGGTAAAGTGAACTAAAATTTAGGAGCGACTAACCGATTAAAATAAGCAAAAAGTTGCTGTATAAAGAAAAATATTGTAATGGTGTTACTTTTGCTTGAACTTTAAATAAGAATTCTTCAAATACACTTCAGGTGTACTTGGATTTTTTGTACGAAATTATTTCAATCTACTTTATGATATTATAAATTGGTGCAAATTCCATCAGTTGCTGAGATTATTAACTAGTATTAAACTTGACGCTAAAAATAATACGGAACAGAAAGGTGACAATACGGATATAACACGAAAATGTTTACCGTAGGAGCGCAACTGGTCAGCTACATTTTCTAACATACACCGCAAACGGATACTGCCGAATGAAGTTGGCTCAGCAGACAAGACCATTTCCAACTGATGATTCTCAGGCGACTGCTTCAATTCTATCCAATCGCTTGAAGTTTGAAAATTTGGATTAACATATATCACTGGCAAATATCCTTTTGAACTTAAATGGATTCGCCGGGCAATTTCTACAGGTATATTATACCGGCTGAAGTTCACAGCACTATTGAGTATATAAACGCGTAACGTTGATAACCAAAACGGTACAAGCTGGTTTTGATCATTACTTGAATTGCCGTGTGATCCCTATACGAAAAATATTTACAAAGTGATTCATAATTTTTAAGGGATTATTTTGGCAAACTAATTTGTGGAAAATATTTGTTTTTAAAAACACTGTAATGTTAAGTGAGTATCACCGGAAAATAAAGAAACAACACGAGCTAAAACTTGCACTAGGTGACGCGTAGACCAATGGATATATAGACCTAAGCAAAAAATTAAATCAAGTAATTGCTGGATCACAAACGCAAACTGAATCATGTTTCCCAGGATGAAGACGACACACTTTTTCAAGACGCAATTTCGCTAACAATTTTCCTTTAACTTAAACTGCACACATGCTTTAAATTAGTGCCTACTCGTGAGTTAACAATTGGCACCGCATTTGGCACCTTGTGCTACCTGTATATACAGGTTAACAACTTACATGTGGGCACAAAAAATGGGAGGATCAAAAAGCTTACATCAATTGAGGGATTGAATAATATATGTGTGTACAGTGACGCAATTCCTTTAGTAAGCACACACAGCCGAAATGAATACAAGTACTTCTGAAATGCTTAGTTTACATTCTTAATTAAGGACGTACTCATAAGTGCTTCACAAAAGAGATAATTTGACTTACATTATTTGTCAGCAGGTTCAAAGCAGTACGAGTAGGTTCCTTGTAAGTCACTAAGTTTACTTTTTCACTCCGAACAACCACACCGTCACTTGTTACGAACTGTACACGGACGAGCGAGGATGCCTTGTCGCCCAGACTCCTTGAAAATGTGTAATTGAATTTTCTTTCAAAAGGTAATAAGTTTTTGAATGATGAATTACGTCACAACTCCATCTCCGATTTGAAAGACATCGGTTTTTACTATGTTTTCGATGTGATTGTCTTTTACAGAATCTAAATGTATCTGAACAACGCATACATTGGATTTCAGAATAGTGAAATTCACCTTAAATAAGTCGTCTGAATTCCATGCTGGTTGCAGGCATCCTACAGATCCTTTACAATTTTTGGGGTAAAATATCTCATACATTGACCAGGAAGTGAAAAGAAAATACCCTAGACATACAGAGAACAAAATATAGCTGAGCTTAAACATATTAGAAAATAGCCGCCGTTGAATGACCTTGTGCGTCTTCCAATTTCTAATGTTCTGTTTTCGAGCTATTTTTCCTCTGCTTCCTGATAGTGAAATAATCGTTAGACGTCTTCAGTGCACTTTCACTTCGTCACTTTCACCATTCTCCTGCTGCTGAAATAGTGGAAGCTATTGGGCGAACTATGAAAAAGGAGTGAATTCTACACGTTCTTGTTTAATTTCGGCTTTTGTTGTGTTATTAGCTCCAAAAGTATATAGATTAACTTTAAATAAGCTTATTCTGATCGAAGTTAGTTCACTTTTCAGTTCTGAGCTCATTTACTCATAGAGAGTGTGTTCTTATAATTTTATGGTTATCATATATCTATTTTTGCACATATTGGTTTTTTTATTACTGATTTATTTAAAGGTCATCTGCATAAGGTCAAATTTGAATCTTCTATTCCCAATTCACTCTATTAAAAGGAACCGCTGCGGAAGGGTTATGTGTCCATTCCCAGTTGAAGAAGGAATGCGGTGTGATAGCTACATGCGATGGTTCCACGGCATGTTCATAAACTTAACCCGTGCAGCATACAAGCGCTACCGCAAACCTCTGGCGAACTGGCTATGCAACGACTGTTGCTGTGAGACGAAGTTTCGCATAACGGAAGTGAGTTCCACTTTCAATAGGGCTCTAAATCTCCTAGACTGCAATGGTCCTCCACTATAGGAGAAGAGAAACTACTGCTCAGACACCGATGACGTGACTAGCGTCATCGACAAAACAATAAACGTTCCTGATGCTTCTCTTTCAGGGAGAGGGTGCCCTCCAGCCCAGAAGAACACCCACCATATTCCGTATACCCATACCGCCCCTACGATACTGGATAAACCCTCCAGTGACAGTAATGGAGAGACTGCCACAAAGAAGATGAATACAAGGGGTCGATGACCCGCAGCTCAAGTTGCTCGGGGACTTGTAGATAAAGCCCTATCCACACAGGCAGAAATAATCGACCGCAGGTAGCGAGGAGGGCGCTAATGAATGGCGTAATGTAGTCTCCCTCAAAAAGCGAGATGAGAACAACGTAATGGCCACACTGTCAACGAAGGACGGAAAGACACTTATTTATTATTTTTTATTTTTGGTTACAGCTTGATTCCACACCGTATTTTCAGTACAAGTATGGAATTTTCAGCATGGATGTCGGTAGCCCAAATTTTGCAGGCCGACCATAGATATCGGGCGTGCGTCGGCAGGGGATCGAACCCCGGACCATGTGCATGATCGACGAGAGTCCTAACCACTGTGCCGCAGAGCAAGGGAGCCATGACAACCAAAGCTGATCTCTCTGACAGGTCGCTCATTCTCCACAAAGTGGAAGAGCCACCGGCCTCCGATCCCAAGGCCAGATTCGAGCATGACCTTAGCTTGGTCAAGCCTCTTTTAGACAAGCTACTGCCAAAAACAGTATCAGGCACAACAATACACAGCTTACATAGAATCGGCCAAAGGCCTGACTCTGCAGTAAATCGGACTGTACGCCCCCTCAAAGTCGTACTAAACGCCAAAGAATAGAGGGATGCCATTCTGAGCAACTCCCAGAGTCTTAAAGGATCCAGCATATACTTCCGTGCCGACTTACTTCTAGCAAACCGCGTCAAGAGATAGTCTGCGGCTCTCAAATTAAGCGAACGGCGCCGAAATGGCAAGAAAAACACTAAGATTAAGAGTTTCCGGGTTGTCAAAGTTTGAAGTTTGATGATCCCGATGTCTCTGTGGGTGGGCCGTGGAATCATCAAACTGAACTGTCAGTTTGCCTCACAAACACCCGCAGCCTACTGAACAAACGCACTGAAATGTATGATATGATGGACTCCAGAAACCTGGACGTAATTCTCATCAGAGATATGGCTAACATCCAATGTCACTGATAACGAAGTTAACCTGCCAAAATTCGTAGTTCATAAGGCGGACGGACTAAGTCGAACAGATGGTGGTGTAGTCACTCACTTCAGGAAATCCTTAATCGTGCGTAGCATCGAGGCACTCGCCCACGAAGGTTAGTCGTGCGAACTTCTACTCTGCAGACTTAAATGCATAAGCAAAGACATTGACCTCATTGCTATATTCCACACTCCTGACTGCAGTAAGATGACTTCCTAATAGAAAAGCTAGGCTCCTGGACTTCCAAATGTTGAGGTATCGTAGTCGGCGACTTCACCTCCCAAACAGTTGACTGGACAAGCCTTACAACGTCATCTTCAGACAACCCCTTTGATTATAAACAGCTGGAATAAGGCATTTCGGTAGCCCTACTCCAACATATGATTAATCCCACGCGCTTTGACTCACAGCACCCCTCTTCTTCTCTGGACCTCGTTTTCTCCCATGGTGAGGATGTGGATCCCATACAACATCTTCCTCCTTTAGGAAGAAGTGATCATGCGGTACTCACTTTCAAGTTCACAGCAGCAGTATCATGAGCCAAAACCTCAGCTCAACCAAACGTTTGGAAAGCTGATATAAATGCGATAGTCTCAGTAGCCGAATCGGTAAAGTGGTATATCAACCCAGAGTCCCAAGCAGAAGTCGCATGGAACTAATTTAAACAACTTCACGCCCAAGTAACTGAACCTTTCATCCCTTGGTCTGTCCGAAAGGGTCGAAAACATTACCCCACTTGAATAAACCAACAGATTTGTAAGCTACTCAGACGCAAACATAAATGATGGAACCTGTTTGCCACACTTGAAACTCTTGAGACCAGGAAATTATACAACACTGCTATGAACAAAGTTATTGCAGAAATCCGCCAATCAAGGATGAAGTTTGAAGCACATGTGACTAAAAATGCAAAGGTGAAACCTGAGAAAATTTTCTCGTAAATGAACTTTAGTAATAAGACATCCAATGGTGTCCCAAACCTGACTCTTGACAATGACACAATCGAGGCAGATGAAGAAAAGGTAGAAGCAATGACAGACTACTTCTACCAAGTCTTTACACAGGAGTCGCCACTCCCCGTAGGATCAGCTCTGGATGCATCAGAGGAATATGGGACAGATTCTGTTGACATAAACCAAGGCATCGTGCTCAACTGCCTAATGAAACTAGATGCAAGGAAATCAATGGGTCCTGATGATCTTCATCTAAGGCTTCTCAAGGAGCTACCATCTCACACTGCTGGTCAACTGACCATGATCCTCAAGCTACCTCTTGTAAATGGAGTGTTCCACGTGACTGGAAAGACGCCGTAGTAACCGCCATTCACAAAGGAGGATCAAGACAAAGCCCTCCAAACTACCAGCCTATTAGTCTCACCAGCACTTTAATCAAGACACTGGAAAGAATCATCAAGGAAAGTATCATGGCATACCTGGAAAACAGCAGCTTGTTATCCAGAGCACAGCATGGCTTTCGAGGAAACTTCTCATGTCTGTCAAATCTCCCTACTGCAAGAGAAAGCTAGGTCAAATAAAGAGATAAAGGAGACCTAATGACGTCGTCTTCATAGACTTAAGCAAAGCATTCGATAAAGGGCAAAGTTCTACAATAGAGTCCCAAGGAACGAACGCACAAGTGACCTTGAACCGACCAGTCAGAAAAAAGGATGATTTTTGCATAAAATTTTACGTATTTTCGCATAAATAAGCATGAAAAAATCAAACAGGGTACTTTTCTGTAATATGAGATAAAAAATTGTTCCAATTATTAAGAGGAGTCTCAGTTTTTAAATTAAGCCAATTTCTATGCATACATTCATCCAAATGACTGAAAATAACTTCGTTTTGTGATCCGTTGATAGCTCGGATTCTATTTTTCAGCCTTCCCCAGAAACCTTCGGTGGAATTATCATGAGTACCGGTGACAGGGTCGGCGGAATCATTCGAATGGTTCACTCTATGATGTATATATCCCAGTTGCGATAATTGGCTATATCCCGCTCATTCATCTGTGTGAATGGTGGTGCCTGGTAACACTAGACGCTGAATAATAGGGAGGAGTGTATCAGCACTCCTATCTAGAATCAGCTCCATAAACCCTTTGCGAATCTAGGTGTCATAAATTCCTAAAACCCAAACGTTATTCGCTCTGGCACCCAGTAATTGGACAGTAACAAGATATTCAGGCAAAGTTAAACTTTCGACACCAATAACAACCAATCGTCAAAGACAGTCTCAGCTTTTCAAAGAAAGTTCCTAGAAGACAATTAATTCAGTGTCACTTACCAGTACGCACAATTATTCGCGCTAGAATAATGGTGAGCTTCCTCAACCAATGACTAGCATACGTTCAGGGTCATTGGAACATTCACAAGGTCATTGGAACATTTACAATCCTGGGACTCTATTGTTGTACTTCGCCCGATAAAGTTCCCCACAAGAGACTACTCATGAAGCTGGAAAGTCATGGTATCAAAGGCAGCTCACTAGGCTGGATTAGGTGATCCCTCGTGGATATGAGGCAGAGGGCTAGGATCAGCTCGAAACTCTCCTCCTGCGCAGCAGTGCGTTGTGGGATGCCACAGGACATGGCACTCGGGCCTCTCCTATTTATTTTGTATTTCAATGAGTTATCTCTACTCACCGATTCCCCCATGGTCTTATGCACGGAAGACTTTAAAGTCTGGAGAGGACTGAAGGGTGACAGTGGTACGCTCACGTTGCAAGACCTCAACAAACTGTCAGTGGTCCAGGGAATGGGTGCTCCTGATCAATGCAGCGAAATGCACAACCATGCGTATCGGATACGCAAGCATCAAATCCTACAAACTAGAGGGAATAAACTACCGTCAGTTCAGACTCATTTTTATTTAGGTGTGGTAGTAAGTCACGATTTAAGAACTACAGCACACTGTCGTGTGGTGCGCGTAGTTTCAGATCCTCATCAGCAATTCACAGAGCCTTTACTGGAGTTACTAGAGATATATTCACCTCCTTATGTACATCTCTGGTGAAGCCAATACTGGAAAATTGTGCCCAGGTAGCCAGTCCTTATCTTAAAGAGGACTCACATATTCTGGAACGAGTCCAGAGAAACGCAACACGGATGATTCCCGGCATGATCAATTTATCGTACAAGGAAAGGCTAGAAGAAAACGCGTTCTGGATGAACCTTGAGATTCCCAGAACGTCTTCACACCTAACTCTCTTAACAAGATGATTCATGAGACATCCACTAAAAAATTATATATTTTTTCGATGTTCTATTTTTCGCATTACTTTTGTTTATGGTAGATGTATATCACTAATCAAACGTTATTTCTGGTACATTTCCCTTGACGAGGTTCTCAGAATTCTTATTTCCTTTCCCAGGTGTGACGGGCGCTTGACAAGAAGCTAACGAAGCACCAGATCCAACGGACATACATAAACGAAGCAATGTATTGACACCATATTAGCATAGGTAGACGACCAGTTGTCAATCCATCAAGCCGATCGGAAGAGTTTTCCTGATGGTGAAAACATTAGGCTTTTACTTCCGGCTGCTATCGTCATAGGGTCCCTACAACCCCACTAGGAGGGGAGTGATCTGTAGCGTTAAATAATTCCCCAAAATTATTGACAACAGCAATCATCACTGAACATTGGATGCTGACCCTCACTGTTTAAGTCAACTTGTTTAGCTGAAGGCTTCCGGTCAAGCATCCATGCCATTTTGTACTCCGTCGTGTCACGTTCGTGCAAGATCACTAACCAGTTAAGCAATCAGCACGCAACCCGTTTTGGTCCCGTTATATATCCCGTCATTTGGACAACCAATCATTTGTTTTGCTTTGCCTTTGGTACACGAGAAACGAATACCATAGAAGTTGCTGGTATAAGATCTCGCGTTAGTATGCTCCGTACAATTCGCGAACATCAATACCATCAGCCTTTAAAAGCTGAAGGCTTCCTGTAAAGCATCCACGCCATTCAGCATGAAGTCGTGTTACCTTCGTTCGTTCACGATCCATAGCTATTTAGGCAATAAATTTTGCCCTCCGATTTGGTCCCAAAATGTACTTCGTAATTTGGTCGGTCAATGTGGTGCTTGCTTTGTCTTTGGTCTACGTGGAACGAATACCATAGAAGTTGTGGGTATTAGATCTGTGACGGACCTTAGACTCTGCTAGCTTAATGTCCCAAATTCGAATAGAAATAAAAAATACCAAATCCGTAAAGTTACTGGAAGAATATATTACAATTTGTTACTTGGGGTTATTACAAGGTTAAATCTACAACTAACTTAGTAGACTCCAGAAGTATTGTGCGAGGACTTCTCCAATCTTAATTCTCCAATATCAATATTGCAGGAGGTCGGCCAAGGTAGTGTAGAGAGAAAATACGGTGTTCCTGAGAAATTTTGAAATAGAAGGTAGGTAATTAGAATAGGTCGATGGCAGCTAAGATGGTGGAGAAGACGGAGAGATGTAGGTAGAACTATATTTTCTTTCAAACAACGAGGCTAAGTACAAAGTGCGGAGATTCTGGTTTGAACAAAGTAATGTAAAATATGTTCGTTTCTCACATAATAGTAAAAGTTGGATAAGTTTATTTTTGAGGACTCCACAGATCTTGCATTAGTATAAATCGTACTTTTCCTGAACACCCTCAGCCTCCAAGCTACAACCACCTAACATATATTCACTTCTTTTTCCGCCTCTCTGGTGATGTCAAGGCTAGGAAATTGTGTCCGCGTAGGCGGTCCTTACCTTAAAGGGGACTCATACATTCTAGATGGGGTTTAAAGGAAGGCAACGGGTGTGATTCTTGGCGTGACCAATTTATCATACTTTGGAGGACTAGACAGACGGAGAATGTCTTATCGCAATGTTTAAAACCCAGAATAATGGCCACATGCCTTGTCTGTTCTCCACTGCACGAGGTCGGAGCACGTCAGAGGACGTAGAAGGAGAGTTCAAAGACCAATGAGGATTAGTGGTTCTCATTCCAACTCACAAACTCCAGGAACAGACTCTCGAAAGAAGTGGTGTCGGAGCCCTCGATTGGCTCATTCAAGAAGGGTAAAGGATTGAAGGCTTGAAGCCTATATTTAATCAGCAAATCTAAATGTGAATCTTGCACGACTGTCAGAGTGCTTTGTTAGATGCGGATATTTTAAATAGGCAGATGACCTTGGCGGTTAGGCGTGTAAGTTCCTGGGCCTTTTTTGGGAACTAGGTTAATTTTCACTAAATAAAAGTCTACATTATGAGGTCGCTAGTGCGTTCAAACCTCTTCGTTGCCTAGAGTTTGACTTAGCCGATAATGCAAAAGGGGATTCACACATTCTAGAAAGGGTTCAAAGGAAGGCAACACTTGTGGTTCACGACATGACTAACTTATCATACGACGAAAGACTAGACAGTTTAAATCTCTTCTCCCTGTCATACCGTAGGCAGAGAGGAGATTCAATCACAATGCTTAAAATTTTAAATAATGACTACGGACCTGACCTATTCTCTCTTTTTTCCTTCACACCAGGTCGGAACACCTTAGAGGAGATTGCAGGAGAGTTCAAAAGCCAAGAAGAAACCATATTGCTGTTGAGTACTGGTTCTCACACCGAGTCATAAACTCTTGGAACCGACTCCCAGAAGAAGTGGTATCTGCATCCTCAACTGATTCGTTCTAGAAGGTTTTGGACAAGCACATAAATTTACTAGAAAAGGATTAACATAGTCTCTGAGCCTTCTATCCTCAACCGATAAATGTGAATCTGATCTGTAATGGCATGTGCTCACAAGTCTGCCGGAGCTGATAGAGAATAGCTTGGTTTGTACAATCTATTAGTTTCAAATTAGTGAGACGTAACACTATGGAATTTAGAGACGACTACCGCATGCGTTAGAGGCATAGGGTTAGTTGTTGATATTGGTAGGACTTTTCGTGCCTTCCGATGAATGTATGGCCCCCTACGTTATATCCCATATGACGTTATTTTCCCAAAGATGGTAATTGGCTAACCATTTGCCGTCTCCGGGTCATATTCTCTATCCTGTTAACCACTCTTCCAATCTTGTGAATCCAATCACAGGCACCTACACTAACTGTGTCGAAGGGTTTCATTTTATATGTGGGAGCGAACGGGTTGGCGAGGTTGAAGAAAAGAATATGAATGGATCCAAAAGTTCCATAATTTACAGCCACCTAGATGAATATATGTGTCGTCTATGATACGATTTCTCTGGGGGTTATCCCTGAAGAAATTGGGAGACATTTTTACAACACATGAGACCACTATGCAGCTTAGTATCATGTTTGCAATGTTTTGAATACACTTTATAAGTATTATGCAACTTTTATTGCATCTGAATTCTGTTTGTTCAAAGTCGCTATGATTTTGGCTATGACAGTTCAACCTTGCGTAGAAATTTATTGTAAGAAGTTAACTTTACGGACAAAATTAGATTGTTATGGTTACTCGCCTTAATATGCTTCATAAGACTGAATTTGTAAGAGAAGTTATCAAATAATTAACTGGGAATATCCTACTTTTAGAAAATGTTATACAAATTTATCTATAGAAGTTGATTTACATCATTCCCACTGTATGACTAAAGAAATTCACCAATGAAGTCTTTAAAATAAAACGGGAAGCATTGAATGTTTATTATGTCGTGTGAGATGAATGTTAATTAGTGTTTTTTTCAAACAACAACTCCGAGTCCAAGAACATGGACGTTAATATATATATATAAATATATATAATGAAGAGCCGAAGTGAAAGAATTTACAGGCATTAGTGATTGTCGATGTATACAAGAATTAAATTGGTGACTAAAGTGGCTGGAACATGTGATATGCATGTGCAAAAAGTCACTTGGTTTAACACAATCTTATGGCTGGAGTAGGCATTGTATGGTCGCAGGAAGTTATTGATCGGTACTGGTGTTCTGTAAAATAAGTCAAATAAATATTACTTTTATAGCATTTGGTTAGAATTTTTTCATACGTTTCGATTTGATTTTAGGCTCAGTGGATTACCATGTGCGTTTCTTCGTACCTGTTAGAGTGTGGTGAAATTATAGATTCAAGGTGCTTATTTATGTAGTCCAATTTTGATACACCTTGAAGTGTTTGTCAACACTTGTCTTTCTGTTATTTCGTCTTTCCTAATATTCATATCTAGTCGATACAATTGGTGGACTCGAAGCTACTCTGTCATTATAAATTCTTTACATCCAGTATACTTAGTAAAATCACTGTATCCTAAGTTGAACTAATTAAATTGTTTTTAATCGTTTACGTTGCAGGAATTGGTGATTGTCGATGTATATAAGAATTAAATTGATGACTAAAATGGCTGAGACATATAAGATGCATCCGATATCCAATATCGTTTTTACGAGCTAGTATAAACCAATTTGATTTCTTTGTACTCGCCTTTGATTGTGAGGTAAAGATTCCTGACCTTCGGTAGACTTCTGCATAGCTCGTCCCGCCACTCGACTGTCGTAGCTTAGGTTGACTCAAAAAGGAGTAGTGCTGGGATTAATTATATGTTGTTTTGTAGTATGAGGTGTGTTAAAACTGTAACTACTGTTAATAAAGTTGATCCTTTCACCAGTTAGTCCTCCGGTATCATCGACAAAAGAAAACATATATATCGCTTATAATAATAATAATGTGTAGTTGAAGTTGTCAGGAGAGTAAGACGGGAGAGAATGTAAAGAAGTAAGACGACGAACTTAGTTGTCTACCCCTGAATGGTGTGTGGAATTTTAAGGGGATAGGCCATTTGGACGCAGTCCTTGTGTCGCTGCATGATTGTCCAGCCTTCGTTTAAAGGCGTCCACAGACGGTGCCATAGCTACATCTGCCGGTCAGGAATTCCAGGAACGGAAAACCCGCAGTGAAAAGAAGTGGGAGCGCACCCGGGTACTTGCCCTCTGGTGAGCTATCCTTCTGGGATTTCCACGAGGAAGCCTAAACCTACTCGATAGTAGAACACCTTTGTTTGAGTGATACTGGTCATTCGTTATTTTGTAGGGCGTAATCAAATCCCCCTGAGACGATGGCAGCTAAGTGTGAATAGGCCTAATTTCTTCAGCCTTTCATTATATGGTTTGTTTCGGAGACCAACTTCTCCTTTTGTTGCCCGTCTTTGGACTCTTTCCAAGAGGTTGGCGTCCCTTCAAAGCAGTGGGGGTGCAATAATATTATGCACTTCAAGGTGTGGTCTGACGTATGTTTTGTACAACCTTAGAAAGCGCTCAGGAGTGAGTGCACCTAACTGTCTATGTGTAAAGTGTATGACCGCATATGCCCTCGCTACGTCCCCTGTGTAATTTACGCTTGTGTCCATTTTTTCCGTTAGAACTAAACCTAAGTTGCGCTCCGACGTTGTGCAGGACAAGCTTTCATTGCACAGGGTGTAACTTGCATTCTGCAGTCTACAGGTGCATAATTTCACTACTTTGCACTTTTTCAGGTTGAAAGTCATGCCACTGGCCACCACCCAGTCTTCCAGAGGCTTTAGATCTGCCTGCAGTCTATTGAGTCCTCCGGACACTTTATCGCCCTCCATATCTTTACGTCGTCAGCATATAGAAGAGTCGGACAGCTTAGACGGCATGGTAGATCATTGATAAAAATCAAAAACATCAGTGGTCCTAGGATAGAACGCTGCGACACTCTTGATGGCGAACTGTGCCAAGATGATCGGACTCGATTGACAGTGCAAAATTGCCTTTCAGCTAGGTAGTCCTTTAACCATGCCAGAAGTGGCTTACCTATACCTACCTGACTCATTTGGTTTATGAAAAGGTCATGGTGAACTGTGTCAAATGTCTTCTCAAAGTCTAGGAAGACCACATAGACTGGAACATTCATATCCCAGCATGATGTCCAATCGTCCCAAGCTGATAGCAGGTTTGTTACACAGGATCTGCCTTTCCTGAAGCCATGTTGGGCTTCAGGGAAGGTAATCCCTGATGCAATCGTCAGTAATACTTTCCAGTACTTTTGATACCACTGGGAGGTAGAGCTACTGGTCTATAACTAGTGGCATTTTGCCTATCTCCACCCTTGAAGGTCGGAGAAAGGATGGCTCTTTTTCACTCCCTTGGCAGTTTCCCCGAATCCATTGAGTGTTGAAACAAGTCGCATAAGGGCCTACAGAGAGCTGGTCTGATATCGTCACAACCAGGTTGTCGCTGTAGCTTCCCTAGTACTATTGTCGGGTTTATTTGGGGAGTAGCCACTAGGTCTTCCTCCTGTGAAATAGTAGTGCCACCATTTTGGTCCATACCGAGAATACCGACATTACTGTTTAACTGTTTGGCGAAGGCTAAACTGAATGTTTCAGCCATCTCCAGACTAGTGAGATGGGATGAGCTATCTGTGGATGAACACTGGGAAGTGGTAAAAAAGATTATTCATACAGCAATCTCGGATACCGTCCCTTTAGTCACAACACAGCCCAAAAGAAAGTCATCATGGCTGAAGAGAGGCACGCAACGTATTCTGCAAGCAAAGCGGAAGGCTTGTTTTACGTGGCGCGTATCTAAGAGTCAGACTAACCACGACGCATACCTGGAACTCAGGAACCGGTGCAACGCGAGAGTCAGGAGTGACAGGAGGTCATTCCAGGCTAACCTTGCCAAAAAACTCCTAGCGAACCCCGAAAACTTGTGTCGATTCATATCGGAAAGAAAACCAACCAACCAGGGGGCATGCGCCTTAGCAGGCCCAAACGGTCAATATCTCACTAGTCTGGAGATGGCTGAAACATTCAGTTTAGCCTTCGCCAAACAGTTAAACAGTAATGTCGGTATTCTCGGTATGGACCAAAATGGTGGCACTACTATTTCACAGGAGGAAGACCTAGTGGCTACTCCCCAAATAAACCCGACAATAGTACTAGGGAAGCTACAGCGACAACCTGGTTGTGACGATATCAGACCAGCTCTCTGTAGGCCCTTATGCGACTTGTTTCAACACTCAATGGATTCGGGGAAACTGCCAAGGGAGTGAAAAAGAGCCATCCTTTCTCCGACCTTCAAGGGTGGAGATAGGCAAAATGCCACTAGTTATAGACCAGTAGCTCTACCTCCCAGTGGTATCAAAAGTACTGGAAAGTATTACTGACGATTGCAACTGACGATTGTAACAAACCTGCTATCAGCTTGGGACGATTGGACATCATGCTGGGATATGAATGTTCCAGTCTATGTGGTCTTCCTAGACTTTGAGAAGACATTTGACACAGTTCACCATGACCTTTTCATAAACCAAATGAGTCAGGTAGGTATAGGTAAGCCACTTCTGGCATGGTTAAAGGACTACCTAGCTGAAAGGCAATTTTGCACTGTCAATCGAGTCCGATCATCTTGGCACAGTTCGCCATCAAGAGTGTCGCAGCGTTCTATCCTAGGACCACTGATGTTTTTGATTTTTATCAATGATCTACCATGCCGTCTAAGCTGTCCGACTCTTCTATATGCTGACGACGTAAAGATATGGAGGGCGATAAAGTGTCCGGAGGACTCAATAGACTGCAGGCAGATCTAAAGCCTCTGGAAGACTGGGTGGTGGCCAGTGGCATGACTTTCAACCTGAAAAAGTGCAAAGTAGTGAAATTATGCACCTGTAGACTGCAGAATGCAAGTTACACCCTGTGCAATGAAAGCTTGTCCTGCACAACGTCGGAGCGCAACTTAGGTTTAGTTCTAACGGAAAAAATGGACACAAGCGTAAATTACACAGGGGACGTAGCGAGGGCATATGCGGTCATACACTTTACACATAGACAGTTAGGTGCACTCACTCCTGAGCTCTTTCTAAGGTTGTACAAAACATACGTCAGACCACACCTTGAAGTGCATAATATTATTGCACCCCCACTGCTTAGAAGGGACGCCAACCTCTTGGAAAGAGTCCAAAGACGGGCAACAAAAGGAGAAGTTGGTCTCCGAAACAAACCATATAATGAAAGGCTGAAGAAATTAGGCCTATTCACACTTAGCTGCCACCGTCTTAGGGGGATTTGAGGGTCGAGTCAAATTCAATATCTTTAAATAATTTAAATTAATCCCAGCGTGTAAAGAAAATAAAAACAAGATCTATTTCCTGAATGTTTTGCTGTGTAAGCCACACGTTCTTCAGCATATTTATTCGGATTTATATTAATCATCAAAATATATCGTCAAAATTATTTTACATAAATTGAAGTCAGTTTATTTGAAGGTCATTTGTCCATGGACATTTTTACCAATCGAAACATGTAAGCACTCATCACATTTATTTTTAATGACTAATGTCAAATTGTTGTTGTGTTCACTCTTCTATAGTTGATTCGTAGAGATTAGTTTTGTATGAGTATGTGTATGTATGTTATTTGTCATGTGGAAAATACGTAAATTCATACGTGATAAACAAGATACTACATGTTTTTAAAAGGTCATGGAAGCTCATAGAGTGTTTATTGTTTTTTCATCTGTCTTGCTTCATTAGAGTTTCCCATATAGGTGATAAGTCTATCCCTTCTTTCCTATTCACTGCATTCGATGTGGTTAAAATGTGCAAGGCTTCAGAAGTCAATCTTTCTTTATGTGAATGAAATCCTCTTCTAAGAATTTCGACATTGTCGAAATCAATCTTATGTCCGCTGTCTATCGCATGCATTGCTATAGCCGATCTTTTTTCTACACTTTTTAGTTCTACTTCATTTCTAGGTGGACGTTTCGTGCATAGTCTATGTTCATTCACTCTGACTTTCACCTGCCTACTGCTCTCCCCTATATAGCATGCATCACATTCTGAACACTATCTTGTAGACACAATTACTTTGTGACATTTTGGGAACTGTATCTTTGACATGCACCAGCGCTTTCTCCAGAGAATTAGAAGGTTTGACTTAGACTTTAATATGATATGAGGCAAATGGTCTTTGAAGTTGTTCAGCTGTGTCCTTTCGATATGGGATGGCTATCGTCGATAGCCAGGATTTTTCAATTTTTTGTTTTCCCTTATGCTCCTTTTTGTTGATAATATTATCTAGTAGCTTTTCAGGATAACCATTTCCAATCAAAAGCTGTTTTATGTTGGACATCTCGTTCTCCATATCGTCATTATCTGTTATAATGTTTTTAGCGCTGTTAACGAGATTTAAAGCTACTGAAACTTTCATTCCTGTTGGATGATCTGATTGGAAATTCAAATACTTGTTGGAATGTGTCGGCTTTCTGTATATGGTAAACTTTAGTTTCTCGCCAGTTCGTGTCTTTTTACAAGACAATCAAGAAAGTTTAGAGTTCCGTCAGCCAATTCTATTTCATTAGTAAACTCAATATATTCTGAGATTAAGTTGATTTCTGTTAGAAAGTTTTCTTCTTCAACTTTCTGTATGATGATAAATGTGTCATCTACATATCTGTAGCATATTCTAGGATGACAACTAAAACTTGTCAATGCTTTCTTTTCTAGGGCTTTCATATATAGGTTTGCTACAATTGGAGATGCTGGTGAAACCATTGCAACTCCATTTGTTTGACAGTATAGCTTGTCTTTAAAGGTAAAATATGTAGATTCCAAACAAAGTTTTAAGCATTTTATAACTTCATCTATTAATAAGAAAGATTTAGTTAATACTTCTTGATTGTTTTCAAGTTCATATTTCATAATATCGAGTGAATCACAAATAGGAATACTAGTAAATAAAGAAACCACACCAAAACTTGCCATAATTTCGTCTTTTTCAATAATTACGTCCATTACTTTCCTTTTAAATTCCTCAATAATTTTGATGTTCGAAGGAATATTGTATTGAAGTGGTTGTAGTATTCGTGATATGTATTTTGACAAAGTATATGTTACTGAATTGGTAAAATCAATTATTGGTCTTAAAGAAACATCTATTTTATGTATTTTCGGCCTTCCATAAAATCTCGCGGCCGTGTTTGTCTTGGGAGCTATTGAAAACCAAACTGAGTTCCCTAGTTGTGGTTTCAATTCTCTAAGTATATTGCATACTTGGGCTTTTACTTTGTTCACCGTACTAGACATTTTGTCTACTGGTACTAATGCGTATGGCCCTGCTTCGATATGTTCCAAAGCTTTTTTGTCATAGTCGTCTTTATTAAGAATTACAGTGATATTGCCTTTGTCAGCTTTAGTTATAACAATAGATTTATCCGATCTTAATGTTTGTAATGCATGACGTTCGTTCTTTGACAAATTTGAGATGCCCTGCTTTTCATTCGATAGGATACATCCAACCTTCTGACGTAATTCATTAGCTACATCATCAGGTAAAAGAGTTAATACAGGTTCCATGATGGGAGCTAATTCTATCGCTGTCAGTGGTTTTCGAGTTATGTTAAAGTTTAGTCCTTTTTCAAGCAATGCTGTTTCATGTACATTAAGTTCTCTATCTGATAAGTTGCATACTATTCTTGTGTTTGTCTGTACATTTGACTTATTTGCTCTGGAGTATGGTATGCTGCTTTCGGATTTATAAGTTTTTCAGATTTTCGAATTTGTCTTTGCTTCGTAGCATTGAAATATGCGGACTTTCGATCCTCGAATGATCGGGTAATTGCAGTTAGATGATCTTTGGATATAAGAATATTCAGACAATTATCAATATTATTAATTCGATATTGATAATGTTGCATTACTAATGTACATTTGTGTATCCTTTCTCGAAGGAACACGCGAGATGCTACAACAGATCGATGAGATTTTTCCGGAACTCTTATCATAAGGGATTTCGGAATGATATCGTTTTTTAAACATCGTAAATTGAATATACGGTAATTATTAAAAATCGGATTAAATTATCAAAATTTCATTCAAATTGGTATAATCACCGTATATTTAATTTACGATGCAATTGAACAAAATCCCTACCGAAACAATATTTGAAAACAAATATGTGTGATGAGTGCTTACATATTTCTATTGGTAAACATGTCCATGGACAAATGACCTTCAAATAAACTGGCTTCATTTTATGTAAAAAAATTTTGACGATATTTTTTGATGATCAATAAAAATCCGAATAAATGTGCCGAAGAAGCTGTGGCATCTTACACAGCGAAACGTTCAGAATACAGATCCTGTTTTGATTTTCTTAACACGCTGGGATTAATTTAATTAATTTATAGTCAAGCAATCTGACTCGGCGCCAAATTTATTCCAGGAAGTTTGTAACACCTACCGCCTGGTAACCTATAACCATTAATTTTAATTGATTAATTATAACCATTGTCGGTTTAGTGTAGTGATGTTTCAGTGGTAGGCTGGTGTACTGAGTCTGATATCTGTGAATTTGCACAGCAGATGTGACTTATTGTCTGGCGCATGGATGAATATGCACTTGGTTGCTTAGTGCCAATTGTGAGTATTACGATAAACGAGGCAAATTAATTTCACTTGATAGTTCAATAGGCAAGCCAAGTTTTTATTTCTGCTTGGAAATTAAGAGTGAGACTATTTTTCGAATGCTTAAAGGTTATGTGTTTTACTAACAACAAAACAGGTGCGTCGGTGGCATAGCGGTTAGGCCGCTCACCGACCATGCACATGGTCCGGGGTTCGATTCCCGGCCGACGCACTCCTTTACCTCGCTAAGCCAGAAATAATGCTGGTGAAGAGGAAAGGTTGGGCGTGAGACTAGCAACCCCATCCTGTAAAATAAACACTGCTACAGTAACTTCAAGCCACTAGCTTGAAGCCCTATGTTCCACTGGGAACATGAAGGAAAAAAAACAACAACATAAAAGGGCGATAAGTAAATCAGCTTTAAGTGATGTAACTATTTCATCACTCCTAGGCCACTTTATTTAGCTGTTCCTTTTGTTTGTTTGTTTGTATTTTTTCAGCTCCTCGCTTATGTGATTTTAAAGCAAAAGAAACCTTGGCAAACCAGTATCATCATCTACTAATCTCCACTGCATCGTTCTTTCAATTACTTCCAGTAAAAGATGCGTAGTCGTCGTCGTCAACTCTCCTATGGCAGGAATAAGCTGTATTTTCTGCGACTTCGTAGATTCTGTCAGTTTATTTTAAATTTTGGCAAGTATGGATTTTTTGATGGATGGGTCGGAAAAGAATCCCACTCTGTCTTGAACACAGCGGGTAAGTTTTAAAAAAAAATGTTTTCATCTGGCTGAAGTTGATTAGGGGTTGCAGTTTAAGTAAATGAAGATATCATGAGGAGTTTAGTGAATACAATTCATGGATAAGTCCATGGTAATATTTTTTGGCTAACTGATTGATTGACTTAAGACCACTGAACTTTTTATAGGAATACATCAGTACTGGATTGACTTTCACCTCCAAATGACGTGCTTTTGTGTACTGCAACAAAGACACTGATATATTCCGTAGGCATTTCTCTAAAAATCTTTATTTTTTTCCAACACAGTAAGTTACAGCGGCTTCTAATGTTAAGGAACTTAAAATAAAAATAAGATCAGCGCATCTATTAGCTAAAAAATCTTTCGGAATTCACTTTCCAGTAGGGTAGGATAATTGATATTTTCTTTGACTGACTGACTGACTGACGGGTTTCAACATAGAACTTTGCACATATGTGCAACAGTTCCAGTTGCCACTCTCCCTCCATGTAGCACACAAAGCAAGAGAAGACAGTGAAGGCAGATTCAAAAGACAGATAGCAAACAGAAGTCTGAGTGAGGGAAAAAGAACAGTAATAAGGAAAAGGAAAATAGTTTTATTCTCATTATGATAAGTTACAAGGAGTGAATGCATCCACACTATCATTGAGAACGACTTTGAGGCATACTGTATTTGTGTTGCACTTAACGGGCGTCTTGCTCATATTCCCTTAATCTCTCAAAAATCCTACTATTCTTAAGACAAATGAGAAGAAGAACAAAAACTACAAAAACCGTATTTTGAAGGTGGGTTTTAATATTTTTTTGTTCTTATCTGTCGTAAGAGTAGTAGGATTTTCGAGAGATTAAGGGAGTATGAATAAGATGCCGATTAAGTGCAATACAAATACAGTATACACAACGATGTATTATTATTCCTTTGGATTCCGAGTGGAACATAAGGGCTTCAACAACACATCGTCTTCAGTCAGGTCTACTATTGCCTATAATCTCTCATCTCCTCCTCGCCGCACGACCTCCTCCATGTCACCTTCGCACCGATGACCCACTCGTCGCTTCTCATTGGGGTTCCACTCGAGGACCTGGCACGCGATGTCACTCGACGACCTCCTCAGTGTATTCCCCTTCCACCTCCATTTTCTTCCACATATTTTTTGACCAATTGGCTCTCGCCTGTGGTTTGTTCCCAGCCAGAGTTTCGTGTTGCTAATTCTTTCTGGCTGGCCGGCCATTTGATCTTCAGTACGGAGCTAGCGAGGGCAACTGTTGATAAAAGTCAGCATCAGCCTGTTGAAAGTCGTTTTCGTGATGCACACACCAAGTTTCTGACCAGTATAGAAGAAATGATTGACTTCACATTTGTGTTGAAAATCCGAATCTTGTTCTTTATGCTAGCTGAGTGAGTGCAGCAGATTTCCAAACTGGTTTCAGGTTGATAAAGGTGTCTTGCCTTTCCAATTCTGGCTAGCTTTCATATCTCCATCCGTTCCAACTCCCTGTAGTTGAAACGATACTTCGTAGATAAGTGGAGGAAGTAACGTCTGTCAAATCTCTCCCATTAATGGTGATTATTGTTGGTTGTTGTTGTTGTTGCTAGTGGTGGTTGGTTATCTTCATCACCTCTGTTCCCCTGGAGTCCTGTCTTCGCTGCCTCTACAGCCAGTTTGTTGGTTTTCACCCGCAAGTCTTCGAGTCTGTGTGACGTGAAACATAAATCATCCACACGCGAAATCCAAATCCAGAGTCTTATCGCTTCAACGTATTCCTGTCTTCTCCCTCCCTGTGCACAGTCTGGCGCATAATCCAGTCGACCACATTTAAGAATATCATCGCTGATAAAAGGCAGGCAGCCTTGTCTTACTCCTGTATGCACTTCGAACGCCTCACTGAGTTTTCCATTGTGGAACGTGCCATTGTCCTATAGCCAGCTGTTGATGAAGACTTGAGCACTGCATGCCTTAGTGTTGAAGCAGTCTACAAATTACTTCCCAGTCAGCGCTGTCTGTTGAAGGTCTTTTCGAAGTCGATGAATTTGAGGTGGGAGGGGTTTGACTGCCGGCTTGTTCTTGTCGGTGGGGCAGAGCTGTGCATCCAGCTGTTTGGCCCTGGTGCCCAGTACTCCCAGGTTTTCCAATGCTTCTCTAACTGATGTCAGCTCACGATAAAACCCTCCAACTTATAATGTTTTACTGTGTCGTATTTGTGTTATGTATGCTATTGATAAGGATGTGTGAATAGTATACAATATTACATCTCCAGAAAAAGGCATGAACTAATGACTGATTGCCAAAGTTTCAGACAAAAGGAGTGGAGAAAATTGGTTATCATTACTGGAAGCACAGCCACTTCCGCTCCATATTGAAGATCAAATATCCAGCTGGAAAGAATTCGAAACAAGAAACCAAGAACCTACTACTCAGCAAATATCCCGAAAAATAAGGAGATGGATCGGACCAACGCTTAGGAGACTATCGGATGACATCGTGCGCCAAGCTCCCGCTCGAGTGGAACCCCCATGGGAAACGATGAAGTGGACGTGTCCCCGAGGTTGGCATGAAAGAGATCGTATGATGAGGAGTTGAGAGACCATGGACAATCGCTTGGGACCAGTTAAAGAGGAGAGCAGAGAATAGGAATAAGGTGTAGATGTGCTATTGATGAAGCCGTATGTTCCACTCGGAACCCAAGGGAACAATAATAACTGGAAGTACGTTAAAGGAAAAAAACGGCTAGAGAGAAAGGTAGTCAAAAGTCAGACATGAGTAATCTGTGTAAAGTGGATTTGCAATATAAAGCTGATTAATACAGTTTCCTAACTTATTGAATCCAGTTGTTCAGTAGCTTTATGACTTCGAGTAAACATGAAGGTTATTAAATATTTCACAGATAACTAAAATTATGACATCGATTTTTATTACTACGGTTATTTGTCGTATACTTTCTCATGTACAATAAGTTAATCAACTTTCACACACACCGTCTATTGCTCATCTGATTTCTTAGGATAAGCTGAATTAACAATTATGCCTGTGTATGTTGGGTTATTTTATGTTTGTAGAAGACTTTAGACTGCTTTATTGTGAGAAAGCACGTGTTATGTGTACTATGTGGCGTTTTTTATCAAGGCATAAATTTAAAGAAGCAGCAAGATTGTTAACGCATTCAATTCATGCCTATCCGATGTCCCCTGCCTGGGTTTGGCGTGTAAGTTACAATGTTGTTTAACTTTGATAACTGCTTCTTTGTAGGTTGCATTTCATATATTTCAGTGTCTTAAAGATGATACGGGGTTAAGGTCATTTAACAGGTAAGCTATGAAGGCACATTTTGATTTGAGTGATTTGTACACATCTTTTTTTATTTTTGAAATTCTATTTCTGTCATGCTTATGTCTTCGTGATCTTTATTTATTTATTTATTTTCAAGCTTTGGTTTGTAGGGATTTGGTTGATTGGTTACAGGATTTCATCATGAGCTGACATTGGTTAGAGAACCATTGGAAAACCTGGTAGTACTGGACAGCTGTTTCGTCCTAGTTTGGGACTCTTCATCAGTACATTAAGCTTAATGGTATGCGAGCTCGCCTTGTAACCAGAAGGTCCTGGGTTCGAACCCCGACGGGTGCGTACTGATGAAGAGTCCCAAACTAGGACGAAACAGCTGTCCAGTACTCCCAGGTTTTCCAATGGTTCTCTAGCCGGTGTCAGCTCATGATGAAATCTTGTAACCAATCAACCAAATCCCTACAAACCAATACTCGAATATCAATGAGATGCTCACTGGCGACTTGCCTTATTCAGGTAGGTTCCAGTGGGAAGTCGTGACCAGTAGGGTGCAGCAGATCGGGTGTAAGGATAAATACTCGCCGAAGACATTGGCTAGTGGTTGCGCTATCTCGTGAATTGGCAGGATTTAGAATTTATTTTATTCCTTTAAGTTCCCAGTGGGACATAGAGGACCTCAAGCAAGCTGGAGCTTTAAAGCCTCGGTAGCAGTGGTATTTGTTTTAAGCGGGATGGGGTTTGCTAGCCGCCTCATGCCCCCCTGTCTTCCCTCTTTACTTACTTACTGGCTTAGTGAGCTAAAGGAGTGCGTCTGCCGGCGATCGAACCGCAGACCACGTGAGGTGTGATTGGTGGTGAGCATTCTACCGCTGAACAAAACCGATGCACACTTTTCTTCATGGTGGTATTTTTTTTTCAAAATTTCTGATAGAAAATAATGAATTACTCAGATGAGAATAATAGGATGTGGTTTGGATCATTGAGTTCTTGTTTAGTTTCCAGATATCTTCATGAACTATCGGCTTACTTCTAAAGCTTTTTATTTTTTACTTTATTCGCAGGATTTTGGACATGTTTCTTTTAAGTGATGAAAACAATCGTATGCTAGAGTATACTCTGTATGAGATGAGCAAAGGAAATCTGGGAAATGTTCAATTTTGCCGAGCTAACAAACAGGTATGTTGTATAATATAATTAGGCTGCGCTGGCTGTGATCGAAGTATTGTTGCATATCTCGTGCGCAGGTAGATGGCTTCTTTAACCTTCCCCCATTTCTAGTCGCAGAACTTGCTGTAAGAAGCAGTCGTAGGCCTAAGACTGGGTATCATGAAGTGAAGAGTAGTTATGGGAATTGTTTACGGTTTTGTTTTTTGGGGGTTTTATGCTTAATTATGATAGTTTTGTCACCAAGCTTGTTGTCATCTCTCGGTTTTCGCTTAAGAAATTTAGTGCTAAAGATGTCACTTTGCGTCAATGGCTTAATAGTAGGAATACTTGTCAGCCGTACACTGGAGGTCGATTCTCTGCTAATGCAAACCTTAACCTCACCTAGTTTACTGGCGGATAGAAAGTGTGGAGAAAGGGGGGAGGTTAAGTGTGAGGTTGGTAACCCCCTTTCCCCGCACCATAAGAATAACAATATGACTAGTGATTCTTTTAAAAAAGTTTGAAGCCGCCCCACTTGGAACTTTCAAGAAATGAAAAAAAAACAACCGGATGTTATTAAGCCTGCTGATAAAACATACATGACCTGACACCGGAAGACATCGGATAGTTAATGTGTAACTACAGAAGACAAGCCCCAGGTTACAGATTGTTTATTGAGAAAATCAAGAGTTATTTATAGATTTTTATGTACATTATTGTTAGCGGAGAATCAACCTCTTCTGATTGGTTGTTTTCTTGCTGAAAGCTATTCTGTACTGCTTGTGACCGTTTCTCAGAAAGTTGAGCCCTGTATCTGCGAATCCTATTTGCACACACTAAGTCTGCTGTGATTGGTTGGTGACTTTGTCAAGGTTAAGCTTTGTTATTGTTTTTCTCATGACTCTGATTCGGGATGTGAACACTGACGTAAATTGTTGTCCACGATTTTGGTTAGTTTGCAGCCAGCTCTTACCACAAATGCACTCTATTTCGTTATATTTCAAGAGTCGTTGTAATGGGTTAGTATTTGCCGATACATCACAACTCTGTGTAAGCAGAGCCTGGGAGACCATGAGATTCTCGTTAGAAACGTTATCACTCTTTTGAATGTACACAGTGTTAGATATTATTCTTTTGCCCTCGTTGTTGTACTTTGTATGGTGTATTTCGGTGTGGTTGTGTTCTCTAAGCTGGGTGGTGTATTCACGAAGCTTTCATTGCCCTACCCAGGCAACATCTTTAGTGCATACTTATATTTGAAGTGAGCTTTTAAAATTCGCCACGAGTTTATTAGTTGTCTCTCCTGGTAGCCTTGAACGTGACTGTCTGTCATTGTGTGTTTTCTCACCCTCTAGCCTACTTGTATTGGTAGTGATTGTTTCCTTGACCTGAAGTTTGACCGTTTGTGTATGAGATTTCCTTCTTATGGATTGTAAATCTTGTCTATGTCAGTGTGTCTATCGATTGCCTTCCAAAAATTCCTTGGTGTTCCTGGTATTTCCTCTGTCCGTGATTTGAACACCACACCAGTCGAATTTGTATCCGGAGTATACGACACCATGAAAACTGATGTTAGAAGTCAGATGGATAATTTGGCTTCCAACAATGCATCGAAATTTACTGAAGGCACTGTTCATGTGCAAAGATTTTCACTCCAGTTTCCCCTATCTTATAGGAGGAGGAAGAATTCTGTGCAGTTTCCACTCAACATAACATGTTGCTAAAAATGCTTCTGAAGATATTTTGAACTTAGTCAGTGAAATCTCTTGTCATGTTCTCCTCTTATCAAAGAACTTTGGAGATTTGTGTTATCGTCTTGATTTGGATCTATTCAGCATTGATTCGACTGATCAGCCATCCTACTGGGAAATACTTTTTCCTGACATTGATTTAGGGTGAAACAATGCAAAATCCTGGGTAAAATATTTGCGGTACATGCATCAGTATTCAATATCCGCTACATATGACCAAGGAACAATGTGATCACTTCCTTACTTTTGCTGGTAAAATCAACCATGCACCAAATAAGGATCCCACACTAATTCGGGAGGGGGGGAAGTATCATAGACGATGAGTAGCTAGACCTGCAGATATCTTCGAGTGATCCCCCAATTGAAAATCTGCTATAAAGGGGAAGTGTTAAGATGTATGAACTGTCTTTGTTGGCTATGAATTTATGATTGATGCATGCTGTGACATAACTGGCCTGGGCAAATTTTGACTTATTTATTTTGGAGGACCTTCTCAAGGTCATGCAGTCAATCAGATATTGATTATCTACTTATGGTTTAAATTTAATTTCGGTTGATGTGTAAACGATAGATATACACTGTATTGTGAAGAATAAACATTATTGTTGATGTTGTTGTCGCGATTGTCACAGATAAATCTGACTTCTATGTCTGCCATAATGTGGGGGGGGGGACATTTTCAATTGCTCAGTTGACAGTAGTGTCCTGTTCGGAGACGCACTGTTGTGAAAATAGACAACAGCTACAAATCAGTAACACTCCGTTATAACAGTGATCTCAGTGCCTACCCATATTAGGTGAAGTGTAGGCTTTTGACTTAAAGCATACACGCTGATATTCTCTCATTTTCGATGACAGCTCGAAATTTGATTGCATCTTACTCTGATTATTTGTTAATTGTCTATTGTTGTTGTTAATCTTACGGGCAGTATAATTATATTTCAATAGTTTACACACAATGATAAGTTTTGTTTTTGGTAATATTTCGAGAAAAATTACTGCCCGTGTTCACACCATTGTCGCTATATAGAAAAACCGCACACTCTGGAAGATTCCTTGATTATCACTCGGCTCATCCAATCACGGTGAAACGAGGATTAATACAAGGTCTTGCAGATAGAATACGTAGACTTACAACAACGCCAGAGGACCAGTGCAAAGAAATAAACCTCCTTTTCAAAATGCTACTCGAAAACAACTACCCAAAAGAATTTATAAAAGATAATATAAAAAAGAAAAAAAGAGGGTAAAACCGGAGAATAACAAGATTGAAGAATGCAAAAAGACAGTCACAATACCATATAAAAGTGGTACATCAGAGGCAATTCAAAGAAACCTAAAAAATATCGGCACTCACACAACTTCTAAACCGACAAATCTAATCAAAAATAAAATAAATCAACTGAAAGATCCCATAAAAATGATGGATAAAAACAACTTGATTTACAAAATATCTTGTGCTGACTGTCCGACTAAATATGTGGGGCAAACATCCAGATCACTCAAAATAAGAGTGAATGAACATAAACGCCTAACCAAAAGTCAACTAACAGGAACACAAGCCTACAAGAATCTTGAAAAAAATTCATCGATAGCTGCACATGCATGGGACAAAAACCACAATATCGATTGGGACAAGGTGTGTATTCTAAAAACTAACATGAACAAATGGAAAGAAGGACTTATTTTAGAATCGATATTCACTAAAGTCACACCGGATACATGTAACAAGGGTGACTCAGTACAACTATCAACAACTTGGAATATAATTCTGAATACAAACACATGAATGAACGTGGAATATAACTCAAATACAAAAAAAAATATGAATGAGCAAAAATAATGAACTATATATATGAATACAAATCATAAATGTGTGAATAAAACAATTCCAACAGTGGTGTGAACACAGTCAGTAATTTTGCTCGAAATATTACCAATAACAAAACTTATCATTGTGTGTAAACTATTGAAATATAATTATACTTTATTTGATCTAATCCACAATGCTCAAACTTTTTACTGATATTAATTACGGTCAGTATCTTTATTTAATTTTTTCAAGTTTTAAATTTAGCGAAGAAAATTCTCTTTTCCATGATTTCATTCTCATAGCTGCACAGTCGTATATATATATATATATAATTTCCTTTAATTCCTAGAGGAACATAGGGCTTCAGCCGCGCGTCTCCATTGCGTTCGGTTCTCTCCTAGAGTCTTCACCTGGCTCCAAGTCTGCCCACATGCTTTCATCTCCTCTTCACATGACCTCCTCCAAGTCACCCTTGCACTGACGAACGACTCGCCTCTTCCCCTTCGAGTTCCACTCGAGGGCTTGTCTATTGATGTCACTTGATGGTTTCCTCAGAGTATGGCCAGCCAATCCATCTCCATTTCTTCCTGCTTATTTGTTTCACAATCGGTTCCTGGTTGGTTCGCTCATTGCCAGAGATCCCTGTTGCTGATCTTTTCTGGCTGGCCATATGATCTTGAGTATTGAGCGAAGACAGCTGTTAATGAAGGTCTGTAGTTTGTTTGAGATGCTCTTTATGACGCGCTGGCCAAGTCTCTGGTCCATCCGTGTAGTAGCACTGACTTCACATTGGAGTTGAAAATCCGGATCTTATATATATATATATATATATATATATATATATATATATACATATAAATGAATTACAATAGGCAATAACAATCAGTTTTCTTGTGTGTGTGTGTGTGCGTTGAAGTTTGACACTGGGTGGAAATACTAAAGTGCGATAGTATTGGTGTATAGGATTATAAGTCACATTTATTAAGATATATAAATAAATGAATGAAATGTTGTCAAAATAGTAGACTAAATAAAATGTTAGAATATGACAAAATAAAGTGAAGTGGAATAAAACAAAAATGGATCATGGAATAAAGAAGAATAACAATGTTTCTATGTGGATTATATATATTAAAATCAAGACCATGGTAACTAAAGATGTAGTACAAATTGTTATTTGTACACAAAGTTTTGGCTTTGTGTTATGTATTGCCAAAGCCTCTAACATACATAGAAAATGCAGTTGTGCTCTCCCTTTCAGCAAACTTTGTCGAACTATGTAGACTATATTGGACGATGTGTCAGATGCTCTGTGGTCAGAATCTACAATATGTTACAATATCGATGAATTAATACCTCTGCGTTCGCCTTTGCTCAGCCCAACTCGGAGGTGCTGTCGAACGCGATCGGATATGTTTCTTGATGAATGTCCTATATACCTAGCTCTTCATAAGTAGGTGAACATATGAATATGTCACCCCAAAATCCTAAGTTTAGGTCGAACACTATTTTAGCTACGTTGTCAATCTCGGTATTTCTTCTATGTAGTTTGCTGTTGGCCTTAGCGAAGTGTAGTAGATACCCCGTTCTCTATGAAGGTTTCTTTTAGTTGTTCGAGTTCATCATCAACACCGCCTTCACTACAAATTCTCTGAACCCGTGTTGAGAGAGAACGGAGGATTAGATCCCTTTTTCTGTCTAAGGGGACAAAAAAGTTATCCTGTCCACTTCGATTTTCTGTAAATTGATCTTTTCAAAGACCCATCGGCTCTTCTTGTGACTAGCACATCAAGATATTTTTCCCTCAGTTTCCACCCGCGATTCAGTTCACGCTGGAGAAAGAGTCCAACTCCACAATATCCTTTCTTGACGTCCAACTAACAAGACGAGAACAGAATGGAACACTGAAAAGGTTTATCCACAGAAAATTGACGTGGAACGGACAGCTTACTAACTTTCACAGTTGGGTACCCCTGTGGTGAGAGCTGTCTACTAGCCAAATTGGTAGACAGTAATTTACGTCAATATTTACGTTCCCAAGATTTGTCGTGAGAAAATGTGAACAAAGATTGATTCAAAACCGACCACAGCAGACTTTGCGTAGGCGGATGCAGTGAACATATAGAGGATTTGACATTCAAGAAACAGTCACAAATAGATGAAAGATTAACTTTACGTGAGAAACAACCAATCGGAAGACTGTGTTTGTTTGCTTAAATATCCATAGTAATGTACATGAAAATATATAAATATGCGTTGATTTCCTTAATAAATGATCTGTTGCCTGACCCTTGTCTTCTGTCGTTACACCCCTATACACCAAACGAAACATGATCTGTTCACTCAGCTACAGAGTTCGCAGAATTTGCAGCCCGGACACCATAGAAGATGAACTGGACAATCTCAAGAGAATTCTCGTCGAGAATTGTTATCCAGAAAGATTTATTGCAAAATCTATGAATCCTAGACCACAAAAGCAGCCCATGCTTAGCGTCCCGAAAAAACTACTCTACATGAACCTTCAATTCAATGGAGATATATCGACTGTCTCGCTCACTTAAGAAAACCTTCGTCGCAGCTGAACTACGACTAACCTTTCTCCATAAAACCTATGATTCATGTGAACGTGAAGGATAAGCTACCGCTGCTGGCCTCATCAATGTGTATTTATCAATTCACCTGCTCGTATGGAGCCAGGTATGTCGGCCGTACCCAGCACTCACTTTCCAAACGTATCACCGAACCCTTACCAACATGGTTTTACAAAGGAGAAAATCGATGCCCCCGCAGTTCCATCTTAGAACATCTGATAGAATCCGGACACCAAGCCACACCGCAAACAAACTTCAAAGTCGTCTACAGAGTAAGAAGTAGTCTTCCTAAAGGTGTACGAATCAGACTTCTTCAAACTGCAGAAGCAATTGCGATTCACTTGCTAAGTCCTGAACTCTGCATACAGAAGAAGTTCGTTCAATCACTACACTTGCAATGGACGTAACTTATCTTATTAGCCGACAAGTAAATTCTACCTAATCTTTTTTTCTGTCTTTTCATTAGTATTATTTTGTCTTCTCAATTGTAATATTTTACATTTTCAACTTTCTTGTTGTCTACCCCCACCCGATTTAATTTCTTCACCTCACTACCACTGTTACTTACTGACTTGAACAACGCTCAACTTCTAGTCATTTATGTTGCGTCATCCAACTTACTAAGTCAATCTTACTTTAGTTGCTGTCTGATTAACCTTGTTTCTATATTAGATGATTCTTGTATTACCTGATCAATTATCTAAACTTGACAAACCTCATGTACACACACACACACAAATAATTATATATCAATGCGATTGTACAGCTATGTGAATGAATTCGCCGAAAAGAGAATTTTCTTCGCAGAATTCCTTCTTTTCATGTCTCAAAGGAGATTATTAATTTAATTGACATATTCTTCAATGATCAAATTTTCCCTAACGTTTATTTTATAATGTAAATTTCTGTTGTTTTTTTTCAGTTTGTCCAAAAAAATAAATATGCATCCAGTTACGCAACTATAATAAGAGAGCCAGAGTTAGCTCATATTCAGCGCCTACAACGACTCTATGAAGGTTATAGTTTTTACGGTATGTGGCTGAAACAAGTCCATTCATTGGCTTCGTCTGGTAAGTTTCGTGAAGTGCATTCATTACATGTCCCTTTTTTTGTCGTGAATAAGTGAGTAATGTATTGCATGGCTCACTCAACCTCTCTCTCTTTATATATATATATATATATATATATATATATATATATATATATATATACTTGACCTAATACAGCTGTGTAAGAGCTCATTGAGAGCTGACATTTGAAGTGATGACAACCAGTGGTGTCTGTCACGGATGCCCACCGTCCTCATCTGTCTCTCATTTCATTATAGATATGGTACTAGTGGACTTAACCCTAAATGACTGACTGCATCAACTCAGTGATGGACTTGGTACCATCAGGGAATAATCTCGTTGACTTAGAATATGCGGATGATATAGTCCTCTCTCCTGGTTGAAGACGCTGACTGATAAAAAGCAGAATCTTCTGGACACGTTGACAGGCAGCAGTCTTCAAATGTTTAACATGTGATTCGTTCCTGTGAAATGTAAAATGATGCTAGAGAACTGCAGTGAACTACATCGATTCGCTCTAAGCGTAAAGATAGGGAGTGAATTAGTTGCTCAGCCTGTTGACCACTTCATTTATTTGGGAAGTTGTATCAGTCAACGCCAGTGGGTCGATCGCTGACGAAACCTCAGGATGGATATAGAAGGTTCGTTTGGCATATGCCTGGTATAATAAGGTGAGCAGTATTGAGGTTGGGCGTTTGGTGCTAGATACTCTTTCCTCGTGCTTTGTGTGCTACACGAAGGTAGAGTGGCGACTGGAACTGCTGTACATCTGCAAAGTTCTGCGTTGAAACCAGTTAGTCATGTCCTGTGACGTCCACAGGTGTTGTACACCTTTCCTCTGGCAGAATTCCTGGAACACTTGCGTGGTTAATGGACTGCCGTTGTCAGATATAATGCATTTTGGTATGCCATGGCATGCGCAGATTTTTCCTAGAGGTGCTATTATTCGACTGCTGGAATGTTTGGTAACCGGTACTACGTCAGGCCATTTTGAATAGGTGTCCACCAGAAATAAGTAGTACACACCATCTTTCGGCCCAGAAAAATCCTCATGAAGTTGGAACCATGCTCGCACTGGTTTACATCGCAGATTTTCGGCTGCATCTGTGATAGCGGTTAACGAAATCTTTTGTATCAACATCCATACTTGGCCAGTATGCATAACGTCTTGCAATAGATTTCATCCGTCCATTTTCTGGGTGCCCTCTATGGAACTGTTTCAGCGTAGTGTGTCGCAAAGCGTCAGGTACTACCACTCGTTCCTCAAACACCAAGCAGTTATTAATGCTACTGAGACTATGACGCCGGTGGAATAGTTACTTGAAGGCATAATTTGACACAGATGATGGCCGGGATGAAGTTCAGACGAGCTTCACAGCTTGTTGTAGAGTATCATCTCTTTCTGTGGCCTGCCTTATTCTCCCTGCTGTAATCGACAGCTGCTCAATGACACATGTTAACAAATTCCGAGCGTAACTTTGTATCTTCAAAGGCACACTTAACGTTTCTTCAATTTTACCCTTAAATTTCACTGTATGATGTGTTTTGATTAAATTTGTGGCACATTCATTCTAACTCGTCTTAATTTACAGGATTTCATCGTCAACTGACATCGGTTAGAGAACCACTAGCCAATGTCATCAGGGAGTATTTGTTCTCACATCCGATGCGGCTATTGATCACGCTATATCGTGAATTGTCAAGTGTTGGAATTCATGGGCCATTAGGTCGATTTCCAGTGGCTTGGTGGTCTACGAGCTCGTTGTCACCGGAACCTGGGTTCTCACTGCTGTTAGAGAGCCTCAAACTAGGACAGAACATCTGTCCAGTACTCCCAGGTTTTCCAATGGCTCTCTAACTGATGTCACTTCATGATGAAATCCTCCAACCAATAGAGCATATCCTTCTCAAAGGTTGTAGATATCTCTTGTCAGTAAGGGACAAAAAAAGGAGATTCAACTAAGGCTTTCCTACTGGTCCACACTTCATCACATTATTATATGATCAAGCTTATGACCAACTGTGGTGTATAGATTTTGATCATAATTAAAATGTGACAAGTATGTCGGTTACAATCGTTTAATAATTATATCTTTATTGTAATTGTATCACTGAAAGTATCTTATTGGTTGATATATACGTCATAATTCAAAGTATTATTGGTTTTTACTGTACTTTATTTTGTACATAGATGATCCAGACGAAAGTCGTTCACTAGTTGATGATTTAGCCGAGAAAGCATATCATCGACTTCAGGAAGTTGAAGCACTTGTGTCTGAAGGTCATCTGTGTGACACGTTTGTTCGAGCTCTTGTTGAGGTAAAATGTTTCATTTTGTTTCTCTTCTGATATTCCATTTAATCCGTTTGCAGATAAAGATTGATAGATAAACAAACGTGGCAATGGATTGTTGTTTTAAGATTTTTTTTATTGCTTATTAATTCATGTAGAAAACACTATCTAGTCGTGTATGTTATGTGCGATTGATTGATGTTGCTCCATTAAAAATAGGAGCCTGATGTACAGGATATTTCACAGCTGTGAAGCAGGATGGAGTTAACTGCGGAACACAATATCCTGTAATTATAATACTCGTATCCATTCCTTGCCTTCTGAATGGAATGTTGGACTGCAGCAGCATGTGTCCATTGCATTCGATTCCCTGGCATAACTTTTAACCAACTCCACGACAACCTGGAAGCTTCCATTTCTTCTTCACATGATCGCTTTATGTTACTCTCAGACCTGTAGCCAATCGCTTCCCGTTCGACGGGTTACTTAGCGTGTGTCTAATCCATTTCCTTTTGGATATCTTTTGGGCAATAGTCTCGTGGTTGGTTTACCGCTGGAGTTCCTTGTTACCAGCTTATCCTCTCCGGCCATTTAGTTTTTAGTATCTAGTGGAAGCAGCAGGTCTGCAGTATTAAGATTATACATAGAGAAAGTTAGGTAAAGAGGGTAAGTCAATCTATCATGCTACACCGATTGAGATGGCTAGGGTACATGTTACGTATATCAAGGAACGTTGGTTGACAAACCAAAACCTGGCATCAATCTATGTGGGTTTTGACTGTTGACTTGAAACTCAATCAGAAGGTAGGTGTTGATAAAGGTTTGCAGCGTGTTGGCAATGCTTTTCACGAATCACGTGCCACGTCTCTAAACCGTATGACAGCTCTCATCACCTTAATATTAGTGTTAAAGCTTCAGACCTTATTCCATGGGCTGAGTGTTGTAAATCTCCACACCGACTACAGAGTACGAACACCAAAATTGACTTTCTAATTCTGGCTGGCTCTGAAAACTTCATCGGAGGACCACCTGTAGTTGAAATGTTGCAACCTAGGAAGAAATTGCCTCTTCCAATTCCTCCACTGATGGTAGCTGGTGCTTTTTGTTTTCAGTTGGGTATCTTTATCAGCTCTTTCTATCTTTCTTCACCAACCACGCCTCACATGGTCCGGGGTTCGGTCCTCAGCCGACGCACTCTTAAACCTCTCTAATTCGGTAGTAAGGCGACCCGTAAAGAAGGAAGGTTGGGCTAAATGAGGCTAGCAACCCCATCCGGTAAAAATGAAAGCCACTGCTATCGAAATTTCAAAGCTCTCTTCTACCTTTGAAGTTCAATGTCCCACTTGATGAAACAAAAAGGAGTAAAATAAAGACTAAAATTAATCCATAATAGAGTTATAGTCTACCACCGCAGTGCCCAATTTTTAGCCTTATATCAAGACTAAAATATCTTTTTTATTCTCTTTCTTATAACTAATAGATATTAAAATATTTCAATGAGCATACACGTGCCTACGATTTACTGCTGGATTATGCTGAAAAAGTACCCGAGAATCCAAATACTCTGAGATATTTATGTGAATGGCATCAACTACGCCAGTCGACAACAGATACAATACACTCGTCCATTGTACTGTCACCAACTCATTCGCTTAGTAATCATACACACAACAATGATTCCTCCGCCTACTATACAGATGAATTCAGTGATGGCAATACTGATGTCGACAGAAAAGTTCTCCGACCTGAATCCAGCAGTCAAAAGAAGTCCGCGAAAGGCAGCATGAAAAGTTCTAAAATTTGTTTAAAATATCGTATAGCCTTTTGCAGACGTGTACTGCCTGAACCAGCGCCTTCTCTTCCTGAGAATTATGCAAGTATGACGAAAAAAGAAGTGAAAGGTCTACTAAGAAGAAATCATCCTCACCTACAGACTATAATCACCTGTTTGAAACGAGGTTAGTTGATCAGATCTCTTTCCCCCTCTCTCTCTGTTGTCTTCATACATAAAATATTTATTATTTTATTTAATAAGGAACTGTATAGACAAATTGACGGTGGGGCACTGGGGTCACCACTAGGACCCATTCTAGCCGACATTTTCCTTGCGAAACTAGAAAATGGGCCTTTGAAGGATGTTGTTATTGATGAACTTGAATTCTATTGTCGGTACATTGATGCTACATTTTTGATTATGAAAAATGAGAAGGAAGCAAAGAACATCCTGCAATAAATTTTACTATTGAGAATGAAAAAGACACTAGTATTTCATTTCTAGACGTCCTTATGACCAGAAAAGAGGATGACACAATAAGAAGAAGTGTATATAAAAAAGCCTACATCAACGGGTCAGTATACTTATTTTTTTTCCAGCTTCGTGCTCTTGAAATACAAACGAAATCTGATAAAGTGCTTGGTTCACAGAGCAAGAGCAATCTGCTCGGATGAATATCTTAATTAGGAACTTAATAATATTAAATGGTTGCTGAGTGAAAATGGTTATCCAGAAAAGTTTATTGATAAGAATATGTATCTAAAATCAAAGCAGCCCCAGGTACCAACAGTACCTAAAAAGGCCTTATTCTTAGAAATGCAGTTCGTTGGGGACAACATCAGCGAGATACTAACACAACGCCTTAGAAATGCGGTAAAATGAGCATTCCCTGCTGCTGAATTACGCTGTGTCTTCGAAACCACTCCTCTTTCGCGTTCGGGAGTAAAAGATAGATTGCCTAATTTCGCCTCTTCCATGTGTATCCACCAATTTAACTGCTCCTGTGGAGCCAGTTACATAGACCTTAGAGTTAGGCGTGTCTATCGTCAGATTTCCGAACATCACCCTACGTACTTAAGTAAAGGATAAACAAAATCCATTCATAGAGCAATTCTATCTCATCTTGTGGATACAGAAGACAAGGTTGATGATAAAGAAGCTTTCAAAGTCATCTACTGCATACCAACCCACCTTAGCTCTACTTTAAGAGCTAGTCTAATACATATTGCTGAAGATGTTGGAATCTACATTAAGAAGTCTAACTTATGCTTCCAAAAGCAGTTGGTTCAGACGCTTTCCTTACCCTGGCCGCCAATCACGGTTTTAATGATCCTTAATTTGTTGTAGAAATTTCTTTAATTTTATTTGATATTCTATTTGCCACTACATTTTTATGCTTGTCGTAACTTAGGCATCTCTCTTGGACTGTATTTCCGTTGATCTTAACAAATCGATATTATTTAGGAAGACAATGTCGTTAAGGACAATAATTCTAGATTTATTTATTTAAACGCAGAAAAAAACTTGGTACAATATGGCACCAAGAAAGATGCGCCACACAATAATAATAAAACAACATAGATTAAAAGTAAAAATATAAGTAGAAAAAGTGTAAAGAACTTCATCTGGAAGGAAAACAGTCATGTTTAACAAGTTCAAACAGTATTCGTTAACTATCATCAGGAAAGGAAGAAAGAAGGAAATTGCAACACGTTCGCCATTGATTATGATTCTTGGCCATATCCGATAACGTTCCGAGCTATCTCGCGGACCCCAACCAGGGAGTCGTGACGCACCAACCGATGCTAATCTAGCACAAATATCCTTCATCCCACGACGCCACGTCATGGACTGACCACCCCTCCGCCTTTTCCATCCCGTCCCAGGGCTAGCGAACAGAGACCTGTACGGAAGCCTCTGGGGTGACATTCATAGCACATGTCCAAGCCACCGGAGCCGGTGTTTCCAGATGACGACGCCCAATGAATGGTGATCTCCACTATGTTCAAACACACGCCGCCGGACCTCAGAATTACTCACGCGATGATGCCATCGAACGCAAGCAATTCTGCGGAGACAGCGATGATCGAACACGCCGAGTCGCCTCACATCCTCAGCTTGGAGAGGCCAGGTTATGAATATGAAATGCATATATAATTGCAGTGCAGGAAGAGAGTGCATTGGTGGTTCAGTGGTAGGACACTAGCCGACCACGCAAGTGGTCTGGAGTTCGATTCCTGGTCTTTTGAAAATAAATAGCTTTTGTTGTAATTATATGGTTAGAGGCAGTCAGCAGGAAGTTATGCACCTAGGTTTCGTGCTTGCTTAGGTACCCCCGCCAGTCAGCAAGGCATATCTGCAACCTAGAAGGAACTCATGTCCTCTTTGAGATTCGAACCCATGTCACTCAGGGCTACATTCAGAGATGTCGCCACTGAACTATTCGGGCTCGATATTAACTTCTTGTAGGACTGTATTAGTTACTTTATTTGAATACTAGGTGATATGGGTTCTGATCTCATAGGAGACATGAGTTCCCTTCTGACAAGTGCCAACAAGCACGAAACCTAGGTAAGACTGCACTTCCTGTCGATTGCCTCCAACCATCCAATAACAACAATTCAGAATGCATCGTGATGGCGAGCCCCACTTTAGCAAACTTGACTAATAGAATTTAGTCTGCACCAAACAAAAAAGGACTTGATGCATGGCACCAGTTACTTACCACGTATTGTTCAATCAAAATATAAGTAGCTTTTGAAAATAATCAATGGAAAAGACAATTCTCTTCACTATTACATCTAGTTTTCCGTTCATTGCAGTGGGAATTCATATTAAGAGCTATACATCAAATGCAATAGGAGATATGGTATCGAAAAGTACTATGCCATTATGGTTTTAAAAGATGGTATGCAGCACAAATATAGATTTGTCCCACTGGGATTTGACTTCAGGTTATATATATTTGCAACAGCAGAAGACGAGTGCCAGGCAACAGATTGTTTAATAATAATAATAATGGCTTTATTCCAAACAGTATTTGTGGTACATGTATGGAATTTTCAGCGTTCATTACAATATTGCATCTAATTACCTCATAAATTATATAAGGATTTAAAAATAAAAAGCAACAACAAGAAAAAGAGAAATAAAAGAAATAAAAAAGAACAGCATTGCATTCACATATTTAAACAATGCACCACAGGATATGATATATAAAATTAGTCCGTAATAGAATATATGAGCAACAATATAATAGTAACAAAGAAAGGGGAACAAAAGCTATTGGGAACTATTTGTTAGAGTGCCGCAGTAAGTTGATCGTGTCATGCCTAACAGTTTTCTCATCACATAACAGCTGTGCCAGATAAGGTATTGTGGAGTTTTTATACTTGGTAGTCCTGGCATATAGCTTCCTATAGTTGCTTCTAGTTCTACCAGATGAAATGCAAGGAGAGAGGTGCGTATGGAGAGGGTGTTCGGGGTCTGACAATATAGAATTCGCTAGTTTCTTACATGACATTATATGTCTATCCACAATAGTGTTAACCAGTTGGTTCAACGAAATCCCACTTCCCCTACTAACAGATTTTAGTGCCCTATGCAGCGAAGCAAAGTCTTTCTTAAGTAGTCCAGGAAAGATTAATGGGGAGCAGTAAAGAGGGATGGGTAGAATACAGGAATTGACAAACTGAGAAAGCAAAGACTGCTTTATACCAGACTGTCTAAACTTCCTAACGTAGAACGTTAAGCGAAACATCTTTCTAGTCACTAGCAAGATGTGAGAGGACCAGGAAAGATCGGAGGAAATACTCAGTCCAAGGTACTTGACAGTAGATGTAGTTTCAACCTCTATGCCGTCAATGATAGTGGGACCATGTGAGCTAGTTAGTTGTTGTAGGTCGCTTTTTCGTCTGAAAGTAAAATTTACTACCTGACATTTAGACGGATTCAGCTTAAGAGAAAATCAACAGATATTTACAGATCTTTATGTACTTTCTTATTCGTTATTATTAGCAGAGAAACAGTGTCTTCTGATTGGTTGTTTTCTCGCTGAAAGTTATTCTGTCCTCTCTTTGTGGCCGTTTCTTTGAAGGTCAGACCATATATCTACGAATCGTATCCGCCCACGCTAAATCTGCTGTTATTGGTTGTTGAGTTAGTCTTTGTTCTTGTTTTTTTCTCATGACCGAAATTTGCGACGTAAACATTGACGTAAATTTCTGTCTACCAATTTGGCTGGCAGACAGCTCTCACCACATATTGACTAGCAATTTCAATCATCTGTGTTTGCGTTTTCTCGTTAACCCCTTCAGATACTTTCAAGAATTTGAATTTAGATGAATTTGTTGTCAGTATTTTTCTTTTCAATATTTTTGTTATAGAACTTCAATATTTTTCCCTGGTTACTTTCTGTCTTACCCTTTTCCCTTATGTATATAATTTAGGAAAATATTCAGATGCGTTGGATTTGTCATTTTTATTACTCGATCATCCATCTTGGGCTGTTTACTGTGAACCTTGGCGTCTATTACGCAAGAGTATATTGTGCATTGGCAAAAATAAGTGAGTGTATAATATTATTTCAAGATGAATTGAAGTAAATCACGCAACAAGGACATTTGTTGGTGTTAAATGCACAAATTTCAGCTTCATTTTATGTGTGAGGTCCAACCAATCAAGTGTGAGGATGGATTTTCCACCGATGACATTGGTTGGTGATCGCGTAAATCACGAATTGATAGAAGTTAGAATTCACCGGTTGGCCATTGAGTCGGTTCCCAGTGGCTGAATGGTATACGAGCTTGCCTTGTAACCGGAAGGTCCTGGGCTCGAATGCCAGTGGGTGCGTACTGCCGGTGATTCCCAAAAAACTAGGATAAAACAGCTGTCCAGTACTCCCTGGTTTTCAGTGAATCTCTAACTGATATCAATCCGTGATCATGAATTTGTAATATTATCTTTCCTAATTCTTCTTACATCCAATTTCTTGTTACAATGATGCTATTGAGCTGTAATCTATCAATATTATTGATTCGATGTTATTTAAACAGCATTAATGCTGTTCATAACACTAATTCATTCATTCACTATAATGTGTGTATAACTGAAGAGCCTGATGATGAATTTATCGAAAAGAGTACTCTTTATTCAGTATCCATTCTTTTGAAAATTTTAATGGGCGTTTTGAATCAGTTAGTTTATTTACATACATACATAATGATTGGTTGTTGTTGATTCCTGCTTGTTTTTCAGTCACCAAGTGCTACACGCCTGGTCTATCCGAAAGACTTATTGGAATCAGTTGCATTTTTCCATGTCAAAATTACCAGTTATTGGAAAGTCTATGAAAACTATGCTAAATAAACTTGACAGTGTCAATTTGATGAATGGACAATCGCATTCCGAGGATCCTTTAGGCGTAGAAATGACAATTGTCACAGATTATAGACCAGCTGTTTCCCGAGAGATCTCCAGTCCAAGCTTAACTTCCTAAAATAAATGTATATATCCAGACGAACATTTTTCATTTTAAAAGATTATTACTGCTATATGATATGATATTTGTACGTATGCTCATGAGTTAGTTTATTGTATTTTTTTTCATCAAAATGAAACAGATTACCGGAGATATTCATGATGTTTTTTCTACGAATGTCATACTGATCCATATATGTAACGGGAGACGATTAGGCACTGGGTAACGGACCTTTATTAAGAAATTACACACAACACATGTCTGTCTGCTTTCAACATAGAACTTTGCACTGATGTGCAGCAGTTCAAGCAAGAGAAGAAATGCATAATAGGAACAGTAGACAAGGATATGAGACAAAGGAATAGTAATAACGAAGAACAATATGGTTTCATTGAGTATTATAAGTCACAAGGAATGGATGCATCTGCGCCAGCCATTGAGAACCATTTTGAGCTACATTACCAATTGTCTCCAGTCATTGGTGTTTACCGTCCCGAGAACCCCCACCAGGAAGTCTACATCTTCCTACTTGGCTTAAACTAACTGTTGCGGATTTCATTGACTGATGCCATGTTTTTGTTTGACCACTGCTATCTGTTTTCCAGCCTGACCCTATGTCAGCTATCATTGCATGTTGTCGAGGAAGGCGATGACTAGGCATACGTAACACATGTCCTAACCATCTCAGTCGATGTAATTTCACAGTCTCGTCAACTAATTTCCCCTCCTTACCTAGTACTCGACGCCTAACCTCAGTATTGCTCACCTTATCATACCACTTCACACGGGAGATAGAACGGAGGCACCTATGGTCAAAGACAGCTAATCTTTTCATGTCTTCACTCTCAATGGCCAGGTCTCACAGCCATAAAGGAGGACAGAGCGGACTGCTCAGCAGTACACCCGCCCTTTGGTCGATAACGAGGCAGATATCACGTCTACGCCCGAGACGGCGTAAAGCGGCATATGCGAAACTAGCCCTCTGTATGTGTGCTGAGATTACGTCAGAGATCAACCCGTTTGGGCTGATGGTACTTCCCAAGTAAGTGGAGCAGTCAACGTGCTCTACTACTTCACTTCCTATTTCTAATCTAGGCGTCAATATAGTCCAGGCGTGTACCATCGTCTTACATTTGGCGGGAGAGAATCGTGTGCCAAACATTCGAAAGCTGCTGCTCAAGGTGTTCGGAAGACTCTGCATTTTGTCAGTCAGCGTCTTCACCTAGGAGAGAGGACTATACCATCTGCATATTCTAAGTCAACGAGATTATTCCCTGGTGATAACAAGTCAATCCCTGAGTCGCTGAAGTCAGTCATTCAGAGTTAAGTCCATTAGTACATCTATGATAAAATGAAAGAGAGATAGGGATAGTGGGCATCCCTGATGGACACCACTAGTTGTCACCAGTTCAGATGACAACTCGCCATAAGCTCCTCACCTGGCTGCATGAGTTCGAGTAGAGTGAGTGTCTTGATCAGTGCAATGTATTTTCTCGGCATTCCCTTTACAGCCAAGCATCGCCCGAGTACTTCTGCGTAGACAGAAGCGAATGCCGCCGTAGGTCAAGAAATATAACGATTGTTGGACGCCGGTAAGTATGCCTATGTTCCAGAATCTGTTGAAGGGTGAAGCAACTCAGGAAGGAATAAGAGTGAACAATAAAGAAGAATAGGTAAGATGGAAGAGTTGGCAAACTTTAAAAGGAGGGGTTGAGTTATGCCCGAGTGTCTTAACTTGTTAATGTAAAAAGTCAGACAGAACATATTTTTTAGAAATCGCTAAGATGTAAGAAGACTAGGAATGAAGAATTAGCTCAAGATGCTTAACGTCGGACTTGAATTCTGTATCAGTGTCATCAATTTTACAACGGTCATGGGAATTAACAACTTCATTTTACTTTCGTTTACAACGGAAACTGAAATTAACAGTCTGACATTGGGAAGGATTTAGGTTAAGACCTTTCGCTGACTCCTGATGGAAAGCTGTTCATCTTAGTACAGTCTGACTGGGAGTTAATAGGCACTGAAACAGTAGGATCTTCCGCGTACTTAACAAAGTTTATTTAATCAGAGTGAGGCGTCATGCTAGAAGAAAGAAAACAGAAAAGGAGAAGAAACAGCACCTTGAGGGATGCCAGCCTCAGTGAGCAATGAAGTCGACAACTTCCCCTTACATACAGTGTACTGCTTTCTTCCTGAGAAATAAAAATGTTGCCAGTTAATGGGGGAATTGGTCGATAGCTGGTGGTCGAATTTGCATAATGTTGGCTGGAATCAATACTTTTGCAGGTCTCATCATGCATGAAAAATTGCTTGGATAGCGATAAGACTGAAAGCAGATGCACTTTTCGGTTGCGTGGCTTACACTGTAGAGATAGTTCGAAGGCTAAGTCGTAATGTTGACCGAAAAAGGGTGTACACTGGTGGTGAGGTGCATTCTTCGAACAATGAGCAATGCTGTCTTCCTTCTCTGGAGGAGAGATCGTTGTCAAATTACACTACAGACGAAACTCCAAAAATTCAGTCGCTCCCACACAGCTGGAGTGTGACCAGCAGTAGATAGTCGTTCCTTGGTTTCTTCGATCATGCTTCTTCTCATGTACACCAACTAAATATTAACTTCCATGGAGTGCGTAACTGGGGAGTACTAGCTACCCATATGTTTCTAGCACACAAACGAGCACCACCTTAGCGAGAGGGCATTTTCCTTGATAAACGGAGAATGTGATAATTCTGAAGATTTATTTTTAACCCTAACCCTGGTCTCCAGGCAATGGTTCTTAACATCCCGAGGAATCTAACCAGACAATTTACATCCTCGTACATGGATGAAAACAATTGTCACAGGCTTTATGTATTTATGCCAGGTTAGGCTTCGACCACCTCTAACCCTCATCCAATCTAATCGCATGTCAGTCAACATTGCTCGTTGAGGAAAGTGGAGACTCAGCATTCTCAATACATGTCCTATTCATCTCAATCGATCTAGCTTCACAACCTAAGTGATTGGTTTACCCTCCTTACATAACACTCTACACCCCACCCCAATATCACTCACCATATTATACTAGTAAACAATATCCTTTTTTGAGATGATAGTCCATTAGTTAACATAATCAATCAAATGTGTATAAGATGTATAGTCAGAAAAAAGTGTGAATGAACAATTGGGTGATATAGTCCTGTTTTATAGTCAACAGAATACAAGTGTCATTGGGGTGAGAGAAATGCGATAACCACAAAAAAATACATACAAACACACATTAACAAAGGGGACACTGAATGTGAGGGCTGACCGATAATGCCTAATGATAAAATAAAGAGGCTAAATTGTAATAAGATGTTACAGGGTTGGTAGGCTTAGTGTAAAATCACAAAGGTTGACAAAATTTAGCCTCTTTATAATATCCTTTTTTGTTGGTATTAGATGGTTGGAGGTAATCGACAGGAAGCCTTGGACATAGGTTTCGAGTTAGTTGGCAGTCACCAGTCAGCAAGAGGTGTCTGCAACCTCGAAGGAACTAATGTCACTTCAAGGTGGCCCCACAATACAAAATTGACTGATAGAATTCAGTCTACACCAAAGATAGGACTAGACACCGTAGAAGCTAGTCACTGACTAGTGTCCAATCAAAGGCATCCTTTTTCAACTAACAACATGAGGGTCCTGAATTAGCGCTGGTAAAGAATCCCTAACTGGTAGAACAAAGCGACTGACTCAGGTTCGTGAAGAAAATTAAATGCAGAAAAATTTCATTTTGCAAAGTGAGGTGGTCTATAACTAAAACTAAGTTCAAGAAACATAAATAGAAGCAATGAGACACAACTGTCTAAAGCACTGTACTTTTGAAATTATACATATATTTGCACATGGTAGATATTATTTGATGAAGAAAAAACAGTTTATGTACAAAATTTTCGCGTTCACTGTCATGAAATCTAAGGTAATGCAGTCACAGCATGGGCAAGTAAGCACCTTTGAGAATTAGTGCACAGGTTTCTCACAAACAGCTTGAAGAAAAACTCGTTTTACACAAAGTCCTTTAGCTGCATTTTTAGTTTCTTTATGAACCCATTGAAGTCGAATTATTGATAGACCAGCATTTGTGAACAGGTTAGTTAATTCCTCTTCTGTAAAAAAGTAGGATAGTGTTCCATCCTGTCTAACATAGGATGGTCGATCCGCGTATAATCGAGACTTTCTTCCAAATCTCAACTGAGCATGATCATATTGTCCATAGTCACGAAACAGAAGGCGACCACCAGGTGATAGAACACTAAAATGCAAAAAGACGGGAAACACAATCTTAGAAGAGAAGTGTTCATTCACATAACTATCAGGAGTCTTTGTATGTATCCTTATTATGGACTCTTTCTTTGATCAAGACAAGTCAACCACTATATTCTCTAAATTCAAAGTCAGCGTACACGCATCTTCGGAAAAGACCACCATCCAGGCCCAACGGTTGGTAGTTTGAAAAGTTAGTAGTGATTATGAAGTCTGGGAGTTTTGTATGCAGTGTGCACTAAGCCGCTACCCACCACACACTTGCCAGCAACGAGAATATTTTAGACGAATTGCTAGAATCAGGTAAATGCCCTTCTACTTGTTTGAATTCATTACTGACGTCTTAAATAGGATACACAGTGTATACGATTGTGAAGCAAACGAAACAATTTCATACATTTGTTGCCTACTAAGCCACTGGAACCCGACCTCCAAATCCTGACAATTCACAATATAGAGCAACTACTAGCCACGTTGGATGTGAGAACAAATACTCCCTGATGACATTGGCTAGTGGTTCTCTAACTGACGGCAGCTCACGATGAAATCCTGTGAATTGGGGGGAGTTAGAATGAATGTACCACAAATTTAATCAAAACACATCACACAGTGGAATTTTCGGGCAAAATTGCAGAAACGGTAAGTGTGTCTCTGAAAACACAGAATTCGTCAACGTGTGTCATTGAGCAGCTGTCGATTACAGCAGAGCGAATAAGGTAGACCACAGAAAGAGATGATACTCTACAACAAGCTGTGGGGTTCGTCTGAACCTACTCTTGCTTATCATCTGCGTCAAATTATGCTCTCAAGGAACTATTCTGCCGGTGTCACAGTATCATTAATAACTGCTTAATGTTTGGCGGTAATACCTGACACCTTGCGACAGACTGCGCTGAAACAGTTTCACAGCGGGCACCCAGAAAATGCACGGATGAAATCTATTGCCAGAAGTTATACATACTGGGAAATTATGGATGTTGATACAAAAGATTTCGTTAACCCGTGTTACAGATGCAGCCGGAAATCTGCGCTGTGAACCAGTGCGAGCATGGTTCCGACTACATGAGGATTTTTCTGGGCCGAAAGATGGTGTGTACTACTTATTTCTGGTGGACGCCTATTAAAAATGGCCTGAGGCAGTACCGGTTACCCAACTTTCCAGCAGTCGAATAATAGCACCTATGGGAAAAATCTGTGCATGCCATGGTATTCTAGGATGCATTGTATCCGACAACAGTAGTCCATTCACCACGCGTGTTCCAGGAATTCTACCAGAGGAACGGTATACAACACTGGTCGACGCTACAGGAAATGACTAACTGATTTCAACGCAGAACTTTGCACAGATATGCAACAGTTCGAGTTGCCACTCTCCCTCCATGTAGCACAAAAAACAAGAGAAAAGAGCATCTAGCACCACACGACCAACCTCAATATTATTCACACTATTATGCTGCCTAAAATGGGGGATAGATAGCAGACATTAATGGCATTATAAAGTTTGAGCATTGTTGAGTAGATCAAATATTTTTCCTTCAAATGTAAAATATGCCAACAAAATGAAGGAGTAGCTATGGAATGGCCCATGTCACCAATGATAGCTAACATATTCATTGATTTTTGGGAAGAGAATGCACTTAAACCATTCAGGTCACCAATAAAATGTTGGTGGAGATATGTAGACGACGCGTTAGTAATAATGAAAAAAACGATGTTGAGAAATTTTTCTCGCACATTAACAGTCATGTCGACTCGATAAAATTCACTATGGAAATAGAGAATGAAATTAGGGAACTACCTATGTTAGACTGCAAAGTACAAATAGTAACAGAAGGGAGCATAAAAACGACGGTATATAGAAAAACTACACACTCTGGAAGATTCCTTGATTATCAGTCAGGTCATCCACTTACGGTAAAAGGAGGATTAATACTAGGTCTTGCAGACAGAATACTCAGACTTACAACAACACCAGAGTAAAGAAATAAACGTCCTATTCAAAATGCTACTCGACAACAACTACCCAAAAGAATTTATCAAAGATAATATAAAAAAGAGGGTAAAACTGGAGAATGACAAGATGGAAGAATGCAAACAAAGTCACAATACCATACAAAAATGGTAAATCAGGGGCAATTCGAAGAAACCTCAAAAACATAGGGATTCGCACAACGTTTAAACCGACAAATCTTATCAAAAATAAAATAAATCAGCTGAAAGATCCCATAAAAATGATGGATAAAAACAATGTGTCTTGATCAGCATGACGTATTTCCTCGGCATTCCTTTCACAGCCAAATATCGTTAAGGTACCTCTTGGTCGACGGAACAGAATGATACTTTCAGGTCAAGAAATATGACGACTGTTTGTTTCTTCCGAGCACCACGTAATCTATGCACGACGATTGAGCTCACACGTATAGAGATTGGACTTCCAATCAGTGAGTCATAGCTTCACACCTCGTTTCGTCTATGGAAGTCTGCACTTTAATAGAGTATCACTAGCTCTCACAAACACATAATAAGTGTGGCGCATTGTCAACTGAATTAATTTATAAGTGGTTGTCGAGTAATATGTCTTTTGTTTTCAAGCAGCCAACGAGACAAAGATGTGGACAGTATTCTCGTGAAGATGTTTCACTACAAACAATAGGACAATAGTGATATTAGACGGTTAGAGGCGAACGGAAGGAAACCCAACCTGACCTAGATTTCGTGCTTGTTGGCACTCACCAGTCAGCGTAGCACATCTACAACATTGAAGGAATTCAAGCCGCTTAGAGACGTTACCACTGAGCTATTCGGACTCGTGAATGACCTATTGAAGCATACTTAGAAAACTAACCTTGAAATATTGCGAAGGCATATGGGCATTTCGTCTGGATTTAATGCAGACAGTACAAATATTAATGTTACTAAATCAACACTGACTGCCTCATTGCTCGATTCCACATCATCATTGGCAGAGTTTACGGAGGATAGTGCAGTTTTCAACGAATCAGCTTGAGTTATATCACAGACAAATGCATCACATTTGATTGGATATGGTTGAACACGTTCTTTTAGCATATTTACAGCACGCTGAGAAACATCACAAGCATAGAAACGAAGAAAACCTACAGTGAGTGAAACAAAAACAATATGTTGAACGATGGATTATTTAACAGAGTAAATGACGGTCATTAATTGAAAGAACCATGAATAATTTTCAGATCACAAAATAAAACTTTCTGTGGATTATAACAGCATGTTCAATATACAGTGAAAAGAAAATGAAACTAGGTATGGGAATTGAAAAGTGACCCATAAGAAGGCCAATTGTAGTATTATATCTACTCCAATAATGGGAAATTCCAAGCTGGGAGAGAACTGTTCCCCCTTATCTCTATCACAGAAACACCAAAAGAACAGCCCACAGCCCTCTACACAAAAGTAAACCGATCATGTTTCTATCAGCTGGTAAAAGAAAACATGAGAAAAATAAGTGGAAACGGAAAGAAACTAAAGTAAGCCAGAGATATCAGACAAAAATCAATAGATATGACGATTACTTACATTCATATTTTTGAGATTCCGTTGAGGTTGCATCACTCATCCAGTTGTCAATCAAAGGGCGTGTGTACTGCTCAACAATTCGCTCTGTTCTCCTCCTTTATGTCTGTGAGACATGCCCATTCAAAGTGGAAGATATGAAAAGGTTGGCCAGCTGTCTTTGATCATGGGTGTCTGCATTCTATCTGCCATGTTAGGTGGTAGGTGTAATAGGGTGAGCAATATTGAGTTTAGGCGTCGAGTGCTAGGTAAGGAGGGGAAATCAATCGATCAGGTTGTGAAGTTACACCGATTGTGTTACACATGCCTGTCTAGCCATCGATCGCCTTCCCCGACAACACGCAATGTTAGCTGACATAGGACTGATCGCATTGGAAAAGAGCTAGTGGTGGTCACACCAAAGCATGGCTTCTTCAGTCAATGAAATCCAAAAGTTAGTTAAAACCAGTCGCCACGTAGGAAGGTGTAGAGTGCCTGACTGGTTGAGGTCCTCGAGACGGTAAACACCAATCGTTGGAGACAATTGGTGATATGGCTCAAAATCGTTCTCAATGACAGTGTAGATGCATCCACTCCTTCTGACTTATAATATTCAATAAAGCTACATTGTTCTTCGATATTACTATTTTTTTCATACCTCATATCTCTGTTAACTGTCCCTGTTCTGCATTTCTTTTTACTTTCTTTTCTTCCTTTGTGCCCTAAATGAAGTGTGTCAATACGAACTGCTGCACATCTGTGCAAAGTTCTACGTTGAAACCAGTCAGTCAGTCAGTCACCAATAATAAAATGGAATATTCTGTGGATCCAGATATGAGTCTATCGATCTTTCGAAATGTTACTTTGTAGGGATTTGTTTGGTTTTAAGCTTGATCGCGGATTAATATCACTAGAAGAGCCACTGAAAACCAGAGATTACTGGATGGGCGTTTCGTTCTAGCCTGTAACTCTCCAGCAGTACGTACTCATAACTCTATAGGGGATCGGATCCAGGACGTTTAGGTAACGATGAAAGCTCTTTTGACCACTCAGCCACTGGGACGGAATCTAATGACCTGTGAATTTCAACTCGTACTGATTTGCGAATTTTAATGTCACTGACGAGGATATGTCCTCAACACCCGGCCTAGTACACCCCACTACTCGCAACTCCGCACTAGAACAGCAAGCGCAAGTAATTAACCTTTTGTAAGTTGTCTAGACCAACAGTTCTGTATTCAATATAATCCTACTGTAGCATATGATTATTTTTTGAACACATCATAACTCAACATGTGCAGCATCTGTATTAAACAACTACGTTATTATTATCATTCCGAGGGGAACATAGGGCTTCAACAACACATCTCCACTTTCTTCTATTTTCTGCTATACTCTCCAGCTGGGTCCACGACTGTTCATAATCTGTCATCTTCTCCTCCCCCAAAACACGATCTCCTTCATGTCATCCTCTCACCGACGACCAACTCATCGCTTCCTATTGGGACCCCACTAGACGGCCTGGCGCCCGATAATCTCCTAAGCCTGTGACCAATCCACTTCCATTTTCTCCGACATATATGTTGAGCAGTCGGCTCTTGGCTGGTTTGTTCCCAGCCAGAGTTTCTTGTAGCAAATCTTTTCCGACTGGCCATCTGATCGTCAGTTTGGAGCTGGCCAAGGTAGTTGTTGATAAAAGTCTACAACAGTCTGTTGGAAATGCTTTTCGTGATGCACACGCCAAGTTTCTGACCAGTATAGAAGAACTGACTGACTGACTTCACATTTCCGTTGATAATCCGAATTTCGTTCTTTATGCTGACTGGGTGCAGAAGATTTCCAAACTGGTTTCAGGGTGATTAAGGCGTGGCTTGCCTTTCCAATTCTGGCTGGTTAGCTTTCACATCTTCATCCGTTCCGACTGCCTGTGGTTGAAACCGTGCTTCCTAGCGGGATAAGTGGAGGAAGTAACCTGTCAAGTCTCTCCTGTTGATGGTGACTGGTGTTGGTTATCGTTGTTAATGTTGCAATTGGTTGGTTATATTCATTATATTCATCTTCTTTATTATCGCCTGGAGTCCTGTCTTCATTGCCTGCCTACAAGTCTTCGAGTTTATGTGACATTAGACATACATCATCTGCGAAATCCAGATCTTCTAGGGTCTTCTTATCGGTCCAGCGTATTCCTGTCTTTTCACTCCCTGTGCACAGTCTGGCGCATAATCCATCACACTTAGGTATATCATCGTTGGGGATAACAGGCAGGCAACCTTGTCTTACCCCTGTATTCACTTCAGGCAATTCGGTAAGCTGTCTGTTGTGGATCACCTGACACGTGGAATTGTCACATAGCCAGCTGTTGAATGAGGTTGAAAAAGACTTGAGGACAACTAAATTACCGTATATTTAACAGCCTTAGCTTCATTACTTAGTGTATTTATCATTGCACTATAGCCAAGCTGCTTACTTGGAGATGAAAACTAGTGATTACATTTCCACAGTGACATAAATATAGTAAAAAAAACACCATTTTGATTAACACCACTCGAAACAAGTAACTAACAAAGCATAAAAGCACTATTGAGTGAGTACTCACCATTCTTTATTGACATATCGTCAAATTCTTCCTCGGGAATTTGTACATCTTGCTTTTCTGACACAGATATGATACTTTCAATTAGAGGAACTAAGAAATTTCCAACACCACAACCAACCTCCAATAGAGATCTTGGAGTTTTATTATCCAAACAGGATAATTCTACAAACTCTCGTGTTGTCCAATGACGATCCTGAATAGGAGGAATGAAAGTACAATTCACTGTAAAAATTAAATTTTAGAAAATATCCACCGGTAGAAGCTGGCCCTGTGTGTTCAGGAGAAAATTGTCTAGATATTTTCTTTACCTTGGCGATCATTACATGAATGTAAAAAACTGATCATTTCCCTCTCCCCTTAAGTATTTTACAAGTTATCACTATCCTAAGCATTTTCCTATTCTAACTACGTGACCTATAGTTGTTTATTACGCAATCATTTATTGCTTTGATTTTTTTTGCACCCCTTTACATTTCATATGGAACATAAAGTACCAAGCTTTAGGCATTGGAGTCTCCAAAATGCTTGTATTGTTTCTGACCTCACTCCAACCTTCCTTCTTTTACTGGGCTTACTACTGGCTGGTGTGAGGTTCATATGTGCGAGTCAGCCAAGAATCGAACCCGCAACACGTATGTGGTTGGCAAGCGTCGTATAACCCACCTGTTTAATTTTCATATATATTTCTACACGTTCATTGTGGCGTTGATTTGCTTGGTCGATGAACACTCCTTTTACATACTGTGTGTTTAAATGTCGCAGCCACGGTAAGGAAAGTGGCTGTACAAATTTCTTCTGAACACACAGGTTTGGCTTCGTCAAGTGGATTCCTATTGCTTCAGCTGTAGGTATGTAGAAGACGAACTCGTAGAGCAAAATTAAGATTAGTTGGAATGCGATGAATAATTTTAAATGCAGTATTAACATAAACCTTATGGTCAGTATCAACAAGGTGTGCTACAATAGAGCTACGAATAGATCTTGTTTGTCCCTGGCTTAATCATGTTGGATGATGTTCGGAAATACGATGATGAACCTGCCTAATTGTACGCCCAATATACCTGGCTCCGCAGCTGCAGTCAAACTGGTAGATACACACAGAAGAGGCAAATTTAGGTAGTTTGTTCTCATTTCTTGAACGTAGAATAGGGGTGGTTGTGAGGAGACAAACATATCGCCACTTGATTGGTAAACTGTTGTGTATTGTAATAATAATGCTATGGATATATATTAGAGTAGAGCCAGAGATGAGGATCTAATTGAAAAGTAAGTATTTCTTCGCTGAATCTTTCTGTTTTCTAAATGTCTAAGTGGGGATTTTTCCTATATTGAAGTGTGGCAGTATCACCGATGCGTCTAAGTAGCTAGCCACAAATCGTGTGAGTTGAACTGACTAGGCTCTTTGAACTGAGAGTCGAACCGGGTACACCACTGATTAACTCTGGGCCCCAAACCATCCAAACGACCGTCCGATGTTTAGATCACTCCGATCTGTCTAGCTAGCAAGCGCTACTAATTTCAATCAATCAGTAGTATACAGCGTAATGCATAAAATAATTTGTCTTGTTAGAGCGAATTAGGTTAATTTCAAAGTAGACTCCGTCACAAATTGGAAAACCACCGGAAGCCAGGAGGTATTGGTTAACAGTTTCTCTTTGATTTGGGATTACTAAGAGACGTATAACCATAACCCTACCAGGAATCAAACCCAGAACCTTTAGATTACTAGGCGATCTTGAATGCACATTCACTAGTGCATTCTAACTTGGTGATGAGATTGATCTTGAACTTGATACACTGATCAACAATGCATGCAATATTACACAAAGCAAAGAAAGTGCAACACACAAACTCGCGCGCTCACTTTGAAAAATCGAACACCATTTCGGTTATAAAAACGATCCCAATTTTTCCCCGCTTGCGAAAGAAGTTTTGTCCGTTCAAATGAAGTTACCAAAGTGTCAATTTGTTTAGTTAAAATCTTTTTCACCTCTTCATTTTCTTTTACTGGAGAATCATGACTATCGCATGGGGAATTTTCATCGCTACCTATAAAAGATATATTAAAGGTGAGGGGGGTAGCGGTGGTTATAACGGAAAAGATAAAATTAGTTAGATTCAATGCAACTATTATGCATTAAAACAAACAACAAATATTGGTGATAAAGGAGGATTTAGTGAATTCATGAAATTTCAGTAGAACTCTTCAACTCAGTACTCTACACACAATTATTATTATTATTATTTAAAACACAGAACATAGTACAACATGGCACCAAGAAGACGCGCCACACATTAATATTAAAACAACGTATGAAAAAAATAGGTAGAGAATGAATAAAGGTGTCCATCTGGAAAGAAAGCAGTTATATTTAACAGGATCAAACAGCACTCTTCGGGTTTTTGTCAGGAGGGAAAGAAACAAGGGAAATGAAGCACGTTTGCCACTGACTGTGATTCTTGGCCATATTTGATAACGTTTGGAGTCACCAACTCGAGCTATCTCTCGCAACCCAAGTAGGGAGTCGTGACGCACCAAACGATGCTAACCTATCAAAAATATCCTTCATCCCACGACGCCATGTTATGGGCTGACCACTTCTTCTTTTTCCATATAGTCCATATATATATGGGCTAGTGAAAACAGTCTGGTAAGGAAGCCTCTGGGTTGACATTCATAGCACACTTCCACCGAAGCCGGTGTTTTCAGAGTATAACAACAACACTCAATTAACGGTGATTTCCACTGTGTCCAAACACACGTCACCGAATCAGTCCATGAAATCCCTGACAGTTAAACTGAGTCAGGTAGGGAGATGCAGACTTCTGGGTTGGGGCCCTCGGGACTCTAAGAATCAATCAATGGCTGGAGACAATAGGTGACATGGCTCAAAGTCATTGTCAATGGCTTACGCAGATGTATTCAGTCTCTGTAATCTTTCATATTCCTTTCTACCATTACTCATTCTGTTTCACTCTTATACTTGTCTAAATTCTATTGATTCTCTTCACTCATTTTCTTGTCTACCTTTGTGTGCTATTTGGAACGTGGCAACTCGAACTGCTGCACTTCGGTGCCAAGTTCTATGTTGAATCCAGCAGCAGCAGCGGCAGCACGTCACCGGGCTTTGGAATTATTCACACGATGACGGAGACAGCGATAACCGAATCCTCAGTGCCGCCGCACATTCTCAGCTCGGAAAGACCATGTTTCACAGGAGTAGAGTAAGACAGTGTGCACCGAAGCATTGTATTCCCAACCTTTGACAGCCAATCTAACGTCGCGATGGCTCCAGAGGTGGCTCAAATTAGCCTATGCCATCCTATAATTTTCAAGTATTGGTTTGGTAGGGATTTTGTTTAATTGTATAAAAATTAATCTGATGCTCACTAGTGACTGGCCCTATTCAGGCAGTTAACCTGGGGTTCTAGTGGGAAGCCGTGACCAGTAGGGTACAGCAGGTTGAAGATGTGACAGTAACTCATCTAAGAAGACATTGCGAAATGGTCGCGCTATGTCATGAATTGGCAGAAGTTAGAATTCAAGGACCATTGGATCGGGTCCCAGTGACTCAATGGTCTACGAGCTCGCCTTGTAACCAGAAGGTCCTGGGTTCGAATCCCGGTGGGTGCGTACTGCTGAAGAGTCCCAAACTAGGATGAAACAGCTGTCCAGTACTCCCAGGTTTTCCAGTGGTTCTCTAACTGATGTCAGCTCATGATGAAATCCTCTAACCAATCAACCAAACTGGAAGATATGCAAGCGAAAAGCAACAAGTTGTCAGAAGAAGCATCAAAGTTAGAAAGGACTTCAGGTGAACATGAAGATTTCTGGGCAACACCAACAGCAACAACAGACAGCGATCAGCATAAATGTGAGGAACCTGAAAGAAACAGCCTCTTTTACCTACCTGGGAAGCATCGTTTCAGCTACAGGCGGAACTGACGAGGATATCAAAGCAAGGATCGGAAAAGCAAGACAAGCTTTCACTACTCTCAAGTCTGTGTGGAGGTCAACAACACTCAGCATCAAAAATAAGATCCGGATTTTCGACTCGAATGTGAAGTCAGTACTACTGACTGTACGGATCAGAGACTTGCACTGCGCGTCATAAAGAGCATCTCAAACAAACTACAGACCTTCATCAACAGTTGTCTTCACTTAATACCACTCAAGATCAGATGGCTAGGAAAGATCAGCAACGGGGTGGGATCTCTGGGAGCAAACCAACCAGGAACTAATTGTGAAACAAATAGGCAGGAAGAAATGGAGATGGATTGGACACACTCTGAGGAAACCGTCAAGTGACATCACTAGACAAGTCCTCGAGTGGAACGCGAAAGGGAGGCGGCGAGTTAGTCATTCAAGGGTGACTTGGAGGAGGTCATGTGAAGAGAAGATGAAAGTATGTGGGCAGGCTTGAAGCCAGGTGAAAACTCTAGCAGAGAACCGAACGCAACGGAGACGCGCCACTGAAGCCCTATGTTCCTCTAGGAGTTAAAGAAAACAATAATAATAATCAACGAAATCCCTACAAACCAATACTTGAAAGAGTTGATTGACAACTGTTAAACTTACTGAGTGAAGTATCATCATCATCATCTTCTGTTTCTTGTTCGTCACAATCCTCGGATGATTCAGAACAACTAGACCTAGACAAATCAAATTTAAACATTAATCAATAAACCAACAAACTTTGAAGATTCAGCATTCAACTCTTCATCCAATTCATTATACACATCAGCGTATGATTCTACAAAAATGCATAAATTCCATCATTAAAACTGAACTGCCTACTTGAGTTATTATTATTAGTATTATCGTCTTTATTTACACGAGTTATTTGTTTCAGAAAATGATCTTGTAGGCTTAAAATTTCTTTACTTGTTGTACACTCTGAGTAGGATTGTAATCGATGATTATTCAGTGTTAGAAATTGATGTCCCCAGGAAAATTTATCCAACAATTCACTGGCTTGATCTTGTTTGCCTAGAATGTAAAGACCAGCAGCTAGTGCTTCAACACATGACAGCTGGAATGGTTTTCCATACTTGACTGGATTAGAAGCTATCAAAAGCGGTAGTAAACGTCCATGATGGAATTTCAACTACAAAAATATATAAACAACAAAAAGTACATCTACAAAGTAATAATGACATGGTATATTCATAAATAAAATTCATACTGTCTACCTAACCCAACGAAGGAACTGAGTTTCAACACAGAACTTTTTAGAGACGTACGGCTATTCAACTTGCCATAATCAATGTATGGCACACACACACACACAGACTCAAAAGTACTATAATAGGCAGAAATGTACGGCAGAAGGAATACTGACATGGGAAAATTTAATTTAATTTTAGATTTTCCCGTTGAGTGATTGAACCGAAGTGCTCGGTCTCAGGTTGACATGTCGCCTTCTTGTGCAGATGCTTCAATGATGTCTGGGCATTAAATTAGTATTTAATTGATGGATGGTGGAATCCAGGATGCGCATCTGCACAAGAAGCCGACATGTCAATCTGAGACCGAGCACCTCGGTTCAATCAATCGACAGGAAAATCTAAAACTAAATTCAATAATTAATATGACCTGTTCCACAAGAGGTGGCTGTCGTGGCCCAAGTGGTCTAGTGGATCACGCTTTGGCGTTTGAAACTATGGGCACTGGGTTCGAGCCCCGGTGGGAACATCATCACTCACTGAGAAATGCAGGTACATCGAGGTGACGAGTCCCAAATAGGACGAAATGCGCGTTATCCTGGATTTCAGTGTTGTCACCATCCATCAATTAACATGGAAAAAGCATGAAGGTTTAATGAATAAGGGAGATTACAAAGGGTGAATGCATCAGCACCACTGAGAACGACTTCCAATCAAATCACCAATAGACTCCAGGCATTGTTTCTTAACATTCTTAATACCCCAATCGGTTTGAACGATGTAGGGAGGTGTAAACTGCCTGGTTTGGGTCCTAAGAATGTTAAGAACCAATATATTGGAACCGGGTTGAGCTTTGATCACTCTTAACTCTTTTCCAACCCAACCCTATGTTAGTTAATATTGCTCGTTGAAGATGGTGGTGGCTTGTCGTACGCAACGCTTGTGTTAGCTATCTCAATCGATATATCTTGACAAGCTGAATGCCTGATTGATCATTCTTAAACCAACATTCTACGTCTAACCTTGATATTGTTCTCCCTAACCTACTTGCCTAACTAAGTACGGAACAATAAATGTGAAGTGTTGATGACAGTAGTATCCTACCTTCCATGCAACATTAACTTGCAGTTCTAGACTACATATATGAGAGTAACATGTAAACGCTGTTCTACATATACCTATTCAAGTTAGAAATATTTGATTAGGCGACAAGGTTTCAACATATAACTTTGTACAGAAGTGAACTAGGTTCATGTTGTCACACCCCAAGTAACACACAAAGCCAGAGAAAGGAGAGAGGAAAGACATTGAAAAGAAATTTATGGGAGGAAAAACAGCAACATGGAAAAACATGAAGGTCCAATGGATATGAGAAATTACAAGTAGTGAATGCATCTGCAGAAGCCAGTGAGAACGATTTTCAGCCATATCACCAATTGTTTCCAGCCAGTGTCATTGTTTCTTACCATACCGAGGACCCCAACCGGGTCATCTCCATACGTAGCCGCTAGCTTAAACGAGTCTTCTGTATCCGTGCTCAGAAGTCGTCAGCGATCAACCCACTGGCGTTGGTTGATGCAACTTCCCAAAATAAGTGATGTGGTCAACACACTAAGCAACTAATTCACTCCCTATCTTTACGCTAGGAGTGAGTTGATGTAGTCCAGTCCAGTCCTGTAGCATCACACCATCCTACATTTCACAGGAGCGAGTCGTATCCCAAACATTCGAAGACTGTTGCTCCTCAAGGTGTTCAAAAGACTCTGCATTTCATCTGTCAGCGTCTTCAACCAGGAGGGAGGACTATATCATCCGCATATTCTAAGTCAACGAGATTATTCCTTGGTGGTACCAAGTCCATCCCTGAGGTAAGGAAGTCAGTCATTTAGGGTTAAGTCCATTAGTACAGTATCTATGATGGAACTACACAGAAATGGGGATAGTGGGTATCCTTAATGTAAACCACTGGTTGTCACCACTTCAGATGACAACTTTCCGTAGGCTCTCACCTGGCTGCATGAGTGCGAGTAGAGTGCCTTGGTCAGTGAAGAAATGATTTTTCCTCCCTAACACTCAATGCTATCCCTACACACCTGCGAGTCCTCGTGAACTAACTGAGGAGTCTCATGACACCCTTAAGGTGAATTTTGCAGATCCACCTTGTTGGCCGGGAGGGATCAGATGAATAACAACAATCGGGTCTTGTATGTGTGTCGCATTTGTTGTAAGAATAGTGGTATTTTAAGAGATTAAGGGAATATGAATAAGATGCCCGTCAGATGCACTAAAAATACAGTACGGATCAAAATCGTTGTCAATGACAACGCAGATGCGTTCACTTTTTGTGATTTATAATATCCAATAAAATTCTATAGGTCTTCCCTATTACTATTCCTTTTGCCTCACTGACACTTCTGTTTATTATATCTGTATTGCATCTGTCTTTACTCTCTTCTTGTGCTTTGCGTGCTATATGGAGGGAGTGTGGCAACTGGAACTGCTGCACATCTGTGCGAAGTTCTACGTTGAAACCAGTCAGTTGATGTTACAGGATTGGACTACACCGACCCCTAGATTAGAAATAGGATGTGAAGTGGTAGAGCACGTTGACCGCTTCACTTACTTGGGAAGTACCATCAGCCCAAACGGGTTGATCTCTGACGAAATTTCAGCACGGATACAGAGGGCTAGTTTTGCATATGCCAGTTTACGCCGTCTCTGGCGTAGACGTGATATCCGACTATCGACCAAAGGGCGTAAGTACTGCTCAGCAGTCCGCTCCGTCCTCCTTTATGGCTAGCTATTAGACTTGGCCATTGAGAGTGGAAGACATGAAAAGACTTGCTAGCTGTCTTTGATCATAGGTGTCTGCGTTCTATCTCCCGCGTGAAGTGGTATAATAAGGTGAGCAATATTGAGGTTAGGCATCGGTCGAGTGCTAGGTAAGGAGGGGAAATCTATCGACGAGGCTGTGAAATTATATCGACTGAGATGATTAGGGCATGTGTTACGTATGCCTAGTCATCGCCTTCCTCGACAACAGGCAATGTTAGCTGATATAGGGTCAGGCTGGAAAAGAGCTAGCGGCGGTCAAACGAAAACATGGCACCAGTCAATGAAATCCACAACAGTTAGTCTAAGCCACGTAGGAAGATGTAGACTTCCTGACTGGTTGGGGTCCTCGGGACGGCAAAAACCAATGGTTGGAAACAATTGGTGACATGGCTCAAAATCGTTCTCAGTGGCGCAGATGCATCCACTCCTTGTGACTTATGATTTCCAATTAAACTGTTTTGTTCTCCATTATTACTATTCGTTTGTCTCACACCTCTGTTTACTGTCTATTATGCATTTCTCATACTTTCTTCTCTTGCTTTGTGTGCTACATGGAGTGTGGCGACTTGAACTGCCGCACATCAGTGCAAAGTTCTATGTCGAAAATAGACAGACAGACAGTCAGGCACATGTTATGGACTGTAGTCTATCAGGAATCCACGTTCACATACACGTTCCGATCTTAACGATTCTATGTTATTAAAAAACACTAATGTTATCAACAACAACAATTGTACGTCAAGTATTATGAATTTGCAACTGTATGACCTGGTGAAGTTATCAGGAGGATTGTGCACAAACCACTCTTTTGTAATTATTTTATTTTGCCTAATTGTATTCTATGGTTTCCTAATTTCATCTCTAAGTGAGTTGGCTGATATAAATGCCATGCTGTGTGCAGCCTTAATGAAAATCCTACACAGGGATCATGATGTTTCTTCTAGTTATTAGTGCTGGATCACTGCATTACATCAGATACACTCATGTAATATGAAGCATGTGTGGGTGGCATAGCGGTTAGAACGCTCGCAGACCATGCACATGGTCCAGGGTTCGATTCCCGGCCGACGCACTCCTTTACCTCGCTAAGCCAGAAATAATGCTGGTGAAGAGGAAAGGTTGGACATAAGGCTAGCAACCCCATCCTGTAAAAATAAACTGCTACAGAAACTTCAAGCCACAAGCTTGAAGCCCTATGTTCCCCTGGGGAACGTGAAGGAAAAAAAACATGAAACAATATTCTAACACAGTATTGAAATTCCAATTTTACACTAGTTACATGTGATTGTTTAAACGGAATCCTATTCCGACACAACTAGTTAGGAAAAGAGCCATTGGTGGTCAAACCAAAACATGGCCTCATCAGTCAATGAAATCCACAACAGTCAGTTGAAGTCACGTAAGGAGATGTAGACTTCCTGGTTGGGGTCCTCGAGAAGGTAAACGCCAATGACTCGAGACAATTAATGGTGCTATGGCTCAAAATCGTTCTCAATGACAGCGCAGATGCATCCACTCCTTGTTACTTATAATTTCCAATGAAACTATATTGTCCTTCGATATTACTATTCTTTTTTGCCTCATATCTCTGTTCACTGTCTCTATTTTGCGTTTCTTTTTACTTTCTTCTCTGGCTTTATGTGCTGAGTGAAGTGGATAGAGTATAACTAAACAAAATTAAAGGATAATTGTATTGTCAAAATCACGCCAAATTGAACCAACGTACCTTGTTGAATCCAGTGTCTTCCAGCTTTGCCCATGAACAATCAACTACAGCAATACCACCATTTTGTAATATCTGACAATCAGTTTCTGGAGATAAGACACACGTCGCAGTTGGTGTTAGTACAATGCCTCCAAAACTTTCATTTAACCGCAATAGTTTGATCATTCCCAGACGAGCCAATTTACGACCTGAACAACGTTTAGGATCACATTGTTCAAAGTCCCACATAGCTGTGATAATTCTATCCGGAACATCTACTTCACAATGTATGAGTGACATCGAACCTACCTTCATTTTCTGATTTACCGGGAGAAACTTGCGGTTCGGTCTTCCGACTGTGGGTTTTGGAATTTGATGGGTATTTCCGTTTGTTTTTCATAACAAGAGGATACAAAAACTTCTGACTAGTGTTAGCTAAAATTTTAAAAAAAAAGTGGAAACAGCAGGAAAAAAAGAGTCGAAGAAGGATTACATAAACGCAAATTAAGCGAGTTTTATAAGTAGATAGTTGCAAAATGAGCAAAATAAATATTTTTCACGACACATTTATTATGTTCATTGTACTAAAGGTATATGACTTGACAATTCACTCGCTGGGAAGGAGGATTTTGCACTCCACCTCCAGTCATGATAAGCAAAAACAATTATCTTTACCTAGAACTGTTATGGCAGTTAAGTAATAAAGTAAATCCATTGAAAATCTGCAGCTCATTTCTTGGTTAAGCAAAAAAAGACCCTGTATATTGCCGCCAAATTGTGTTCAATGATTTTACTAATAAGTTATATCGACTGTTACACGTGCAACTCATATTCGGTCGGTCGGTCGGTTTTCGACATAGAACTTTGCACATATGTGCGGCAGTTCAAGTCGCCACAATCTATGTAGCACACAAAGCAACAGAAGAAATGCATAATATAGACAGTAAACAGAGGTGTGAGACAAACGAATAGTAATAACGGAGAACAAAACAGTTTAATTGGAAATCATAAGTCACAAGGAGTGGATGCATCTGCGCCACTGAGAACGATTTTGAGTCATGTCACCAATTGTTTCCAACCATTGGTTTTTACCGTCCCGAGGACCCCAACCAGTCAGGAAGTCTACAGCTTCCTACGTGGCTTAGACTAACTGTTGTGGATTTCATTGACTGGTGCCATGTTTTCGTTTGACCGCCGCTAGCTCTTTTCCAGCCTGACCCTATATCAGCTAACATTGCCCGTCGAGGAAGGCGATGACTAGGCATACGTAGCACATGTCCTAACCATCTCAGTCGAAGTAATTTCACCGTTTCGTCGATTGATTTCCCCGCCTTACCTAGCACTCGACCGATGCCTAACCTCAATATTGCTCACCTTATTATACCACTTCACGCGGGAGATAGAACGCAGACACCTATGATCGAAGACAGCTAATCTTTTCATGTCTTCTGCTCTCAGTGGCCAGGTCTCACAGCCATAAAGGAGGACGGAGCGGACTGTTGAGCAGTACACACGCCCTTTGGTCATTTAAGAACAGAATCAATTTAAACATGATTGAGGATTACACACTGTATCAAATATACTACTAAGATTATAGCCAATAATACTACTAATAAAATAACAATACACTGTAAACAAAAAAAAGATAAATAAAATCAGTGAACTACACCGATAACTATGTTTATTCACCTGTAAATCAGAAGTTGATTTTATGTGAACAACAGCACTTCAACTTACCGAAACATATAAGAGCCAAGTATTTCTATACTGACTAGTGGAAATGTAGCTAATCAGTCGACTTAGACACTCAATTTTCAGACTGTGTTCCTGGTTCGAACCACATCCTATGTACATCGGCTTAAGAAGCTAGGAAGTATAATCAGAACATACACATTCACTGAGGTCTATAGTCTGATACACAAGACCTGTTAACTATTGACTGCATTACATGAGCCAACCAGTCACAAGCAACAAGACTTTATCACTAGTTGAGGAAAACCTCTACACTGTTGTATATGCGGAACATGTCACGTTTTTTTTCGCACAACTAGACACTAGATAGCAGTTTTAATCCCTAAGTGAAAGCTACGTGCTATGCAACCACTATAAACTGTCTTAAGTAGGCCTGAAAGTGAGTAAGATTCAACACAAAAATTTGCATTTAGATAAAACAGTAAGAAGACGTAATTTGTCTGAATCGTGTATTGTATTTGCGCGCACAACACATTTCGAACAATCTGATCACACACACACACACGGACTTGTCATAGGAATATTGATATGAAATCAATAAAGAGTTAAGAGGTGAGGAAATAGACTTAGGTCAAGTCAAAAGGACATATTAAAGGTCAAGATAACAATGAAGACCACCAAACCAAATAGCAGAGGTAATACTACATCTGCTATGGTATCAAAACAAAATTTACCAAGGAAGGTTTAATGTGATGACGAATTGTTTGTGATGAACGCATAGAGGTGGTTAAAACTTTCTAATCGCTGGGGCTTCCACAAACTTTAGGATACGCCCCACAGACGTTTTATAGATAGGTTTAAAAGATATGCTAACGTCAATTTTATGTCCTGTTTCGCGACAGAGGAGCTAGGTCTCCTGTTCTCACCAATAATGGGTTCTGAAGATTCCATTTGTTTCTGGAGCCATTTAGGAATATGCTCTGAAGCCAGCCCTTACTTGCAGAGATGTGCAGCAGTTCCAGTTGTCACTCTCCCTCCATGTAGCACACAAAGCATGAGAAGAGAGTAAAGAGAGAGAGAGAGAGACAATAAACAGAAGTGTGACTGAAGGAAAAAGAATAGTAATATAAAAGAATAGAATTTTATCGGATATGATAAATCCCAAAGAGTGGAAGCATCTGCGGTGTCATTGAGAACGATTTTGAGCCATATCACCAATAGTATCCAACCAATGGTTCGTGGCATGCCTAGGACCTCAACCAGACAATTTACATCCCCCTAAGTGGTTTTAATTTGACCACTCCTAATTCTTTTCCTACCTAACCCTATGTAAGCTAGTATTGCTCACGTCCAAGCTTACCACCTAAAATGTTAGCACTTAAATGCAAACGTAGTCAGAACTCTGGAAAGCCTCGTTGTTGATATGTGGTCCATCTCAGAGACCGACATACAACTCAGGTAAGTACTTTGAATAAATTCTGCATCGCCGAGCCCAAATAGTGTGCTTCTCCACAGATCCTATAACATTGAAGTTCTTAGCTGGTGTCCGCATCGCACTAAGCACTAGGACAGAGGCCCCACCACTCAACTGCATCCGCATCAACAGTAGTCTATATGCCATTAGGTTAGGTTATATAACAGTACGTGATAATCAATCACAGAAGTGTTACTTCTACACCATTCCCGCTTACGCAACGACCAATTATAGCTCTAACGTAATAACATACTTATTCTAGCACCAGATCGCTTCAAGTTATCAAGCTTGATAGACACAGATGACAACTGTGGACTTGAGTGAACAGGCCTGGTACATGCCCATAGAGACAGGATGATTGCTATTCAGATCACGTGGACTATCCGCTTCAGATTGGGACTTATTTCTAAATACTACGAACATCTCCACAACCGTCGTTATGATGCCATCTAACAACCTTCCTCTCATACTCAAAAATATCACATGGATGCATATTCGACTGCTGGTCCTTCTGGAGAAATTTATTGGACCAAGATGATTTCTTCAGTGTGTCCCACAGTTATCTTGAAATCTGATTCGTGATTTTGATTGTCGTACTAAACAGATTGCATATGTCTAACACACACATATATCAAACCGGGCTCGAACACTAGTTGCAGTGATAAGACGCCACAATGATTGCAAGTAACGCCGCTCGTGGCTAGGAAGAATGTCCTACGAGATATGTAATTGACTTCAACATAGTGAGAACTTAATGAATAAGAGCAGATTTCGCATGCGAAATGAATTGAGCTACACTTACTGTGTGAGGATTGGTGCGTACGCAATCAATCTGGACGGAAGGAAGGTTTCGAACTCAGCAACCACTGGTTGAAAAAAAACATGCTTTAAAGTGAATGGGACAGTGCCTATTCATTCAAACCAATTCGTCATTGCCGAGCGAATTCCAAGTACCTTCATCAACTCTAAGTAATAGACAAGAAAAGAAAACGCAGGCGCGCTTTGACAACCGAGAGGCACTTTTTACGTTGTGAAGTAACTTCTGCTTTTGTTTTTTAAATAGCATCAGAAGCTTTTAAGTTCACTTTCACTAACTTATTTACTTGAAGTGTTGTTCATTTCATTCACATCTTGTGTTTTTGTTTGGTTTTTACCTCACTGCTTTTACGTATACATATTTGTGTAGTTTAAACAAATTACAGAGTTATGAGCTTGTGCACGACCGGACTACCACTTTCCGGTGGATGATGGGATGTAGTGTGACAACTGCAGCCTATGGTTCCACAAAGTTTGCACTGGTTCATCACCAGTAGCCTATAAGAGATGTTCCAAGCTGTCTTCTCCGTCGGTGAGCAAATTTTGCAGTAGCCTGTTGGATTTCCTCATCCAAGAGGCAGTAGAACTTCTAAAAGGGCAAGTAGTGCCAGCATGGTAATACCAGTTGGTGAAACAGCCACGCCAAAGCGCAGTGTCTAGTGTACGACTGGCTTCTAGCTGCAGCGAAAACAAAGTGGAAGAAACCGACTCCACTTGGTTGGTGCCAACGAGTAAGAAGCTAAATAAACGTAGGAAAGGAACAGTAACCGGGCTTACTAGCAAGGTCTCGACGTCTGTTGATACCAAGCAAACTCCGAAACCTACGGACTCTAGTTACAGTGTCATCATCTGGAACTTACAGGAATCTAAAAACGCAGATCCAGCTGCCCGCCATGCAGATGATCTGAAGGCGGTTAGCTCCATTATTCGAGAAATACTTCCCGAAAAATCAAGTGGAGTCAACATAAGAAAGGCCATCAGGATCGGAAAGCGAAATCCTGATGCTATGGGAACATCTCGACAACTACTTAAGATAGTCTTAGGGAGCGAGATAGAGAGGAACACCATCCTTGACGACGCGTTCAAAATCAAGGATAAAAGTTTAAAAATAAGGCTTGATTGGCCGTTAGGAGGTAGAGACGAGAGAAAAGAAGCCGTAGCTGAACTAAAGGCCAGGCCAGGGAAAGGAGAAAAAGACCTCAAGCTACTGGGTTTTCGGGTGGTGAGGTCTCGGGAACCGATGTTACCGAGACCTCTCTCTATAAGCCGGACATAGGTGTTTCATTGTGCTATACGAACGCGAGGATTACCTGAAAGACTACAACGTGATGTGATTGCTATCACTGAGACATGGTTGTTAATGAGGGTAGACTTAACTGCACTCATACCTGGGTAAAACTGCATTAGAGCGGACAGAGTAATTAGTCAGAAAGATGGCCCGATGGACTTCACCCTAAACTGTTAATTTCCTTGGCGGATATAATATACATTCCACTTACGGAGATTTTCCGAATGTTTCTGACCCAAGGTAAGTTACCGAAGAACTAGAAGGGTATCGTTATGAGCCCTATCTTCAAAGAGGCGAACAGGCAATTTGCATCTAACTACCGGCCGGTAAATCTGACATGCATGATAGCAAAGGTATTGGAAACAATTATAAGGGATCAGCTAATAGCTCATGTGGAAAAACATGGCTTGCTGGCGGTCGAACAGCATGGATTCCAACCAGGACGATCCTGTCTGACAAACCTACTATTGGTTAGGGAAGACTGGATTGAGGTCAGAGATAAAAACCTTCTGTTGAACGCGATTTCATCGATCTTAGTAAGGCATTCCACTGGATACTACTTTCTACCCTGACAGCACACCGTTAACTCTAATCTTCTGCCTTCTATCCATTAGGTAATCCCTAAACCACTCACATAGACATTGGTCTGGTCCGAAACCTTTAGGTTTATTAAGGAGACCTAAATGGGATACTTTATCAAATGCCTTACTAAGATCGATAAAATCGCGTTCAACAGAAGGTTTTTATCTCTGACCTCAATCCAGTCTTCCCTAACCAATAGTAGGTTTGTCAGACAGGATCGTCCTGGTTGGAATCCATGCTGTTCGACCGCCAGCAAGCCATGTTTTTCCACATGAGCTATTAGCTGATCCCTTATAATTGTTTCCAATACCTTTGCTATAATGCATGTCAGACTTACCGGACGGTAGTTAGATGCAAATTGCCTCTTCGCCTCGGCTTATAACGATACCGTTCTAGTTCTTCGGTAACTTACCTTGGGTCAGAAACATTCGGAAAATCTCCGTAAGTGGAATGTATATTATATCCGCCAAGGAAATTAACAGTTTATGGTGAAGTCCATCGGGCCATCTTTCTGACTAATTACTCTGTCCGCTCTAATGCAGTTTTACCCAGGTATGAGTGCAGTTAAGTCTACCCTCATTAACAACCATGTCTCAGTGATAGCAATCACATCACGTTGTAGTCTTTCAGGTAATCCTCGCGTTCGTATAGCACAATGAAACACCTATGTCCGGCTTATAGAGAGAGGTCTCGGTAACATCGGTTCCCGAGACCTCACCACCCGAAAACCCAGTAGCTTGAGGTCTTTTTCTCCTTTCCCTGGCCTGGCCTTTAGTTCAGCTACGGCTTCTTTTCTCTCGTCTCTACCTCCTAACGGCCAATCAAGCCTTATTTTTAAACTTTTATCCTTGATTTTGAACGCGTCGTCAAGGATGGTGTTCCTCTCTATCTCGCTCCCTAAGACTATCTTAAGTAGTTGTCGAGATGTTCCCATAGCATCAGGATTTCGCTTTCCGATCCTGATGGCCTTTCTTATGTTGACTCCACTTGATTTTTCGGGAAGTATTTCTCGAATAATGGAGCTAACCGCCTTCAGATCATCTGCATGGCGGGCAGCTGGATCTGCGTTTTTAGATTCCTGTAAGTTCCAGATGATGACACTGTAACTAGAGTCCGTAGGTTTCGGAGTTTGCTTGGTATCAACAGACGTCGAGACCTTGCTAGTAAGCCCGGTTACTGTTCCTTTCCTACGTTTATTTAGCTTCTTACTCGTTGGCACCAACCAAGTGGAGTCGGTTTCTTCCACTTTGTTTTCGCTGCAGCTAGAAGCCAGTCGTACACTAGACACTGCGCTTTGGCGTGGCTGTTTCACCAACTGGTATTACCATGCTGGCACTACTTGCCCTTTAAGACTTTTTAATTTTCTACGCGTTGCCACAGCAGATTTTTGGGCACTCTGTGCTTCTTTTTTGTATCTAACACTTTAACGTGTGATACAGCATCAGTTTTATGACTAAGTCCTGAATCGCCATCCTTGGCATCGATTTCCGATGCAGGCTTTTCGACTGGGTTTTTCACCAATTTCTTGGACATAAGAAGTTCTACTGCCTCTTGGATGGGGAAATCCAACAGGCTACTGCAAAATTTGCTCACCGACGGAGAAGACAGCTTGGAACATCTCTTATAGGCTACTGGTAATGGATCAGTGCAAACTTTGTGGAACCATAGGCTGCAGTTGTCACACTACATCCCATCATCCACCGGAAAGTGGTAGTCCGGTCGTGCACAAGCTCATAACTCTGTAATTTGTTTAGACTACACAAATATGTATACGTAAAAGCAGTGAGGTAAAAACCAAACAAAAATACAAGATGTGAATGAAATGAACAACACTTCAAGTTAATAAGTTAGTGAAAGTGAACTTAAAAGCTTCTGATGCTATTAAAAAAACAAAAGCAGAAGTTACTTCACAACGTAAAAAGTGCCTCTCGGTTGTCAAAGCGCGCCTGCGTTCTCTTTTCGGAGGTCCTTTTCGATGACTTATAGTTGATGAAGGTACTTGGAATTCGCTTGGCAATGAGGAATTGGTTTGAATGAATAGTCACTGTCCCATTCACTTTAAAGCATGTTTTTTTTTTCAACCAGTGGTTGCTGAGTTCGAAACCTTCCTTCCGTCCAGATTGATTGCGTACGCACCAATCCTCACACAGTAGGTGTAGCTCAATTCATTTCGCATGCGAAATCTGCTCTTATTCATTAAGTTCTCACTATGTTGAAGTCAATTACGTAACGGGTATCTCGTAGGACATTCTTCGTAGCCACGAGCGGCGTTACTTGCAATCATTGTGGCGTCTTATCACTGCAGCTAGTGTTCGAGCAAACTCAAGAACGTCGGTAGGTAACCTTGATTGTAGCCCGGTTTGATGTATGTGTGTGTGTTAGACATATGCAGTCTGGTTAGTACGACATTCAAAATCACCATCAGAACTCAAGATAACTGTGGGACACACTGAAGTATCGTCTTGGTCCAGAAAATTTCTCCAGAAGGATCAGTAGTCGAATATGCACCCATGTCGATGGTAGCGATTAGTAATGTGATATTTTTGAGTAGGAGAGGAAGGTTGTTAGGTGGTATTATAACGACGGTTGTGCAGTTCATGGTATATATATTATCTAATATAATCGTAATGAAAATTTACGTTATCAGTTTTTGGCTTACTGTATTTATTTGCGAGATAAAGTGGGTTACCTCAATTGATAATTGCAATAAAACAGCACAGACAATAAGTATCAAGCACGCTAGGATAGGACGTGAAAACCAGATCTCAGACTCGCGCTGAAACACTATATAGTTACCAACCGAATCAATAGCAGAAGAAATCAAAGATATATATACAAAAGTGTTAGGCTATCACTGCTCAGCGAACATCGCATTTTGAACTGACGCCTCCCTTTGAATTTGTACCACTATAGTGATCTTAAAATAAACCTCCCGCCAACGTGAGAAATATTTATACTACGCGGAAACCTTGAAGTACGAGCATCCAATAGTTTTATTACGATGTTGTTTCTGCTTATTCGTTTTTTGAGACTCTTTTGAGCCTTTTAATAATTGACGTCAGACAGATGTACTGTTCTGATTGCTATAACTCCGTTCAGTGCGATTAGGAGACGGAGTGGAACTCATGAAAATCGTCCTCCGATTTAATTTGGATTTGTTGCATACATACCGTCTCTTAACACAGTCGAACACTTTGCTTTTGTGACTTTTGAAACATTGAAGTCGGTGAGAATCTTTATTCGTGAAAGCGTACTTGATAATATCAGCATGGTTTAAGGTATATCTTGTCTGTCTCATATTTCTGAGACAGCTAATTGTTTTTATCTGCCGGATTTGTGAGCCATTAATACTATGGCATGATGCTTTCTAACATTGATCTGGCGTTCCTAAGGTCTAAACACAAGTCTCACAACCCGCAGTGGCATGAATATTCAAAATATGTATATATATGGAATTCTTATTATGTACACTTGAATTCCATGTCGTCCTGTGTCTGTATTTTTATTACTTGCTCTTATTTTCGATTGAATTTTATTCTTTGTGCAAAAATTTTTATTTAGTTTGGAAAGTACCAGATATTCTCTTGCAGTAATCCATGATAATCAATGTTTATTTCTTACACCCAAACTAGCCCATTATTGCAAACCTCTTCACTTTGAAAGCATAATTATACTTGAAATCTCTTTACAATGCATTGATTTTCAAACCGGGTTGCATCAGGAACTGAAAGAAGTTGCAAAATCATTTGAACCTCAGGAGCTTTGGACAGGCATTCACTCTTAGCATTCATTTTTTCGAGGCTGACGGTCACGGATAGTACGAAGTATACTAACGCAATATCTAATACCCACAACTTCTGTAGTATTCTTTCCGCGTAGACCAAAGGCAGAGTAAAACACAAGAACTGATCGTTGAAATTACGAGATATGTTTCACGACCAAATCATGGTGCGAGGTGACTGCTTAGCTAGCTAATGATCGTGCACGAACGAACGAACGTGACACGACGGAGTATCAAATGGCGTGGATGCTTGATCGGAAGCCTTCAGACTAAAATTTCTTCAAAGGTCCAGATTCACAATGATGTCACGAGTTTAGTGAAGACTTTCAGGTGAGAGATTATATGGCACATTCATTTTTGGAGTGAAGGCCCCCACTTGATATGTTGAGTATAGGTGCACTCAATAAATAAGCCAAATATACTAGCATAATTTCGTGAACCTTCGTCTAACTTTTGAACCCAATGCCTTCCTATTTCATTACAAAACAGAGATATCAGTATCTAGCGTCAAGAGCAGCAAATATAACGCGGCTGAAGTACATTACGCTGCCGGCATTGTGTACGTCAGAAAAAAATTTTCAAACAAAATTTCAGTTGAAAAGTATGCAAAAACATGCCACTTAACTGAACTACCATAGCAACGGGCCAAGACGCTACGATTAGCGTGGATATGCAATAAAGCCACTCCTTTTAGGTTATAAGGATAGCTAAGTAGACTTAATCTGGTAACTCAGGAATTTCAACTCTCCTATGGTATGACTCTACATATTGAACGACATCTACATAAACAAAGAAAAACGCCCGATAACCAGCGTGTAAGTAATAGCTGTATTTTAAGTCAGATGGACGGTATAATCTTGCTACTTTAGATAGGTACCTAAATATGTGCGTAAAACAGCAGCGTCGTTGCTGTTAATCATTGGACTTGTCCTTAGGTCTATCACATTTCCTGTATCTCTATAAGATAACCACCAGTAGTTAGAGACTGCAGTCATTACAGATATTCTGGAATTTCATAGGGGTAACTAAGCATTTAGGTATAAAGTAAACAATATAGTCCTTATGAATACTGCTGCTGTAGAGTATCATTAAATATTGTATAAAGTTATTCATCCCTGTTAGCTACTTCTGCACTCTTCCCTGAGTTTCTAACACTCTTCCTCTACTCGCTTCACAGGTACTGTTCTAGGTAACGTAACTGAGACAGTAATGCTATCGCTTGCACCAGGATTATGCTAACTGATCGTATAAATCATACGTACCAAACCATACCACAATTTTGTATGTGGTTTGAACAAGTGGTAAAGATTGAAATAATAATAAAGCTTTATTTCTAACTTGACCTGGACGCCCTTTTCGATTACTACGCTACGTTCACGTAGCATCATAAAACTCTTATTTCTGTGGAATTTTTTACCAAGAAATTTCGGGAAGTAGTATAACTATTTGCTCTTCAAACACTGAATCTGTGGACATAATCTTGTTGTTGGATAATACCTATAACTATCTGAATGCCATTTTGGAACTGACTAACACTAACTTATATCTATAACTGTAATTTTAATTGTATATATTGATGGATTCACACGTTCAAGTTGGCTCAAGTCAGTGAGTCTATGATTTTGATATCATTTTTGTTAACTGCATCTGACTTTGATACCACTGCTAAGGTTTTTTATTGTTGTTGTCGCTTGTTGCCTTTCCTGTTGTGAATTATTTTCCTTTGCTGGTGTTGTTCTGATTGTTTTATTCCTTGTTTTTTTTTGTTTTCAAGGGGAGCAACCCACAAGGTCGCTTCTCTGTAAACTATATTTTAATGCAACAACCCTCTCTCAGGTGTGAGGCTAGCAGCCCCACCCTGTAAACAAAGTTGCTACAGAAACATTAGTACGATGAATCTCCTTGTGCCAAAAGAAAAGTCTGTGTGGGGACATGGAATGTCTGCACCATGTACGAGATTGGCAAAGCTGCCCAGATCGCAAACGAAATGAAAAGATACGGGATTCAAGTACTGGGCATATGTGAAAGAAGATGGAACGGGAATGGACTCACCAAATTGTCAACAGGTGAGTCAGTGATCTACTCCGGTCACCCAGAAGAAAACCACACACACCGAGGGCGTGGCCATCGTGGTGTCACCAACGGCAACGAATGCCATGATGCAATGGGAGGCGGCCCTGCCCAGGATAATGACCACCAGATTCAACTTCAAAGGAAGGAAAGTGTCAGTTGTACAATGCTATGCACCCACAAACAACGCAGATCTTGAGAAGAAAGAAGAATTCTACAGACAACTACAGGCAGCAATAGACAATACTCCAGCCGGTGACATTAAAATACTAATGGGAGACGTGAACGCAAAACTTGGACCAGACAACACAGGAAGGGAACTCATCATGGGTAAAGAGGCTCTGGGAGAGATGAATGAAAATGGAGAACTCTTCGCCGACTTCTGCGCCTTCAATGAACTAGTGATTGGTGGCAGCGTATACAAACACAAGGATATTCACAAGGCTACATGGGTGTCACCAGATGAGCGAACCAAAAACCAAATTGACTTCATCACAATCTCGAGGAAGTGGCGGCGCAGCCTGCTGGACACAAAAGCAAGAAGAGGAGCAGACGTTGGCTCAGACCACTACCTCGTACAAGGAGCTATCCAAATCATACTAAAAGCTTTCAGAGAAACAGGAGCCGCAGATAGACCACAAGCCAAGTTCAACACTCAAAAACTAAAGGACCAGGATACAAAGTATGTCTTTACTGCAAGCATAAAGGACAAAGCCGAGACACAAATCAACATTAGCGAAGAGGTCAGCGTCGAAAAGCACTGGAACAACTTGAAAACAGTGTGGAGTCAAACCCGAATGGAAGTTCTAGGCAAAAAGAAGAGACAGGACAAACAATGGCTCACTATGGACACTTGGGGCTGATAGAAGAGCGACGGATGGTGAAACAAAAGATTCTCCAGTGCACCGATGAGCAGAAAAAACAGGATTTGAACGCAAGCCAGAAGACACTGAACAAAAGAGTAAAGAAGAGTGTCAGGGAAGATAAAAGAAAGTATTATGAAACCATGGCAAGTGAAGCAGAACAAGCTAAAGGCAAAGGAGACCTCGCAACACTCTACCAAACAACTAGGTACCTTTTGGGCAAAAGTTCGTGAGAAATTAGGCCAGTGAAGGATGACAATGGAAAGTCAATCACCGAAGAGGTGGAGCAAAGGAAACACTGTGCTGAACACCTCAAAAGACTCCTAAATCAACCACGACCTAAAACGCGCCCAACAATACCAACAACGGAAGGAGAATTACCGGTGAACATCAACCCCCGATGAAATCAGAAGTCCTGAAGGCAATCGAGATGAGAAAAGTTGGAAAAGCAGCAGGACCAGACGGAATCCCAGCAGAAGCATTGAAAACGGATCCAGAGACAACAGCGGTCTGATGACGCCACTACTGAAGAAGGCGTGGAAAGAGGGCAAGTTACCCAAGGATTGGAAGAAATGATACTTATTCAAACTACCAAAGAAAGGAGACTTAAGTCAATGCAAGAACTGGCTTTGCATTATGCTCCTTTCCGTCCCAAGCAAAATACTAAGCCGTATCATCCTGCAGAGAATCGAACAAGCCCTGGATGAAAAACTTCGACCAGAACAAGCTGGATTCAGGAGAAACAAGTCATGCATCGATCAAATCACAACACTACGTATTATCATTGAACAGAGCTTGGAATGGCAGTCAGCTCTCTATCTCAAATTCATTGACTTTGAAAAGGTTTTCGACGGCGTTGATCGAGAGGTGATTTGGCAACTACTTCCCTACTACGGGGTACCACCAACAATTATACATCTCATCCAACAGTTGTACGACAATGCTGCATGCCAAGTAATCCACAACGGGAAACTCACGGAATCCTTCGAAGTGAAGACGGGAGTAAGACAAGGCTGGCTGGCTGCCTACTATCTCCAATGATTTTCCTGATTGCAGTAGATTGGATGATGCGACAAACAGTGGGCAGCGCGGAAACAGGCATAAAATGGACCCTAACGAAAACTCTGGACTTCGCCGATCAAATGTGTCTGATTTCCCACAAACTGGAAGATATGCAAGTGAAAAGCAACAAGTTCGCAGAAGCATCCGCAGAAGATAGACCTTCAGGTGAACATAGAGAAAACAGAGGTGATGAAGATTCCTGGCCAACACCAACAGCAACAACAGACAACAATCAGCATAAATGGGAGGAACCTGAAAGAAACAAGCTCCTCTACCACCTAACTGGGAAGCATCGTTTTAACTACAGGCGGAACTGACGAGGATATCAAAGCAAGAATCGGAAAAGCAAGACAAGCTTTCACTACTCTCAAGTCTGTGTGGGGGTCAACAGCCCTACTCAGCATGAAAACGAAGATAAGATCCGGATTTTCAACTCCAATGTGAAGTCAGTGCTACTGACTGTACGGATCAGAGACTTGCACTGCGCGTCATAAAGAGCATCTCAAACAAACTACAGACCTTCATTAACAGTTGTCTTCGCTCAATACTACTCAAGATCAGATGGCCAGAAAAGATCAGCAACAGGGATCTCTGGCAATGAGCGAACCAACCAGGAACCGGTTGTGAAACAAATAGGCAGGAGTAAATGGAGATGGATTGGCTGGCCATCCTCTGAGAAAACCATCGAGTGAAATCACTAGACAAGCCATCGAGTGAACGCGAAAGGGAAGCGGCGAGTTGGTTGTCCAAGGTTGACTTGGAGGAGGTCATGTGAAGAGGAGATGAAAGCGTGTGGGCAGACTTGGAGCCAGGTGAAGACTCTAGCAGAGAACCGAACGCAATGGAGACGCGCGACTGAAGCCCTATGTTCCTCTGGGAATTAAAGGAATTAATAATAATTTCTAACAATATAAGAAAACTTAGTAGAGAAATTTTCCATAAAATTTCGTGTGTCATTTTCAGGGGATGAAAATATTACGGCAGTTAAACAGGATACGTTGTGTGTAGACGCAAGCTTCTATCCTGTAGTTCCCAAAGTACCTGTTGTACCGAGACTTGAGATAAATTAAGATGCGAAAATACCAGCCATATTCTTGGATCATAAATGTTGCGTGATGATTGTTGTGTAACCATCTAGGGATCGTGTACAAAGGACTTAACGTGCGATGATAGCGTGCTGAATGTCAAGAATGCTTGGCCGCTTCAACATAAACAGTTGATACCAGGATTCACTATCAAGTAGAAAGTACTGTAGACTAATATTTTTGCCGAATTATTTAACGCTTCACAGTTTTGCTTCGTTGTAAACTCGATGGTGTCGGAATTCCCCTTTGTGTTTATTAATTCGTTTTCCAGGCTGACAGCGGATATTTATCCTTAAAGCACTATTCGTGCAAGAGAATCGGCAGTTTCTCTGTTTTCTAATGACATTTACTAGAATGCTAAGTTTTCCAACAGAATGGGTTATATAAAGTTCTAGTCACTAATGTTTTAATAAAGATATGTTTGCCGAATAAGTTCATGTACGTCGTTGGCAAAGTGGTAGAATGCCCCTCAACCACGCAGCTGGTTCAGGGTTTGATACCTGGTCAGTAATAAGACTGGTAAAGAGGGAATGTGGGGGCTAGCGACCTCAACCCGTAGAAATAAACAACACTGCTACTAAAACTTCAGGCCTCTAGATTGAGGCCCTATGTTCCACTGGGAACGTAAAAGGGATAAAAAAGAATGAATTCATGGAATCTCCCATCAAGCGACAAGTTTAGGCCACAATTCCTCGTTTTGTAGTGCTGTTTACTTCACATAGCTGACAAGCTACTTTGCGATACTTAACTCATACCGTGTCTAAAACGGTTGATAGGGCCAGTACAATACGTTTTGTCGACGGACTGCATTTTTGTAGGGTATTCTAAAAAGTTTTACCACTGATTGTTCCCTTAGTAACTTCACCTTGCTCAATAGATCAGAAGGCAATCTACTCTGGTGTAGACTGCTGTTGTTTTTATACCCATCGAGAATTTCAACCTTACAACTCACGGAAATAAACTTTTGCAAGGTTTGCTCGAATTTATAGAGAACCTAGTGTTGAGAATGTCTCTGTGTGTTGATACTTCTTGTGGGAAACTGGAAAGTATTTGTCACAAAAGCCAGTAATATGCAAAAATTTTGTATGTTGTATTACTGACGCGGACGGGAAGTTACGCAACACGAACACCACAAAAGTTGCATTATACTATAGAACGGGAAAAGTGTCGCAGACTGCACAGCAGATCCCGTAGTAGTCACAAATATGAGTATCTCCTGTCTGTAAGAAAATGATACGTATTTTGATGTCTCACGATTGAAGCATCAGTCTAGGTCCTTTCATACTGAAGAAGTGTCCAACAATAAATTATACCTATCGCTCTAAGGTATTTAGCTATCTGCCATGTTTCACAGCATCTTTAGTGTATACAGCCATGTAGGACACACATAGAATCATGTAACATCTCATTGTGCGTTGTTGTAGGTTCCAGTGTAAATCTGACTAAGTATTTGTATTTCTCTGACACTTCTTCTTGATGAGAAATTTCTTGGACTTGTGTAGCCACGGTGGTCAGAGGTGCGGTTTGCATACTGTCAATGTTATGTAACCATAGGAGGATTTCCCAGACATTGGTCAATTGAGAACACACGTCGATATGAGGGAAAGTTAAATTCACAAAACAGGAGAAGATACACTCACATATATGTATTTATTCCCAGGTTATGTCATTTCCGAAATCATGCCTATTACCGAAGATATAAGACGTTATTATACTGCGTATGTGACGGACTGAAGTCGTACTCGTCCTTCTTAGTGCCCATTCCGAAATTCCGCATCTTTTTATCATTTTTTTATTGATATGTTCATTGAGCGCCCTTATTGGCCAAGTTTAATTATAGCTAACCGGAAAATACCTATTTTGTGAATTATCCGCTTGGGAAACCTGATCTTCCTAGCCGGTGAATTAAATTCAACCATTACTTACATATCGAATCACTGTGTGGTAAGTCCAGCTGTCTCGAACTACTGCCAAAGCTTCAGGTGCTATTTTTGTAGCAGTATCTTCCTCACTCGTTCAGATAAACAAGACTTGTTGGTCTACCACGTGATTGCTGTGAAGCCGATCATCCAGAAAGTACTAGGTAAAGTCGAAAACCTTTTCTTTTCCTTGTCTTGTACTTTTTCAGTCTTATTCTTGTTCTTGTGGGTAGATACTGTTGCACTCTTATTCTTATACAGCATAAGTTTTAGCGATAGTTAATATGGCTGTAGAAGGTAACCTTAGAAATGGTACTAAAACACCTTACTCTGTAGTCACAAGGGCTTCAGCCAGAGAAGGCAAAAACGCAGGGACACCAACCCCAGGTCGCATACCCATCCTAAAGACCCGTGTAGGACTCGTCTGTCCTGATACTATGCCTGCATTGCCACAGTCTGGTCCTGAAACGGCGCAGGCAATACTAGTAGGACAGGATACTACACCTGCACCAACTGAAAGTCAATGTGTGAAGCACATCAAATCTAAAAGGAAACGCTTAAGACGTCATAAGACCTCGAAGACGTCACCAAGTAAGGGAGACGAATGCCAGGCGTGCAATATCATTGTTTCTAAAGCTGACTCAGCTTTCGAATGCAATTTTTGCAAACGGTGGGTGCACTGCCGTTGCGACAAAGAGGTACCGAAATCATACTACGAGTTTATGAGAAATAACCCGTGCGCATGGTTTTGGTACATCTGTCCACTCTGTCGCCCTGGCGTAGTCACACAGAGCGTGTCTGCGGTTAGCAAAAACAACACGCCGCCCTTGTGTTCCAACACGGTCTTATGTAGCTCCCCACCTGCTAACATCACATTGCCAAAACTTGGCACAGACAGTAAGAAGGACACTCCAGTCCTACTGACCGAAAATGCCAATTTTCACAAGGTGAAGATTCACAAGGTTGGACCTAAAACATCAAGGAAAGATAGAGTTAGAGAAGCACCACTTGCATCCACAAGCAAGCTTGGCAACACAATAAAGGCTGGTCAGAACCCGATGAAGCCTAAAGTTGCTGATGCTGCAAAGGAATACGAGAAGCCAAAGGCCAAACCTAAGTCTGAGGTTAATCGGTCTAATTCGCTCATCCTCTTTAACGTACCTGTGAGCAAGGACTGCTTGCTTGAACAGCGGGCCCTGTTTGATCAGGAACAGTGGTCCAACCTGTGCAATAAACTAGGTCTGAATATTAATTCAGTGAAATTGTGCAGGCTGTACAGGGGTGTCCACACGCCTCAGGGTAAGCCACCCCCATTAAGGGTTACACTGGACTCTGCCGAAGAGGCCGAAAAGGTACTATTGATGGCTCAGGTACTAGCCATCGACAGAAGCTCTAACATAAGGGTGAGACAAGACAGACCGTGGGCTGTCAGACAAATGGCGAGGGAGTCACCGGAACTTTTGCCTTCTACCTCTATGGTAGTGCACGGTGTTCCGGAGCTGGAAACGGGCACTGCTTGTGAAAAACACATGCATGACGTACAGCAAAGGAGATGGCTGTCGTCTCAGATGGCCCTTGGCGCTTCTGGAGCCATCTCCATTTTCCGGCTACCTCGCCCCGCTCATCTCACACTGATTAGCTCCCCAAAGCTGCTAAGTGTCACATTCAACTCCCCGGAGCATTTGGCCATAACACTTCAACGGTGGTATGAGATCAAGGGGAAATTGGGAGGACACATCCGATACTGCGAAAGCAGACCTCGAACCATAAGGAGGCAGCAAACTGAGGCTTTAATACGTCCACAAGCTTCAGTGACACTCGAGCGATGCAGTTCTGGGAATAACAGTCTGTGCCACCCAAGTGTCCTGCCTAAATCCAAGGGAAAAAACCACAACGGGCCGGTTCCATCGGAACTGGCCAACTAGTCCCAACACTAAGTTCCCTACCAGCAGACAGCTTCACGTCAACTACCCCACAACACGCTGAGGTCGTAAGACTCACTGTCAGCTGCCTGTATAGCAATGTGAGGGGGCTGAGAGTAAAAATAGGTGAACTCCGAAATCTTCAAGCACACCTACAACTGAAAATGATCACTCTCACCGAAACATGGCTAACCCCCACTATTGCCGATAATGAAATCAGTATAGGTGATATGGTTTTAGTCAGGAGAGACAGGGATAATAAGGAAGGAGGAGGAGTTGCCATATACTTTGATAGGCAACTTAAATGTGTTCGCGCAACGGACCCACCACTTATTGAACTCCCAGACTCCATATGGTGTCATTTCACCGAAGGCCACACCAAGCATTTACTTGGTGGCATCTACCGATCACCCACCTGTGGGGCAGAGCACAATCAGCTACTGCTCAGCACTATCACAGGGATACGAGACTTGGGCTATGACCAAATTACCATTGCTGGAGATTTCAATGCCCCATCACTGAAACTTGGCTCGGGGTATGCTAAGGGAAAATTCGGCCGAAATCTACTGCAAGCTATTCGGAACACGGGACTGACTGAGAATGTTGGAGACGACGCTAGGTGGGGCCCTAGTGGAAAGTCATCGAAACTAGACTACATTCTAACTAGTGACCAACTACTCGTCGAAAAGGTCCAGATCATGACTCCTCTAGGAAGTAGTGACCATGCAGTCATAGGTTTCGATCTCGTTCTCCGTGAGCACTTGCAGTGGGACGTTACGCGACCATGTCTGTGTTATAGCAAGGCGGACTATGCTTAAATGCGGAGGCTCTTATCCGATGCAGACTGGCCCTTAGCATGGGATGAGCTGTCTGTGGATGAACACTGGGAAGTGGTAAAAAAGATCTCGGATACCGTCCCTTTAGTCACAGCACAGCCCAAAAGAAAATCATCATGGTTAAAGAGAGGCACGCAGCGTATTCTGCAAGCAAAGAGGAAGGCTTGTTTTACGTGGCGCGTATCTAAGAGTCAGACCAACCACGACGCATACCTGGAACTCAGGAACCGGTGCAATGCAAAAGTCAGGAGTGACAGGAGGTCATTCCAGACTAACCTTGCTAAAAAACTCCTGGCAAACCCGAAGAATTTGTACCGATTCATATCGGAAAGAAAACCAACCAACCAAGGGGCTTGCGCTTTAGTAGGCCCAAACGATCAATATCTCACTAGTCTGGAGATGGCTGAAACATTCAGTTTAGCCTTCGCCAAACAGTTAAACAGCAATGTCGGTATTCTCGGTATGGACCAAAATGGTGGCACTACTATTTCACAGGAGGAAGACGCTAGTGGCTACTCCCCAAATAAACCCTGCAATAGTACTGAGAAAGCTGCAGCGACTCATACCTGGGAAGTCCCCAGGTTGTGATGACATCAGGCCATCTGTTCTGAAACAGTGCGCCGAAGCTCTCTGTAGGCCTTTATGCGACTTGTTCCAACACTCAATGGATTCGGGGAAACTGCCAAGGGAGTGAAAAAGAGCCATCCTTTCTCCGATTTTCAAGGGTGGAGATAGGCAAAATGCCACTAGTTATAGACCAGTAGCTCTACTCCCAGTGGTATCAAAAGTACTGGAAAGTATTATTGACGATTGCATCAGGGATTACCTCGATAGGTCTAATATACTCCATGAAGCCCAACACGGTTTCAGGAAAGGCAGATCCTGTGTAACAAACCTGATATCAGCTTGGGACGATTAGACATCATGCTGGGATATGAATGTTCCAGTCCATGTGGTCTTCCTAGACTTTGAGAAGGCATTTGACACAGTTCACCATGAACTTCTCATACACAAAATGAGTCAGGCAGGTATAGGTGAGCCACTTCTGGCATGGTTAAAGGACTACCTAGCTGAAAGGCAATTTTGCACTGTCAATCGAGTCCGATCATCTTGGCACAGTTCATCATCAAGAGTGTCGCAGCGTTCTATCCTAGGACCACTGATGTTTTTGATTTTTATCAATGATCTACCATGCCGTCTAAGCTGTCCGACTCTTCTATATGCTGACGACGTAAAGATATGGAGGGCGATAAAGTGTCCGGAGGACTCAGATAGACTGCAGGCAGATCTAAAGCCTCTGGAAGACTGGGTGGTGGTCAGTGGAATGACTTTCAACCTGGAAAAGTGCAAAGTAGTGAAGTTACGTACCTGTAGACTGCAGAATGCAAGTTACACCCTGTGCAATGAAAGCTTGTCCTCCTCAACTTCGGAGCGCGACTTAGGTCTAGTTCTAACGGAAAAAATGGACACAAGCGTAAATTACACAGGGGACGTAGCGAGGGCATATGCGGTCATACACTTTACACATAGACAGTTAGGTGCACTCACTCCTGAGCTCTTTCTAAGGTTGTACAAAATATACGTCAGACCGCATCTTGAAGTGCATAATATCATTGCACCCCCACTGCTTAGAAGGGACGCCGACCTCTTGGAAAGAGTCCAAAGATGGGCAACAAAAGGAGTAGTTGGTCTCCGAAACAAACCATATGATGAAAGGCTGAAGAAATTAGGCCTATTCACACTCAGTTACCGTCGCCTGAGGGGGGATTTGATTACACCCTGCAAAATAACGAATGACCAGAATCACCCGAACAAAGGTGTTCTGCCATTGAGTAGGTATAGGCTCCCTCGTGGAAATCCCAGAAGGATAGCTCATCAGAGGGCAAGGACCCGAGTGCGCTGCCACTTCTTTTCACTGGGGGTTTGCCGTTCCTGGAATTCCTGACCGGCGGATGTAGCTATGGCACCATCTGTGGACGCCTTTAAACGAAGGCTGGACAACCATGCAGCGACACAAGGACTGCATCCAAATGGCCTATCCCCTTAAAATCGCATATACCATTCAAAGGTAGACAATTAAACTGGTCGTTTTACTTCTTCACATTCCCTTCAGTCTTACTCTCCTGACAGCTTTAACTACACCTATTATTATTATCATTATTACTGGTATATATATATATGTATACCGGTTGACTGACTGTTGTTACGTTTTCTTATTCTTTCTCTGTCTGTTAGTCTGAATACCTTTACTAATTATATCTATTATTATTATTATGATTATTATCTCTTTTCCATTGACGACGATACCGAAGGACTAACTGGTGAAAGGATCAACTCCATTCACAGTAGTAACAGTCTTAACACACTTCATGCTACAAACCCCATATAATTAACCCCAGCACTACTCCTGTTGGAGTCAACCAAAGCTACGACAGTCGAGTGGCGGGACGAGCTACACAGACGTTTACCAAAGATCAGGAACCTCTACCTCACAATCAAGAGGCGAGCACAAAGAAATCAAATTGGTTTGTACTAGCTCGTAAAAACGATATTGGATATTGGAAGACAAAATCAACTCCACATCTGTCCGTACAACCACGAATGAGTTACAGCTTAGGAAACCAGTTAATTAGGCCGCCTAAACGAACTCTTGCTCGTTTTAGATTCTCTCCAACCAGAAGTAATGCTCAAGGTTGTTGTGTGACCATCTGTCATGCTGTACATGAGCTTTGGCCGCAATATCTGCTGACTCTAGTCAGGTTGGCAAGTTGTTTTCAACACCACCCCAGCTAGAGAGAGTAGAATATAACCCTCACTGCTGTTCAGGCATGTATTTATTAACGATGATATAGACAGAGATACATACAGTAACACCAAAACTCACAGCTGCACCCTCGTTCCTTGAAAGCTCATTTGTCTGCAACCTGATTCATTTAGCACAGATGGACAAATTGACCATTGAGGGCGAAGTAGCTGGGAGTAATTGTACGGACCGACTTCTTTGACCACTCACCACAGGAGACTAACTCTTGGCCATCCATTTTGGACTGGATATAGATCTTCATATTATTAGTATAGTACATACACACATTTATGTTACGTACTGACATGTAGGCAGCTGAACGTAATCCGATGGGGGAGGAAGCCATGAATGCTCCAGACCTTCCAGAAAACGACAGACTACTCCTTCGGCTTCGATAAGCCAATTGCAGAGTATAGTGTGTGCGTTTCCAGGCTGATTCCAACTAAATCATATCTTTGAAAAGGGGGTGATACGTAGACTGGTAAAAAACGAATTGTACTCCTGTGGTTTTCTTCTCTCAAGTATACGCCATCGGCTATATATATATATATATATATATATATATATATAGTAATGTAACGACAGAAGACAAGGAACAGACAACAGATCCTCCATTGATAAAATCAACAGATATTTATGGATTTTTATGTACATTATTATTAGCGTAATAGTTAGCAGAGGAGCAATGTCTTCTAATTGGCTGTTTTCCTTATGAAGGTTATTCTGTCATCTCTTTGTTGCCGTTTCTTAGACAGTCCGGTGATATATATCTTCGAATCGTATCTGGCCACGCTAAGTCTGCTGCGATTGGTTGTTGAGTTCCTCAAGGTTTGGCTTTGTTATTGTTTTTTCCCATAACCTCGATTTGGGACGTAAACATTGACGTCAATTGTTGTCTACAATTTTGGCTGGCAGACAGCTCTCACCAGAGTTAGAACAATAGCTTTATTGTGAACAATAAGCTTACACAATATGCATAACTTTCAGCGTAGTTTATGGCATAATATTTTCTCTTCATCCAAGTGTTTCAAGCAAAACAGCCATCTTCAGTTTGTTGCTGCTATATTTTGACTGAACTAGAGTACACGTATCTTCTAGTATTTCCTCGCGTTTACAATTGTGCCCTAACGTTGCGATTACTCGACATCCGCAACGTAATTCAAAAGGCAATTGCGAAGGAATACGATAGTGTATTATTGCAGCAATCAACAATTCAAAAATCGAGCGAGTACAAAAAGTATCAATTGTTAACATGCAAGATTTAGAGTAATAAACAAATCGAAGTACAATTACACAATGAAAGTATATTGCGATGATGAGTAATAAAACGGGTCACTACAAGTTCATCATGTAACACAGTGATGTTAGATTTGAAAAATAGCACAATCCTTCATGGTATTTGTTTGGTCCCCCGGAACTGAGCAACAGTAGAGGTTGCAAACCAAATAAAATGCGCATGAGTACATTTGGCGAACCACGGATGTAACTGGATGATCATAGCAAGCAGAACTAAAGAAAATAAAACGGATCATCTTGGATTGAAATTCAGATAGTCCAGTGATTAAAGCAGGCGGTTTCCTTTTGTAAAGATGCTTTGCCTAATACTGAAATATACTTTTCGACTCACATCGTCGTGTGTTCTTGCCTATATACAGCATGCAGGGAAACAGGTAGCCATTACACAGGGTTTATGGCGTTAGGCCAGCGATATTCTTGATAACCATGTCCATTTCTATCTCAGCGTCACTATATAATTAAACGTATCGCAAAATACAAAAGTGGACATGACAGGAGCTAAGAAACTTCAAGGGGCAACATATGTGAAAAACAAAATCGTCCTTCACACAAACCAGGTCAGTGATATGAAGCAGGGTGGCGAAATCATTCCGGAATCCTTTCAACCTGTGTCTTTTTTCGATGGATGCAGAGGCCGGAAAGGCCGCTCAGGTCGCCGAAAAAATAAGAAAATATAGAACAGAGTTGCTAAAAATATGTGAAAGTAAAAGGAATTGGTGTGGACCCTGCAGACTGTCAACTGGGGATTCAGTGATCTACTCAGATAACTGCTACAGTAACTATGAGCACACTGAATAAGCGGCTATTATGATGTCACTAATGGCACAAAAAGCTCTAAAGCATTTGGAACCAACTCCTCCTGCTGGATAATACAACAAGATTCAACTTGTGCGTCGGTGGCACAGTGGTTAGGATTCTCGCCGACCATGCACATGGTCCGGGGTTCGATCCCCTGCCGACGCACACCCGATATCCATGGTCGGCCTGTAACATTTGGGCTACCGATATCCATGCTGAAAATTCCATACTTGTACTGAAAATACGGTGTGGCATCAAGCTGTAATCAAAAATAAAAACAAAAAAATAAAGATAAAGGAGGGACATTTACAGGCATCTTATGCTACGCTCCTAGAAGAAATCTATATCAAGTGAAGAAAGAAGAATTTTGCATGCAAATGCAAACCATGACGGGCAAGGCCCAGAAGGATTACATCGAAATCCTAGTGAGTGAAGCAATTGCCTCACTAGGAATGGACAACACATGAAGAGAACTCATCATTTGACAGGAGGCTGTCGGTGAAATGAATAAGAAAAGTGATCTCTTCGCATACTTCTCTGCTCTGAATTATTTGTGGATTGCTAGTAGTGTGAACAAACACAAGAAAACATGGATTTCGTGTGATGGACACGCTGAAAATCAGACAGATTTGATGTTGAACTCAAGAAAGTGGAGATACAGCTAGCTGGACAGGTAGTCGGAAAGGGGAGCGAGTGAGGGCCCGGACCATTTTCTGGTTCACTGAATCTTAAAGATGGAGCCAAAAGCCTTCAAACAATCCAGAAACAGACCACAGTTCAAGAGCAGCACTCAGAAACTAAGTGAAAGACTGCAAATGGCACCTTTATTGCGACATTTTTACTACCTTTCAAACGGTTTTTATCATCTTTCCTGAGTATTTGGATTAAAGCAGCAATATTTATCCAAATTAAAGTGAAATAAATACTGCAGTTTCTTCTGGACTCCGTAGCGTGTTGCAGCGGTAAATAATTCCCCAAAATTATTGACCACAGCAATCATCACTGAACATTGGATGCTTAGCCTCACTTGTTTAGCTGAAGGCTTCCGGTCAAGCATCCACACCATTTGGTACTCCGTCGTGTCACGTTCGTACACGATCTCTAGCCAGCTAAGCAATCATCTCGCACTCCCATTTGGTGCCAAAATATATCTCGTAATTTGGCCGATCAATTCTAGTGTTTTGTTTTGCCTTTTGTTTAAGCGGAACAAATACTATAGAAGTTGTGGGTATTAGATCTTGCGTACGTATACTCCTTGCAATACGCGAACGTCAATACCATTGTGGTGAGAGCTGGCTGCTAGCCAAAGTGGGAAGACAGTGATTGACGTCAATGTTTATGTCCCCAATATTGGTGGTGAGAAAATGAAAACAAAGGCTTTGCGTAGGCGGATACAGTTAGCGGCATGTGGATGATCTGACACAGCTACAAAGAGATGAAAGATTAACTTTCTGTGAGAAACAACCAATCAAAAGACTGTATTTTCTACTAACAATAATCTACAATAATGTACATTAAAATCTATAAATATGTGTTGATTTTCCTTAACAAACGATCTGTTGTCTGGCCCTTGTCTTCTGTTGTTACACCGTCAGCCTCTAAAGTGTTATATTTAATCAAGTTGTTCTGAGATTCTAACTAAAAGTTTGAGAATATTAAAAGCTTTGTGTCTTGTCGAAAGAAAACTTTGGAAAACTTCTGGTGTGTCGTTAAAAGAAACGCTTAGAATGTGCCTTTAGCCCAGTTAAATGAAGCGCAGTTTTCAGTCAGCAGAAATTTAACGTGTTCTTAGTCACAGTCATATTCATTCACTTCTTCATATCAAGTGAATAAACATTCCCATTTTTGAATTCTACGGAAGTTTTCTTCAACTTGAATATTTCACCTCTGTTTAACAGAATGGGAAGACAACCATGACATGATTTATTCACCAGTGGTTTCATAATTCTCCTAGCAGGAAGTTATTTCATCCTGTCAAACAATTTGTGTACTCAGTTCGTGCGTCTGAGACATCAGTTATCAAAACGCTTATAGATGCACAAAAGCTATTTAATTCATTCCACCATAAGAGACTTCTAAGTCATTTCCCGCATACCAGGGAATCTAAGCTTTGACTTAAGCGTTCGGGAGTGAAGGAAAAACTGCATAATTTCGCCTCTTCTATGTGTATCCACCAGTTCGACTTCTCCTGTAGAGCCAGTTACATAGACCAAACAGTTAGGCGTGTCTATCGTCGGATTTCCGAACATCACCCTACGTGACTAAGTAAAGGACAAACAAAATGCATTCATAGCGCTTTTCTACCTCATCTTGTAGATACGGAAGACAAGGATGGTGGAAACGAAGCTTTCAAAGTCATCTACCGCATACCAACTAATCTTAACTTTACCTTAAGAGTTCGTCTAGCACACATTTCTGAGACTGTGGGGATCTACATTAAGAAACCTAATTTATGTATCCAAAAGAAGCTAGTTCAGACATGGAAAACGGTTTCCCGCCCAGGTTCATAGACAAGAATCTCAAACCGAAGAAGACTTCAGAACAAGTCCAATCGGTCCCAAAGAAAATACTTCTGCTCAATCTAGAATTCAAAGGTGATATCGAAGCAGAAATCCTTCGCAAACGCCTCTCCAAATCGCTGAGGAAAACATACTTCGCCGCAAGCCTACGACTGACATTTTCCTGCAAGAAACTATTCAACCAGAACGCGAAAGACAAGCTGTCGCATTGGGCCACCTCAACATGCATATACCAGTTCACTTGCTCTTGTGGAGCTGAGTACATCGGCCGTACCATGCGCCAACTTGGAAAACGCGCTCGTGAACACTACCCAGCCTGGCTGGTAAAAGGAGAGCAAAAACGTGTAAACAGTTCAGTGACAGAACATCTGGTCAACTCAGGACATTCAGCGCCTTTCGAAAAGTCCTTCAAAGTAATATACAAGATTCAACCAAACCTACCAAAGGGAGTGAAATCAAGACATTTGGGCATAGCTGAGGCGTTAGCTATCCAAAAACTCAAACCCACCCTTTGTATCCAAAAGAAATACATTCAACCCCTGTCCCTGCCATGGCCATCGTAAACAGGTAAATTTTTTAATAATGACCATCCCATCGCCTTTCTTATCTTAACTTCCTGTTTATTCATGTTATTTTAAGTTTTCTTAATCCCTGTCTACACTACCATATTTTCATATCCACACTTCCTGTTTATTTTGTCATTTTATTATCTCTACATATTTAATCCCTGATTGCATAAACAATTATTCACCACACGAGTTTCTTATCCAAACATCCTGCATATTTTGTTATTTTTACATTTCTAACCCCAATTGCACAATGTCAATTTTCTTAGTTATTATGCTACCTTGTTTTAGTTTTACCCATCCCCCTGTTTATTATGGCATTCTAATTCCTAATTGTAATTTTTATTAAAACTATTATTCATCACATTAGTTTCTTATCCAAACATCCTGTATATTTTGTTATTTTTACATTTCTAACCCCAATTGCACAATGTCAATTTTCTTAGTTATTATGCTACCTTGTTTTAGTTTTACCCATCCCCCTGTTTATTATGGCATTCTAATTCCTAATTGTAATTTTCATTAATTGAACCCCTAACCAGTAATTGTTCTGGAACTTTCCCATCCATTTGATATAAATACACGAATGTACAGCCTAGATGATGACTTCGTCGAAAAGAAAATTTTCTTCGCTGCAACTGTCTTTTCATTGTTTTTACCTTGGACATCAAGGTTTTAATGATCGTCCATTTGCTGTGGAAATTTCCTTAATTTTATTTGATATTCTATTTGCTATTATATTTTTATTATTATTATAATTTAAGAGATTTAATTCGTTTGACTACTAAAGATCATTTCTTTGCTACGTGTTTATTATCGTAACAACCAAGGTATTTTGTTTTAATTTTTATAGGGATTTGTTTGAATCAACTTTAAATATTTCGATTCACGTTGTCAGTTACCCGACAATACATAAATGCTGACGTTCAATAACTGTTGACCGTTGGGAAAATAACTCCATTTCGAAAGAATGGATACTGAACAAAGAGTACTCGTTCTGTAAAGGCCACAAGGAGGGAACTCAGACTTTTACTTTTACCTTTACCCTGGGTTTTAGAAATACCAAGAAAAACAAACAAGGTTTATCTACTTGAAAAATAACACTTGGACTGTAAAAGTTACTTCATATGGTAGTTTTATTTTTAGTGACATATGTTGAGTAATTTCGAATTTCTCACTTCACTGGAAGCAATCACGTTTCAATTTGGTTATCGTGTTTTTCATATTTGCTTTTTATAGGTTAAAATTATATTGTACATAACATTCAAGGCAATTTATACAAAAGGAATCAAAATTCTGACAAAAAAATATACATAATATAAAATCACTTAATAAATTTGATTGTGAACGATGAGAGAGAGAGAGAGCTATTAAACCTGTGTATCAGTATAGATTTGTGAAGAATTGACTGATAAAGATCTTGTTCTATTTTTAGTTGACGACCTCCGCGAAATGTCTGTCAGCATGACATCAACAAAGCTGAATGTATTGTTCTGTGGTGTAACACTTTTATTACTGTCCACTTTGATAACATTATTTTTTACAACTTCCATTGTCTGCAGTCTGCTCAGCGCATCACAGACGGCATCATGAACAGTTGGGTAGACTGCAGTTGAATCGGCAAATTTTTTATTGTTTTTCAATGTACTGATAAGGCTATCTAAAATTTCCAAAAAAAGAAGTATGGAAAATAAAGCAGTTTTTAATATCTGTATAGGATTTTTAACGTAAATACTCAGACTGAGCAGTAAGCTGTGGTTGTATCTGAGCCTCCTGAGAAGGGAAAGAAATAGTTGAAACTCGATGAGATCAGTGTATGAGAACTGCGTCTTCTTATAATACGGTTAAGTCAGGAGTGTAAGTGAACAGTGCTTTTTCGTCAATTCTACATTATAACAACTCATTTCTATCTAAGACTTAGTGTTTAAATTCTTCTACTCATTCTCATTTACATTCGGGATACCTGGACCTTTATGGTCTGTGAAAAGTCATACTATTTCTGCAAATTTTTATGACAAAATGCCGATCTGTCAGAGCGTCCTCCCTGGCTTCATATAAAATATCATTTAGTGTTTGTAACGGGGTTCGTTTCGGAGTTACTTTGTTGTGAGTGTTTACGTCCCATATCGGGGTCATGAGAAAAATAAACGAGAACAAAGCCTAACCTTGAGGAAATCAACAACCAATCACAGCAGACTTAGCGAGGGCGGATACGATTCGAAGATATATATATATATTACCGGACTGTCTAAGAAACGGCCATAAAGAGATGACAGAATAACCTTCAACAGGAAAACAACCAATTAGAAGACTTTGCTTCTCTGCTAACAATAATGAATAATAATGTACATAAAATCTATAAATATCTGTTGATCTTATCAATAGAGGATCTGTTTCCTCGCCCTTGTCTTCTGTCGTTACAACCTGAGGGCATATTTTAAACAACTCTTGTTAGTTATATACATCTTTTGGTTCACACAACTAATTTCTTTTAATATCACAAATGATTTTAGAAATTTGTTGGTGTCTTGCATGTTGCGTTCACAATTACCAGACTGCTAAGTTTATTTGGCATTTCTGAGTTATTTTGGGATATAAATGAAGCGAAATGAAAATGCAGGTCAATTCATTAAGCATTATGCAATAGCTTCATAATATTTCTTTTCTATCTTCCCTGGCACACTTCTTAACTCTTATTTTCAGTGTATTGTAGTTTGCATTCAAATCCTGTTTTTGTTGCTCGTCGATGCACTGGATAATCTTTTGTTTCACCATCCTTCTCTCTTCTATTAGTCTCCATTTGTCTGTATTGAGCCACTGTTTATCCTGTCTCTTCTTCTTGCCTAGAACTTCCATGCAGGTTTGACTACACACCGTTTTCAAGTCGTTCCAGCGCTTTTCGACGCTGACCTCTTCACTAGTGCTGATTTGTGTCTCGGCTTTTTCCCTTATGCTTGCAGTGAAGATGTCCTTTGTATCCTGATCCTTCAGTTCTTGAGTATTGAACTATAATCTATTAACACTCCAACTTTCAGTAGTTGGTTTGTAAGGATTATTTTTTAATTTTTTAGAATTTTATGATAGCTTGATTCCACACAGTGTTTTTGATACAAGTATGGAATTTTCAGTATGCCATATCGGTAGCCCAAATTTCGCAGGCCGACCATTGATATGGAGTGTGCGTCGGCCGGGGATCGAACCCCGGACCATGTGCACGGTCGGCGGGCGTCCTAACCGCTGTGCCACCGATGAGTTGATCACAGATTGATATCAGTTAGAGAACCATTGAAAACCAGCATTGGAGTACTGAACATCTGTTTCATCCTAGTTTGGAATCATTGGCAGTACGCACCCACTGGGGTTGGAATTCAGGACCTTCCGGTTACAAGGCAAGCTCGTATACCATTCAGCCACTAGGACTGATATCAGTCTGTGATCAACTGGTCAAAACAATCTAATTGCAAATAAATTTTTGAAGTCTGATCTAAATTATTCGATGTTACTATTTTGAAAACCACTAATTTTGTCAATAACAATCATTCTATCATTATAATGGATATATAACTGTAGAAGCTGATGATGAAGTTATTGAAAAGAATATTCTTTGTTCACTAATCAACCTTTTGAAAGAAGAAAGCTTTTGACCAACATGATAGTACGTACTACAATGTCACAACAGTGTAACGCTGATGAAAAGAGTTGGTGATTCTCCAGGGGGTACAATTCCTGAAACAGACACACTTGAATCAATTTTATAATCAGAACGCTTGCTTTTTAACTGTTAGTTTCGAAGGACTTGGTTGGCTTCAGCATAGATCGCGAATTGACATCAGTTAGAGAGCTTTAAAGTACTGGACAGCCGTTTCGTTCTCGTTTAGGAGTCTTCAATAGGATACCACCATGACGCCGGTGAGTCTGCGATCAAGGACCTCCGGATTGCGAGTCATGCATGATGACCACTCAGCCACTGGAATGACTCACGAATTCTAACTGTTATCGTTTCGCTGTATAACACAACTGCCAACCATTGTTGTCGGTGATCAATCAGATCACTGTAAGCCTAAACTTAACGATTTATACACTGCTCATAAGTGAATAATTGTCCAGTACCATCTGGTTTTTCACTGATTCTCTAACTCATGTCAGTCCGCGATCGAAGTCAAAGCTCTTGGGTTTTAACCTAAGAATATTGGTATTAAAATTGTAAAGCTACAAAGAAACAAAATAGTTGCATCACTGTGCTTAACATACCTTTCATTTGAGCAATCATAACTGTAACACCCAATCTGTTATAACTATCTATAACCTAAATACAAGATATAGGCAGAAAAAAACGGAATATTAGTCAGGGAATGAGATGTATTAGCTATTTGATTTATCTATCAAAAGGCAAATTATTTCGTCTAGTTCAAAAGTTAGGCGAAAATTTCAAGTCTCATTCAATTTCTTGTTTATAACATATTTTTGTTTTGTCACTATGAGTCTATGAAATTAATTACGATGACGGAGTGATACTACTTTGTGGGTTCGTCTAACTTCGTTAGAATGCTCCTCCAGAACACGCCATTATAATCAACTGACCAACTGAAAATATCTGCAGCTGAGACAAAGGATGACCGGAACAACAACAATAACAATCTATATTAAACAAAACATATGATAACTCATATTAGAAAAACCTCAGAAATGTAAGGGACAAATAAACAAACCTGATTGGCTGTTTGACCTCAGAAAATTGAGCCATAAATTGACGAATCAAAACTGTCCAATGAGGTTATCATGTCAGTACATGCATAAATGAGAACTTCATGGCTAATTAAGAAGATTGTATGTCTTAACATTTATCCTTGTAGGTGAGATTTGATTTTGACATCAAGACATTCTTCTTTTTGTACAATGACTAGCCATTTGAAAACTGAAACAACTGAACCTATGCACGCTAATTTGAGTGGGGAACTCACTGGTAGAATACTTGACAAACCATGAACGGGATCAGGGTTCGATTCCAGACAACTCGCTCCTAAAGCTTATCTACTTAACGAGAAGGTAATAAGCCAGGAAGAGGAAAAGGTTATGTATGAGGCTAGCAATGTCATCCTTAAAGAGGCAAAAATAAATGCTAATGGAACTTCGAAAAGTCTAAGGGCATATATTTCGCATTCAGAAAACTCAGTGAAGAAATCGGTGTGAAGATAGGAGTACGACAATGTTTCCTGCTATCACCGATGATATTCCTGACTGTGGTGGACCGGACCATGCGACAGGCTGTGGGAAGCAAAAAGACTGGAATGCGTTCGACTGACAAGAAGACTCCAGAAGATCTGGACTTCGAGGATGATAAGTGTCTGTTATTATTGTTTGATTTCTTTGCATTCCTAGTGAAACGTAGGAATTCAAACGTGAGCTTTGAAGTTTCACTAGCCAACTCTCTATCTTTACGCGGCATACTACTGGCTAAGTGACTTCTAGGAGCATGTCAACGGGAGATCGAGCGCCGGAACCTGTCCGTGGTTGGTGAGAGTTCTGTGACTGAGTCACCGAAGTCGATTTGTTTCTAATGTCCCTCAAACTCGAAGGTCTGTAGGCGAAAAACAACCAATTGGCAGACGAGACACTAAAGGCACTACTACAAGTAAATATAGCGAAGACAGAGGTTTTAAAGATACCTGACTCACAGCAATAGACACAAATCAATGTCGATAGAAGAAATTCGAAGGAAGGCATTTATTTTACTTACCTAACCGGCATCCCTGCAGGCTACATGGATGAAAATGGCAAAGCCAGAGAGGGTTAGCGAAGTAAGACCTACTTTCTTTACTCTGAAATCAGTGTGTTCAAGAAAATTTTGCCTCCAGAAATACGTGGAGGGAAATATAGATGGATAAGATGCAATCTAAGGAGGACAAGCTAAGGACATGACGCACCACGCCCTCAAGTGGAATACCAATGAGAAACGATAAGCTGGGCACTGATTTGAGTGTAACATGGAGGAATTCATGTGAAGAAGAGATGAAAAGGTGTGGAAAACAGACTTCAGAGAAGAGGTCCCATATTCCGCCGGAAATCTAAGGGGATTATATATATATAAATATATATACAGTGCCTGAAGTGTGCTTAACAGTGCTTTTGATTTACATTTTCAGCTTACCTGTTTCAATTCATCCGCCCCAACAATATCGATAAATGTCCAACATGAACAGTCGATTATTAAAAATTTAAATGTTAACGATTGATTAACCAATCTTAATTTTTCTGTAATTTTTTTCTTTTTAACTTCCAACTTCACTTTCTCCTCAAGTGTTAACGGTTTTTTACTTAAAAAATGATGCAGAGGGTTTTTCTTCTTTGCGGTTGATTCAGGTAAATTTTGCACTCTGTATTGCTCAGAGTGTCCATTTGGACTTTTATCAGGAACTATGAAAAAATGAAGCAAATAAGCAAAATAAATGTGTATCGATGATGGAAGTGACTGGTTAAAGGATATCATAAAGTTGTTTACATGACGAATGCAAATGACATGTTACTTAAATATCAATAAACGCTAAAGTCCAGATTGATATAAAAATCCTTATTCACATACTTAAGGCAATAAATTTTGAACTAAGACATGTGACCTGAGGTTCCAGGCAGCTGTCATTGCTTAATTCGCCACTAATAGTTGTTTTTTGAGGTTGTCGAGGCTTCTTAAAATTCTCATTGGGTTATTTGAAAGGAGTGGCAATCAGCGAAGAGTTGCCCTTTCTGACAACGTCATTCTCAAGCTGTAAAATCGAGTAAGATCGGTAAACTTCCATGGCAACAAAAGGAATGTTTCTCGAGTAATGTGCCCTCTTTTACATAATTGTCATCTAAAATCCTAATTTCATAATGTTTTTTGTAGAAAGTTAAATAACGAATGTTCAAGTGTGGGTTTGTAGGGATTTTATTGGTTTCAGGATTTCATCATGAACTGAAATCGGTTAAAGGACCATTGGAAAATCCTGGAGTTCTGGACAGCTGTTTCATCAGCCTAGTTTGGGGCTCTTCAGCAGTACGCACCCATCCTACTGAGGTTCTAACCGAGGACCTTTTGGTGATAAGGCAAGCTCATAGACCATTAGGCCACTTGGACCCGATCCAATGGTCAGCCCATGAATTTCAAATCTTGGCAATTCACGATGTGGCGCGACTACTAGCGAATGTCAGCGAGTATATGTCCTCACCGCTCATGACGGTCATGAACAAGGATTCAGTAATCAACCTCTCCATCTACCTATATTAGTTATTAGAATTTCAAACCTCCCCCACCTTATTGTGTGGTTGTGTGTTAATGCATGCAGTGCAGTTGAAAGCAAAAATAATTCTAGGGACATGGGGTGTTCACATGATGTTTCAAGCTGGAAAGGTCGCTTAGATTGCCAAAGAATCAAAACGACATGGTAAAGAGGTGCTAGGAATATGTGAGTTCTTCTGTGTGATAAAAAGACTTGGCGCATCATCAAAAGCATTCCTAACAGGCTTCAGCAGTCACCTTTGATGGTTTGATACTGTCGATCAGCTGGCAAGGATTAGTAAGAAGGATCTCTAGTGATGATCCAACCAAGAACCTTCTGCCCAAAAGATATGTCGAAGGTAATGGAGATGTTTCAGACATATGTGGAGGAGACCACTGAGTGACACTACACGCCATGCCCTCGAGTGGAACTCAGATGGGAAACGAAAAGTAGGAAGTTTTTCCGAGTGTGAAATGGAGGAGATTGTGTGCAGAGGAGTGGGGGAAGATGGAGGCTTGTGAGCAGTTGTGGTACTAGATAACGAGGAATTCAAAGAACACAGTGAAATTGCTATGTGTTGCTGAAGCCATGTATTCCTCTCGGAACCTAAGGGAACAATAATAATAATAATGATAATTTTACGTTCCTTCCCATTGCTAGAAAATAGAATACATCGAAGAAACTACATAGATGCTTGAAAACATGACTAAATTTCGAGACATAGATTATCCCTCATGCTAAAAAATTATAAAATATTCAACGGCAAGAAAGAAATGCACATCATTATCCAAACTAACGTGTATCTTGATCACTGAGATTTCTGTTGAGTTTACTGACAGCGTTTGAATTCGCAGTTGACTGGATAGGTTCAGCATCAGTAGTTCCAGGTAGATTATTGCATAGAGATTTTTCAATTCCTTTTATTTTATTCATATACTTATTGACTCTTGCATAAATATCAACTGGATTTACTCCTGTCTGCTGATAAACGGCTTCACGAAAATGTTCAGCACAAACATAATACAAGTTTCCTTCATAACGAATAATTTTAATCTGGTCATATTGTGTACACTGAAATAAAAAGTAATTCATATAAGAAGTGAAGGAAATAAATACTGGAAATCATATTTTTCATACAATATAATTAAATTCACAATGAAAGTTGAAAATGAATCAAAGATTCCATTTCTAGACGTCGAATTGACAAGAAGAGATGACGGAACTTTGGAAAGATCTATGCATAGAAAACCAACATGGGATGGGCAACTGAAAAACTTCTACAGTTGGATACCTATCAGCCGTAAGAGAGCTCTCATCATCTCGCTAGCCCACCATACCAGAAGAACTTGCAGCGATGACTGTTTAGAAGAAGAGCTCCTGTTTCTCGAAAACATCCTGGTTCAAAATGGACACCCACAGCGTTTCGTGGAGAAGAACATGAAACCAAGACCAAAAAGAGAAGAATACACTTCAATGCTAAAGAAAACAATTTATTTGAATCTGGAATTCAGGGGAGACCTAACAGCAGATATCCCTGAAGAAGACTTTTCCGGCAGCAACTCTAAGAGTGGTATTCTCTAGCCACCCACTACTTCGGAACAAAGGGAAGGAGAGACTTCCGCATATAACCACTCCAATGTGCATATATCAGTCCACCTGCTCTTGCGGAGCTAGGTACATAGGTCGTTCTATGCGGGTCTTATCAAAACGTGTTAGAGAACATTATCCAGCATGGCTGCAAAGAGGAGGCACTGGTTCAGTCAGAAGCGCCATAACTGAACACCTCGTCAATACCTGTCACAGAATCTCAACTGACTCATCATTCAGAGTCATTTACAAAGTAAACAAAAATCTACCAAAGGCAGTGTGTTTCCGACTTCTTTGTACTGCGGAAGCTCTCGCCATATGCATCGAAAAGCCGGAGCTATGTGTTCAAAAGAAACTAGTCCAGCCTTTACAACTACCATGGACCTAGTTCGGTATGTTCCCTTATCCTTCAGTTTTTTGTTTTGTTTTGTTCTCTGTGTGTGTAATTTTCTCTCTTTGTCTTCATTCAATTCATCCCATTTTTTTCAGTTATAAAATCAGTTATTTTAAGTTTGTTTCCATGCTCCTCCTGATCACACTTGTAATCCGTTTAGAATAACCATTTTACAATTATATTCTAATCCTGTGTAATTTTTTGTTTCTATGCCTCTTGTAATCTATATTCACACCTCCTAACTTACATTTCAAGTTGAAAAATTTTGATTTCAATTTGTTTCCATGCTCATTTTGTTCACACCTGTAATTCGTTCTATCCCTGCGTAACTTTTGTTTCTAAGCCTCTTGTAATTCATATCAAGTTGAAAATAATTATCACCTTTCATTCGCCTTTAAAATTATTTCTCCAGTTATCAAATATTAATTTTGCATACGTTGGAACTGTTTTCTAATCCTATGCAATCTTGTCTCTACGCCCCTTGTAATCTATATTCGTACCTTCAAACTTTCATATCAAGTTGAAAATTATTATACGGCGAATTCCGAAAAGAGACTCTTCGCTGAACTACTTGTCTTGTATCCATTAATGTTCGAATGGGAATTTTTTATGAATATTCTCTAACTCCTTGACGCTTAATTATTTTTATTTAAATTCTTATGTGTGATCGGATTGTTCAGAATGTGTTGCGCGATTGCAAAACTTAGATGAATGGCTTTTTTAATGTTTTGACCAAATAATGAGTAAAAACACATTAGGTAAGATTAGACAACAAAAGAAAACTGCACAACGTAACCATACATTGTTATACTGTTTACAATCCTGATAAATTTCTGTATTTGGAGTTTGTCCAAGTGTTCTGAGTTTTGGCCATTGTGTTCTTAATATAACTGAAATAGCTGAGACGATTACACCCAACAGAAGACCATAATTTACACTCAGAAATACAGTGCATAAAAACGTTATTAACCAAACTAACTGAAAGTAGAAGAAAGGAAAAACAACATTTGGGCTCACATTTGAATAGTATACATGAAATATTACAATAATAATAATACTAGTAATAATCATAAAATTTATCGTCAGTTAGTTAATTTGCATTACTTATGAATATGTGTTGACATTATTTGGACTGATATCGTTATTGACTGAGATCTAGATTAATTACACAGAGATGAACCTATCTCAATTGATCAGAATTTAAGAAAATTATATTCCAAACTTCCATTACTATTTTATCGTTCTCTTGGGTTTCGTGTCAAACAGTGGGCTTCGCCAGCACATTTCGATTTCACGATTGTCCATAAGATTCAATCTCCTCTCTACACGACATCCTTCATTTCACACTCGGACCGACACTCGACACATTGTTTACCATTTGGGTTTCACTCTAGGATCCTGGTACTTAATGTCTCTCGGCTGCCCCTCATCGTGTGTCCAGTCCATCTCCATTTCCTTCTGCATATCTTTTGGGTGATAGGTTGTTGGTTGGTCCATTGCTTTCCAGAGTTCATTGTTGCTAATTCTTTCCGGTCATCCAATCTTCAATATGGAGATAAGGCAGTTGCTGATGAAAGATTGCAGTGGGTTGTTGAAAATGCTTTCGGTAGAGCGCCAACTCTCTGAAACTTACAAAAAAACTGGCTTGACTAGCATTAATGTTGGAAATCTGGATCTTGTTTACTGTGCAGCAGATTTCTACTTACAATGATTTCAGTGTATTTAAGGTCTACCTTGCTTCTCCATTTTTCTGGTTGCCAAAGAAATCCTCATCTGTGCCAACTGCCTATAGTCGATACAATACTGAGCAAGTAGGCGAGTGAAGGAGGTGGTTGCCTGGCGATTTCTCCCGTTGATGATAACTGATGCTTGTTATTGTTGGTTGGGTATCATCGTCTTTATCATTCCTGTATTCTGTATGTCTGCTTGAAGTCTTGTCTTCACTGTTGGCCTCTTCTGCCAACTTCTTGTTTTGTTTTGTAGATCTTCAAGTTTGTACGATATTAGACATTAGTCAAAATCCATATCTTCTAGTGCCTTCTTGCAGCTCCAACTTAAGTCTGTCTTCTCTCTCCCTACCCATGGTATGTTGTAAGATTCAGTTCACCACAGTTAGAAATATCATCGGTGATAACAGGCAACCTTGTCTTATTCCTGTCTTCAATCCAAAGGCTTCAGTGAAGTTTTCTTTTTAAATCCCTCGTCACGCCTCTTCAGCACATTTCCGGTTCAAGTGTATTTCCTTCTGCAGATTTTACATGCGATGGGTTGTTAGTTGGTCTGCTGCCACTGTCCCTTGGTGGCCCTTATCATCTTTTGGCCGGCTATCTGATCTTCAATATCGAGTGTTATTATAATGCCAAAAGTGCCCAATTTCATGGTAGCGAAACTCTATGCTATAATGTCAAATTTCATTCCTAAATTAATATTCTCTGATAATCAAGAGACAATAGGTAACTATCGCTTCACAGCTTTTGACAAAGATAACAGTATCTGTTAAGATTTCCAAGCTGTGACTATTATTGTTGATTAAGAAACTTGTCATTAGCACATTACAGCTCAGCATGTGCCTATTTAACTTAAATGTCCGCGATAAATGACATGACGCCGCTTTCTCTTTAACAAATAGTTTATTTCTTACAACTGGCATGTATTTCTTCAGCTAAATTATGTTTCTTTTCTACGATAACAACTCCAGGCGCATTTGGAATCATTCTTTACATCTTTCTACTATCAAACTAATTTTTCTGTCTGTATATATTGATAACCATGACATTTATGAAATTTGAGGTAGAATTATACCACCTAAAAGAATTAATCACTTATTGAGAAAAATGGTGGAAAACATCACCACGTAGCTATTTTAGTACACTGATTAGTCCTAATTGTTGATTTTGACTGAATTATATCAGTCATGTTTGCAATGTGACCACCAGGTTAAATGGCTCACCATCATGGTTAAATCTGCATTATTTTTAGGCGGTTGCAGGCAGTTGACAGGTAGTCATGGACGAAGGTCAACAAAGCCTGACTGAAAAGTGTCTCCAACCATGTAACAGCTAGTCTAATGTAACCTACTTAGTTACAGGATTTCATTATGAACTGTTATTGGTTAGAGAACCACTCGAAAACCATCTGGAAGTACTACCAGACAGCTGTTTCGGCCTTGTTTGGAACTCTTCACCAGTACTCACCCACATTCAGGTTGTAAGGCGAGTTCGTAGACCACTAAGCCACTAGGACACGATCCAATGGCCAACCCATGAATTCCAGCTTCTGCCTATTCACGATATAGCGTGACCACTAGCCAATGTTATCGAAGGCGAGTATTTTTCCGCACACCCGACCTACTATACCCTTCTGGTCATGAATTCCTATTTATCTATTTACCAAGGAATCAGGTTAAATACACTAAAGTAGAAGTTGTGGTGGAGTTGAAAACATCTTTCGGTAAAGAACCAGAATGTGAGGTACAAGAAGTCACCTAATTCAGTACACTGACAAACCCAGACAGACAAAAGATTTCTTTATATATCAACGCACTGAAAATAGAGTATATTCTATTCGGTAGAGAAAAAAGGTGAATTATCGGGTAATGACTAGATTGGGCGTTTAACCAAATCTCTGTGTTATTTTTAGGTGTAGGAAAAGATCCACAAGTTTAGTTGATCGCTGTATGAAGTTGTCATCTCCATAAAACTCCAAATTCTATAGAATAACAATGCAGTTATATACTACTGATTGATTAATACGAGTAACTGGACACCACTCACTCGCCAACCAGAAAGGCTTTCTAGCCCAGCCAGATCGAAGTGATCAGCACACCGGGTGCCTGTTTCACTCTTCTCTGGGATGGGCACAACACTGGTGTTGAACCGAAAAGCCGAGTCAGTACACACCACCCGATTTATAGCTAGCTACTTATAGGAACTGCTAACACGTCAAATCATGCTTTCTAATTAAGAAGAGACTCACTATTTACTCAGTTCGAGGGGAAAATACAACACAGCTCACTTTGGAAACCAAAATAATTTGCATCAAAGTACATCATTTGCTTGATACCATAAATGGCAATCAAGAAGGCAAGCATAAATGTATAATGCCATATATTACTGGTTGACTGATATAAGTAGTTCGACACTATTTACATCAACTAGTAGTACTTGCTAGCCAGATGGAATTAATCTAAATAGCAGATCGTGTAAATTGCAAATCGCACATTAATATGCAAATTGAGAATTAGATTTAATAACACTGTAGCATCTATTAAAGTGGTCAGAATCATAATATTAACATTTACTGTCAACAGCTTTATTAGCAAAGCTTACAGTAGTTCTTATGTTTATTTAAAAAGACATTTAAATGTATCAGCTTGTTTAATCGTTGCAGACGTTGTAAGAAAATATCAATTTAGGTATTAGGTTAGGCAGAAAGGGGAAAGCAATTAAGGAAACTACCTGGACAGGAAGTTGTAAATGAACGTGAATACTGAACGTTGTTTCGTTGGCCATGGTCGCCACTGACGGGCAACTCGAAGTCGCGAATGATTCAGTCGTGTACAAGTAGGAAGTAGACGAAAGAATACGAATAAAAGTACAATACACTCTTTGTAAAACATTTGTTTATAGACTTTGTACGATAACGAATTTAACTGCCAAACAATATAATTTCGTATTGGTCCTTGTGTTTTGGAGTTAAAGTCAGTAATCGTACCTTATAATTGTCGATTTGGAGCGTCTTCGCAAATAATAGAAACATAGGTTTAAGTTCCTTGACAGAAGTCCAGACACATAAATTCAGTTAACTGCTACAGGTATCCTCATGCGACAGCCTAAGCTTTGATAATTTTCAACAAGTTACTTAAAGGTTTGAACGTATTCTTGAAACATCTTGTGACTGTTGTAATAAATTTTAACCATATGATAACACACATCTTATTTCTATACAGAGATGAATCTGATTTGAGAATTCGGGGTAACACAATAAAAAAGGATATGACAGAAACAAGCAATTACGGCTTACATTGAGTACTGTTATTGAAGAAACAAGCAATCAATAAATAAATGACGGAGATGATATAAATCATGACTAACTTACACTGTCCCATAGGGAGAATTTCCAAAAGGTAATAAAATCCTTCGCCTCGAGAAACATTCCTTTCAGTGCAACTAAAATGATGGCTGACAGACAACACTATAAGTTAAGAAAAAGAACATTAATGAATCGTGATGCATATTATATATTTATTTTTAACAGATTAGTTAGTGAAGTGTGCATTGATGGTTCAAGGATAGAATGCTCGCTAACCACGTATGTTGTCAGGGGTTTGATTCTCGGTTGGCGCACTCCCACACCTCCACTAGCTTGCTAACCATTGGAGGGTCTGGAAAAGATGGAAGATTTGTGGCCTGAGACTAGCAACCTTGCCCCATAAAATAACAACTTCAGCGGTACTGGAACTTCAGAGTTTGAAGTTCTGTGTTCTACTAGAGAAGCAGAGGAATGAATAAAAGCATGGTGATGTGATTTAACAGCTGCAAAATGTGAGCAGAACAAAAAATTATCGAATTTATCCCTTCTTCTTTGATTTTATATACGTAAGGTTTACGAAATTATTAGCTTTATTTTTTATATGCAAATATATTGAAGACAACAAGCTAAATATAGGGATACCCACTGCAGATTTGGAAGAACTACTTTTGAGACGTACACTGAATGTACAGTTTGCTTTCAATGAAACAATCTACAAACAGAAGGATGGTATTGCAATGGGTTATCCCCTAGTTCCTCTCCTCGCAGACTGTTTTATAGCCAGTCTAGAAAATGGTTAGTTGAAGTCAACAATCCAAAGCTTTCAAATGCATCAAAGGTATGTAGATGACACCTTTATTATTTATAATAGTGACTTTAACTTGAATAATATATTAAATGCATTTAATGGTTGCCATCCAGCGATAAAATTCACACTTGAAATGGAGAACGAGTCTAGCATTCATTTCCTCGATGTGAACTTATCAAGGACGACCGATGGAACTCTGGAGAGATCGATTTATCGAAAGCTGTCATGGAATGGTCAACTGACAAATTTCTACAGCTGAGTACCCATTGGTCGAAAACGAAACCTAGTCCAGTCGCTTGCCACTCGCATTCGGCGCATATGTAGCCCTGATACTGTGGAGGATGAGTTAAATCTTTTGAAGAAAATCCTAATAGAAAATGGATTTCCACCACGTTTTATAGACAAGAATATGCATTCAAATCCTATGAAATGTGACTTATCATCCGTACCCAAGAAAACCCCGTACATGAGCTTGGAATTCAAAGTTGACTTAGTTTCCAATTTCATGAAAAGAGGAATATCACAGTCCCTGAAAAGAACATTCCCCGCTGCATCTTTGAGAATAGCCTCTACCAGTCAACCATCACTTTTCAATAACTTGAAGGACAAGATCCCGCAGCTGACCAACTTTATGTGCGTTTATCAGTTCACCTGCTCGTGTGGAGCTACTTATATCGGTTGTTCGATTCGAGTTTTGTCTAAGAGGGTGCAAGAACACTATCCTGCATGGGGTTACGAAGAGGTGGAAGTGAAGCAATAAGAAGCGCGACCATTGAACATCTGGTCGATAATGATCATCCCATGTCTACAGCCTCCGCCTTTAAAGTGATCTACAAGGTAAAAAAGTAATTTGCCCATATCACTACTTATCCCTGATCATATTTTGGCCCTACCAATTTTTTCATTTTGTCTATTCAATTTGTATACTCTTCCTTTATCACGTCAATTGTTACTGTTACTATTCTCACTTTGAACTGTCCCAGGTATTGTTTCACTCGTTCCACTTGTCATTCCTATTTGTAATCCACTAGTTGTTCTAGTTTATTTGTAGAACCGGGTGCACAAGTTTAGATCACTCTTGAATATCTAGAAAAGATGTAGCATAGACCTACTGTATAGCTGCTGAAATGATTGACGCTACTATCTTGTCTTCGAATTACCACTTAATCCCCATTTCATCGAAATTCTCAGGATTAACTTTGATTTAATAAAAATTGGTATATCTAGTTGGAAGTATCTTCCACGAATATGATGTTAGAGCTGCATAGATGCATAATAGCATATAAATGGGACAGACAGCTATGTATAAGAACATTCAACTTACAGTAGGCACTGTGTAAAACAATGGGCCAATGAAACACAACACCAGAATAAGAAGTAAACACGAAAATAGACTGGAAACTTGTGTACGTCCACCGGCGGAGACCAACACAGCAGATCTGGACAAAGATGCAGATGCTGGGAATGTATGAAAGAATGAACTAATTGTATTTGAGACGCCAAAAGCTATAAGCTCCTAAAAATAAAATTGAAAACATTAAAATGAATGAGCAGATTTACAAAAATTTCAAGAAAGTACGATTATATGCACATAATTTTTATGATAGAAATGTAGTAGGGTTTCACAGAAGGAAGCGGATTAGATTTTGTCGTTTATACTTCAAGATTTGATTATGAAACTGTGATGAATTAGGTATTATTATTCCCTTTGGTTCGAAGTGGAACAGTGGGTTTCAGGAGACTAGACATACGCTTCCATCTTCTCTTCACACAATCTTCCCCATGTCAGCCTCTCACCTAGTCCCAACTGACCATATCCCATTTGGGTTCCTCTTGAGGGATTGGAGCACGAATACCCGAGACGAGCTCTTTGCTTTGTAAGTCTAGAAAAGAGCATACATATGTCCTAATTAGACAGCCTCTACAAAGTATTTAGACTTATAAACTGCAGCAAATTACCAAAAGGTCTTTTGTATTCCCTTAGGGAAGCCTGGTTATCACACAGTATGAGAAGACTTTAAAGCTCTTCAATTCCGGTGATATTACAGGTTACTTTATAAAAATAAGAATGCAGTTTAGAAGAAGACCCACCGTGTCCACTTCGATCTAATGAGGTTCAACAGGCCATGTACAATATCTGTCGTTCGTTTATAATACTAACTTTTCACTGGCAATTTAAATGAATTGATTTGGTTATCATTTACGCTGCTTAGATGCATGTGATGGTGTTAACTTATATTTTGTTTTTAGACAGTGTGGCATTGCTTATTATTTCTTTACAAAGCTGGATGAGTTAGATAGTGAAATCGAGTGCTGTATGAGCACCACTGATGAGAAGTGACAGCATTCAACTGATCAATTCAAAATAGGTCTATATGCAGGGAAAAGACGTTCACTTCAGACTAGATAACTTTCTTTGACACAACGTAAAGTGGCACAGCGTTATTCAGCGGATGATCATTAGTAAAGTTTAAGTCTTAATCACATCAATATGATAAAACTGTTCAATATGGAGTTTTACTCTACTAAAGTATCTGAATTCTACTGTAAAATTCGGGTTTATTCATTTTTATTGAACTATCTCATTTTATCATATATCGTCTTATTTATACAATATTGTTACATTACTCTTGAAAATACACACACATGTACTGGTGCACCAGCCTCCCAAGTGGAACTGAAATGAGAAACGATGAGTTACAAGTATGTCGGAGGATGAAATGAAGGAGATCATGTAAAGAGGAAATAAAAGCTTGTGAGCAGTTGTGAAGCCAAATACAGAAGACTGCAGAGTAAAGATGTTCTGTTGAAGCCTCATATATCACTCTGTATGCTGGATAAAGTTTCGTTCTGATTTGTGATTCAGCCCGCTGGAATTCATTTTCGCATACATGTATAATACAGATGCCGCTTTAGCCTATTATTCGGATATTGAAACACGTTAGAAGCATACAGTTTCATTTCTACCGAGTTTGTTTATCCAAAATCCGAGTCGTTTACTATCCATTTTCGGAGATTAGCAACTGAAGTTAATGAGCTGACTTCATGTAGATTTTATCATACATTAATCTGAAGTCAATGAAAGTAAAACTGTCGGTTGTCTACTACATTTTCTTATTTTTCCTTTGTGTTGTAATAGACTTGAGGTTTTAGATTGACGCCTACCTGATTTGTTTGAACCATCTGTAAAACTGTAATGATGCTCCTCATTTTTTGTATTCGTACTGTTTTACATTAAAATTTTATTTAAAACTGTATGTTACTTAAGCTTTTTGAACTGACGAAAAGACAAAATACACAAAACTTTATAGTGCTAAATCATTTCAAACATCATACAAGAACCGAATGTATAATTGATGTCTGTTGGGGTGCAGTGGCCATGTATAGGTAAAATTACGATCCGTTATTTGGTGTAAAAACCTAAAAATGGTACAAGATATTAACACACATAGATGCCAAAAGTCTTTCAAATTTAAGGTGTGAAATATAATAACAATCTATCTATCTATCTATCTATCTATCTATCTATCTATCTATCTATCTATCTATCTATCTATCTATCTATCTATCTATCTATCTATCTATCTATCTATCTATCTATCTATCTATCTATCTATCTATCTATCTATCTATCTATCTATCTATCTATCTATCTATCTATCTATCTATCTATCTATCTATCTATCTATCTATCTATCTATCTATCTATGTTTACCAGTTTCATTGTCATATCTTTCTGGTTTGTGGTTGTAACTGGTGTTTCATCCTATTATCTTGGTATTTGAACATTCACAATTTCAATCTCATAGTTTATGGTGGTATATATACTTTCTGCATCAGAAATTCTTAGTATTTTAATAGCCTAGTGTATTTTGGGAATATAACATATCATCGCCTATATGTATATTTAAATGCATATACCATATTTCTATAACATAAGTCGTCCTTTTAGTTACTGACCAACCTTTGATGTTCTTGTGAACTACAGAAGCAGAAAGCACTGAGGAAGGATTCAATTGATGAACCCACTTATATCCAGTGTCCTTGTGCAGACGTTTTAATCCACTTCGTCCTGCTAGCTTAATCCGATGTTCAGATAATCATTCCATTACACGCGAAACATAATTTACTGAGTAAAATATCCCTTCAGGTGACTGTCTTTTCAAATGAATTGATCTATAACCAAAGGGGAAAGCATTCAGTTTCTATCGGTGTGTAACAGTGTTTAAATCAAAACACCCGCTAGGTTGATTTCAAAATAAGTAGTTAGGCGGTAGAATTTGTTTAGTGTAGCGTTAAATCTTCAACATGAACTGTTTCAGAGATTTTATTCATGATGAAAAACTCTTGGCGATTTCGAGATTTCTAATAATGAATGTCAGTATAGATCTCCTAATAGACATGGAGGACAGAAGTTTGTGTGTTTGTGTGTAAACATCAGTTTATGTGGGTTCATTAATGAATGAATAAATGACAATAGCAGGATATGTGTTTAGGTCAGTTTTGTTTATTCCGCTGCTTAGCTTAACCGAAACGTTCGGCATCTGTTGACAAGTCAGCTCATAGTGCAAACCCTTCGACAAAAAAGAGGTGGTTCTCATTTCTTATGTGATCTAGTGGATATTGCTGTAGCGTTTGAAATGAAGAGCACTCGGCTAGAGTCTCACTTGGAACATCACCACTCTCTGGGGAATGCAGGTAGACCCAGCTGACGGGTCTCAAGAAGCATGAAATGAGCACCTTGTATTCCACTGTTAGTCACCATCCATCAAATAACCTCTACGGTAATTCTTATACACCGTCATCAAACAATCGTACTGGGAGCCTGCATGTCGACAGAAACTGAAACATTCGGTTAAATCACTCAAAGGGAAAAATAAAAATTGACTTTAACATAAATACGAGGAGGAAGTGGAGATAGATTGGACACTCGCTGAGGAGGCCGCTGGGTGACATCGCGCGTGAGGCCCTCGAGTGGTACTCGAGAGGGACGTCCAAGGGTGACATGGAGGAGGTCATGTGAAGAGAAAATTGAAACAGTATAGATTAACATGGATGCAGGTGAAAAGTACAGCAGAAGATAGAAGCAAGTGGAGACGTGTAGTTAAAGCCCTATGTTCCACTAGGAACCCAAGGGAACAATCATCATCATAATAATAAATACGATAGTTTAATAATTTCTAAAATTAAACTTTTTCTCTCTCTCACCTTATTTGTATTTATTTTGTAGTGGAAGCGTGTAGCGAATATTCTTGATAGAGATATGCTGACTGACATGGCAATCACCGCTGTTATAAAACTATCACCAATATATGCACCCATCAGTGAAATATTCGGTATTTTTGGATGTTCTATCCTGAAATAAATGAAGAGTTTTGGACAATATTTTAGTTGAGTAACAGAACTTAAATTAATCGGATTAAATTTGCCAAATATAGCATTAATCATAATGACATAATCTACTATTCTATGACTACATTTCTCATAACTTTTTGTATTTTCATTTAAAAAAATGATAGTCGTTTTGTCCGCATTTCTTCAGTGCATATCACATAGCGCCTACAGAGGGTTTCTTAGTCGTGAAAAAAGTCTGTTTTGCCGAAATATTACAATTTCCATCAGTTTTTGTCACAGTGAATAATAAGCTCATTAGAAAAAGTCATTATTCACAAATTTTAAAATATCCCATAATTCAATCAGCAGGACACTACTCATATAATTTTTCAGTAGATTAAGATTATCTAGCTGTAAATGATATCAGATTTTGTGCTAAAATTGCAGAATGACAGAAGTTAGAATCCATGGGCCACTGGATTCCTTCCCAGTGGCTTAATGTTCAACGATCTCCCTATGTAATCTGAAAACCCTGTGTTTGATCCTTGGTAGGATCATGAGTGCATGTTGAAAGGTCTTAAATTAGGACGTAACAGCTATCCAGTACTCCCTCGTTCTCAATGATTCTCTAACTGATATCACTCCGTGTTCAAAATTGTGACATATCAATAAAGAATATGTATATTTTACGCTCACTTTATGTATCCTGATTGCGGTTACCCAGGCTTATAGTTTACAGGTCTGTGAATATCTCATCTGTATGCGTTACTGGTGGGTTTCTCTACGAAATAAAATAACAATACAGTGTCCTCATTCCCATCAAATAATCAGCCAGGTATTCACTTCTGTATCTGTCTGTGTTAGTAGACTATGTGTAATTCACAGTCTTCTATGTATCTGCACTAAATGAAATGTTGTCTGCCTGTTTTTGACATAGAGTGTTGCACAAATGTACAGCAGTTCAAGTCGCCACACTCCATGTAGCACACAAATCAAGAGAAGAAAGTACAAGAAGTGCATAGTAGAGACAGTAGACAGGGATATGAGACAAAAGAATAGTAATAACGAAGAACAATATAGTTTCATTGGAAATTATAAGTCACAAGGAGCGGATGCACCTGCGCCAGGCATTGAGAACGATTTTGAGCCATATCACCGATTGTTTCCAGCCACTGGTTTGTACCGTCCCGAGGACCCCAACCGGGAAGTCTACACCTACCTACGTGGCTTAGACTAACTGTTGTAGATTTCATTGACTGATGCAATGTTTTCGTCTGACCGCCACTAGCTCTTTTCCAGTCTGACCCCGTGTCAGCTAACATTGCCCATCGAGGAAGGCGACGGCTAGAAATGTATGTGTAACATGTGTCTTAACCATCTCAGTCGGTGTATCTTCACAGCCTCGTTGATTGATTTCCCCTAGCACTCGACGCCTAACCTCAATATTGTTCACCCTATTATGCCACTTCACATGGGAGGGAGATAGAACTCAGACACCTTTGATCGAAGACAGTTAGTCTTTTCATATCTTCCATATCCATGTTTACACCAGAGACGGAGTAAACTGGCATATGCGGAACGAGCCTTCTGTATCCGTTCTGAAATTTCGTCAGAGATCAACCCGTTGGGGCTGATGCTACTTGCCAAATAAATTAAGCGGTCAACGTGCTCTACCACTTCACTCCCTATCTCTAGGCTAGGAATCAATGTAGTTCATTCCATTCCTGCAGCATCGCACCACCTTACATTTCACAGGAGCAAATCGCATGCCAAACATTCGAAGATTGGTGCCCATCAAGGTGTTCGAAAGACTCTGCATTTCATCGGTCAGTGCCTTCAACCAGGAGGGAGGACAATATCATCCGCATATTCTAAGTAAACGAGATTATTCCCTGGTAGTACCAAGTACATCCCTGAGTCACTGAAGTCAGTCATTTACGCTTAAGTCCATTAGTACATCTATGATGAAAATGAATAGAAATGGGGATAATGGGCTGGTATCCCTGTCGGACACCGTTAGTAGTAGTCACCAGTTCAGATGACAGCTCGCCGTAAGCCTTCACCTGGCTGCATGAGTTCGGAATGTTACTATCGTCACAATGCCTCAATACAATGTAGAAAATGAAATTCAACTGAGCATGTTACTGAAGACACACTGTAAGAAACTACACGTTATAGTGACTATCGTACTTCCGCATTATTTTTACTAGTATAAGATTACTTTTTAATTCATAAAACATTTGTTAAGGCTTTTATTATAAAAATAATAACATCTAGTCAATGAATAGCTAAGAAAATTTTCTTATCAACGAATCATTTTCAAGAGCTTTACAGATGTATTTGGATTTTACACAGCATTTATAAATCCAACCAAATACTGGTAACTGTATGTTTAAAAATGTATAACTTAGTGTGAGGTATAATCCAGAAGGGAATGTACAAGTAGAAATCAGTAAAGTGTTTACATTAAATATGTATGCGATATGCGATGTTATTAGCAAGTGATACCAGTGACAATAATAAACCAAGACATCCAACGGCAAAAACGATGACAAAAATGTTATTCTGAGCAAGCTAAGGCACATGAGTGTATGTAATGCTTTTGAATCCAAAGGTCAGTTTACACCTCATGAATAACCAGTGATTCGGCCATAAATAAATGCCATATTTGAAGCCGTTTGTGTGCTACTGCGATATTTTTGTAGTACCGTGAAGCAATCATGCGAGGGTGCCTTGTATCCAGAGTTGATAAGCTGCTGGAAGGTAAAACTATTGAAAACCACATCAGGTTTTCAATTTTAGGGGGAACAACGACACCACAAATCATTTAAGTGAAGCGGTAAACTGTGTCAAATTCCATCCTACCTCACATCATATAGTTTGTTAAACAGTGGAACTTAATTAATATGTGGAGTCTAGAACAATACGATTGCTAATTTTTTTTAAGTGTTGGTTTGTAGGGATTTGATTGACTGGTTACACGATTTCATCATGAGTTGACATCGGTTAGAGAACCATTCAAAAACCAGCTGGGAGTACTGCCGGACAGCTGTTTTGTCCTCCTAGTTTGGGACTCTTCATCAATATGCACCCGCCAGGGTTTGAACCCAGGACCTTCTGGTTACAAGGCGAGCTAGCTCGTAGGCCATTAAGCAACTGGGATCCAATCCAATAGCCTGCCCATGAATTCCAACTTCTGCTAATTCACAACATAGTGTGACCACTAGCCAGTGTCATCGGCGGCAAATATTTGTCCTCACGCCAAACCTGCTATACTCTACTGGTTATGACTTCCAACTAGAACCCGAGGCACCCACCTGAATAGGGTCAGTCGCTAGTGAGCATCTCATTGATATTCAAGTATTGGTCTTTTGTTAGATGTTAAACTGGAAACATTGTACGTAACGTTTGTTCAAAAAGATTCATCGTAAAATATACATAACTTAGGGGTACAGTCTAAAGTACAGTGTGCTGCTAGACGCTTCGTCTTCTCACTGATCCAAACTGTCTCCTTGCTCCACTACCAACCTTGTTGTATCCTTTAGATTTTGCAGGAACTTCTCATCCTCATCCGAAAACTATTCTGCAGCCGGTGCACAGCTTCTACTAGTAGATACAACTCCAGCAGTGAATGTTACAATATCATTTCATTAACTTGGAATTTTATGCTAATATTTGTACCCTTACCGAGGTCACTATTAAGTCCCCTACAAATACCTTTAGGAAATATCAATATATATGGACTTATATGCATTGTACAGTTAATTACAAACATCAATTGACAAAATACAAGAAGGAGAAAACAAAAGGCAAGGCACTTTACCCCTTGGATACTTTTCCAATGATTGCCACTTTGTATTTACCATTTAGATCAAGAAAGTAGGAGACAATCGTCGAAATTATGACCTGTTGTATTGAAGAAATAGAAGAGAAAGTGAAGGGTAATTAAAAGTGTTTGTGCACAAATTGTGCACAAATTGCTTTTTTTATTTTCAGCTATTATCCTAATTTCACAGATTCATTAATTTTTTAGAAAAAAAATCATTATTTATTAGACTAATCTAAGAAAATCTTGGTTCAAGAATCCAGTTTAAGTTTAAAATCAATGATCACTTCAAAATTGGCTTGTTATTGTATCAATTATTGTAGAAGACTAAAATACCTAAAATAGTTTCATTTAATTTTGTTAACAAATAGATTCTTCAAGTATTGGTTTTTGGGGGGGATTTTGTTTGATTGCATGGAGGATTTCATCATGAGACGACATCAGTTAGAGAACCACTGGAAAACGTGGGAGTACTGGACAGCTGTTTCGTCCTAGTTCGGGACTCTTCATCAGTACGTACCCACCTTCTGGTTACAAGGCGAGCTCGTAGACCATTGAGTCACTGGGACCCGGTCCAATGGTTCTTGAATTCTAACTTCTGCCAATTCACGACATAGCACGACATAGATTCTTTTTTGAGCAAGCGTGTAAACAGTCAGTTACTCAGTGAGGACAGTTATAAATTGATATTGGAAAAGCTGGTTTAACTGCTTATGTCACTGATTAAGTAAGGAGAGCTCTCATAATATAAATGCAGATGAACTTCGTGTGTTCGAAAATTTGCTACGATCTTGAGGAGTAAAACATGACTGCCGAAAATCAGCGATGATATGCCTAACTGTGGTGGACCAAATCATGCAACAGATTATGTGTCGGTTAAGAGAGGATGGGTATATGTTGAACTGACAAAATGACTCTGGGACATGTGGACTTCACGGATGATTCATGTCTAATGTCACACAAACTTGGAGTTCTTCAGGGGAAAAACAACTATTTAACAGAAGAAGCAGCACAGAAGACAGAAGTTCAAGATATCTGATTGCCAATAACAACAAGCATCAATCATCAATCTAAAAGGAAACCCTTACCTTCACTTATCTGGGCAGCACTTTTTCAACGATAGGTAGCACGAATGATAATGTTAAAGCAAGTTGGGATCGAAATTGCAGAGTAAACCTTTAATAATCTCAAATCAGCACTCATTATAGAGAAACAAGATCTGAATTTTCACAGCAAATGATAAGTCAGCGCTTCCAAACGGTTAACAGACTCGGTGAGTGCATCACAAAAAATTTGCACCAAATTGCTGAAGATTTCCATCCTTCAATTTCTTCTTTCCATACTGAAGGTCATTCAGGTCGCTGGCCAGAAAGGATTTCCAACAAGCAACTCAGGGAATAAACCAACCAAGAAACTATCGCCCAACAGATGAGTAGAAGGAGTGAGAGGTGGATCAGCGACACGTTGATTATACCACTGGGTGATATCACACACCAGGTCCTCGAGTGGAAAGTGATCAAGAAATGATGAGTTGAACATGCGTCTGTGGCAGACATGTCAAGGATTGTATGAGGAGGTAATGAAAGCTTATAGGCAGTCATTGGGTTGGCTTAAAGGGACTGCAGAGAATAGGGTGAAGCACTATGTTCTGCTAACCTCGCCTAATTAACTAGCTTGTCCCAAGCCCGGGTAAACAGGGAGGGTTGGGATTGGGGCTACCCACCCTACACTACAAAAGCTGTCAAACTGCTAGGGAAACTTCAGCGCACAAAAAATATATTAAAAATACAAAATATTTCAATAACAATCTTATTCTTCGCACAAATTGGAGAGACGAAATGAGACAGTGGGCTGGTGAAAGGCAGCCTTCATAAAACCTGTCAGCCAATGTGTCAACTCTTGATAAAAGCAAGAATAAGAATAGGGACATGGAATGTCTGTACAATGTACGAGGCTGGCTGGGAAGGCTGCCCAGGTAGCCAAAGAAACACGAAGATATGGCACAGAAGTGCTGGCAATTTGCGAGAGCAGATGGAATGGATGTGGACTATCAAAATTATCAGCTGGAGAGCCAGTAGTCTACTCCGGTCTGGTCACCCAGACGACAACCACGAGCACTTTGAGTGAGTGAGTGGCTATCATGATGTCACCAGTGGCAGCCAAAACCCTAATGCAATGGGAACAATCTCTTCATACAGGATTATGACAGAAAGATTCAACTCAAAAGGAAGAAGTAGAGGTCACTATTATCAGATGCTACGCTCAGTGCTACAAACAACGCAGAACAAGAGATGAAGGAGGATTTTTACAGACAACTGCAAACAGTAATGGACAACATCCTACATGACGACATCAAAACCCTTATGGGCGATATGAATACTAGCCAAACTGGGAGCAGATAATACAGGAAGAGAACTCATCATGGGTTGAGAGGGTCTGGGCAAAATGAATGACAACGCAGAACTCTTTGCAGATATCTGCACCTTCAATGATTTGGTGATCGGAGATAGCGTGTACAAGCAAAAGGATATGCACAAAGCCACATGGACTTCACCTGACGGACACACCACAAACCAGATAGACTTCATCTCAATGCTGCTCAAGGGAGTGAAGACAGCCAGTCTGCTAGACACAAAGTCGAGAAGGGGAGCAGTTGTGGACTCATAACATCATCTAGTTCAAGAGCATTCAAGGTGGGGTTGAAATCCTTCAGAACAACTGGAGACAGGCCACAGTTCAAGTCGAACATTCAGAAACTGAAGGACAAAACTACAAGGGATGCCTTCACCACAGATCAGATCAGAGCAAAGTCAGAGACAATAAATGTTATCAGTGAGGAAACCTGCGTGGAAGAACATTGGAACTAACTCTCTGAAGGTGATGTTCAATGAAATATGTACAACTGTTCTAGGAAGAAGGAAGAGACGAGACAAGGAATGGCTCTCAATGGATACCTGGAAGCTAATAGAAGAGAGGAGAAGAGGATGGTGAAAGAGAAGATGAATCAATGCAAAGATGGACAACAGTAAAAGAAGCTGAGTTCAATGTGTACTGCATTGAACAAAGTAGTGAAGAAGAATGCCAGGAAAGACAAAAGACAATTCTACGATACAATGGCTGGCAACTGCAGCAGAACAGGCAGGCCACAGGTAAAAGAAATCTCAGAACATTATATCAGGTCTCTATCCGGGAAGAGATCAACCCAGACGATGAAATCAATATAAGATGTTCAAGGGAACCTGATTACCAAGGAGGAGAAGTAAATAAAACAATGAATGGACTGATCACTTTGAAGGACTCTTGAATCGACCATCGTCGCCTGCAACTTGCCCAGAAATACCACCACTGAAGGCACGCACGAAAGCAGAAATCTTGAATGCGATCAAACCACTGAACACTGGCTGGGAATGCAGCAGGGCCAGACGGAATTCCTCTACCCAGAAGCACTGGGTGGCACAGTGGTTAGGACTCTCGCCGACCATGCACATGGTCCGAGGTTCGATCCCCTGCCGGCGCACACCCGATATCTATGGTCGGCCTGAATTTGGGCTACCGATATCCATGCTGAAAATTCCATACTTGTACTGAAAATACGGTGTGGAATCAAGCTGTAAATCAAAATAAAAAATAAAATAAAAAAAAAGAACCAAGAAAATGTGTCAGATGTCTTCACGCCAATGCTGCAAAAAGTTTGGAAGGAAGGAAAGGTGCCTACAGATTGGAGGAAACGCTCGCTACCTTGTCAAGCTACCAGAAAAGAGTGATTCGCGCCTCACTCTGAAAAACTAGCGTGGAATAATGCTCTTGTCTACGCCAAGTAAAATACCAAGTCACATCATCCTGGAGAGAATAAAAGAAGCACTGGATGCACAAATCCACCGTCACCGCTAACAGGGTGGATTCAGGAAAGGCAAGTCATTTGCTGATATAGTTGTAACTCTATCCATCATCATCGAACAAAGAATAAAATAGCAGTCAAACCCCTCTCTACCTCAACTTCATAAACTTCAAAAGGGCTTTCAACAGACAGTGTTGACCGAGAAGTAATTTCGAGATTGCTTCAACGGTGCGGCATGTAGTGTCCAAGTCTTTGTCAACCTCATTCAACAACTAAATGACAATACCAGGTATCAGGTGTTCCACAACGGACAGTTCAACGGGGAGTTTGAATTGAATACAGGAGTAAGACAAGCTGCCTGCCTATCATCACCGATGACATTCCTTATTGTGGTGGACTGGATTATGCATCAGACTGTGCACAGGGAGTGAGAAGATAGGAATACGTCGGACCACCGATAAGAAGATTCCATCTAGAATACCTGAATTTCACAAGAGGATGATATATGTCTAATGTCACACAAACTTGAAGACTTGCTGGCGGAAACCAACAAACTTGCTGAAGAGGCAGGCAATGAGGAGTGGACTCCAGGTGAACATAGAGAAGATGGAGGTGATGAAGATAACCAACCAACAGCAGCAACAGTCAACACCAGCCACCATCAACAGAAGAGAATCAAATGGGGTTACCTCCTTCACTCATCTAGGAAGAATCATTTCAACCACAGGCTGTCGGAATGGATGAAGATGTGAAAGCCAGCCAGCCAGAATGGGAAAGTCGAGATACGCCTTCATCAACCTGAAACTAGTTTGGAAATCTGCTGTACTCAGTATAAGGAACAAGATTTGAATTTTCAACAACAGTGTTAGGTTAGCTGATTCTCCTATATGGGTCATAAACTTGGAGCACGTGTCACAAAAAGCATTTACAACAGGTTGCAGACTTTTATCAACAGCTGCCTTCACTGACTCCATAATGAGGTTCAGATCGCCGGAAAGAGTAAGCGACGAGAAACTAGGGGAACCAACAAATCCTGAATCTATGGTTCAGAAAATATTCTGAAGGAACTGGAGGTGAATTGGTCACACTCTGAAGAGAGTGACATACAGCGCCAGGCTCTCTATGGGGTGGAAGCTGAATGCGAAATGACGGGTTGGGTATGTGTCTGAGGATGATATGGAGGAGACTGCATGAGGAGGAGGTAAGAAACTATGAGTAATCACGCGGCCAGCTGAAAAGGACCTCAAACAATAGGGAAAAATGGTGACTTGCTGATGAAGCTCCATTTTTCACTCGGAACCCAAGAGAACAATAATAATATCGTAATTATTATAAATGAACAAATAAGTTAATTTCGAACTCCCTTATTATATTACGTTCACATATAGCTAGCAGACTAAATGTTTTAATCGATTGAAGCTTCCCGTTAGTGAACAATGAATATTCTTTGCGATAACTTCATCAACTATTTTTCTTTATTATGACTTGATTCCACACAGTATTTTGGTACAAGTATGGAATTTTCAGCATGTGATATCGGTAGCCCGAATTTATCAGGCCGACCATTGATATCAGGTGTGCGTCGGCTGGGGATCCAATCCCAGACCATGTGGATGGTTGGCGAGTGTCCTAACCGCTGTGCCACCGACGCACCAAGTTCTACAGTCACATATCCTTAGTACTCAAAAAATTACTGATACTGATAACATTAATATTTTGCAAGTAATGTTGAATTAATAGTATCAGTCGATCACAGTTCAGAATCATCTGGGGACGGTGATATTCATCAGTATAACACTAAATTGAATATCAAATAAATTAAGAAAAATAATGCAGAGTTTATGAGTTTATAGGTTCTACAACATATCAAGGTAACAATAACGGCTGAACCAGTTTCTTCTGCACGCAGAGCTCCTGGTGTTTTATGCGAACTGCAATAGGCACTACGAGATTAGGCAGGAGATCTTGTTACCTTAATTTATAGGCTCTTGCAGCTTTTGTTACTTACGGGCTAATAATGTTATTAATTGATAAATTTCGATAAAGAAAGGAAGACGAAATTTGCAGTATAAAATGATATCATTCTATTTCACAGGTTCTCATCAGCTGCAGACTACCTGAAATTACAATGGTTATATAGATGATAATAACATACTTTAATGTTTGAGTAGTAGTAGAGAAGAGATAAAATTGACGCATCCAAAAAAGAATGAAAGCATTACAATTTTTAGTTTAAGTTATCATCATCAATTTATACACTTTCAGAGTTGAAAAGAGGGGGAGGGGTAAGACAGAAAACAGAAAAATTGATTAACAGAAACAGTGTTAGCTTGTAGGTTCACATGGCAACTCCAAAAACAAAAGCATTTACAGTTTATAAGATTGAGATTTGCTCAGTGAGTTGAGATCACTGAATTAGATGACTAATTATTGTAATCAAAATCAAAATTCAGTTACCAAGGGAGTGAGAGGTTAATCACACTCTCTTTCTGTATGCATAAGTCTGGTTTAAATCGTTTGATTGCGATCGCTTCGGCAAATCGTAGTAAATTTGCTGTCCTTTGTCTATTTAATATTTTGAAGGACTTAGAAATCTCTACGAGATGTCCGGTATCAACAATATGTCTGGTAATTGCACTCTGAGAATATTTGCTTCCTTTCAGGCATAGGTTTCTTGGAATATGTTCAGAAAACCGGATAGAAGCCCTTCTTTCTGTCCTTCCAATGTACTTGCTCCCGCAAGTGCACGTAAATTCATAAACGCAGTTGGAGGTGACATCAGCAGGGTATTTATCCAGTTTTGAGTGGATCATGGAAGGAGTGGTGTTGTATACTGTTATGAGTTTTGCTGCCGGGAAGCTTCTATTTATTGCTCCTTTCAGTCTTCTGTCAATCTTTTGTGACACTGCATCTCCTTTGAATGGGAGACAAATAAACACTTTCTTCTTTTCTACAGTTGGATGCTTTTCTTTCTTATCTTTTTCTCTGCTATACTTCTGTATAAATCCTTTAGGGTATCCATTTTCCCTCAGGCATTTCTTGACGAAATCTAGTTCTTCTTCGACCTTGTTTGGTGAACATAGCTTCCTGGCTCTGTCGTACAAAGTCCTCACTAATCCACGTTTATAGCTTATGGGACAAAAGCTGTTATAGTGAAGATATTGTCCAGTCCAGGTTTCTTTTCTATAGATGGACTTTTCAATCATGCCTTCGTTTGTTCTTTTTACATTTAGATCCAGGAAATTGAACTCATTTTTATGTTCATATTCCATGGTGAACTTGATATTTGGATGGATCTCATTTAGGCGATCATATAATGCCGATGCGTGATCCATGTCGTTGCAAACAACAAATGTGTCATCAACATATCGGCGATAGTAGGTTGTTCCATTGATAGCAGAACTTAGTTGTGTCTGTTCAAGGTAGCCCATGAAGATATCAGCCAGGATAGGTCCCAGAGGTGAACCCATAGCGACCCCATCAATTTGTCGGTAGAGTTGATTGTTGAATTTGAATTGTATATCTTTTGTGCAGAGCAGCAGTAGTCGCTTCATCTCTGTTTCCGGTAACGGTAGTAGATCCGTTTGTTTACAAATGATATCAATCGTTTCCATCAGTGGTACGTTTGTGAACAAGGAGGTCACATCATACGATACCATGAGTTTGTCTGATATGTCAATATTGTCAACTTCCTTGGAAAATTGGTAGCTATCCTTCAGGCTATGGGCTGCAAATTTAATTCGAATTGGCTCTATGGAATCAGCTAACCATCGAGCTAACTTGTGGCATGGTGAGTCAATCATTGACAAGATTGGTCTTAAAGGCACGTTTGCTTTATGGATTTTCGGTAGGCCGTACATAGATGGCAGGCGTCCACCTTTTGACTTCAGTTTATTGTATGTTTCGCTGTTGATTAGTTTCTTCATTAGAAGTTCTTTGAGACATTTATTTACTTTATTTTCAAACGATGTTGTGGCATCTCTTTTGTTGTCTACTTAGAATTTTTCTTTGTCGTTTAGAATTGTCATCATTTTATGAATGTTATCAGCTTTGTCCATTATAACAACCCCAGAGCCTGTATCAGGTCTAAATATGACGATTTCATCGTTCTCGCTCTTCGGTCAGCATCTTCTGCTTCTCCATTCGCGATATGTAGTATTGGTTAGCAATATCAACAAGTTTAGACTTTAGCCATCCTCTTTTATCTTCGTTTAAGGGTTTCAGGTCGTGGAGTTGATGGTATAAGTGTTCGAATTGTGCTTCTGTATCTATACGACTGATCTGCTTCTTGGGGACGTAAAACTTGAATCCTAGAGATAAGGCTTCTAATTCGATTTTGTTTGATTGTAATTTTGATAGATTACAGACGTAGCGTTCAGGTGATTCTGGGAATTCTTCGATTAGCTTCTCTTTCACCAACGCTTTTGTCAACTGAGTTTCATAATCCTTAGATGTTTTTGATTGTAGCTCTTTGATAAAATTCATGAATTCTAGCCAGCAAATAATATTAAGCTCGCTCAGTAGGGTATCATAGGTAGCCAGACGAGATTTCAATTCGGAGAGGTATTGGTATGAAGATTCGATGTGAGATTTTGTTATTCGACGGAGATTCTTTTGGGAAGGTGGGAGTTTAGCCGATCGCACTTGTTTCAGGAACTGCCGTGGGAAACAACCTGTTTGCAAACACTGTTCATAGAACCTGATCTTTGTTGATTCTCTAGATATTCTGCATCGTATGGTCACCACCTGATTCAGTGACTTAATAGTTTGGGCAGGGAGGCGTCTTTTGGATGCGTCAATTTTATCTCTTCTCTACTACTACTCAAACAATAAAGTAGTCTGCAGCTGATGAGAACCTGTGAAATAGAATGATATCATTTTATACTGCAAATTTCGTCTTCCTTTCTTTATCGAAATATTATTAATATTTCAGTAGAATTTGGTGACTGTGGTCAAACATAATTACTTATTATATAAGGTTATTTGATATAACATACAGTGATGCGATATCTATAACTAAATGACGTCTCAAGAATAATTGATTGCTACTTATGATCATGCCAGTGTATTCACACGGTTTCACAATTTGCTTCATATATTTTAACGAGTTGATGACAGATTGATATCATATAGAGAACCATTGAAAACCAGGGGGTACTGGACAGCTGTTTCATCCTAGTTTCGGAATCATCGGCAGTACTCACCCACTGGGGTTCGAACCCAGGACCTTCCGGTTACAAGCAAGCAAGTGCGTAGACCATTCAGTCACTGGGACCCAATTCAATGGCCCACCTTCTATCTTTTTGTTTATTGCGAAATTCGATAGATTTGGTTTAGAGCGTTGCTTCATTTTGACTGTAGGTGTTTGGTGTTAATTCGATGAATAAAGTCTTGGTGATTAGCCTCTCTATACATCAAACTATATTAATTTTTAATAATATTACTACCCTATCTCACCCTGTTGTGTGATTTCATGCGGGTACATGCATTGTAGTAGCTGAGTTCTTTTTGTAGGTTATTTACCTTAGCAAGGTCAATCATTCTATTTATAGCTAATTTTCTATGTGTTCCGATAATCCGACTGATGCTGATGCACCAGTTTGACCTGTGTGTAATTAACCTCACAGTCATTAAATGGTATTTAGTAAATTACATTATTGTTTTTTTCGAATTGGATGTATCGGGTGCTTAGGGTGACAAAGTTTGTCTCTGAGTCAGTTGAGTAGTTTAAATAGCACTTCAATTCCAGACTTATTAGGAATCCCGCGGAGGGCTTGTGATTTTCCTTCTTTCTATTGTAATACTATGAAGGCTTTAGATTCCTTAATATTTACCGTATTTTCAGTTTTGCCATTAGTACTTTTATTTTTCGTGGGTCTTCTTACAAATTCTGAATAAATCCTGGTCGGTAGTTATTCACTAGTAATGTTTCCTTTATTTGTGTGATTTCATTATTGAAATCTTCTGACTTACTGGTTAGGCTCCCGTCTCGATTATTTAAACCCTTAACTAAACCAACATTTACCAATCCTGGATGGGATGAATTAAAGTCTTAGTATTAATTAGAGTGTGTTGGATTCCTAAAAGTACTAGTATCTAACCCACCATCCTATATTCATTTCATTTTACAGTCTAGCATAGCTAAGTCATCTTGTTTATTTTCCAACTCAGAAGTGAATTGCATTCCGTCTACTACTGAGTTGATATGTTTTTACAAGTTTGACTACGGATTGATTTCAGTTAGAGAACCATTGAAAACCGGAGAGTGCTGGACAACTGTTTCATCCTAGTTTGAGAATCATCAGCAGTACGCGACCACTGCCAGGGCTCAAACCCAGGACCCTCCGGTCAAAAGCAAGCAAACTCGTAGACCGTTCAGCCACTGAGACCTGATTCAATGGCTAGCACATTAATTCCAACTTCTACCAATTCATGATTTAGCGCGGCCACCAACCGGTGTCATCGGTGAGGAATCCATCCTCACACTTGACTGGTTGGACCTCACTGGTCACGACTTCTCACTAAAGCTCCAGGAAAATCCGTGCTGCAGCAAGTCACTAGTGGGTAACTGTGTGAAAAAATGAGGGATGTGTTCAGATTTCAAAACAGTGAATGTCTCGTCCATATATCTCTACCATAACCTAGGTGGAGCAGGATTAGACGCTCTAAGAGCTTTATCTCCCCAACTATCCATATAAACATGTCTGCTACTGTTGGGGATATTGGTGATCCCATTACCACCCTATTCGTTTGTTTATATAGTTTATTTTGAAATTTGAATACAATGGAGGTTAGACATAACTGAACACCTAATATTATTTCATCAACCGAGAGCTTAGTCCTATATGTGAGTTCAGGTCAATATCCAGTTCATTCTTAACTACCTCCAGAGCTCCATTAACTGGGATGTTAGCGTACAATCATATTATGTCAGAACTTGTCATTTTTTCATCTTTTTCTCAATGAATCTCCTGTAGTTTTCGTTTCATTACGTATGAATTGAGTTGGTCTAAAATCTGACCGATCTCTACCATGTCACTGTACGTTACATAGAATAAACTTATCGAATATGGAACTAACAATGTGTTATAACGTCATGTTTATTGTCACCATGTCATATTTCCCACTGAGTAAACAGTTTTGCCTGTTGAGACTTTAATGATAAAAGTATTAAATGTGAGTTGGTGATATACAGAGTGAACAAAAATTCACGACAGAACAAAAAAAGACGCTTACTTACAATAATTAAATCCACTGGTATTGGAATTTTCGAAAATTTCATGACTTTTGGGCTGATCCAATCTTTATAAACTGCCAGTATTGTAATGCACACACCGGAAAGTAACAGTGTTGGTACATTGGCATATTGGATGTTACGAAATATTGCAATGTAAGTCTATCAAGTGAATGAAAACAGGTTATATAAATTTATTTAAAACAATGAAATTTGATAAAGAGAAAATTTTCACCATGAGCTGACATCGGTTAGAGAACCACTGGAAAACCAGCTGGGACTACTGCCAGACAGTAGTTTCGTCCTAGTCTAGGATTCTTCAGAAGTACGCATCCGTCAACTGGGTTCGACTCCAGAACCTCCTGGTTTGAGTCCTAGTGGCATTGGCTTTTGCTAGTCGCGCTATGTCGTGAAGTGGCAGAAGTTAGAATTCATGGACTGGCCATGGGATCGGGTGGGTTCCAGTGGCTTAGTAGTCTACAAGCTCGTCTTGTAACTGAAAGTTCCTGGGTTTGAAACCCGGCGGTGGGTGCGTACTGATAAAGAATCTCAAACTAGGACGAGGCAGCTGTTTGGCAGTACTCCCAGCTGGTTTTCGAGTGGTTCTCCAACTGATGTCAGCTCATGATGAAATCCTGTAACCAATCAATCAAATCCCTGCAAACCAACATTTCAAGTGGAAATTATTATTCCATGAGAAGCGAGGTGTTTGTGCCCACTTGACAAGTGTGAAGAAGGTGAGAGAGGAAGAGGAAAACCTGGTTAAATTTACTGAAGAATCATACGAGAGTGATGACAGAGAATTTCTTACTGAAATTACAAGTAAGCAAGTAGGAAAGAGTTTAAGACCCTTACTTCCATTGTATTGTTGACTATTACTCAGTTTCTGTTCATTTTCAGAAACCACTTCTGAGTAATTGTGCAGAAAGATTTCGTTGTCGAGAAGAACACGTTGAAATGCTGTTCCCAACGTGGTCAAACTAGGATTAAAGTTTCTTCTTCTCTTCAGCATCTCTTCTTATCCCTTTTCTTCTTTTGCTTTGCTTATTATTACAACTTGTTACAGTTATTCGTTATAATTCATACCTTTCATTCGAGCATTCTTTCAATCCTATCGAAATTTCCATTTATACTATCCAGACTTATTATTAGTGATATTATCTCTTTTGAATTAATGTGGTTAATAAAATATGGGATCAGAGTTCAGGGATGTGGATTAATGGAGCATTGTCCAACGTGGTTAGTTAGATAAAGGTGTCGTAAAGTCAATCAGAAGTTCCATGCTGGCACACCTGGTGAATACGCAGCACAAGACTGACAAAATTTCAGTCTTTACAATTCTATACAAGCTGCCACCTCAACTCCCTAAGTTTGTACGCCTTCGATTGCTAAGCATAGCTGAAGCAGTTATCATAAAGTACTTTCAACCTAGTCCCCGTGTTCAGAAGAAGTTTGTCCAGTCCCTCTCGCACTAATAGCATTCAAACCTAACCTAGATTAGTTATCTCTCACTGTGACAGCGGATAACTGCAAATATTACCTTAATATGGAGTTAATTGGTGGATAGTGACTAGCAGTAGAATCCAAGATACGCATTTCGTCCTATTTGGGACTCGCTAGATGGATGTACCTGCATTCCTCAGTGAGTCAGTGGTGGTTTCTACAGCGAGACTCGAACCCAGTGTCCATAGTTTCAAACGCCAAAGCGTAATCCACTAGACCACTTGGGCCACGGGATCCATGTGTTGTGCAACGGGTCTTATTAATTGTTTAATTCAATTTTATATTTTCTTGTCAACTGATTGGACCAAAGTGCAGATACGCATACCTAGCGAGTTCCAAATAGGACGAAATGCGTATCTTGGATTCTACTGCTAGTCACTATCCACCAATTAACTCCATATTAAGGTAATATTTGCAGTTATCCGCTGTCACAGTGAGAGATAACTAATCTAGGTTAGGTTTGAATGCTATTAGTGCGAGAGGGACTAGACAAACTTCTTCTGAACACGGGGACTAGGTTGAAAGTACTTTATGATAACTGCTTCAGCTATGCTTAGCAGTCGAAGGCGTACAAACTTAGGGAGCTGAGGTGGCAGCTTGTATGGAATTGTGAAGACTGAAATTTTGACAGTCTTGTGCTGCGTATTCACCAGGTGAGCCAGCATGGAACTTCTGATTGACCTTACGACACCTTTATCTAACTAACCACGCTGGACAACACTCCATTAATCCACATCCCTGAACTCTGATCCCATATTTTATTAACCGCATTAATTCAAATGCTTATGACTAATATTTCATTATATAAATGTAAAGTCTGATGAGAATTTACCGAAAATAACTGGTTTGTTTAAATCGTGTTTTACAATTACCGTTATGGGAATATTTAAATTATTGTCTTTTCTCAACATATGCCTCCACCTTTTTCATTTCATATATTGACTATTTCATGATAAACTCCTCATTGCAGTCTACCATCTCCTCCTCAATATGTACTACTTTGTACCAGCTACTCACCTGACACCTTTTGTAACCTTGAAATGAACTGTTAGGTTTTCCTACCCCACAATGTAGAAACCTATTATGACTAATTACCACCATTGTCTCCCATTTAACAATATTTTGCAATAGAATTCATTTTCAAGAGTTGATTTGTAAGAATTAGATTTGTTTTCCGAGTTTGGCCACGGATTAATATCAGTTAGAGAACCATTAAAAATCAGAGAGTACTGGAAAACTGTTTCATCTTAGTCTGGAACTAGTCGGCAGTACGCACCCACTACCAGGGCTTGAACCCATGACCCTCCGGCTACAAGCAAGCAAGCTCGTAGACCATTCAACCACTGGGACGTGATTCAGTGGCTGGCCCATGAATTCAGCCTATTACGTTTGTCACATAAATACCACTATTTATTTTGTCACCCCGTAACTAATCTGTCCTTCAACGTAAAAATGTATCCCCAGCATTAGGAATCTGGATATCTGCGTAAGACGCTGTTCATTATAATGATAATATCTCTTGAAAATGACAAAATACTGCAAAAGATTGGATATTCGAGGTTCGAATACTTGGAATTCAATTCCTTTTCAGATAAAGTCTGTGTTACAGGCAAGTATTTACGGATTACTAAGAGTTCCTACAGACATTCGACAAAATCAGAGAGTATTCAACAGCCTCCTGTTTTAGGAAGCCCCAACAACACGTACTCCTTACCAAACAAAGGACCGACTTAAGGAATTTCAGGCAATGAAGTGAGTTCGCTGACCATTTCCGGATTGGCAGGACTTGAAATTAATTCCTCGTTGCACTCAGTTCCAGTGAAAATTGTAAAGCGTCGCTGACGCAGCGGTTATTACGCTCGCCGACCATGCGCATGGTCCAGGGTTCGGTCCCCGGCTGATGCACTCCTTTACCTCGCTAAGCCAGAAATAATGCTGGTAAAGAGGGTAGGTTGGGTATGAGGCTAACAACTCCATACTCTAAAAATAAACACTGCTACAAAAGAAACTTCAAGCCTCTGGAACGTGAAGGAATTGACTTGAGTTAACTTGAAAAATTTTAAAACGTATTTCAGTTATTTGGTTACTAAACGAAGAACTAAAGAAGATTTCTAAGTGTTGGTTTCAAGGGATTTGGTCGATCTCATGTCTGATCACTAGCTGACTTCGTTTAGAGAACCAGTGAAATGCAGGAAGTACTGGGCAACTATCCCATCATAATAGATACGTATTACGAATTGGAAGAAGCCGGAATTTGATGGACACTTATGTTTCTTACCAAGTGGATGAATGGTCAATACGTTCCCTTGGTAACTTTAAGGTCCTGGATTCGATCCTCAGTGGGATCATGTGTGCGTACTTTTGAAGAGTGCCAAACTGAGATGAGACGAGTGTTAAGTACTTCCTGGCCTTCTAAATAAAGTTAATTCGTGGTCAAATATTCTATGAAGAAGACTAAATGTCTGGAGCTAAAAGATCACAGCATCAAAGTTTAAACGTAAGTCACTTTTACAAACAAAACACGGTTATGAATTTATCCTTCATACTCAAGTGTTGGTTTACAGGCATTTGATTGATACGTTACAGGATTTTCTCATGAGCTGCCATCAGTAAGAGAACCACTGGAAAATCAAAGGGTACCGGAGAGCCGTTTCATCTGCCTGGTTTGGGGCTTTTCATCAGTATGCAACCACCACCGGGGTTCAAACCTGAGGACATCCGAATACAAGGCGAATTCGTCAACCACTGAGTCACTGGGACCCGTTTCAATGGTCCATGAATTCCAACTTCTGACAATTCACGACATAGCACGATCGGTACACGATTTCATCCGCGGTGAGTATTTGACCTCACAACCAACCTGTTGTACCGAACTGGTCACAATGGTTGTCCAACCGATGTCACTTAATGATGAAATCCTGGAACCTATCCTCTTCCATAGGCTTGTAAGTTTTATTTTAAAGCAGCTCTGTTCTTTACTTTGAATGCGCCGTCGTTACGCTTATTGTGAGTGACCAAAATATCTGTCTATACTCAGTTTAAATAGACAATTTGCAATTAGTAGTGTTCTCTGAGATGGTTGGTTTAGTTGCTGAGCTTTCGTCGTCCTTCTGAAAAACATCTTCAGCGCAATTTTTAGCATAAATTGAATTGATTTAAATTTTTCGGGGGAAACAATTCTATTACTCATGGAAAATTTAAATCAGTTCAATTTATGCTAAAAATTGCGCTGAAGATGTTGTCCAGTAGGACGACGAAAGCTCCGCAACTAAACCAACCAGCTCAGAGAGAACACTACTAATTGCAAATCATCCATCTGAGCTACAAATCTTCTCTATCAATAGACAATGACTATTGTCAAGTGAAAAGTTATCAAAAAATTGACTAAAGTATCTCTTTAGACTGACTTACAAGGGGGATAGTGAATACTCCAGCGAAGCGAGGTAATTTCAAACCCAGTACATTTTTCACTTGACTTGTAAAAACATGTACAGCTACTCCAACAGTAAATCCAGATGTCATTGGTACAGAAAAGTATCGAATGAGACCTCCTAGTCTGAGTAATCCCATGATAAACTGAAATTAAACAAAGGTAAATACGAATGACAGCGTTTTCTGAAATATGAACAAGGGAAGGATTACACGAGTTCATCAGTCTTAATGTATATATAAAAAGTTAAATTATTCAAATAACCTAAAAAATCGATATTTTCAAATGTGTCTTTCTACACTCAAGTAAACTGTATTTCAGTATTTTTATAGTTCTTATATTTCCGTAGCTTAACAGTAATTTATGTCATATTCATTGTAGCTTCTCTACTAAGCTGAGTAATGCGTTCTACTTGAGGTTACCACTGTTTTCCAGTTTCAACTTAATATTCTACTGGGATATACAATACTTCCCTTCAAGTATTCAAAGCAAAGAGGGAAATTCCCCTGGAAAAACTGTGGCTTGAAACGTAAAAGTCACAGCGGCTTCATAGGTAAAGTAACAAGTAACTTTCGACTTTGACAATGAAAGCATTTACTCATGTCTCGGTATTAATAGACAATTTTTTTGAAAGAAATTAATCGCCACTAAAACTGTTAGGGTGCTTGGGTGGTACAGTGGTAGAATGCTCGCCAGCTACACATGTAGTCCAGGGTTCAACCCCCGGCCACTAATAAAACTGTTAAAGATGGAAGGTTGGGCATGAGGCTAGCAACCCCTATCCCGTAAAAATAAAAACCACTGCTACCGAAGCTCCAAAGCTCTAGCTTGAAGCTCCCTATGTTCCATTTGGAATATAAAAGAATAAAAGAAAAAAGCTGTTAGGCACGATTCAACAAAACAATTATCTATCTATACTCTAACCATCTCTACGCAGACAACTTTCTTATGCCAGTAAAGTGTAGTGCATCACATTTGTAGACAAGTGAAGAGTCGACGAAAGGTTATAGACTGAAATAGGATATGTAAATGTATGAAAGAACAGAATATCTACAACATTGTATGGATCATGCGTCGGGCGTTGCAAAATCGTTCAAAATTATCAATAGGCAAAAGAGCTGAATTATCCTCAAGTTTTCTGAAGCTATCTGCATCAAGCGCCTGAAACCTGATTGGCGCGTTCAAAAAGAAACAGTTACCAGTCTTTCTTTGCCCTGCCTGGTAACTGGATATTTTCATCTCTCTCCTTCATCTGAATACGTAATGCTGAAAAGTTTCCATTGTGTATGATTATTATTGTTCGGAATAGTGTTTAATATTACATATATATATATTATTACTGGGCAACTCTAAAGAATAGCAGCCCAAACCGAAACTACCTAGCGAACAGATAAATGACCTTGAGCAACCAATCAGGTGACTCCGTATTTTCTAGACGTATTTATGGGTGCTCCAGATCTTGTTTTTTGATTACTGTTTGGAGAACGAACTGATAGAAATGCCGAAAAATTGCCAATGTGGAGGTGTCATTCATATGCAAAGATACAATAGGTGCAGCGATGGGTTTGTTTGTTGGTGAAATGAGTGCCGAACCAGAAAATCAGTCCGAAAATGTATGTTGTTCGTTTTTAATTTACAGATTCCTTAGGTACTTTTGATAAAAAGAAAATATAATCCAGGGAGATAGAGTGCGAATCAGCAATAGGTATTGAGGATATATGACACCAGCTTCCAGAAAGGATATACTGAGGAAATCCCTTATCGCAGTGCAGGTGCATTCTGGCTATTATCCAGCGCTTACATACAGATGAATGGAGTAGTTACAGTCAGTTATCAAATCTGGGCTATATTCATCAAGTGGTCAACCATACAAATGGTTTTCTCAATCCTTTTGATGAGACTCACACTAATTCCATCGAAAGTTTCTGGAGTCACCTCAAAAAACAGATCAGATCTCTGAATGGATCAAGAAATGCAATGATATACAGTAATCTCGATGAGTTAGTGTACAGCACTTGGTTTATTATGAGTATCAAGACTCCTATGAGAAATTGGGAGGCTTTTTTGCAACATATACGAGAACGTTGTCCTTTGTAACTATTTTTCAACATTGCATTACTTCTATATAAACGGTTTATTACAATTATGCGCGTTTTTTGAGCCTTCTGATTGGTTGAGGTTTCCTTGTCAAGGTCATTTATCCGTTCTCTAGGTAGTTTAGGTTTGGGCTGCTATTCTTTAGAGTTGCCTTTTACTGTATGCATATATTGATTGATTGATTTTTGTTTAAAGTGAATTCTGTGCAAGTATGTTAAAATTGTTTTTGTAGATATATTTAGTAATGTCTTTGCCCTGTATGTAAGCAGCTAATGAGAAGCGAACGAAATAAACAATGATGGTACCATTTTATTCTGCAAAAAGCACTGTTGTTCTTGCTTTAGAATTCTGACTGACTGATCATTCTCCTGATCTTCTCATAAACACTGAATAGTTTCCCATCTTGCTGGCTGTAATCACTTTATTATTTTAGAAGTAAATTATACAGTCACGTAAACACGAAAAAAAACAGATGTGCTTTGAGTTATCACGTGTTTAAACTGCTTATTTGCATGTAAATCGTATTATTTATTTATTTATTTAAACGCAGAAAAAACTTGGTACAATATGGAACCAAGAAAGATGCACCACACAATAATAATAAAACAACATAGATTAAAAGTAAAAATATAGGTAGAGAACGGATAGAGAACTTCATCTGGAAGGAAAACAGTCATGTTTAACAAGTTCAAACAGTATTCGTTAACTATCATCAGGAAGAGAAGAAAGAAGGAAATTGCAACACGTTCGCCATTGATTACGATTCTTGGCCATATCCGATAACGTTTCGAGCCATCGATTCGAGCTATCTCTCGGACCCCAACCAGGGAGTCGTGACACACCAACCGATGCTAATCTAGCACAGATATCCTTCATCCCACGACGCCACGTCATGGACTGACCACCTCTCCGCCTTTTCCATCCCGTCCCAGAGCTAGCGAACAGAGACCTGTACGGAAGCCTCTGAGATGACATTCGCAGCACATGTCCAAGCCACCGGAGCTGGTGTTTTCAGATGACGACACTCAATGAATGGTGATCTCCACTGTGTTCAAACACACGCCGCCGAACCTCAGAATTACTCACGCGATGATGCCATCGAACGCAAGCAATCCAGCGGAGACAGCGATGATCGAACACGCAGAGTCGCCGCACATCCTCAGCTCGGAGAGGCCAGGTTTCACAGGCGTAGAGCAGCGCAGCCCGCACCGAAGCATTGTATACCCGACCTTTGACAGCCAGGCTAACGTCGCGACGGCGCCAGAGGTGGCACAAGTTGATGTATGCCACCCTAGCCTTCATTATACGGTTGGAAATCTCATCCGTCACCCCTCCGCCAGCACTCACACAACTACCCAGGTGCACAAACTTATCAACAACTTCAAGCGGTTCACCCGCAAGAGTGAGCGCAGGTACAGGCTCCTGCCAATCTTGTAACAGTACTTTGAACTTAGACGGTGCAAAGCACACACCATACTTACAAACACTGATCGTATTGCACGATAGCTAAATGACAACAATTAGCAACTCTATTATCTTAGAGTATCTGTTTATATTTTTGTATTAGGCGTAAGCCATTATTCAAGAAGAAAGCGACATTACAGCGACAGACCAGAGATTAGAAATTTCTACATTTATTCACCCTACATCTGCGATGATTTAAAGCATTCTGTTGGAGTGATTGTTGTGCAAACATTTTTCACTGAAACTCATTCCTCTTCTTCTTCTTATTTGATTATATTCCTGTAGACAACAAACAACATTCAATACCTTACTCCATAAACACTCCTATCTTTCACGGTTTTTCGTCTAACGAACACAGTGAAGTAGAATAACAATCTGCTCATACGTGCGCAGTCTACATCATATCTTTAAAACACTGGCAGATATTAAGATGTAGGCGTAAACAATCTTTTGATAAATTGTAAGGTGTCATTGTGAGCTTAATCAGACATTAAAAATGCTAAAATAACACTGTGGCCTCAAATCTCCTAATCTTATTATTCCTTTGTGTTCAGTGTGGATGGAATACAGGGCATCAACAGCCCGACTCAATATCATTTGGCTGTGTAAAGTCCTCTCTTTAGCTGGACTCACAATGGCCTACCGGTTCTCATCTTCTCCTCCCACCCCCCACAATCTACTTCATGTCCCAACCGGATTCTGACCCAATTGATCGTTCCCCACTAGCGCGATATCACTCAAAGTTCTCTCTAGTATGTGTCTGATCCATTTCCATCCTTCAGGAAATATTTTTTGCGAAATAGGTTCTTAGTTGTTTCGTTCGCAGAACCAATTGTTGTTACCAGTTCTTTCTGGCTGGCCATCTAATCTTCAGTATGGAGCCAGGGTAGGTGGCTGTTGATACGGTTTTAAGTAGCCTGTTGGAAATACGAAGTTTTTCACTCATACAGAAGAAATGAATGACAGAACATTGGTATTGAAAATCCGAATTTTGGTCGTTTATGCTTGGTTCAGAAGATGTCCAAACTGATTTCTGAGTGATGAGAGGGTGCCTTGTCTTCCCGATTCTTGTTTCAACATCCTCATTTGTTGCTCTCTCTTAAGTTGAAATGATTCGGCTTAGATAAGTTAAGGAAGTGAAACCGTTCAAATCTCTAACGTCTATAGTGATTGATGCTTGTTGTAGTCTATAGAAATCTTCACCATTCTCTTGTAAACTTACTTTCTTATGAGTCGAACCTTGCTGTCATTATCCTGGAGGAGGAGACTGATCCCCACGCCATAAGAGCTTTTGCGGATATTGGTAGCATCATGATAGATACTCCCTTATTGTGTCTTTGATTGTCTTCTGAGTGAATGGAATAGATTATTGATTCTCCAGTTAACAATTCGAAGAGCCCAACCCTCTCTCACGAATTTCTGACACTTCTATGATATGTCTTCTCATTTCTTTGGCAACCTTCACAGCTCCATACATTGTAAGAAAATTCTACGTCTCAATGTTTATTTTCGATTTTCATCGAAATAAGATATCGGCTGGTTGAATAGCTTGCCGAAGGCTTTCACCAATTTCAGCGAAGAATACAAGTGGAGAGACAGGATATTGACTGTAAGATCACTAAAAGTTGTGTGGACAGCAGAAGAAGAAGAGATGAAAAACTCATGCAATCTAATGCAGCGAATTATATTTAGACTGAGCATGAGTAAATCAACAGTGTTAGAATCGGCTGTCAGTTTTATTACACTGACTGAACAGTATTCAATTTCTTTTACCTTACTAAACTTCAAGTAAGATAGTCGATGTGTTGGCATACAAATTAGAATATCATGTGAGGTAGTGCGCTGATATGGTCGTAACCAATGGTAATTATAATTATGTTTTGAGTCTCACAGCACAGTCGGATGAAAAGAAGATTTTTAAATGTAGACGAAATAATTTAAATAGTTGAGATTTCAGGACATCATAGATAGCTTCCTTTCATTTCTGAAATTTAAGTTTTCCTTAGTAAAATGGTAAGTACACCAGTCACAGCAAGTTTTCTTAAAGGAACAATAGTTGATCGCATAAAATTATTGCTAGGTTTTTGATACCTCTTGGTAGTGTAACATTAAAATACAGTTATCCAAAGACATAAATAAAGAGATCTATAAAGCACAAAGTAATCGAGCAAAGAATATTCTTTATTCTTATTCTTACAAATGCAGTTCCTTGGGGACAACATCAGCGAGATACTAACACAGCGCCTTAGAAATGCCGAATTACGCTGTATCCTTAAAACCACTCCTCTTTTTCCTTCGGGAGTAAAAGAAAAACTGCCTAATTTCTCCTCTTCCATGTGTATATACCAATTTAACTGCTCCTGTGTAGTGAGCCAGTTACATAGGCCGTACAATTAGCCGTGTTTCTCATCGAATTTCCGAACATCGCCCTGCGTGGTTAAGCAAAGTACAAACGAAATCTATTCGTAGCGCCATTCTATCTCATCTTGTGGATAGGGAGCACAAGATTGACGCTAATCATGCTTTCAGGGTCATTTACCGCATACCTACGAACCTCAATTTCGCCTTAAGAGTTCGATTACTAAATATTGCTGAGGCTGTGGGGATCCATATTAATAAGCCTAATTGATGCATCCAAAAGAAGTTAGTTCAAACATTATCTTTACCTTGGCCATCTAGGTTTGAATGATCCTGAATTTTTGTGGAATTTTCTTAATTTTAGTTGATATTCTATTCGCTACTATATCTTTATTATTATTATTATTATTATTATTATTATAATTTAAGGATCTTTAATGAACTGTAATTCTATTGTGATCTTACTTTACAAATCGATATTATTTAAAAAACACTAATATTGTTATTGATTACTATTCTAGGATATTCTATGTATTTAAGGACATATATAATTGTAGAGTCAGAGGAGGAATTTATCGAAACAAATATTCTTTGCTCGATTATTTTGTGTTTTATAAATAAAGAGAAATAAAGAGATTTCCAACAACAACATTAAGTCAGTAATTTCTTCCAAATGGGTCAGAAATTTCGGTTCCCGCATCATGGAGAGCATTTCTGACAGGCTTCAGAACACGTTTGTCAACATCTTCTTTCTCTGTCTCCATGCTGAAGGTTGGATGTTAAGAAAGAATTAGCAGCATGAAACTCTGGTAACGAACCACTCAAGAACCTATTGCTCAACAAATTTGAAAAAGGAAATAAAGCTTAACCCGATACCTGCTGAGGAGATGTTTATGTGACATCACGAGCCAGGCATGACATCACTAGAGTGAAAGGTGAGTGGGAAATGACGAGGTGAGCATGTGTATGAGAGCGACATAGATATCGTTTGAGGAGTAGATGAGAGACTTTGTTCAGTTGTGGAGCCGTTTGAAGAGGACTCAGTGGAGATTTTCTGATGAAGCCATGTATTCCACTCGTTAGCCAAGGAAATAGTAATAATAAGATCTCTGGACATAACATCGTTATTCACAAATGTACCTCCAATAGAAACAGTTAATTACATATGTGAACAAGTGGACAAAAGTCGATAAACATTGGAATCCATATTGAAATCCTAAAAGAATTGACATTGAAATGTACCATAATTGTAAACTTCAAATTTGACGGCGCGCTTTACAGACAAGTGCACGGGTAGCGATGGGCTCCCGATTGGGTCCCATTCTGGCTGATTTCTTTCCAAGTAAGCTACAAAATGGACCTCTGAACAACCTTATCGGTAAGCTCTCATTTTATTGCCGATATATGGATGATACCTTCATTCATTCTGATAATGGTTCTGATAGGAGTACAGTAATTACTGAATTCAATCAAGTACACTCGGCTATGAAATTCACATGAGAAGAGGTATCCCAAAACAAAACTGCCTTCCTGGATGTCCTACTTACAAGAAAACCAGATGGTAGCATAAAATGAAATTTGCATAGAAAAAGCACATGGACAGGACAATATACACATTTTCACAGCTTCGTTCCTATCAAGTACAAAAGAAATTTAGTGAAGACCCTCAGCCACAGAGTTAGAGCTATATGCTCAGAAGAAGTAATTGAAGATGAATTAAGCATGGTATATGATACTTTAACCGAAAATGATTATCCCGAAAAATTTATCAAGAAACACATGACAAAGAAAGCGGAAAAGGACTACTCACTATCCGTAAACAAGAAGCCTTTATATATAGGACTACAATTCAAGGGCGATATACCAAGTGAGATAATTACGAGGAAATTAAGAAAATCAGTTCAAAGAACTTTTAATGCTGCCAAACTACACGTCTTATTCTCTACATGACCGATGGTGATTCCTCGACTGAAAGATGAAGTACCTAGACCGGCCACTGCAAATTTTATCTATCAATTCAACTGCGCTTGTGGGGCTAGTAATATTGGCCGTTGCTCTAGGAACTTGACTTTTCGTGCTCGAGGACATATCTCACTATGGCTAAGTAAAGGTGTAGTTGAAACCATTAACAGCTCGATATTAGACCATCTGGTGCAAACCGGTCACAAAGCCAGCGTAGAAGAATCCTTCTCTATAATCTACCGGGTGCCTAACAAATTACCAAAATCGTCGAAACACCGCATGCTCCAAACAGCAGAGGCTATTGCGATTCGCCTCAAACAACCAGTGCCCTGTGTTCAAATGAAGCAAGTCCAGGCACTATTACTGCTCTGGCCGGCCTTCAGTAGAGACTATAAATTCATGAATTTGTAATATTATCTTTCATAATTTTTCTGACATTGAGTTGATTGTTATGCTGGTGCTATTCAACTGTAATCTATCAATATTATTGATTCGATGTTAATTAAACAACATTAATGTTGTTCATAACACTAATTCACTCATTCACTATAATGTATATATTACTGTAGAACCTGACGATGATGAATTTATCGAAAAGAGTACTCTTTGTTCAGTATCCACTCTTTTGAAAATTTTAATGGGCATTTCTAATCAGTTAATAAGATCATATCTAAAGACCAAGGGAGATGAGAAGCTAGAGAAATAAACGACGGTACCAATTTCTTCTGCAAAAACTGTATTTCTTACTTTATTCAAAAAATACTTAAGCTGGAATAATAATAACTCTGCTCAGCTTGTGAACTGTAGGATGGGTCAGTTTTGTTTTAACTATATATTTTTAATGACTATTTACACAAGTTCATATTCTTTTTTAATTTTCGAAACATTTCATGAAAAATTACTTCACTTTGTCATATCATTTGTTGGAGTTTTTATTATCCATACTATTTATGACGCATCTGAACAGAAACAAGGTTGAAAAATTCATTGAGAGAGATACTCAAATGACACACACTTGTCAGAAGCGAATTGGACTAAAAATACTTCAAACAGAGAGCCAACAGAAGTGGTGCAGGAAAGCCTATTAATCAAATGAATAATAATCAGTAAGAACAGTAAAAGATGATAAGACTGGAAGATGTTACATATATAGGTTCTTGAAATACTTCTAGAATAATGTGAAAAGTGAACAGCTGAATTGGCAGGAGTACAATTTAAACTGTCAGTTGAAAAGACAAAGATTAGACAACTCAGTATGACCAAGGAAGGAACCAAAACACACTAGGAAATAAGGATGGAAAAGGATACATGGTAATTGCCCAAACAAACAATCGAAATGCTACAGTGATCGTGAAAAAACAATATATAAGTAAAACAAAATCAGTTGATGTCTACAATCTGGGTATAATACCCTCATGATCAAATTGTTTGACACAGTCACTGACAAAATGGTAAAGAGAACGACGAATAGCATGAGGGGCATGAAAGAAATAATTGGTAAATTTAAATGGCCTGAAATTATATCAAAGTCCTATATTCTCCCTCTGACATACGGGGCGGTAACACTACATAGAGAAAAGTGCCTAATATGACCGACTGTATTATTATTATCATTCCCTTCGGTTCTTAGTATGACATAGGGCTTCAATAGCCCTTCTGTTTCTTCTGTTTTCTGCTGTTCTTTTTAGCTGGATCAGCGACTGCCCATAATCTCTCATCTCCTCCTCACACGATCTGCTTCATGTCACCCTTGAACGACAAACCCATTGTTTCCCATTTTGGTTACACTCTAGGGATTGCTTGGCATGTGACGTCATTTTATAGTCTCCTCAGCGTGTGACGAATTGATCTCCGCTTTATCTTAAATATTTGTTGAGCAATCGGCTCTTGGTTGGGTCGTTCCCAGAGTTTCTTGTTGGTAATTCTTTCTGGCCGACCAGCCATTCGATCTTCAATATTGAGCCAGTGAAGTAGGCAGCTGTTGATAAACGTCTACAACAGCCTGTTGGAAATGCTTCTGTTGATGCACACACTAAGTTTCTGACCCACACAGGAGAACCGACTGACTTAACATTGATGTTGAAAATCCCCATGTTGTTTTTACACTATGGTCAGAAGATTCTCAGACTGATTTTGGAGTGATGAACGCATATCTTGCCTTTTCAACTCTGGCTAGAATTTACATCTTCATCCTTTCCGACTGCCTCTGGTTGAAACCATGCTTCACAGTTAGATTAGTGAAGGAAGTGACCTCTGTAAAATTTATTCCGTTGATGGTGACTAATGTTGGTTGTTGTTGCTGTTGGTTGGTTATCTTCATCACCTCCATCTTTAATATTTTCACCCGGATTCCTGTACTTGATGCTCCTTCCTTGTTGATTTTCTGCAGTAATTCATCGAGTTTGTATGACATTAAACATAAATCATCTGCGAAATCCGGCTGTTCTAGAGTCTTCTTATGGGTCCAGAGTATTCATATTTTAAGCCACTGTAGATTCCCGAGATACGATAAAGTTTATTTTATCTAAAATCCTGGCCATTATACTAAGGCCAATAGTAGGTATTTCAAGGGACCGGTAAAATAACCTACATATACTAAAATAGATTGGAAAGATATATTGCTTAGTTTTATTGTATACAAAATGTCTATGGGTGCACTAAGAGCAAGACTAAATAAAGGTGGTCTAAAAACAGATCAGAGTTATCTGTGAAAAAAACACGGTGAAATGGGGGAAAATTTTGTCGAATAACTGTTTTCATATTTGAAGGAAAACTATACCAATAGAATTACAGAATAATCACAGGATCAGCTGTCTCAGTAATAACCACAGACAAATCCCTGAAGTTTTGCGAATAAAATACACTCAAACCATTCCAGTCATCAGCGAAATCTTTGTGGAGGTATGCAGATGATACGCACGATATAATAAATTAGAGGGATTTGAAAAAACTCTTTTAAATGTAGACAGTCAGGTGGACTCAATAAAGTATACTATGAAAACTAAAAGTGAATCCAAGAAAATTTCTGCGCCAGAAAGCCTGATGGTAACTTGAAAGCAATGACCCAAAGTAAAACAATCCTTCCTTGAAGATTTCTTGATTGCACCCATGCTTATCAACTAACAATAAGGAGGTTTAACACAGACTACAGATTATTCTGCAAAAACTGTCGCTGTTGCTGTGTTCATCCCTCTTTGATTTCTTTCTAATTCCTATGTATTCTAAATGGACCATAGGGCTTCAAGCGTCAGCTTTGATGTTTCAGTGGAACTGGTGTCTATTTAACAGGGTGGAGTTACTAGCATGAATCCCGGCCTCCCCTCTCAACCGAGCTCACTATCGGCTAGTACAGTAGGCAGGGTTTAGGAGTGCGTCCATTGGCAGGGAATCGGACCTGTGCCGCGTGCGTAGTTATCGTATAATCTACCACCAAACTACCAACACACTGACAGTTATCCTCTAAAATAATTGGTCTAAGAAAAATTTATTTATTTATTTTATTTTATTATAGCTTGATTCCACACAGTATTTTCATGCAAGTATGAAATTTTCAGCATGTGATATCGGTAGCCCAAATTTAGCAGGCCGACCATATATATCAGGTGTGCGTCGGCGGGGGATCGAACCTCGGACCATGTGCATGGTCGGCGAGAGTCCTCACCGCTGTGCCACCGACGCACTGCCATTATAAGCATAATTAAATCCTATTTTCTTCCAAAGCGTAAATTAAAAATTCTAATTATTAGGCTCCACACCATCGCCGTACAATACATTCTTAAGAAAAGTATAATTCGTAAATACTTCTAATAATCTGGCTCACTTGTATAACTCCCACTGTAAAAGCCAAAGCTGTGGCATAATCGATTCTTAGTTTCTCTTTATCCATTATTTGACTGGTTATATTCGTGCTATTAGCTCCAAGTTGTTCTAGGAATATGCAAAACAGAGAGATTAAATCGACTTCATTTACGATTACAACACAAGCAATTGAATACAAATACCATTACCTGTCAAGTACATCAGAAATATTATCATGGCATGCGCATAAATATTAGATTCACTATACAAGGAGAAGCATACAAGGAAACTGACAGAACCACTATGGGAATCCGTCTTCAGCCCAAATAATAATAATAATTTACTTTATTCCAAAAACAGTACTTATAATACAGAATGGAATTCTCAGTATTTGTCACAATATTGCATCTGATTTACTCAAAATATATATAAAATTAAAAATTAAAACAAAATTAATCGGAGGAATTTGTCCCTATTTACGACATAATTATTAGATATAATAATAATAACAATGAGTTTGTTTCAAACGGTATTGTCGATTCAATTTGGAAACTTTAGCATATTATAGATTATTGGATCTAATGTTCTGTTGATAAAGTATAGTGAGGGGAAATACAAAATTAACAGTCATAATACAGCTTAAAATTATTTCCATACTTATGAAAAAAAATAAACAAAACGAAAAAATTGAGAGGATTGTAAATGTAAGAAATACAATAACAATAAAGTATGATGCTTTAAGGGTGAAGGAAATGGTTTATTTAGTGGTGCTAAGAAGGTTAGTTAGTTCATATCTGACACTATTTTCATCACATAAAGTACGTGTTAAATGTGGTATAGTGGAATTTTTTATACTTAGACGTACGTGCATAAATTCTTCTGAAAAGACTTCTTGTTTTACCTGAGGAGACACAAGGTTGGAGCTGCGGGTAGAGTGGGTGCTCAGAGTCTGACAAAATTCCTCTATCGAATCTGTTGTATGACATCAAATGCCTATTGGTGACAATGCCAAAGATATGGCCCAATGGGATGCCACTCGTTCTACTGACGGTCTTCAGAGTTCTATGAAGTCTGACATAGTCTTTTTTAAGCAATCCAGGAAAGAATAAGGGTGAACAGTAAAGAAGAATAGGTAAAATACACGAGTTGATAAACCGTAAGAGGAGTGGTTGAGTTATACCTGGGTGCCTTAACTTCTTAATGTAAAAAGTCAAATGAAATATTCTTTTAGAAATCGCTAAGACATGAGAGGACCAAGATAGGTCAGAAGAGAGAATTAATCCAAGATATTTAACTTCAGACTTGGTTTCTATATCTGTATCATCAATTTTGCAAGGGTCATAGGAACCAGCGGCTTCATTTAACTTTCGTTTACATTGGAAACTGAAATTAACAGTCTGACATTTGGAAGGATTAAGTTTAAGGCCGTTAGACGAAGACCATTTGCTAATTCCTGATAGAAAGTTGTTTATCTTAGTGCAGTCAAGCTGAGAGTTAACAGACTTTGAAATAGTTAGATCATCGGCATACTTAAAAAGTTCATTTCATCAGATCCATTTATGTCGAAGTTGGAGAAATATATGGAAAGTATAATAGCGAACTTGACCCTTTACAGATGTTATGTGAATGTCAAGCTCCTTATTGGAGACAATATTCAGGTGTCTGACAACTTCATTTAATGACATTTATCCAAATATCCGAGTGACTCCAGAATGCAAATTGAAGAACATGCCGAGTTTCTTGGATACTTCTATGAATGTACGGCCAGTATTACACAAACAGAGAATGGAAAGTATGCTAATGTCAACAGTTTTGTAAAAACGTTTCCTAGGGAAAGCCTCGTCTTCGAAACTCGCATAAACAATATATTTATGGATAAACTCTGGTGCATACATTCAGTTTTGTTGGCTAATGGATATCCTGAAAACTTCATTGTATGTTACAATAAAGAGAGATAGTCCCTTGAGAAGAAAACTTCTGTACCAAAGTAAGCTATCTCTATCAATAAAATACCACTCAAGGGAGGTCAAATCATGCAGCTGACAAACTAAAGACTTCGGTCAACTATTAAGAACGCATTCTACGCGGCGTCTCAAGTGCCTTACACCTCAAACATCTCCGATTTCTGTATGCACTTCTCACTGTATCCACAGGTTTACCTACAGTTTCGGAGATACACACATATAGTTAGAACCAATGGAATGCTAGGCTAAGTTCAACAATAGCTTCCCAGGAGTGCGAACGCTCCAATGACCTTGAACGCACGCTAGTCGTTGGCTAACGGCACCTGTCATTATCATTGCTGAAATATCAACGCTGTTCACCAAATTAGAAGCAAATTTCACCCGGATCACGTTTTAAAGTACTGTTTGGACAAGGTGTTAGTAGCTCGTAAGGGTAAGATTAGGGTTAAGGTAAGTATTGGGATTAGGGTTAGGATCAGGGTTATAATTCGGATTAGGGTTAAGGTTAGGCTTAGTGTTAAGTTAAGGGTTAGGGTTACGATTAGGGATAGATTTAGAGTTGATGTCATTTATTTTAATTTGTTTTATTATCTACATTTTCCCAGTAAGTAGTCGTCGATCCTCTTACTGGAAACCATAGTAATTGCGCCAACGGCTTTTGGGGGAGACTGCATAACAGGATAAGAGAGATAAACGATTCACAAAAACAGCTCATTTTCAGTCACTTCGGTGAATACATGTGTACAGAAACTAGTCTAACTCAGCAACTGATACTTTTCATTATAACTGGGACGTATTTTTAAGTCATATGTCAGAGGAAGATACCCTGTTTGATGTGCTTTTATGCATTTTCTTGTAAATATACGTCATTTATTGTGCGAAAGTCCCTTATTATTGTGATTCGTCGGTTGAAGGTCACTCGTGCTTTCGCATCCCTTGGGGCGCTATTGTTGAACTTTGCCGAATGTTCTAATGCTGCAGGAAAGAATATATTTCTAAATAGTGATTGGATCACATAGAAAGTCTAAATGTACTGAATCTGAGTAGAAATCCAGCATCATCGATTTTGTAGAGGGTCACAATATCAATATGAATGACTGTTTCTCAACTATTTCACATAGCTATAATTGAAGGTTACTAAAGGCGATGGAATCACTTTGGATTGATCGCATGCATTACAAACTATGTGTGTGTACAGAGCACAGTAGATTTCAACCTTTGGCTACCAGGGACTACTTGACCCACTAAATTCCGACTAGTTACTAATATGTACTCTTGTTTTATAATAATGATTAATTATCAAACATTTTTGTTATTACTTGCAACCATGCTAGTTTTAAAGAAATTGTAAAAAGAGCTATGAAATGATACCACCTCGTGACATTTGTCCTCTTAATACCTTTTAAAGCTAAATCAATAAGGTATTTAGGAAATGTCAAATTACTATTAAAAACTCTTCAGAGTATAACAGAGAACAGAAATCTTTGATCTTTGCGGTTCTCTTTCTAGTACTAAAAAGAGTATATTTGATCTTTGGACCTAGAGAGCTTCTATCAACTTATTTAGCTAAAAAGAATGGAATGCCTCTTGTAATTAGGCTCATTGTCTTCGTATGCCATGTGCTGGTTTTTTGTAACAAAGATGTTCAAGTTGTCTTTCTGTGTTTAGTAGAGTGATTTCTCTGGTTATTACGTGATTTTAAGGGTAGTTATGAAACGGATCTTAGTTCTTAGAAAGTGTTACAGAACAAAAACCGCATAGGGGACGGCTTCTATGGTGTTCTGTTTAACTATAGCATTGGTGTTATTGCCATACAAAGATTTTTGTACAGAGACAGAGATATAGCGGATATTAGTGTAATGTTTCGAAATGGTTTCTCCACCTTGTAATCTTCGTTCATACTACTCTCATTCTCCCATACTAACGCTTTCTCCAGTTTTGCTTGTATAAAGCAAGAAGGATAAAAGTCTTTGAGATAATGTACACTTTCCACAGTAAGGATATTCAAAACGGCACTGTGTACAAACCGCTGGAAGAGATTAATTGACAGAATTCCCTTAATCCCTTTTTTTGTAATTCCTTCACGTTCCCAGTGGAACATAGGGCTTCAAGCTACAGCCTTCAAGTTTCGGTAGCAGTGGTGCTTATTTTTACTGGATAGGGCTGTTCAACCTTCCCTCTTCACTAGTCTTATCGAGGTAAAGGAGTGCATCGGCCGAGGATAGAAACCCGAACCACATGCGTGTTTGGCGAGCATTATACCACCGTGCCACCGACGCCTTAATCCCCTAGGTGATATTTGTATCAGGTACGCCTTTTTCCTCCTGAAAGTGATGTTTCTGCAGAGGTTATATTCTGCCTTGTGGCTAACCAATAAAAGTGTTTTGTATTTATCGTGTTCTTTTGCTCTTGCTTAAACGCATAATTGACACTCAACACAGTTATCTTAATATATTCAACTAACAATCATTCTTGTATATCATCAGAGTGATTGTATGGAAACCAACAAAACCACTCAGAACATGCTAAATTTGACTGGAAGGCATGAAACTTGACACTAACTAGTCAATAAATATCAGTTTCAACTTCCACATTTCTCAGTGTCAGCTAAAGTCATGTAGGGAACTTGTGGTTTGTGATTTTAATCTTTTATGTAATAACTTGAAAACCTCTTAAGATGTTACTGTATGGTTGACTGAAATGAATGTGATCCTTTAATTCTAGTTGTATTTATCGTTACCACTGAACGGGATAATAAATTACCATCTGATTTACCTGTACAAAACCTTACCCATAGCTAAATAAACTAACAGTGAAGCTTTCTACTGACATACTAGGTTTGATTTAATCTAAATGCCTGAGGACACAATAATTAAGTTGGGTTAGAGGATCAAATGTGAAGGTTGAGATCAAGTAAAACAGTGTATCTAAACAGCAACCAACAAACCGCTCACTTTACGTGGTACAGTATGCAGCATGGTCATTAATAGTGATTAGTCGAGATTTACTCCCAAACTGACGGATGCACTCCTACACCTTGCCTAGCCTGTAGTAGGCCTGGTGAAGAGGAATTGCTTTATGTGAGTCTAGCAACCTCATCACATGAAACAAACACCACTACTACTGAAACTTCAAAGCTCAAGCTCGAAACCCTCTGAAGTCCCGATCGCCAGGTAATTATTATTATCTTATTGTTCCCTTGGGTTCCAAGTGGAAAACAGGGATTCAACAACGTATCTTCACTTTGTTCCATTTTCTGCCATCCTCTTCACCTGGGTCCATGATTGCACAAGCTCTCTTATCTCTTCCCTACATGGTTTCTTTCATGTCACCCTAGGACGGCCCGCTTGCCGCTCCCCATTTGGATTCCACTTGAGGGCCTAGTGCGCAATATCATCCGATGGCCTCATCCATGTATGCCCGGTCCATCTCTATTTGCCCCTACATATTTGTTGGTGGTATGTCTGGGCGAGTTGCAGGTGATAGCCGATTCAAGAGTTCTTTAAAGTGATCAGTCCATTCATTGTTTTATTTGTTTCTCTTCCCTTTGTAATCAGGTTCCCTCGAACGTCTTTTATTGGTTTCATCGTCTGGGTTGATCTCTTCCCGGATAGAGACCTGGTTATCTGATATAATGTCCTGATGTGTCATCTGCCCGTGGCCTGTCTATTCTGCCTCATTTGCTGGCCAGTGTGTCGTAGAATTGTCTTTTGTCTTTCCTGGCACTGTTCATCACTTCTTTATTCATTACAGTGTACTTGAACCTAGCTTCTCCTTCTGTTGTTCATCTTCGCATCTTGTCATCTCTTTCCCCATTCTCCTCTCCTCTCTTCTATTAGCTTCCAGGTATATATTTGTTGAGAGCCATTTCTTGTCTCATCTCTTCCTTCTTCCTATAACAGTTGTACATATTTCATTGAACATCGCCTTCAAAGAGTTAGTCCCAATGTTCTTCCGCACAAGTATCCTCAGGTAAAGGATTGAAGAAAAAATGCTTAGACTATAATGGCTATTTTTTTAATGGATTTTCGCAAAAATACTTTACAATCTTAAGTACCCAAGTGATACCGCGCTATCTAGTGTTTTTGTAAACGTTAATTTTTCAAAATTTACCACCAACTTCTCATTCACTTAAAAATTCCAAACTAATAAAATTATAAATCACACCTAATAAAACCTCTGGGGCCAAGTGAGTAAGCAGAAACCATTTTGCCTACAGGACTAGATGATACAGATGCCAATCGCTGAAGCGGACTCCAGTTCCTTTGATGCGGCAAATGCGCCTCGCTGATGGGTGTCAACAATCACACAAAATCCTAATCCCATGGCCTCCTATCGACCGATTTCGAACGCTTAACACTGAAACAGTATTTTTCCTGTCTCCGTGTGCGTTTATTAGATTTAAAAACGAAAAAAAAATGAGAGAAGGTTCTGGGTGACAGATGTATTTACGAAACTTAAAACATTCGTTACAGCAAGGTTAATTTCAGGCTGTACTATCAGTCATTACATACAAAAAGTGCTATGTTTGCAGTCTATATTTCTATGAAGAACTTGTTTTTCCATGAAATAATGAAACCGTAATTAAATGAAAAGTGTACTTTTTAATTTTGAGTTAAAAACCCCTTTTCAAGAGAGTTTTAAGTATTTACAAATAGTCATGCATTTCAGACTTGTGATATACACTCACCGATCAATAAACAAAAGTAACATTATAGGATATATGAAATTTCAATGATTAATTTAAATGCATAAGTATGCATTTTAGAACGTTACATAGTTGGAGAACCACCTAGGTATATCTCTAATAGAAAGACTATTCTTATCTGACTGTACAAGTACGTTCACTTAGTCCTACTTAAACTTTGAGGTGATCGCGAATTTTTATTTGTCCTAATCAGATTGTTAAACTAGATTTAACTGTCTATAATGTACACTATTGAATACCTACTATCTATTAGTGCATGGAGTAAAAAACATATCAGAGCAAATAAAAGCAGTTGACTTCACATTCAGAAGGAATTATACGTTGATGTAGTGTCACCAAAAGCATTTCCAACTGACTGCATATTTTCATCAACAGTTACCTTCTGTGCCTTGATACTGACACCACATGGCCAGAAAGGATGAGCAACAAGAAACCTCTGCAACAAACCGACCAATAACGCGTTGCCCGACAAACATGTAGAGGGAAATGGAGACGGATCGGCCACACTCTGGGAAGACTGTTGAGTGACATTAAGCATTGGACACAAACGGGAAACGACGAGTCGGGCGTCCGCAGGTGATATAGTGGAGGTCTTGCGAGGTGGAGATGAGAGCTTCTGTGCAATCGCTGAGCCAGGGAAAGAGGAGTGAAGAGAAGAGGATGCACTGGAGACGTGGTGATGAAACTCAATGGAATAATAATAGGTGGTTGAAGGCAATTAGCGGTAACCCCTGAACCTAGGTCTCGCGCCTGTTGGCACTCATCAGATAGGCATATTCGCAACCTTGAAAGAATCGATGTCTCCGTCTAAAAATGTTTCAAAATATAAACATCCGATAATGTTATTTTTATTGTTCCTGTTAGATTCCTAGTGGGATATAGGGCTTCAGCAGCAAGTTACCCAGCAGTCTTCTTGACGAATGACCAGTCCATCTCAATTCCGTTTGTCACATTTGTTTGGAAATGAATTCTTGGTTGGTTTTGTTGCACCGCTAGATTTTCATGTTGCTTACCTGAATGCCAGGGCAGTGAAAGAAGCTGTAGATGAAAGTCTGCAGTGATCTATTTGCCAAGTCTCTGAACCACCGACTGGATGCAGTAGTTCTTTTACACTGGTTTCAGATTATTGAAGGTCTGTCATGCTCTTCCTGTCCCGACTGGCGTGGAAGGCCTGTAGTTGTAAAGCTGCTGCCTCTGGATTGCTTCGAAGCATGTCATGAATTTTTAAACTCATCTCATTTAAGATGAAGTTTTTCTACCTTAATTTTAAATCATAAATGATGCTGATCTCACAGAATGTTGTTGAAAATGGTGAATTTCAGAGGTTATTAAGCATCAAAATATACGTTAATTGTAACCCACTTCTAGCCAATGAAGTACAAATCCTGAAGCAGAATTCTCAAGTAGTCGGATACACGAATGTGGATACCAGAAAAAAGTGAGGTCAATCCTTTTACTTCCTAAATGTCTAAATGGGGATTTGTTCTCAGTATTTCCTGGCCAAAATCCCTTTAAAATCCTTTTATATTGCATAAAAGGCTAATATTTAAAAGATCCGGATTACTAAATGCCCAGTGTGATGGCGAAAATAAATATTCTATGAAGTGAGTTCATCATAAAATTGTTTTCTTTACGTGACACATTTAGTTTACAAGGCTTGTGTGGAATTCAGTGACATTTGAAGGTTAGCTCCTACTAAGAAAAAAACAGGATCATGCATAAACTTGTTTAAGATGACTTCACTTACTTTCATCGAAATGTGCTTCTAGAATCACTCGGTCGAGGAAATCACCTGTCAACAAACTGACAACCGCCATCGTACCTGGAAAAATAACGAACAGTTGATTAAATAAGTATGCGCGTACAACGGGATGTTAGAGGATTTCATCATGAGCTGCCATCAGTTAGATAACCACTGGAAAACCTGCTGGGAGTACTAGACAGACGTTTTGTCCTAGTTTGCGACTCTTCACAGTACCCACTTACCACAGGGTTTTGAACCCAGGAACTTCTGGTTACAAGGTGAGTTCATGGACCATGAAGCCACTGAGACCCGATCCAGTGACCAGTTCATGAATTCTAACTTATGCTAATTCATGACATAGCGCGACTTCTTCGCACTGTCTTCTTTGAAGGTTTTCCAATGGTTCTCTAACCTATATCAGCTCATGATAAAATCCTCCAACCAATCCCTACAAAAAAAACACTAGTACTTTAAAATTCATCTAATGCTAACTAGCAACAAGTCCTATTCGGGTAGTGATCTGGGGTTCTAGTGGGAACCCATGACCACTAGGGTAGGGCAGGTTGAAAGTGAGGACACTTTCTCATCGAAGAAGACATTGCGAAGTGGTGGTGCGATGTCATGAATTGGCAGAAATTAGAATTCACGGGCTGGCCATTGGATCAGGTTGCACTGGCTTAATGGTGTACGAGCTCGCTAGCCTTGTAACTAGAAGTTCCTAGGTTCGAAACCCTGTGGTGGATGCGTGCTGTGAAGAGTCCCAAACTAAGGTGACGAAACAGCTGTCCAGTACTCCCAGCCAGTTTTTCAATGGTTCTCTAACTGATGTCAGCTCATGATGAAATCCTCCAGCCAATTAAATAATCCTTACCAAAAAAACCAATACTTAAAACGGGATGTCACTACTAATACGAAATAACTTCAATAGTGTAAGGGGATACACATTTATCATGCTATAAAAACTACTTATAGTTTACATATTTTGTTCATTAAATAAATACTTGAGGTTTTTCAACTTCGTTTTTTTGTACCAAGATATATATATAATCCTTTCAAACAGCGAGAAAAGATTAGTAGTGAGGAATTCTAGCAATCATCCAACCGAGAACCTATCTCCCAACAAAATATGTAGAAGAAAGTGGAGATGGATTGGACAAACGCTGAGATGACCGTTGGTTGCATACTGCTCGCCAGACATTCGAATAGCACCTGAATGGCAAAAGATAAGTTAGAGATTGTGTGTGCAGGTAACGAAAGCTTGGGGGGAATCATGGTACCAGAACTGAAGAGAACAGGATGAAATGCAAATCTGTTGTTGAAATATTATGTTTCACTCACAGCCTGAAGGAATAATAGCAATGTAATGTAAATGGTTATGATTATTAGTTCAGTTGAATTGCCTTAGTCACAGTTATTAATTTGACTATCATTCAAGTGATTCAGGTATAAAATCAATCAAATTAGCTCTTAGTTGCTTAAAAGATCAATTCCAATGAAATCAGTCGGATGGTAAGCATCACACAACAATTTTCGTTAGTTTTGTTATTTTAAGGAAATACATTGATCTGAAAACTGTTAGTGTTTTTGAGTAAATATATCTGCTTGCTGAAAGGTAGTATTTTGCAATACTCATACTGACCTCAAAATCGTTAATTTTTAGGACACAGTGTAATTGTTCCCCATCACTGAAAGTCAATCTCTAAATTTAGACTAATTTTAATAATAATAATATAATAATAAATCTTTGTTTCAGACAATGTGGAGCATTTGGTGCACACATTTTCAACGTATTCAGTTCCTAAATGCTTTTTTCCTCATACATGATGAATATGTACAGTAATAATCTGAAGTATATCTTCATTTCGTTGAAGAATTGCTAAGCGTTTACTTGGGAACAAGTTAAATCAGAACGCAAGTTCATGTATAGGTCATTTGATATAACTGTGGGATTAAGACAATGATAAATCCAGATGATATTGGGTTTTGGTGGAAAGCAATTTCAGTAGTCTACTGATTTAAGCAGGCCATTGCAGTCAGTATACATCTTTTAAATGTTTTATTTAGTTCAACGCTTCAAACAACAGTGATGTTGCCTAATGGAAACATTTATCTAGCGATTCGAATTTAAAATAAGCCCAAAAATGTTATTAAAACAGGATTCAATGAATTCATCAAATTTCTATAGAGCTCTTTAGATGAATATTCTACATACAGTGATACATACACTATCAGAAATACATTGGGAGATGTGTGGCCGTTAAGGTAACAAACTACAGTGAGTCAATAGGAAAAGATTACAGGTAGGAATATTTTATTATAATAAAGGTTTTCGTATTTCCCAATGAATGAAAAACAAAAAAATATTGTTTTTACTGACGTTTCGCTATTTGATGCTAATTGCTTTATCAAAGTATTATTAAACCGGGATTTACAAAATCTCAGCATATGTATAACAAAGAGTTAAGGGGTGAGAAAACAGACAAGTTAGGTCAAGTTAAAAGGACATATTGAAAGTCAAAATAACAATGAAGATCACTAAACCAAATAACAGAGGTAATAGGACATCTGTTATGATATCAAAATAAAGTTTACTAACTTGATCATTGTTCGTCAGTCTGGGGTCATTTTTCGTTGTCAAGTTGGTCAATCGGTAAAGGCAACAAAACCAAGTGTAGATTGCTGGATTTGATCAGTGTGTAAAATTATAAAAAGCAGTGTGTGTTTATATAATGATATTGCTTATCACATTCGTGTTGATTCGGTCACTTCATGGGGGAGAGAGGTGTTGTAACCAGGTCAGATTCTGTTTTAGTCTTTCATTCCTATTCAGACAATTTGGATTCCATTTGATATGAAGTGCTTCTTTGGGATTTCTGAAACACTTTTTCTGGATTATTTCAATATTGTCAAAATCAATTTTGTGACCTGATTCTGTAGAGTGCAGACCTATGCCTGGCTGATGATTTTTCAAGTTTTTCTAGTTCACCCGGATTTCTCGGTGATCGAACAGATGCTTTACGGTGTTCATTTCTTCTGGTTTTGATTTCTCGAGATGTTTGTTCGGTGTATATCGCATCATATTCCAAGCATTCTATTTTATAGACACAATTAGATAGAGAATCTTTAGGGATTTGGTCTTTTATATGGACAAGGTTGTTTCGTAGTGTGTCTGATGTTTTGAAGAAAACTCTTATGTCGAGCTGATTGAGTACTCTTCTGATATCATCTGACGTCTCTGCTCTATATGGAATGACGACTGTTGAGGTCCATGTTTTCGGAATGCGTTTTCAGCCATACTTAATGTCTGTGTTGATTTTGTTGATGAAGTCCCTTGGGTAGTTGTTTTGCTTGAGAGTTTCAGTAATGTTTGATATTTCTTTTTCTTTTCTTTCTCATCCGTTATTAGAGAGTGTTCTCGTCTAGGAAGACTTGAAACAACTGAAATCTTTGCGCTGATGGGTTGTGTTGATGTGAAGTTTAAATATTTATTGAAGTGGGTTTCCTTCCTCTTAACTAGGCAGTCTAGAAAAGGTAGTTCACCGACGTCTGATTCTGCTGCCGATGTTAACTGGATTCTGGTAGATACACAGTTTATTTTCTCCAGGACTGAACTGTGTAGATCTCGTTTTAGCACTACAAAAGTATCATCTACATATCTTAATCATATTTTAGGAGTGAGAATGCTTGAAAAGATGTTATTTTCGAATTAATTCATGAAAAGGTCGGCGACTATTGGGGAGACTGGTGAACCCATAGCAACACCATTTGTCTGTCTATATAAGCTACCTTTAAATGTAAAATAAATACTTCCTAGACAGAATTTCAAGCTTTTAATTATTTCACTGGTGTCCAGTGGACATCTTTGTGATAGCGCTGTATCTGATTCTAGTAGACTGGAAATGATATCAAGACTTTCGGTAATAGGGAAAGTAGTAAATAATGAGTTAATGTCAGTATGTCCTTTCAACTTAACCTGTCTATTTTCTCACCCCTTAACGCTTTGTTATAAATATGCTGAGATTTTGTAAATTTCGGTTTAATAATACTTTGATAAAGCTATTAGCAGCATTAAGTAGCGAAACGTCAGTAAAAACAATATCGTTTTGTTTTTCATTCATTATAATGAATATCATATACCCAATGCCCAAATTTTTTCAAACTGTTAAAAGTGAACTTGGTTTGGACATATATAGGAATATTTTGCATCTCAAGACTAGACAGTTTAGCAGACGTATGAGAGATTAAAATGAAAATTACAATGGATTACAGTCCTAATTACATCACTTAAATAAACAATGAAAGATTGTCTTAAGAGAGTTTAGAATAATACTAAGAGATAAAATAGGTTACAGGATTTCATCATGAGGTGACATCGGTTAGAGAACCATTGGTAAACCTGGGAGTACTGGACAGCTGTTTCGTCCTAGTTTGGGGCTGTCCCAGGTTTTCCAATGGTTCTCATGATGAAATCCTGTAACCAATCAACCAAATCCCTACAAGCCAATACTTGAAGAGATAAAATAAATATCAATAATAATAACCATTAATAAGTAAAAGACATTACCATGATAGATTCAGAGTGGTCAGCATTTTCATCTGTACAGAAAGACCGAGTTTATAAACTCTACTTGCAAAAGTCTCCTCAAATGAAAGCATCTTTCTATCTGTTCGTCTGCTGATAGCAATGAATGACTTGATAGCATCCATATCATGCCGTTTGTTTATTAATGCTTTGTTGCTGAATTTTTTGGTACCCTGACATCATTAGATTCCGAACTACTTAACGACACATTCCCCTCATGCAGGTAGACAATCTCCTTTCTTTACGACCTAAGTATTTGCTTCCACAAACACACTTAAACTTATTTATGCAGTTTGAAGTGTCAATAATCGGTGACCAGTGCATCCACTTGGTGGTGTTAAGGAATGCTAGTTTTGAAGCATAATAAGTTCTCTTGATAACATTATTAAGTCTTCGTCTAACTACTTCTTAAATGTCATCTTTTTTAAGTGGCAAACCAATATATACAACTTTTTGTGAAACTGTTCGGATAGTTTTACTGGGGCTATTTTCATTAGGTTATTTATTGATCAACCTCTCACAATATTCATTCTTAGATAAAATATCCTTCAAGGTCTTTATTCCATTCACTATCAGGACAAAATATTCCCGCTTTATCGAACAATCACTAGTATGGTAATGGGGTCACCGCTAGGACCCATTCTATCCGACAATTTCCTGAATTCTATTGTCGGTAGATGGGTGATAGATTTTTGATTATGAAAGATGAGGATGAAGCAGAGAACATACTAGAAAAATTTAACGATATTTATCCTGCAATAAATTTTACCATCGAGTAAGAAAGAGACTCTAGTATTTCATTTCTAGACGTCCTTGTGACCAGAAAAGAGGATGGCACAATAAGAAGAAGTCTATATAGAAATCGAAATCACCCGGTCAGGATACCCATTTCTGTAATCTTTTTACACACGCAGTCTAATAAAGTACTTGATCCACAGAGCAAGAGCAATCTGCTGTGATGAATGCCTTAGTGAAGAGCTTAATATTATTAAACATTTGCTGAGTGAGAACGGTTATCCAGAAAAATTCATCGATGAGAATACCAGCTAAAAGTTAAGACAGGCCAAATTACAAGCAGTTCCGAAAAAGTCCTTGATGTTAAAACTTCAGTTCCTTAGGGATAATATCAGTGTGATATTAACACAACGCCTTAGGAATGCGGTAAAAAGAACATTCAGTGCTGCTGAATTATGATGTGTCTTCAAAACCATGCCAATTTTGCTTTCGGGAGTTAAAAGTAAACTGCCTAATTTCGTCTCTTCTATGTGTATCTACCAGTTTGACTGCTCCTGTGGAACCATTTACATACACTGTACAATTAGGCGTGTTTCTCGTCGGATTTTCCAACATCGAACTAAGTGGTTAAGTAAAGGACAAACAAAATCTATTCATAGCTCTATTCTATCTCATCTTGTGGATGCAGAACACAAGACTGATGGTAACGAGGCTTTCAAAGTCATCTTCTGCATGCTAACCAATCTTAACTTTACCTTAAGAGTTTTTCTACTACATATTGTAGAGACTGTTGGGACCCGAATTAAGAAACCTAACTTATGTATTCTAAAGAAGTTGGTTCAGACACTGTCCTCACCCTGGCTGTCAATCAACGTTCTAATAATCCTCAATTTGTTGTAGAAATTTCGTTAATTTTATTTTATATTCTATTTGCTATTACATTTTTGTACTTATTGTAATTTATGCATCTTTAGTGAACTGTAATTCCGTTGATCTCACTTAACAAATCAATATTATTTAAAAGACACTAATATTGTTATTGACGACTATTCTAGAATATTCTATGTATATAAACACATATATATGTATATAATTGTAGAGCCAGAGGAGGAATTTATCGAAAAGGATATTCTTTGCTCAGTTTTTTTTTCTCATTGTCTTTTTTTTACTGAATGCGAACAAAGCTGTAAAAATGTATGCACTACCCCATCCTATTGTGTCATCAACTCCACCCACCAGAGAAACTTCAAGGAACGTAGCAGTATCATTTTCCTGGTGTTCTATAGGTCACTTTTCTCCCAGTATATTTCTGATGGTTTAAATATATATATCACTGTCTGTAGAGTGTTCAGTTGAAGAGTGTTACTGAAAACTGATGAATTCATTAGGTCTTGCTTAAATAACACGTATTGCTTATGCTTTATTTTATTATTATTTTAACTTTCGTGAACCGTCTTTATTAACTGTAGTTGTTATCATACTGTAACATGTCACTGATTACTAGTGATTTACAATAATGTGAATTCTACAGATAAAAAAATCGAATGTCTTATAATAACACCTCATTTACTTTTATGGAAATCACTCCAACTTACCTACTGAAATGTGCCTTGATGTCCCAAGAAAGAAATAGACCAATGCTGGGAAAAAGGATGTGTACAATCCGTATACAGGTGGTAGTGTAGCGACTAGTGCATAGGCCATACCTGAAATAGATTAAGCATTGTAACTATATACTGAAAAAGAAATCATAATGCGAACGTTTTCCCACTGCAACATGCTGATAAATGTATATACAACAAAACTAAAAAAATCCGAAATAGATTATTTAATTTTTGATTTCTTTACATTCCCAGAAGAATATAGGGCTTCAAGCTCGAACCTCGAAGTTTCGGTGGCAGTCGTGCTTACTTTAAAGGGATGCAGTTGCAAACCTCATAACCAACCTTCCCTCTTTACAAGTCTTATTAATGGCTTAAAGAGGTAAATTAGTGTGTCGGTGGCCGGGTATCGAACTCGGGACCACGTGAGGCGTGGTTAGCGAGCATTGTACCGCTATGCCACCGACGCAGACTATCTAGTTAATACATTTTAATGGAAACCGAAGCTTGCAGCGATGGGATTTTGTAATGCCTTATGGTGTTTTGTTCATTCAGAAGTTAAGAAACACGTTAATTTTTACCTGACTTGCATAAATATGTTTAATCTTTTCAATGGAAAGTCAACACACTTTTGGTGCATCAACCATTATACACAGCACTTCTTTTATTGGCTTACTGAAGAGAAAAAATACAAGAACTCTAATGTTGGAGAAATACGTTTCCGAGGTAATTTTTGCTCGTTTTTGGGTGGCTTGTAAATAATCTATCAGTTCTGTTATCAACTGACAGTGCACATTACTTGACAACTGTTTCGTATATTTAATAAACATTTTATGTTTTCAAAAGTTGATTTGTTAGGATTTGATTTATTTTTCGAGTTAGACGACGGATTGATATCAGTTAAAGAAGCAATGAAAACCAGGGAGTACTGGACATCTATTTCGTCCTAGTTTGGGGCCTATCGGCAGTAAGCACCAACTGGGATGAAACAGTTATCCAGTACTCCCTGGTTTTCATTGCTTCTTTAACTGATATCAATCCGTCGTCTAACTCGAAAAATAAATCAAGTCCATACAAATCAACTCTTGAAAATTAATCTAATGCTCACTAGTGACTGGTTACAGGACGGAGTTTCCTGTGAGAAGTCATGACCAGTGAGGTTCATCCAGTCGGGAATGAGGATGGAGTTCCCACCGATGACATTGGTTGGTGGTCATGCTAAAATTCACGAATTGGTAGGAGTTAGAATTCATGTACTGGCCGTTGAATCGGATCTTAGTGGCTGAATGGTCTAAGACCTTGCTTGCTGGTAACTGGGAGGTCCTCGGTTCGAACCCTGTTGGTGGGTGAGTACTGCCAATGAATTCCGAACTATGAAGAAGAAGCTGTCCAGTACTCTATGGTTTTCAATGGTTCTGTAACTGATATTCATCTGCAGTCTACCTTGAAAGACATTTTATAGATGTGAGTGGTAAGCAACTACTCATCTCACTCAATCAGTAGTATATTGTTTCATTCATTTACACTTTCCTTTCTTGATTACCGTTTATGTTATCAGGCAGATTACGTGTTGTGATCTGAACAATTTTGGTTTCCAAAGGAAAGTGCAGTGAAATTCCACCTCATCAAACCGAGTGCACCGCTGATGAGCTCACCTCCAAGTGAACCAAACGACAGTCCGGTTTTTAGATCACTTCCATATGGCTAGTAAACACTAGTGGTTGATGTGAGTGCTATACAACTACGCATTTCCCTCAGTTAGAAGTATATAGTTTTAGGCATTTCAGAGATGTGCCTTATCAGTATTTTTCTGAATAAAAATCCGTAGTAGTGAAGATTCACAGTAATCATCTTTCAGCTTTGTGAAGAAATTAGTATAGTGTCATCTTTCTATCTTGTCTTGGCTAGCTAATGATAAGTTTGAAAAATCAATGCTGTGAACCACTGTTGGTGTCTCACTAAGTTGGCTCATGAAAAGACGCAGCTAATCAAATCTAAATGCATGAGATTTTTCATTTATAGATGTAGATTTCAAACCACCAACTTTTCCCTTAGTTTCTGTATAGTTGTGTGCGTCGGTGACACAGCGATTAGGACGCTCACTGACTATGCATATGGTCCGGGATTCGATCCTCAGCCGACGCACACCCGATGTTAATGGTCGGCCTACAAAATTTGGGCTACCGATATCACATGCTGAAAATTTCATACTTGTATCAGAAATACTGTGTGGAGTCAAGTTATAGTAAAAAAAAAATAAAAATAGTTTACTCCATAACGTTTTCCTAAATCCAAAAATAAAAACCTGTTTAGATGACAAGATTAAATTCAGCCTCGAAAAGATGAACATAATTTGGTTGCATAGCAGTTCATATCCTTTAAATTCAACACATAAGTGAATACAATACAAATGGCGAAATCGACACTGAAATTAATCGAATTCCCTTAAAACAACCCATAATCTAGAAATGATGGAGAAGATTTATAGCTCAGGTGGATGATTTTTATTTAGTTGTGTTCTCTGAGCTGGATAGTTTATTTGCGAAGCTTTCATTCCCCTACTAGGACACATCTTCAGCTCATATTTTAAATTGAATTATGCACTGAAGATGTTTCCTAGTAGGGCAATGAAAGCTTCGCGAATAAACTATCCAGCTCAGAGAACACAACTACATCAAAAACCATAATCTAAATATCCCCGTCTAGCTTACTGATGCCCACCGGGTAGATTTCCTGAAGCTCTTGAGGGAACTCGTGACCAGTTGGGTCTCCCGTGTTAAGTTGAGGTGGAAATTCAGAAAAGGCACTGGTTGAGTTTAGTGCTATGTCGCAAAATGACAGAAGTTAGGGCTGAACTGATCACTGAACTCTAGTCCAAGTGGCTGAATGATCAACAAGCCTAGTCTCGTAACTCAAATGTCCCGGGTTCAATTCTTGGTGAGGTCATCGATGCGTACCGCCGAATAGGGCAAAACACCTGTTCCTGATTTTCAGTGGTCTCTAACTCATGTTGTTTCCTGGTAAAATCTACTTGGAAATTCACCATATGTCATTGAGTGGTATAGTGTGATGTTGAACGGACAGTTAGGAGTCATTTATTGACCCGACACTTATGTATAACCAGTGATTAAAGCAGTGAATGCCTGTTTAAATTCAAAGCTAAGTCTCGCCGTTTGTTCGTTACAGAACTCATCGGTTTTCCTAAGATCACTGGTGTAAATCTACCGTGATCTAGATTATCAGTTTGACTTCGGCTTCAATTTCATCCAACAATTTTACGATAATGCTGCATGCCAAGAAATCGACAACGGGAAACTCATGGAATCCTTCGAAGAAGTAGAGATGGGAGTAGGACAAGCTGGCTGACTGCCTACTATCTCCAATGATTTTCCTGATCGCGGTAGACTGGATAATGCGACAGACAACGGTGGGCAACGAGGAAACAGGCATAAAATAGACCTACACAAAAAAAACTTGGAGGATCTGGACTTCGCCGATGATATTTGTCTGATTTCACACAAACTGGAAGATATGCAAGTGAAAAACAAAAAATTGGCAAAACAATCATCCAGAGAAGATATACCTTCAGGTGAACATAGAGAAAACAGAGGTGATGAAGATTTCTGGCCAACAGCAACGCCACAAACAACAGACAACAATCAGCATAAATGGAAAAAATCTGAAAGAAGCAACCTCCTTCACCTACCTACCTAACTGGAAAGCATCGTTTCAACATCAGGTGGGACTGACGAGGATATCAAAGCAAGGATCAGGAATGCAAGGCAAGCTTTCATTACTCCCAAGTCTGTATGGAGGCCAACAGCACTCAGCATGGAATATAAGATCCGGATTCTCAACTATAGTGTGAAGTCAGTGCTACCATACAGATCAGAGAAGTGGCGCCGCTCCACAAAGGGCAATCCAACAAACTACAGACTCTCATCAACAACTGTCTTCACCTAATACTCAAGATCAAATGGTGGGAAAAGGTCAGCAACAGGAAGGGATCTCTGGGAGCGAACCAGGAACCAGCAGGAACCAATTGTGCAACAAATGAGCAGGAAGAAATAGAGGTGGATTGGCCATACTCTGAGAACACCACCAAGTGACATCACAAACCAGGCAATCGCTCGAGTGGACCCCAAATGGGAAGGGACGAGTTGGTCGTCATCGCGAGGGTGACAAGGAGGCGGTCATGTGAAGAGGAGATGAAAGCATTTGGAAAGACGTGGAGCCAGCTGAAAACGCTGGCAGATTACCAAACGCAATGGAGGCATCCGGCTGAAACCCTATTTTCCTCTCGGAACTAAAAGAAACAATACAATATTCATGTGTCATCACATGAAAAGGCAAGGTACAGTTTAACAGTTGTCTATCATGAAAATGAATTTAAAACCTCTTACCCTGTGGAACATGCATTATGCCAACAGTAAAGCCAGCTATTATATCACTGAAAAGACAACTTTTCACTTTGTAAGTATATAAGGTTCGAAGAAATGGAAATATGCTGAACATGTATCTTCCAAAATGATGCATAATATGTCGACATTTATCACAATTTGAATGCTTCTCATCTCTATTCTGACTGATCAATTTGTCTCTGGTTAAATTTTCACTGGTATTGTATTCATTTGTATTAAGTGTTGTCAGTGGAATCAATGAACGAATGCATGATATGATTATCAACAGGGTTCGTCGCCAAATAGGTAACGATGAAGAGTGCACATTATAATCAGCATATTGATTGAATTTTTCTTTGGTTAACAGAGGACGATTTAATGAAATTAATGGTGTGGTTCCATTGGCAACTGAACTCGCTTTATCATCATCATCATCGTTAATTTCCATGAGAAATATACAGGGGGATATTTTTCTTCTACAATGAGACAAACAAATAGAATTAGGCCGTGATACATAAATAAGCACGATACTGTATATGAACAAGTCCAAAGATTTATAGAAAAGTTACAGGAATAATAATAATAATAATCGAGTATTGGTTTGCATGGATTTGATTAGTTACAGGTTTGATGACGAGGTGACATCAATTCAAAAACCATTAGGGAACTATGGAGTACTAGTCAGTTGTTTCATCCTGGTGCGGGACTCTTCAATGGTACGCACCTCCATGGGTTGAAACCCAGGGCCTTCTGGCTAAAAGGCAATCTCGTAAACCACTCAGCTACTGGAACCCTATCCAATGCCCCATGAATTCCGAAATCTGCCATTTCCCAATATATATATATATATATATATATATATATATATATATATAACTTAATCACCGTCGCTGTCATTGGTGACTAATTGTCCTCTTGGTCAATTTGACAGGATTAATCAGTGTGACATGTTTACTCCTGAGTATTGCCTCTGGCTTACTTCTGCCAGTCAAGTTTGTACTCTGGTCAAAACTTTTGGATAACTTTCTATGAAACTGTAATTTGAACCGATGTTAAGTGGTTGTGGGCATTCTAGTCTGAAGCGATAGATTAAGGTTTCGTGTTTTTACGAGTACCCATCAAAAAGCCATATCCGCGACCTCCAGGAGAATAATTTCTCCTCAGAGCTTGAATATTTCATTGGTAATGTCTCTGACTGCAGAATCAGGTGGCGAGTAGTGGAATATCGGAAGGGGTATATGTCAGTTCTATAAGGTCGCAGATACATCTTACTAAGAAGTACCAACAAGTGTGAGACCTCTCCAGTCATCTAACATCAAATTTATAGAAAACATTTCCCAAAAAACATAATGCTGCTTGCGAGAGATCCAAAAATATGTCCACCCTATAATACAGAACAATTTAATTTCAAGTCTTAGACATTGGATAAGACGGATTTCAAAAGTCTGACATTTTCACGATACCATAAATGACAATCGGGCGGAAAACAAGTAGCTTCACTTCGGATGTTGTGATAAATTCATTCGTTAACCAAAAATTCCAGTATATGGCTTTGAAAAATATATTGCATAGTGACTTCATACAATTTCCTGTCTCATGCATGAAATATCCGTAAACTAAACATTACTGCCTAAAAATTTACTAATATGGAAATGGTATAACAACTAGAATATTTAAAAATTAAGTCATTTCATTGCTAATGGTCTTTATTGTCTCTCATTAGATCACATCAAATTTTACTTCGATATACATAACCTTACAAGTGATATTTTGTTCCAGAGACTAACTGGAAATATACGGAGAACATTTTACGCTGCAGACTTGTGTTCGTCATTTTCCAGTCCAAAAATGATTGGGACTCGAACGAAGGATAAGCTAGATAGATAGCTTTGCCAAATCAATGTGCATTTATCGGTTTAACTCTTCCTGTGGAAATAGTTATGTTGAATGTACTACTGGACAGCTTAGCTAGCGTGTTACTGAACATCTATCATTGTAGTTAAGCAAAGGACAGACAAAAATCATTCGTAGCTCCATTTTGTCACATTTAGTTGATAGTGGTCATTTAGCAGGAAAAAACGAACGCATTCAAAGTGACTCATCGTATCTGACAAAATATTTCCAATGGACTCTGTGTCTGTCTGCAGGAAAGAGCTGTGGCGGTTGGCCCTCAAACTATAAGACTAATCTATACATATATTCAGCAGAAGTTTATATAGCCATTATCCCTCTCTTAGTTAATTAAAGCTCAACCAATCGACGATTCCGCAAACCTTTATCAACCTCATTCAATAGCTTTATATCACTAGAGATTCACAGTGCTGAACTCAGGGAAGCGTTTACTGTAAAGGTAACAGTAATACAAGGCTTTCTTATATCATCAATAAAATTTCCGATTCTGGGAAAGTGGGTCATTCTGCCTACCGTGGTGAGCGACAGGGCAGGAATAAATGGGACAGTAAAAAAGACTTTAGGAGATTTGGAATTCGTGAATGACTTACGCCTAAATTCACGCAAAGTCGAAAACCTGCTGGAGAGGCAGTCAAAGAAGACATGGCTTCAAGTGAGCACAGAGAAGAGATAGTTGATGAATATGCCCAACCAGCAATTGCAAAACCTATTGACTATACACCAGAGAAATTTGAAGGAAGTCACTTCTTTCGCTTATCTAGGCAGCATCGTTTCATGCAACCGGTTCCCTTTATTAGTTTGAAGAGAGAAAGAACGAACATGTTTGCAGGATAATATGAGCTCGTTTTATTTCGTGGATTCTCATCAACTGCATACATCCTAAACAAAATCAAATTATAGGTTTCAAGAAAGTTGTGGAACATACTTTTTCATAATTACTTTGAGTTATAGATAGAAGGCATAAGGAACATAATTCCAGAATTTGATGTAGGTAGACAGATTATTCGGTGTCAAAAACAACTAATTATATATAGTGGAATTAGATAAGAGGCGTAAGAGTTCAGATTTCTATTGGAAAACAACACAGATTGGTTAGAGTCATATTACAGGGTCAGGGTCAGAGAACAGAGTGAATTTACACATCTTGTGGTGGAGAGTTTAAGAGGGTGGGGGTGAATAGTGAAGTAACATTTTTAACTTAAACAGACAAACAATTAAGTAGATTTAGAAACTTGAAGGTCAAAATTGAATAGAATATTACGTAACAAGACAAACACACAGGCACACTGACAGAAAGGCAAAACAAAATATAAGATGAAATAGAGTTAGGGTTACCAAGGTAGTGAAAGATTAATCACACTATCTTTCTGTATACAGAGGTCTGGTCGAAATCTCTTGATAGCAATGGCTTCTGCGAAGCGAAGTAGCCATGGGTTTCTTTGTGTATTGATTATTTTGAAGGCTTGGCTAATTTCTACTGTGTGTCCTGTGTCAATTAAATGTCTGGCGATTGCATTGGATAACACTTTTCTTCCTTTTGTACGGAGACTCTAAGGAATGTGCTCATCGTTTCAACTGCAGGTGATAGGGATGAGGATATCAAATCCAGCAAGGATCGGAGAAGCAAGATGAATCCTCATTGATCTGAAATTAGGCCGACAGTCTACTGTATTCAGCATTAGGAATGAGATTTTGATTTTTAACAGTAATGTCAAGTAAGTCATTGGTTCGATATGGTTCAGAGACTTGACAGGTATGCTACATAAAGCATTTCCAATAGTCTACTAAAGACTTCTGTCATCATCTGCTTTCGCTGTCTCGATATTGAAGATCAGATGAATTGTGAGAAAAGAATTAGCAATAAAGAAATCTAAGAATGAAACAAACAGCAACCAGTCGCTTAATAAATAAGTTTAAAGAAATAGAGGTGGATTGGACTGCTGAGTGACCTCGTACTTTAAGCCCTTGAGTAGGACCTCAATGGAAGACATGGAGGAGATCATGTGGGATAATGAAACGTCACGGTCATTTGCACATATATATATCTTTATTCCCTCTCCAGCTCTACCTAATCCAACTGTTTGTGTTTCTTAGCCGTTATATAATACGTCCATGTGAACATTTGTTTGTCTAGCCATGACGTTTTTCACCATCATTTTTATCACAAATTGCTTTGCTTTTCATCTTTGTTATTAATAGGTTTATTATTATGCCTAACTGCGCAATCTTATTATCCCATTGACAAATCAACATGATTGACCTATTGATGAGTGGTGACTAGCAGTGGAATCCATGATGTACATTTCGTCCTATTTGAAACTCGCCATCCGGATGAACCTGCATCCCCCAGTGAGTCAGTGATGGTGTTCCTACTGAGGCATTTGAAACTATGGACGCTGGGTTCCAGCCTTGATGGGAACACCAGTGGGGAATGCAGGTACATCCGGATGACGAGTCCCAAATAGGACGAAATGTGCATCATAAATTCCACTGCTAGTTACCACTCAATAATTGACTTCTGGTTAAATAAGCAGACATCATCGAAGCATGCGCACAAGGAGCCGACTTGTCATCCTGAGGCCAAGCACTTCGGTCCAATCAATCAATGGGTTTATTTTATATTTAATAGTCATCTGTGAAATAATGTATGCTGGATTAAAGCCTGATAAAATCTAATTTAAAGCAGAATATTATTCGCTCGCATGTGTTGTTCTACATATTAATATGATAACGAGAAAAGCACTGTCAAACTTTTATTGAAATTGCTACTTTAAATGTGAACAAAATGTATATTAAATCAGTCTGCTGACATTCTTGAGTTTTTTTTTAAAAAAAAGAAAAATTGTGAATACATAATAAACTAAGTCGAGTGAATGTACCATCTATGTGAACTATGACTAAGTTATACTGATCTAAACGCTTATTACACAATTTCATGTTTCAACACTACCTGCACTTGTTTTCATGCAATGGATAATAGAGATTAGATATGCCATTTTTTTAACCGAGATGGCACTACTCATCAACTATAGGCACAAGAAAAAAAATTCCATACATGCATACAAATCAAAGTGTATTTTATCACTTATTTCTGAATTCTGTATAAACAGTTACAACAAACTGTCATGCAAAAACAATGTTGTACACACGGTAGCTACAAACGTATTTCAAAATAGAAAAAGAATGTGTTATAACGAAATAAGTCAGGCGAATGATAAAACACATTAAAGAATTTATGTAAATTGTGATCAGAGTAACCCAATGCTACTACACTACTACTACTACTACTATTTTTTGTTGTTGTTGATGTTGGTTGACATTTGAGTTTATTTTTTGTTTTAAATTCTCTGTAGAAAAGGTTAGTAGAGAAAAGAAAGACACCCTAGTAGAGTATTGTCTAATCACAATACTATGGTTGGTTTAGCTTTTCTTGAATATCGATATTAGTATTATTATTTTTTATTATTTACTTTATTCTAAGTGTGTGTAAGTTTGTTTTTATGAAAAAAGGTTGAATTTTGGTGTGCGGAACTACAAAATTGTACAGTTAGTTAGATATAAATGACGGGTCGTATTTCCAGCCAACTTTTGCAAAGCGTACCTTACACCTTTAATAATAATATAAAGCTCAGAGTAAATGGATTTTGTTCCTGTATAACGGGAGTATAACTCTTTGAACTGTCATGCTTTTCATGACACGAAACGCTGTAGCAACAAGCAGCTATACAAAAAATTTCGTCGTAGTCAATCTCTAGTTGGAAATGTCAATCTGAAACATTATTATCCTTTGTCTGTGTACTGACACACCATTATTTTTTGCTACGCCTGGCTTACCTAATTTTTTTTTTCCTTCACGTTCACCAGTGGAACATAGGGCTTCAAGCTAGTGGCTTGAAGTTTCTGTAGCAGTGTTTATTTTATAGGATGAGGTTGCTAGCCTCATGCCCAACCTTTCCTCTTCACCAGCATTATTTCTGGCTTATCGAGGTAAAGGAGTGCGTCCGCCGGGGATCGAACCCCGGACCATGTACATGGTCGGCGAGCGTTCTAACCGCTATGCCACCGACCTGGCTTACCTAGCCCTTACTTTAATGCTCATGATCGAGTGGATATTATCTTTGTTCATTCTTCAGGGGTTCTGAGGGGAACGTAGGGCTTTGAACTTCCAGCCCTGAAGTTTTACTAGCCACTGTATCTACAGGATGGAGCTGCTAGCCTGACGCCCAACCTTCCCTATCTTCCCGGCCTACTACCTGCTAAGGGAGGTCCATGGGTGCATCAGCCAGGAAGTGAACCAAGATCATGTGTGTGTATATTATCAGACACTCCTTATTTGAGAGAATGTGTAAAACGCAAATGAATAAATCTCATTTCAAAGTATAGTGGCGCTGAAGATAATATCGTCTATAAGAAAGACAATGAAGAACATAAATATTTCGTTTGCATCTCTTCCAGTTTTTTTATCCTAGAAATTGTTTGACAGATCAATAAGTACTCGAAGTACCAAGGTGGTGTATACTACTGATTTTTATGAGAAGTTATTAACTGCTGACATCAAGCAGTGGTCTTTGTCAGGAAAACTGAAGTAGCCTGAAAACTTGACAGTTGCTTCTTTTGCTTTGTAAAAGGTCATTAGTGATGTGCCTCGATAGTGTGAGCGCAGATAGCAAAACCAGTTCCAAGTACTATGAATGAAACAAACGTTAGTTTGTTGACTGGTTTCAACCTACAACTTTGCACAAATGTGCAGCAGTTCCAGTTGCCACTCTCCCTCCATGTACTACATAAACCAAGAGAAGAGAGTAAAGAGAGATTCAAAAGATAGATAATAAACATAAACATGAGGCAAAAAGAATAGAAATGTGGAAGAACAAAAGAATTTTAATTAGATATGATTAATCACAAAGAGTGAATGCATCCCCGTCATTCATTAAGAACTATTTTGAGGCATACCACAGATTGTCTCCAGCCACTGATTTTACCATCCTGAGGACCCCAAACAGTCAGGTATTCTACATCTACCTATGTAGCTTAAACTAAGTGTTGTCGAATTCACTGACTGGAAAAGCTATGTTTCGGTTTGACCACAACCAATCAATCCTATGTAAGCTAGCATTGCCTGTTGTCGAGGAAGGCGATGGCTATACATGCATAGCACATTTCTTAACCATCTCAATTGATGTAACTTCATAACCTCGTCTATTGATTTTCCCTCCCTACCTAGCACTCGACCGAAGCCTAACAACAATATCGCTCACCCTATTACACCTACCACCTAACATGGGAGATAGAACACAGGCACCTATGATCAAAGACAGCTAGCCAGCAAGGCGTTTCGTGTCTTCCACTCTCAATGGCCAGGTCTCACATCCATAAAAGAGGACACAGCGAACTGATGAGCAGTATACACGCCCTTTGGTCGATAGCCAGATATCACGTCTACGTCACAGACGGCGTAAGCTGGCATATGCGAAACCAGCCATCTGTATCCGTGCCGAGATTTCGTCGGTGAGCAGCCCGTTAGCTCTGGCTGATGCAACTTCTCAAATAAATGAAGCGTTCAACGTGCTCTCACTCCCTATTTCTAAGCTAGGAGTCAATGTAGTCCAATCCTGCAGCATCATCTTAGATTTGATGGGAGCGAATCGCACGGCAAACATTCGCAGATTGCTGCCTGTCAAGGTGTTCAGAAGACTCTACATTTTTGTCAGCGTCTTCTCCTAGAAGGACTATATCATATTATCTACATATTCTAAGTCAACGAGATTATTCCCTGGTAGCAAGTCAATCCCTGAGTCTCTGAAGTGAGTTAGGGTTAATTCCATCAGTACATCTACGATGAAACTGAATAGAAAGGGGGATAGTGGGCATCCCTGTTGGACACCGTTAGTTGTCACCAGTTCAGATGACAACCCACCGTAAGCTCTCACCTGGCTGGCTGCATGAGTTCGAGTAGAGTGCCTTGATCAGTGCAATGTATTTTCTCAGCATTCCCTTTACAGCCAAGCATCACCAGAGTACCTCTCGGTCAACGGAATTGAATGCCGCTTTCAGGCCAAGAAACATAACGATTGTTGCCTATGTTCCAGAATCTGTCGAAGAGTGTAGATTTGATCAATGTACTCTCTCTGGTCTAAAGCCTGCTTAGTTCTTTCGCGTTTGTGTCCCCGAGAACTGCTTAGTCTACGCATAATTACTGAGCCTATAATTTTAGATATCATATTGGTCAAGTTAACCTCCCTGTGATTATCACTTATCTCCCTTCTCGTATATCGGGATAATCAATGATTTACACCAGCCCAATGGGACTACCTCTGATTTCCAGACGCTACCTAATACCTTAGTTGATACAGACAGTAAACTGTCATTACAGTCCTTAAACATCTCCGGAGTCATTCGACTAGGTCCTGCTGCTTTGCCTCCTTTCAGACTAATAACAGCTTTTGCAGCCTCACTTTCTAAAATCATAAAAAGATGGTTAGACTCCCAACCTGATGGATTTAAAAATTCAAAAGGATAGACTGACACCAATATGATAACACAATGTCCTTTAATCACAGTTTCTCCTATATTAGTACTTAATATTGTCTCATATGTCACGAGACTAGAGGGTTAAGACGCTAATCGAATGTTCTCTCAATCAAAAAATGGTTTAGTTCTGAAAAGTTCAAACTGAATGTTTATGTAATACCAAACTGTTTTTATTAAAGTCTAATACTCAAGAGATACTACTTTTTAATGTGTATTTTATCACGAATTCTCACCATTTAGAAAACCCTTGATAATCATGGATTATCTGATAGGTGATTCTTTCTAATTTCGGACATAGCTGTGCCGGTTGGATTCCACCATGTCGTGGAAAGAGACTCACCGGCGATATTAGATATTAGTAGGGCTAAATAATGAGTTGACAGAAGTTATGTAACTCATGCGCCATCGGGTTCTAATCTGAGTGGCAGAGTGCTCATTTCATAACATGAAACTTCTTATTTCTACTTCTGGTGAGATTATGGCTATGTACTTCCAAAGAGTCTCAAAGAAGGTTAAAACAGCCATCAATCGCTACATGATATTCATCATTTCTACAACTGATATCACTTCTTGACGAAATCACTCTTGGAATTATTCAAATCCCTGTATAACTAAGATTTTAGTAATCACCAGTTTCATACATTTATTCCCCTTAATGAATCTGAACAAAGCAACAACTGCAGCTTTAGCGAAAACATTGCAGCGATGATCAACAGAAGGCTAAGCCCATCACTAGCCATAGCCTATCCTAAAGCTAAGCTTGTTCCCGTTTATCGAACAACTTGCTCTTTGATGCAGTCGAAAATCGATAGATATCCTTCGCATGTTAACTCCAACTGTATATACAAATTTACATGTATCTGCGGGAGCAGTTACATTGGAAGAACAGAAAGGAGGGCATATCTACGATTTTCTGAACATGTACCAAAAAGCTTACGTCTAAAGGGAACAAATGCTTTAAACAGTGCCATCGCTAGGCATCTTCTTGACATGGGTCATTAGGTGGACGTCGAAAAGTCGTTTAAAATTATGAATAAGCAAAATAGCTCAATTCTCCTTAAGTTTGCTGAAGCCTTTTCCATCAAGCGCCTAAAACCTGATTTGTGCGTTCAGAAAGAAGCAGTTATCAGTCTTTCTTTGCCCTGGTAACTGGATATTTTTCATCCGAATGCGAGATGCTGAAAAGTTTTCATTGTGTATGATCATTATTGTTTGGAATTGTGTTTAATATTGCATATATATGTATATATTATTAGTGTGTGGGTACATTGATCGATTGACTTTTGTTTAAAATGAACTCTGTGCAAGTATGTTAAATTGTTTTTGTAGTTACATTTAATAATGTTTTTGCCCTGTAAGCAGCTGACGAGAAGCCAACAAAATAAAAGATGGCACCATTTTATTCTGCTGAAGCTGTAGTTGTTGCTTTGTTCAGACTCACCAGTTTATTAGACAGTGTTCGACTGGTTGTGTTTATGAGTCGTAAACACTGTTCAAAAGTCACGTGGAGGTTTTCAATTACTCAACAAATAATGAGGTATTTCGTAAGAAACATGGAATTTACGTTTACATTCTTCTTATTACCAGGGATTTTTTAGTCACACAAGCACGTAATTCATTAGACTTACTATCCTTTGTTATATTTATGCACTTAGTGTTACTCTCACTATTGATTTGTTGTTTTCTCATTCACGTATTCTTTTCTATTTACTTCCTCTATGGTTTATTTTTCATCGGGCAGATAAATGCTTTCTACTTATAATGGTATTAAATTGTGAAAAATCATAGTGACTCGACAATTATTCATAAGAGAGTACTCAAGATAAAGCACATTTGTACTGGGCTGCTAGATTTTGACCCCTACTATAAAATCTCATGTAATAATAAGGCTTTACTTCAGAGAATATGAGAAAAAATGGCGCAGAAGTCTTCAGCAGTCCCAAATATTTCGTCTTGCTACAGGATTTGCATGTAAAGTAATAATCTCAATTATGTCATGTTGTTGTATATGAATTGAGTAGCGTTTCGTTGAAAGCTAATTAAATATGTGCGCAAGTTCAAATAGTAATCACTTGATATAATTGAATGATTTGAACAAAAAGAAACGCTGAAGAATTTAGAAATTCTGGTAGCCCAGTGATTTAAGCGGTCAGTAAAGAGGGAAGTTTAGGCGTGAGGATAGCAGCCCTCATCCCGAAACTTCAAAACTCTAGCTTGCAGTCGTTCGTCGCACTGGGAACGTAAAGGAAACCAATACTTGAAAGTTGATCTGATGCTCACCAACGACTGGCACTATTCAGGCAGCTACCTGGGGTTCTAGTGGGAGGCCGTCACCAGTAGGGTTCAGCAGGTTGAAGATGAGGCAGTAACTCATAGAAGAAGATATTGCGAAGTGGTCACGCTATGTCGTCAATTGGCAGAAGTTAGAACTCACAGGCTGGACAGTGGATCGGGTCCCATTAGCTTAATGGTATACGAACCAGCTCGCCTTGTAACCAGAAGGTTCAGGGTTCGAGCCTCATTCGGGTGGGTGCTTGCCGATGAAGAGCCCCAAACCAGGACGAGACTGGCAGTACTCCCAGCTGGTTTTCAATCGTTCTCTAACCGATGTAAGCTCATGATGAAATCCCCCAAGTAATAACTTTGATGATGGGGTATTAACTTCGAGCTTGAGTTTTGGACTTTCAGTGGCAGTGATGTGGTTCCTTTTTGACAGAGTAGAGTTGCTAGACTCACGCCTATATTTCCGTCTTTACCGAGCTTACTACTGTTTAAGCGGCGTTTAGGAGTAAGTCGGCCTGGAATCAAACCCCGGACCATGTATGTGGTTGTCAAGTATTCTACCACTGATCCATCGATGAACTGCTGTTGAATTTAATCTACTTTATATTAAACTGCTTGCTATTGATTATTTGCTTTCACCATAAAGTAGGTTCCAGAAGTAACTGTTTTTATCACTGCTACTACTAGCATCTGTACTGGGAATTTCGGGTCAATGAGAAATCCAGGAAAAAAGTAAATCATCAAGTAAAAACTGATATTCTTTTCTTAAGAGGTGGTTCTCGTAACCTATTGACGTAGCAAAAATTAACGCTTTGGCATTTGAAAAAATAGGTACTGAGTTCGAATTCCACTGGGAACACCAAGACTTATAAGAAATGCAAACACATCCAGCCGACAAGTCCCTGTAGGGATGAAACAGTCAGTCTATATCCCAATACAATACAAGTCACCATCAAAAACATGAAATAATGTTTATCTACAAATAACAAGTCAACAGGGATAAAAGCACTTCAGTTCAGTGATATAAATCAACGCGAAATTCAAAAGGAAAAACAGTAACAACTTCACCAAATGTTAATATTACACAACCTAAATTCTGGCGTTTAGTAATCTTAGTTTGTTGAATAAAGAAATCTAGAACGTTCTAAGTTGGTAAATGTTAAATATAATGGTGTGCGTTATTCAAAAATACACAACTTTTGAAGTCAAAGGAGTAGTTCATAGAGTGATCAGATAAACAGGGAATGAGAAAAATGCATAATTAGACAGTAGATACTATGACTGGACCCTGGTAAGTAGTGTGATGTGTCTAGTCATTTCTTTGATGCAGACTGGAATCTACCATTCAGTTTTGCAATGCAGCCACCATCAAGCTAGGTAGCTCGCCATCACAGTGCACATTAATTTGATGATATTAGATGGCTGGAGGCAATTGGTAGAAAGCCTTGAACTGACTCATAGAATTCAGTCTGCACCAAAGAAAGGACTAGACACATCACACTAGTCATTGACTAGTGTCAAATCAAAATATCCACTACAGTCCTACAGGAGGTTAATCGCGAACCTGAATAGCTCAGTGGTAACGTCTCTGACTGCAGCACTCACTTGGTGATGCGGGTTCGAATCTCAGAAGGGACATGAGTTCCTTCAAGGTTGCAGATACGCCTTCTTGACTGGTGAGTGCCAGCTAGCACGAAATCTAGGCCAGGTGGGGCTTCCTGACGATTGCCTCCAACCATCTAATAGACAGCAGATAATACGTTTCTAACATTCAGCCTTTTGAGATGACCACAAATATGTCAAGTGGAATACCTTTTCGATCGGAGCTTGATTTATGTATCCTTGAATTGTATTAAATTTTATGTTTACAATAATTCAGATAAATTATTTCAACACACCTTTCATCTCAAGTACTCATATATTGAAGTTTCAATCTTAAATTATGTTAACACCAATTTGTAAACTGAAATCACAGTTTCCGTGATCTAAGTGAAATTATAGTGCCATCAGGCAAAATTCGAATTCTAACTGTAACCCTTCATTTTAGGTTAACAGATATGTAAATATTACAAAAAGTGGCTTCCCTATGATCTGACACCACCTATTGTCTATTAGGGGACTGATTTCATGTAACCAAAATTAAGATACATATCCAGTGATATAAGAATAGAACTTGTGCATTGTTGTAGAGTATAATTCCATTGTGGGTAAAATTTATTTTGATGAAGTTCCACAGAGTTATACAGTAATGTTTACTGATGATGTTTCGAGTACAATTTATATGGATGGAATTACACATATCCATTGATGAAACATTACCTTTTAGAGAATACAGATAATTTGTCTTTTTCAATGTGGTTGTGTTCTCTGAGGTGTTAAGCTCCACGCTGAAGTAAGCGCTCAATGTATTGTTTAGAACGCTAGTGAAACATTTCTAATCAGACCGTTCAGCTGCAGGGAAATAATTACATCGAAAACATCCACCCGAAGTACAAATCTTTCGGCTATTATTTTAGATTTAGCTTTATCTTTTATTTTCAACCTAAATATGAAATGAAATCCAGACTTTTTTAAATGACAAAACCTCTCAAAACTGATTTGTATTACTTGAAGATTTCATTATGAGCTAACATTGGTTAGAGAACCATTGCAAAGTAACAGGAGTACCGGACATTCGATTATTTCATCCTAGGTTGAGATTCTTCGGCACCATGCACCCACTAGGGTTTGAACCAAAGTGATCTCGCAGAAAGTCAAGCCACTGAGACCCGAAACGGCTACCTTGTAGCCAGAAGGTCCTGGGTCCGAACCGCGGCGAGTGCAGACTACTTAGGAGTCCCAAACTAGGCTGTCCAGGACTCCAAGCTGGTTTTTCAACGGTTCTCTAACCAATATCAGCTTATGATGAAATCCTGTAACCAATCAGTCAAATCCCTACAAACCAACACTTAAATTTACATTATATTTTGTCTAGGCTACCACCATTTTGACTAAAATATTTAAAGAATATCAACAAAAGTGTACTGTGAATCATTTGATAATGTATAGATTTATTATCGATCTTATTATTTTTTTTAAAAAGAGTGAAAATAAACGAGTGCACTAGAAATAGAGTTTAAACTCCATGTCTGTACGCCAGAAAATATGCGTAATACCTTTATACATTAAATACAATTCAGTAAATTTTTTTGTGAACAAGGCAAGAAGAAAGATAGTTCTACTAGAATAATATGAGCTTTCTATTATTCCAGACTTTCTTCTCAAATGACTGCAATCTGAACAATGAAATATTTGAACGCACTTTTCACACCAGGTTAGGGAGTAATTGATAGGAACTATAAGTCACATTGGTCCATAATGATGTACATGGCTAAATTACTGAGTTATTGGGGCTGGTTATTTAAAGGAAAACTGGGTGAATACTCTTAAAAAGGAAGGACAGTAGGTTACGCAACAACAGAAAATATGTTTGCATAAAAGCTTAGGACGAGAGATATAAGAGAATGCATGACGTAATTTAGTCACCAAGGCAGAGAAAGATTCACTACTGTCTTTTTCCGAGTACATAGATTTATAAAACACAAAATAATTGAGCAAAGAATATCCTTTTCGATAATTTCCTCCTCCTCTGACTCTACAATTACATATATATGTTTATATACATAGAATATTCTAGATTAGTAGTCAATAACAATATTAGTGTTTTCTAAATAATATCAATTTGTAAAGTATGATCAATGCAATTGCAGTTCGTTAAAGCTGTGCAGTTTGACAAATGCAACTACAGATATTCCATCTGTGTAAATAGTCGACAAGTCACCATTGAAACAAATGAACCTAAAACATGATATGATTACAGCATTCCTCTAAGCATCCAATACAAATTCACACACATAAGATCAGCTGCTTGAGAAAATTCAGAGAAAATCCATCTCTGTTCTATTCATTCATTCAAGTAGGCGGAAACAAAAGGCGGGTAAATCTGTTTTGGCAACTGCTTATGTGGCCACTTGAAGGAAGCCGTGTGCATAAATCTATTTTGACAGTGAATTTTACCGACGGAGTGAGCTAAAATGCATGTGAATGTATACGTATTTATTGAAATAACACTCAAACTAGGTTTCACCTAACATCTAATTTATTGGGATGAATAGAAACAGTCAGATAACATACAGTGCAGTGAAGACGGAAATTCGTTAGTCACTGGAACGCATGTTAATACCTCTACAAAAACTTTACTAATTTAGACTGAAAACGTCTTGTCCTCATTATTTGGCTCTTTCATTGTGTTAGGCTGAATCCAAGGCCTCTAAATCTACCTATCTGAGTGTTAGAATTTCCCCAGAGAAATGTGATGTAGTGGGATAGAACTTTGGAATCAGAATAACTTCCTATTCAGCATTATCAGTCAACAGGTGCATTCCCTACCTATTATATCATCTTTAACAGCTAAGACACTCATGTGAGTGCCTCAAAACCCTTTTCGAGTTCGTTCACATTCCTCATCTAAAGTTATATTGGAAACACTTGTTTACATGGCAGACTGAGTTTCAGTATAGAAATTTTCACAGAAGTGCGGCATTTTAAGTTAGCGCACTCCAACTTGCACATTAAATAGAGAGTGAAATAGGATTCAAAAAAAACTACAATGTGCAAAAGTTTGTTTGTGTGAGAGAGACTAATAACATGGAAAAAAAAGCAAGAGGGTTAAATGGATTTGGGAAATCACAAAGAGTGAATTCATCTATGCCACTCAGAGAACACTTTTGCGCCACTGGTTTTTAGCATTCTCAGGAACCAAACCCTGCAGTATACACCTCTCTCTGTGGCTGGCTCAGACCCAACCGTTAAGGGCTGCATGGACTGATGCCAGGTTTTAATTTGACTGCTCTTGACTCTTTTTCAATCTAATCCTAAGTCAGTTGACATTGTCTAACCAGGAAAGTGATGTCTTATTATTATTTCCTTTAATTCCTAGAGGAACATAGGGCTTCAGTCATGCGTCCCCATTGCGTTCGGTTCTCTGCTAGAGTCTTCACCTGGCTTCAATTCTGCCCAAACGTTTTCATCTCCTCTTCACATGACCTCCTCCAAGTCACCCTTGCACGACCAACTCGCCGCTTCTCGTTCGGGTTCAACTCGAGCAACGGCTTGTCTAGTGATGTCACTTGATGGTTTCCTCAGAGTATGGCCAATCCATCTCCATTTACTCCTGCAGATTTGTTTCACAATCGGTTCCTGGTTGGTTCCCTCCCAGAGATCTCTGTTGATGATCTTTTCTGGCCGGCCATCTGATCTTGAGTATTGAGTGAAGACAACTGTTGATTAAGGTCTGTAGTTTGTTTGAGATGCTCTTTATGACGCACTAAGTCTCTGATCCATTTAGTAGCACTGACTTCACATTGCAGTTGAAAATCCGGATCTTATTTTTGATGCTGAGTGTTGTTGACCTCCACACAGACTTGAGAGTAGTGAAAGCTTGTCTTGCTTTCCCGATTCTTGCTTTGATAACCTCGTCAGTTCCGCCTGTAGTTGAAACGATGCTTCCCAGGTAGGTAGGTAAAAGAGGTTGTTTCTTTCAGGTTCCTCCCATTTATGCTGATCGCTGTCTGTTGTTGTTGTTCTTGTCCAGGAATCTTCATCACCTCTGTTTTCTCTTTGTTCACCTGAAGGTCTATCTTCTCTGGATGCTTCTTCTTGTTGCTTTTCACTTGCATATCTTCCAGTTTGTGGGAAATCAGACATATATCATCGGCGAAGTCCAGATCCTCCAAGTTTTTTGTGTGAGTCCATTTTGTGCCTGCTTCCTCATTGCCCGCTGTTTGCCACATTATCCAGTCTACTGCAATCAGGAAAATCATTGGCGATAGTGGGCAGCCAGCCTTGTCTTACTCGTGTCCTCACTTCAAAGGGTTCCGTAAGTTTCCCATTGTGGATTACTTGGCATGCAGCATTGTCGTATAGCTGTTGGATGAGATGTATTATTGTCGGTGACACCCCGTAGTAGCGAAGTAGTTGCCAAAGCACTTCTCGATCGAAGCTGCATTATCGAAGGCCTTTTCAAAGTCAATGAAGTTGAGATAGAGAGGTGACTCCCATTCGAAACTTTGTTCAATGATGATCCGTAACGTGGCGATTTGATCAACACATGACTTGTTTCTCCTGAATTCAACCTGTTCCGGTCGACGTCTTTCATCCAGGGAGTGTTTGATTCTCTCCAGGATGATGCGGCTTAGTATTTTGCTTGGGATGGACAGGAGCATAGTGCTGCGCCAGTTCTTGAAATGATCTAAGTTTCCTTCCTTTGACAGTTTGAAGAAGTAACTTTTCTTACAATCCGCAGGTATCTTGCCCTCTTTCCACACCTTCTCCAGTAGTGGCGTCATCAAGTCCGCTGTTGTCTTTGGGTCCATTTTCAATGCTTCTGCTGGGATTCCATCTGGTCCTGCTGCTTTTCCAGCTTTTAGTATCTTGATTGCCTTCAGGACTTCTGATTTCGTCGAGAGGTTCATGTTCACTGGTAGCTCTGTCTCCGTTGTTGGTATTGATGGGCGCGTTGTAGATGGCGGTCGATTTAGGGGTCTTTTGAAGTGCTCAGCCCAGTGTTTCCTTTGCTCCACTTCTTTGGTGAGTGACTTTCCATTGTCATCCTTCACTGGCTTAATATGTGTCAAAATTTTGCCCGATAGATACTTAGTTGTTTGCTAGAGTGTAGCGAGGTCTCCTTTGCCTGCAGCTTGTTCTGCTTCACTTGCCATGTCTTGGCATGCACAACATATGTCCTCTCCACCTCACCCTCAAAGACTGACTTTCCCTCTTTATCTAGCACTCTACAACCAACTTCAAGTTCCCTCACTCTGTCATACCACTTAACACGGGAGACAGAAAGCTAACATCTATGGTCAAAGATACCTGACCTTTTCACATCTTCCGATTTCAATGGCTTTATCTCAGAACCGTAAAGGAGGAATCATCGGGCTATTGAGTACTTTCCAAGGTATATATATGTATAATATGGATTTTTCAAGAGGGAAGGAAGAGTTTTATTTACTACTTTCATTGTAACAGTTTCTCGAATGAATGTTATTCATTTAGAATGAATACATCATTCTGAAGAGTAAACAACATTTATCTCACAATAGAAATATGTTAATATCTACTTGATCCGCACTTTTGTTATTCAAATAAGCTCAGTGTGAAATGCGTCTTCATGTTCTCAATAAACCTGGATAAGTTTGTTTATTTTCTCACTAAATATGTATATTCATACTTATATTTGTCTATGGCAGCGCAGTAAACTCAAAAAGAATAATTAGTAAACATTTATCAACAAGACCTCAGTTAATGGCTACAGTTCTAATTCACTTGCATTGTGTGTGTGTGTATTTAGTAGCCAGTTTGTTTTGAAAACAAGTTTAGAAAACAACTGTGTTAAGACAAAGCAAGTTATTTTTAGAGAAACATTAGTTTCATGTTTTATGAACTGTTGAAATTTTTTTAAGAGCTATAAAACAAAATTCTTCCGTCTTAACATATGCATATGAGATAGTAATGTGTGCGTTCATTTATCAGATGAACTTTCTTACTGTAAACTTCTACTTATGACGACCGAGAGATCTAATTTATGTGAACGTCAATGAATATCTGAATATCAAGTAAATAATAGGCTATTTATTCTGTAAATGATCACCTCTACGGTAGCAGATTAATCTACTGGGTATCATTAAGTTATATGAATGATCTAAAAGTTGAATAACAAAATATATTTCCAAAAGAATGGTCATTGAACGACAAATATTCAAGTTGACACCAATCCTCCAAAGAAAGCTGAAGTCTTGAATGCAATCAAGCTTCTGAAAGCTGGAGAAGCATCTGGACCAGATGGAATACCCCCGGAAGCACTGAAAGCTGACCCAGAGACGACAGCAGATTTGCTGACTCCATTATTGCAAAAAGTCTGGAAGACGGGAAAGGTGCCTACTGACTGGAGGAAAGGCTACTTTGTGAAACCACCAAAGAAGAGCGACTTAGGAATCTGCAAAATCTGGCAAGGAATCAAGCTTTTGTCGAAGCCAAGTAAAATTCTGAGTCGCATCATCCTGCAGAGAATAAAGGACGCACTGGATACAGAATTCCGACCGGAACAAGCTGAATTCAGGAAAGGCAAATCATTTTCTGACCAAATAGCAACTCTACGCATCATCATCGAACAAAGCATGGAATGGCAATCAAACCTCTACCTCAACTTCCTTCATAGACTTTGAGAAGGCATTCGACAACGTTGACTGTAAAGTAATTTGGAAACTACTCAAGTACTACGGCGTACCCCAAATATTCATCAACCTCATTCAACAACTGTACGACAACGGCACATGTCAAGTGATCCACAACGGAAAACTCAGCGAAGCGTTTGGAGTAAACACAGGAGTCAGACAAGGGTGCTTATTATCACCAATGATATTCCTAATTGTGGTGGACTGGATTATGCGTCAGACAGTGGGAAACGAGAAGACAGGGATATCCTGGACCGACATGAGGAACCTAGAAGACCTGGATTTCGCGCGTGGATGATTTATGTTTGATGTCACACAAGATCGAAGAATTACAAGCGAAAACCGACAAACTGGTCGAAGAAGCAGCAAAGACAGGACTGTAGGTGGACATAGACAAGACAGAGGTTATGAAAACAACCAACCAACAACAACAACAGCAGCAACATCCACCGCCAGTCAACTATCAACGGGAGGGATTTGAAAGAGGTCACTTCATTCACTTATCTTGGGAGCATTGTCTCAACTACAGGAGGAACGGACGAAGATGTCAAATCGAGAATCGGGAAGGCGAGAAACACATTCATCAACCTGAAACCAATCTGGAAATCTTCGTCACTCAGCATCAACAACAAAATGATTCGGATTTTCAATACAAACGTCAAGTCAGTTCTTCTATACGGATCAGAAACTTGGCAGCGGGTCACCAAGAATATTTCCAACAGCCTGTTGCAGACCTTTATCAACAACTGTCTTTGCTGGCTCTATACTGAAGATCAGATGGCCGGAAAGAATCACAAACAAGAAACTATGGGAACAAACAAAACAAGAACCAATCGCTCAACAAATATGCAGGAGAAAGTGGAGATGGATTGGACACTCGCTGAGGAGGTCGCTGGGTGACATCGCGCATCAGGCCAGTGCTCGAGTGGAACCCAAAAAGGAGGCGGCGAGTGGGACGTCCAAGGGTGACATGGAAGAGATCGTGTGATGAGGAGCTGGAACAGTATGGATTAACATGGATGCAAGTGAAAAGTACAGCAGAAGACAGAAACAAGTAGAGATGTGCAGCTGAAGCCGTATGTTCCACTAGGAACCCAAGGGAACAATAATATATATATAATAATAATAATGAGTGAAGTTGTGTCATTAATAAAATTAATGCTGTTTAAATAACATTGAATCAATAATAATAAAATCAATGGATTGCAGTTCAATAGCATCAACATAACACTACACACTGAATATCAGGCAGAGAAATTAGGTAAGATAATAATACAAATTCATGAAAGTATAGTCTGCACTGAAGGCTGGCCAGGGTAGTAGTAGTGGTTGAACTTGCTTCTTTTGGCACACAAAGCACTGGTTGTTTCAGGCGAATAGGGCTAGCCTCTGCTATTTGAAGCATGCGGTACTTGGATGTTTTTGACAATTTATTTGGTACACAATAGGTGATAGGGAAGGACTCTTCAATGCTGGCTGGACCAGGTGGTCTAACATTAAACCATTGAAATATATTTCCATTGAAATGTAATATCAGGGTAGTAAGTAGTGATTGTGCTTTAACTAACGAGTCCCTGGTGAGTTATCAGTGTCATGTAGTTTAAACTCTTGTGATGATAGAATTCTATCAGGCAAATTTGTAAAGTTGTCACTCAGCTGGGTAATTTACCAGTGCAGTATGTTTCCGGTTTGCCTTAGGTGGCTCGAGGCCATAGAACTAGGTTAAATTTTTATTGGCATTCTTCAACACTTTGAGTCTGTAGTCTCACATGGAGTGGTGATCCGAAAAAGGGAATATTCTTTTTATAACTTCAGTTCAAAGCTCTACAACTACAAAGTGCAGATAATCCATAATTCAGTTTACTTGCTCCTGTGAAGCTAAGTCCATAGGCTTTACCAGTGGGATACTCTAGAGACGAGCACAAAAACATTTCCCAGTTTTGTTGCCAAGAGGGGAAATTAGACGAATCAATATTTCAACTCTTGAGCATCTTGTTCTTACAGATCATTACACATTAGTAGAAAGTCTTTCAAATTGAAATATAAGGTAAGTTCAAGTCATTCGAAGGATTTCCGGTTATATCTGTCCACAGTAGAAATTCTTCTTATTCACAAGGAATACGCTGAAATGAGTATCCAAAAGTGGTTTACAGTTATGGCGTTTAACCTTTTTGGGACTTGTAGAATAGTTAGCTATATAATCCACTCACAGTTCTAACAAATATCTTTTCTGAACGCTGTTCATCAATTAGTGTCTTTGGAATACGTAATTTATTATTTTTTTGTGAAGTTTCATATCTATTATCACCAGCTGATATGAATAATTTCCCTGACCTCTTAGAACCCTATACAACTGTGCAGCTTTGGAGCAAAGTTACTATAAGGTTATTCTTACTGATCCACTTCTTTTTATTTCACATCACATGACGATTATTTGGACAGCTGTTTCGTTCCAGCTTGGAGCTCTTTATCAGTGCGCTACCACCGAGTTTCGAATCCAGGGTCCTTTGGTTACACGGCAACCTCATAGACCATTCAGCCACCGAGATGTTTTTCAACGACTCATGAGTTCCTACGTCTACCATTTTGAACCCCGGTGGGTGCATACTGATGAAAAGTTCCAGACTAGGACGAAACAGCTGTCCAGTACTGCCTGGTTTTCAGTGGTCCTCTAACTGGCATCCGCCTGCGAACAGACTTGATCCAGATAAAATCTGTCAGAATTATCTCTTGAAGATTACTTATCACGATGTTTTAAGCTCACCAGTGGTGAATATTTTCAAAGTAGTGCCTTAAAGAATTAGATTATCTGACAATTAAATTAATACTTTATTTATATATTCATTTAATACTGTAGATATAACTTTACAGGCGTATTTTGGTATTTTTACGACTAACAGATTGGGCAGTGTCTTTGAATGAAGTCTTAATACACTTCAGATGTCATCCTTAGTATTTCTAAGCAATGTAATCAAAGCATTCACAACTCGAACTCCAAGTATGAATTAGTTTGTAGGGAATAACAGTTAGATAATTTAAACTAAAAACATTAGACACCAAATAATAAGTAGTATAAGAAGCAAGTTTGATTTATGTTATATAGTTTGATTCCATCGGTAATTAGTGCTGCATTTAAATTTTAGGGCGTTTATTAGCATTCTTCAGTAAGCTGTATCCCTAACCTCAAAGTAAACCAACTTCCCCTGGGAGATGAGAACACGTCTCACTCTGTGGAGAGGTCAGAGATATTACTACTGAGATAGTCAGGCTTTAGTGGCTGTGTTATTTGATAGCTACAGATTAGTCAGGTCCTAAGGAAATGAGAAAGTCATTTTCGCAATGTGGTAACTCCTCACTCCAACAATGAGTGACACGAGTTTGATTATTCAAAAAGGCACCAGTTCTTCCGATTTTACTTATACGCCTCAGCGAAGAGTGTCAGTAAGGACGATACCAAGATCCATGGCTTCAGGCTGAATAATTTGAATCACCTGACTTCAGTTCAGAGTGTACGGTGATCGTAATCCCCCTAGTTGTGTTACACCACTGCAAAACTTACTGATAGACTTCAATTGGCATCAACGCTCAGAACTAGACAAATGACATCCTTTACACCCGAGATCAATCAATAATGCAGTGTTGATGAGTTCTGCATTGTTGGACGTTTAAAAGTATGCAATTATGCTGTTTTATTCTTTTATATATCCAGAGTTTTTCTTAAATTTGAATAAATATTTTATTAGTATTAATCATGGCTTTATTCCAAAAAGTATGTTTGATAAAATGTGAAATTTTAAGTATATAAGGCAATATGGCATCTTACATTCCCTTTACATTTACATAGTACAGGAAAAAATATTCAACGAGGCATTTCCAGTGGGAATAATGTCAATAAAGAGCATGAATGTTAAATTAAAATTAAAAAGTTAACAGAAGCACTGACAGTAGTATATTAACGATTGAAAGAACTAAAAGGAATGTTTCCCTACTGTCTCATCATAAGTTAATGGTTTCATACATAAGTTTTTTCTCACCGCTTTGCTGCGTAGGGCATTAAAAGCTGTTAGTAGGGGAAGTGGGATTTAGTTAAACCAGCTGGTTAACACCATTGTGGATAGACATATAATGTCATGTAAGAAACTAGCGAATTCTATATTGTCAGACCCTGAACACTCTCTCTATACGCAGCTCTCTCCTTGCATTTCATCTGGTAGAACTAGAAGCAACTATAAGAGGCTATATGCCAGGACTACCAAGTACAAAAACTCCACAATACCTTATCTGGCACAGCTGTTATGTGATGAGAAATCCGTTAGGTATGACACGATCAACTTACTGCGGCACTCTAACAAATAGTTCCCATTAGCTTTTGTTCCCCTTTCTTTGTTACTATTATACTGTTGCTCACATATTCTATTACACACTAATTTTATATATCATATCCTGTGGTGCATTGTTTAAATATGTGAATGCAATGCTGCCCTTTTTTATTTCTTTTATTTATCTTTTTTTCTTCTTCTTGTTGTTGCTTTTTATTTTTAAAATCTTATAAAATTTATGAGGTAATTAGATGCAATATTGTAATGCACGCTGAAAATTCCATACCTGGACCACAAATACTGTTTGGAATAAAGTTATTATTATTATTATTAAAATGCATGCCAAATAAGGTATTGTAGTCTTCCGAGCATAAAGTCTAATATAAGTAGATTTAGTCCTATTGCATGAGATGCATGGTGGTTGGTTGTGAACAAAGAGAGTGTTTAGAGTCCAACTAGATGATATTCGTCAGTCCTTCTCATAAAAACAAGTGTTTGTCCTCAACGGTTTTAAAGAGTTGCTTTAACTACATCCCACTTGTCCTGCCGATGGCTTTTAGTGCCCTTCTCAGCAGTACAAAGTCTTTCTTAGGAAAGATTAGTTGGTGAGCGATAAAGAAGAATAAGTAGAATACAAGAATTAACAATTTGTAAAAGTGGAGTCTGATTGAAGTGATATCAGATCGTCTTAACTCCCCCACGTAGAAGGTTGGGAGAATCTCATCTTACTCAGTCTTCACTTCCTAAGTCTGTTACTTCGTCTATTCTACGACTTCTTCTTTTCAGGACAAAATTCTCACCTGTTTCTTCATGGTTTTAATAAAAACTAAAGAACAGTGAATGTTACTGTATTAAAATAGATGTTAATTATTTTGTCATAGTCCTTTTTTATTCCTTTACGTTCCTCCTAGTGGAACATGGGGCTTCAAGCTAGATGACTAAAGTTTCGGTAACAGTGGTGTTTATTTTTGCGGGATGGAGTTGCTAACCACATGCCCAACCTTCCCTCTTTGCCAGTCTTATTACTAGCTTAGCGAGGTAAAGGAGTGGGTTGGTGGCCGAAGATCAAACCCCGGACCACGTGAGGCGTGGTTGGCGAGCATTCTACCGCTGTGCCACCAACGCACCTTGTCATAGCCTAATACAGCAGAATGAATGTAATTTCCTCTTACACATAAAACAGTCACAAGTTTTGTTAGTGCATATTTACTCACTGGTATATAATAAAAAGTAACGTTTACGAACAAATTCATTCCCAGAGTATCCGTTTTGATACTGACATTGATTTTAGAAATATTTTACATATACATAGTAATAAGTACAATTGTGTCTAAAGATTCTATTGTTTTCTTGACAAAGAAGATCTTTTTCTGTTTATTACATAACACAAATGTTTCGATGTACATTCTCAAGTGTGCTGTTCTGAAGCACAGTCCATATATGTCTACATTTCTAAGTTATCAAATGACTTAAATAACTGAAAACTGTGTCTAAAATAACATTTTTTTGTTTTGAATAACATTCATATTGAATATACTGAAGAGATCTCTGTCTGGTAACACATTTTTATTAAATAAATGAAACATACTGGAAAAGTAAAGTAAATTATCAGAGTTGTTCCGTTATACTTTTACTAAATATGTATATACATAAGTAGAGTCACAAGGAATATGCTTTTTAAAAAAAAGAAAAAATCTAAGAAATCTATAATTGTTTTCTAATGTCTGAACTTAGACACAAAATTATTGTTCGATAGTGTCATTTTGGATACAGGTTTACTCATTTGGAGATTTTGTGGAGCTGTTTCGTCCTGAGTCGGGACTCTCCTGGAGTGAGTACCCACTGAGGATTAAAGGCAAGACCAACCTCACCTGTATATCATGGACCTAATCTGTAGTGACAAGACGTGAACAAGAAGGAACACTAAAAAGATCCATCTACAGAAAGCCGACATGGAACGGAGAGCTCACTGGCTTTCATTGTGGGGTTTCTCTGTATACAAAATTAAACCTGATCCGTTTGTTGAGCCATAGAATCCCCAGTATTTACAGCCCTGAAACTATGGGCGAGGAGCTGAACAATTTGGAAAGAATCCTTCTTGAAAATGCCTACCCAGAAAGTTTTTCTCACAAAATCCATGGAGGCTAAACCAATATATCCGCCCACACTATCTGATTCTAAAAGACTTTTCTGCCTAAATCTACAATTCAATAGAGATTCATCGGCAAAAATACTTTGAGACCACCTGTCCTGCTTTCTGAAGAAAACTTTCACGGCTAAACTTTGACTAGTCTTCTTCACGAAACCAATGACTCGCATGAACATGAAGAATTAACTACCCCTAGTAGGTTCATCAGTGTGCATTTATCAATTCACCTACTCTTATGTCAGAAATATTCAACGAATGCTATCTAAATATATTATCGAACACTTATCCTTATGATTTTATATAAGAGGAAAATAAATCCCTCATAGCTCTAGCCTGGACACCAAACTAACCCACAAGTCAGCTTCATAGAAGGATTAGCTTGACCGATATGATATCTAAAATTCTGGGCTCAATAATCATTCTTAGAGTAAGCGGTTCTCGGGAGAAACAGACGCGAGATAACCAGGCAGGCTTTAGACCAGGAAGAAGGTGAATTGATAGTATCTTCACTCTTCGACAGATTCTAGAACATAGGCACACTTACCAGCGCCCAGCAACCACCATATTTCTTTGACTCGAAAGCGTCATTCGACCCTGTTGACCGAGAGACACTATGGTGTTGTTTGACCGGGAAGGGAATCCCGAGGAAATACATTACACAGATCAAGACACTCACTGTACTCGAACTCATGCGGCCATCTAAGAGCTTACGGAGAGCTTTCATTTAAGGTGCTGAAAACCAGTGTTGTCCGTCACGGATGTCCACTGTCCGTCCTCCTAACTGAAGACACTGACTGGTGAAATGCAGAGTCTTCTGAACACATTGACAGGTAGCAGTTTTAGAAATTTTGGCATGCGATTCGCTCCTGTGCAATATAAGATGACGCTACAGGTCTGGACTGGACTACTTCAACTCACTCCCCGCTTAAATATAATGAGTAAAGGGGTTGCTGAAAGTGTTGACCAGTTCGCTTATTTGAGAATTTGCATCAGCCAACGCCAGCGGGTTGATTGCAGACGAAATCTCAGCACGGATACAGAAGGATCATTTGGCATTTTCCAACTTATGTTGTCTCTAGGTAGTAGATGTAATATCCGGCTGGCTATCGACCAAAGGGCGTGTGTACTGCTTAGCAGTCCGCTCCGTCCTCCTTTATGGCTGTGAGTCCTGGCTACTGAGAGTGGAAGGCATCAAAAGGCTGGTTAACTGTCTTTGGTCATAGGTGTCCGCGTTCTCTCTCTCATTTATTAGCTGTTAGGTGTGTTAGAATGAGTAACATTGAGGTTAGGCATCGGTTGCTAGGTAGGGACAGAAAATCAGTTGACATGGTTATGAAGTTGCATGAAGTAGTCACACTGGAATCTTGCTAAAACAGTTTAAATCAAACTTCTTTTAAACCGTAGAAGCATTGGCAATTCACATGTTAAATCTTCAACTCTATACAAAAGAAGTTTCTTCAGTCACTAAATCTACAATGGACCTGATCTGTCTTGAGACAGGATATGCAAAAGCTTGTTCTGTTTCTTTAATTGTATTATTTTCTTCTTTCACCCCCTGTTGAATATATACTCCCTATTACCCCTGTTATTAACTTGACTGTTGTTCAATTCTAGCTGAATTCTATTCAACAGCGTCAATTATATTAAGCTACTCAATTTACTTATTTAATTTTATTATAGTTTCTACATGACTGACTCTTGTTATATTGAGTAATTTTTTATCTAGAATTTACAATTCTAATGACACATTTTTTGAAATGTTTCTTTCGTCTCTATGCAAAATTTACTATACATATGTGATTGTACAGCTTGAGAATGATATCGATAAAAAAGAGTAAATCTTGGCTGAATGTTTTTTCTCTTTCAAATGATGAAACAGTTTTCCACTAGTCCATCTTTCAATAACCCTATAACCAATATCAGTTCCTGAAGAAATCTACATTTTGGTAAGTCATCAGCATAAAATAATTAGAGACATGGAAATATGATCAAGTTTATGTTACAACAGAATATATCAGTCTTTGGATGATTGAATTACAGTCAAATTTTCGTGGTTTCGATAATAACCTCATTGTTCTACATTATCTTCGAATCTTCTCCTAAGCTTTTCTAATTAGAAACAATTATCTTTAAACATTTCGCGATCTCGGCCTAGTAGTCTAGGAGTATGATACTAGCTTTGGATGTGAGTGGTCCGGGGTTCGAATCCCGGCTGGGTCAATGCTCTCCATACCATTAGTCATAAGTTTTGGTGGGCACTGGTGGTACAGCGGTAGAAGGCTCGTCAACCAAGCCTCAGCTGGTGTGGGGTTCGATACCCGGCCGACTCACTCCTTTACCTTACTAAGCCAGTAATTAGACTGATAAAGAGGGAAGGTTTAGCATGAGGCTAGCAACCCCAACCCGTAAGAGTAAACACCCACTGCTACGGAAACTTCAAGCCCGTAGCTTGAAGCCCTATGTTCCACTGGAGACGCAAAAGAATAAATAACAAAAAATTTCGCAACCTCCAGAATCACTGTCCAGACTTGAAATGAATACAATCCATACAATAAAAGTTATTGTTTATCAGTAGACTTTGGGCACGCAGGTAGAATGTAATTCCCTATTGAATAAGTTTATTCCATGTAACATATAGTAGTGATATAATATTAATAACTGGATGACGTTTCGAGCAGAATTTACTCCTCATAATCATGTCAGTGCGCATCCACACGGTTTCTTAATTAGAGTAGCGTTTAAACAAACTGACTGTTTTAGAGACGAGCTTTGTTACTTTTAGGTTCCGATAAATCCGATCAAGAAAGATATTATAATTTGACAAATGCTATGCAATGACTGTGAGGCAAATTACATAGGTCAGGCTAGTAGATCATGGCGTATAACAGTTTCTCAAAGTAAAAATAAAGTTAGACCTAGTGAAAAGAACACTGTCATTGCCATGCATTCACCTGCATGTAATCATATAATAGAGTGAGAAACAGTAGAAATACTAAAAAGTATTATAGTTAGATGGAGAGAGATAGAGAGGTAAATCACAGAATCTGTGTTCATTGAATCAACGTTAATAAAACAAGACCGGTAGTTCAGCTAAGAGGCCCCCTTTCGGTGAATTCATCTTCTTTAGCTATACAGTTGGAATAATATATAATTTTTTCCATGAAGGAGGGAAATAACAAAACTGATGAGTTATTACAAACACATTTGTTAATATTAGTCAATGTGCGTCGGTGGCACAGCGGTTAGGACTCTCGCCGATCATAAATATGGTCCGGGGTTCGATCCCCTGCAGACGCACACCTGACATCAATGGTCGGCCTGACAAATTTGGGCCACAGACATCACATGCTGAAAATTCCATACTTCTACTAAAAGTACTGTGTGGAAACAAGCTATAATCAAAAATCAAAAATAAAAGACGTTGAATAAGAGTATTACAGTTACGTAATAAGATGAGTGAGTTGTGACCCGGATACAAGTGGAAACCAAGGAGATCACTTTTGTTACTATCCTCTTTCATAAAAAAAATTGTATATAAATGTGATTGTACAGCTAAAAGAAATGAATTTTCCAAAAGCAGCCTCTTCGCTGAACCACCTGTCTTGTTTTCGCTAATGTTCGGATGGGAATTTTTCATTGAATCAACACTAAATAAGTGTTGTCAAAATGACACAACGTTTATAGTGGACATATGGAAAATTGAGACGAAGAACAAGCGAGAGAGGACATCGTCTAAAGTAAACTGTGACCGCTTATTGATGTGATTACCAGCAGTAATAAAACGTGCTCAAAACATCGACCAGTCAATAAAGCCGTACCGCTGCTGTTTGAATAAAATTACAAGTAATAGTAATACTGAAAATACCTAGCAACGTCGATATTTTCAGTCTCACTAGTCTTTCCCTTTTAGTACAAATAAACACGTGGCATTGGTCTAAAGTACACATACTGAATTATTTATCTGTATGTAGGTCAATGTTAGTTAATTTAAACAAACAAATTAGTGCTCAGTTCAAGTGTTAGTGAGATTTTAATTTTACATTCACAAAGGAATGTGACCGTAACCTTTAGCATTGGTAAACAATTTAATGAATTACGGAAATTTTGCTGTACTGAGGCTGTTAAGAATAGTAATTAGAGCTTCACTTTTTAGGTATATATATGCATATATATGCACATCCACTCTGTATTCATTAGAGAACTGAACTAAAATAATACCCTTTTCAGACTAGAGTTAGATATCTATTTGAAGTTATTTAGATACTGATGATAGAAGTTGTACATGAGTTGGCTCTCATGTAAGCCTGCTGGCTTACAGGGATAACGCTAAAGACTTTGAATCGATAAATGCTGGGTTCACATTCCTGCATATACAATACAGGTAAAACTAGCTACAGAGTCCCATACTGGACAGACACTGATAGACACAAGCAAACTGATAAATTATGAGAGACTGATAATCACAAAGCCGGATAAAGGATCAGGAGTAGTCCTCCTTGATAGAAGTGACTATATTAAAAAGATGAATGATATATATTGAAGGACACACAGAAGTTTCAAAAACTTGAGGAGAAGAAAGATTTCAGCAACAAAATAGAGAATAAATTAACCAGACGTTTGAAGCAACTAAGGGAGGAGGAGCAGATATTTTCTGAAAGTTTATATGAAGAAATCAGGCCAACGGGCACGTAAGTATACGCCAAGATTGTATGGCCTACCGAAAATCCATAAACCTGGGGTACCGTTAAGACTAATACTTGATATGCAAAATTCGCCGTACCATGCTCTAGCTAGATGGATGGTTAGTAAATATTCTCAAACATTTGCATGATAAGATAGTGAAAAATAGCGTCAAAGATGTATTTGAATTCGTAGACAAAATAAAAGATATTAATATCAAGGACAAAACCATGATATTTCTGGACATAACATCGTTATTCACAAATGTACCTCTAATAGAAACAGTTAATTATATATGTGAACAAGTGGACAAGCAGTCGATAAACATTGGCATCCATACTGAAATCCTAAAAGAATTGATACTAAGATGTACCATGAATGTAAACTTCAAATTTGACGGCACGCTTTACAGACAAGTGGACGGGATGGCGATGGGTCCCCCATTGGGTCCCATTCTCGCTGATTTCTTTCTAAGTAAGCTACAAAATGGACCTCTGAACAACCTTATCAGTAAGTTCTCATTTTATTGCCGATATATGGATGATACCTTCATTTATTCTGATAATGGTTCTGATAGGAGTTCAATAATTACTGAATTCAATGAAGTACATTCGGCTATGAAATTCACATGTGAAGAGGAATCTCAAGACAGAATTGCCTTCTTGGATGTCCTACTTACAAGAAAACCAGATGGTAGCATAAAAAGAAATTTGCACAGAAAAAGTACATGGACACGACAATATACACATTTTCACAAATTCGTTCCCATCAATTACAAAAGGAATTTAGTAAAGACCCTTAGCCACAGAGTTAGAGCTATATGCTCAGAAGAAGTAATTGATGGTGAATTAAGCATTTTATATGATACTTTGATCGAAAATGACTATCCCGACAAATTTATCAAGAAACACATGACAAAGAAAGCGGAAAAGGACTACTCACTATCTGTGAACAAGAAGCCACTTTATATACGACTACAATTCAAGAGCGATATACCAAGTGAGATAATTACGAGGAAATTAAGAAAATCAGTTCAAAGAACTCTTAATGCTGGCGAACTACACGACCGATGGTGCCATCTCGACTGAAAGATGAAGTACCTAAACTAGCCACTTCAAATTGTATCTATCAATTCAACTGCGCTGCTTGTGGAGCGAGTTATATTGGCCGTTGCTCTAGGAACTTGATTTTTCGTTCTCACTCGGTAACATCTGCCAGTATGGCTAAGTAAAGGTGTAGTGAAAACCATTAACAGTTCGATATTAGACCATCTGGTACAAACCGGTCACAAAGCCAGCCAGTGTGGAAGAATCCTTCTCTATAATATACCGGGTGCCTAATAAATTGCCAAAACCATCGAAGAGCTGCATGCTCGAAGCAGCAGAGGCTATTGCAATTCGCCTCAAACAACCAGTGCTTTCTGTGCAAAAGAAGCAAGTCTAGCCCCTTCTACTGCCCTGGCTGGCCTTCAGTAGAGACTATAAATTCATGAATTTGTAATATTATCTTTCCTAATTCTTCTGACATTGAGTTTATTGTTATGTTGATGCTACTGAGCTGTAATTTATCAATATTATTGATTTGATGTTATTTAAACAAAATTAATGTTGTTCATAACACTAATTCACTATAATGTATATATTACTGTAGAACCTGACGATGATGAATTTATCGAAAAGAGTACTCTTTGTTCAGTATCCATCCTTTTGAAAAACAAATAATACTAAAGTTAAACAACTTTATTTATACATTATCATTTGATAAAATCTGTCACAAATATGGCGTAACTACTTAATAGGATTTACCAAATAGTGATAATAAGAAGTTAAAGTAAATCATACAACTTTGTATTATTCTCCAAGTGAGGTATTCAAAATAGTCGCTGATTAGATCTCCTCTCCTCTCGTCTCTAATGCAACAACAATATTAACCAAGCAATAACAAAGCACTTTTAACTTTTGGAATAAATTTTCAACTTGGTTAAATATAGACTTACATACTGGCAGTTTGTTTGAAAATTGATTCCTATCAGCTGAGAAAATAAAAGTCAAATTTTTGATATGATCATTTTTGTCGTGAACATTATTTAGCTTATATTTAAGGATAGTTGTCCAATCATAGATTACAGCAAGATTTTGTTTTTGTTAAATGCACCCGTTGACCTTCAAACATCCAATCAGTTTGAACTTATACTCAACACTCAGTGGTGATTGTTCAATTGAGAACAACTCACTCATTTGTGACTTTCTGTATTACTATTATTATTATACAGAGGATAATAAACTACCTAAATTGTATTTTTGATTGTGAAGATCCTTTGACAGTAACCCTGTAGAAGGGACTTATCAGTGATTATATAAGTGTAGAACTTGGGCACTGTGACAGAATGTAATTCCATATTAGATAAGTTTATTTTAAATATCGCACAGTGATAATAACAATAATAATGATTTACTTTATTCCAAAACAGTACTTGTGATACAGAATGGAATTTTCAGCATTAATCACAATATTGCATCTAATTTCCTCAAATTATAAATAAAATTAATCACACAGGAAATTTTCCACATTTACCATAGGGTTAATGTCAAAAAACATGTAGCTTATAAAATGGAAATAATAGTAATGATAACAGCTAAGGTAATAATAATAATACAAGTGAAAATTGCTGTGGGCATGTTCCACACAGTGTTGTCGATGCGGTATAGAAATCCTAGCATGTTTAAAAATATTGAATATAATGTTCTCTTTATATTATATGGTGAGGGGAAAAACAAAGATTACAACACTCATAGAGATAAGTTGGTGTTTGCAACTATGAAAGTAAAAACAAAGAATCAACAAGACCATAAATATAATAGAAATAATAAAAGTAAAACTTGAAGGTATATAAAGATGGATGGAGGAGATTGTTTATTTACTAGATGAAAAAAGGTTAGTCAATTCTTGCCTGACATTATTTTCATCACATTAAATGCGTGCCAAGTATGATATAATAGAATTTTTATGCTTAGACGTGCGAGCATACAGTTTTCTGAAGTCACTTCTTGTTCTACCTGAGGAGATGCAAGGTGAAAGCTGAGGGTGAAGTGGATGCTCCAAGTCAGACGAAATCCCTTTGGCAAATTTATTGCACGAAGTCAAGTGCCTATCGACAACGACGCTAACTATGTAGTCCACTGGGATACCACTCATCCTACTGACAGTCTTCAGCATTCTACGAATTGTGACAAAGTCTTTTTTAAGCAAACCAGGAAAGAATAAGGGTGAACAATAAAGAAGAATAGGTAGGATGCAAGAGTTTATGAACTGCAGGAGGAGGGGTTGAGTTATACCCGAGTGCCTTAACTTCTTAATGTAAAATGTCAGGCGGAATATTTTACTGGAGATCGCTGAGACATGGGAAGAGCAGGAGAGATCAGAAGAGCGAATAAGTCCAAGATACTTAATTTCTGATTTAATTCCTATATCATTGTCATCAATCTTACAACTGTCATGAGAATTGACGGCTTCTTTTAACTGTCTTTTACATCTTAAGCTGAAATTAACAGTTTGATATTTAGAAGGATTCAGTTTAAGACCATTAGACTCAGACCATTTACTGACTACCGACAGAAAGCTGTTTATTTTGGTACAATCTAGCTGGCAGTTAACAGCCATTGAAACAGTTAAATCATCAGCGTACTTCACAGAGTTTATTTCATGAGACTGAGGCAAGTCATGTAAGAAGAAAGAAATAAGAATAGGAGAAAAGACAGCGCCTTGAGGGACACCAGTGTGCGCAGTGTTGAACCGATAAACAAAGCTTCAGTGACTAACCTCTCCCTCTCACTCCACCTAACTATATTACTTTCTAATAATCTCAACCTCCGCCATTCTATCGCTGTGTGATTACACGCAAGTGAATGCAGTGCAATGCAATGCAATGACTGAGCTGTTTCCCGGGTTACCTAACTTAGCAGGATCAGTCATTCTAGGTCTGGCTAGCTGAACTTTTGATGTTGCAATAATCTAGTTGACCCCGACCGATCTACTAGTTTGACCTATGTAATTGACCACACAGTCATTGCATGATATTCACTAAATTGTATTATTTCCAAGTGTTGGTTTGTAGGGATTTGATTGGTCACAGGATTTCATCATGAGCTGACATTGGTTAAAGAACCATTGGAAAACCTGAGAGTAATCGACAGCTGTTTCGTCCTAGTTTGGGACTCTCCGGCAGTACGCACCCACCGAGCTCTCCTTGTAAATAGAGGGTCCTAGGTTCGTACCCTGGTGGATGCGTACTGATGAAAAGTCCCAAACTAGGACTAAACAGCTGTCCAGTACTCCCAGGTTTTCCAATGGTTCTCTAACCAATGTCAGCTCATGATGAAATCCTTTATTGCTTTACTTAATTGGATCTATTGGGTCTTTAGGCAGATAGGGCTTATCTTTGAGAGAGTTGGTTGACTGGTTGGTTAAAATGCCACTTCGACTAATTCCAGCCCCACTAAGAATCCTACTTTCCTTCTTTACTTGGCAGTGCTACAGAGGTCTTGAATTCTATATTATTTCCGTTATTTTCGTCACTATTGTTTTGTTTGATTTCATTATTTAAATCTTCTGGCTTACTAGTTAGGCTCCTGCCCCGATTATATAGACATTTAACTAAACCTATCTTTACCGATTATTGATGGCATGAATTAAAGTTTATGTATTTATTAGAGTGTATTGGTTTCCAATAAATGCCAGTATCTAGCCCATTATCTTCTTAGCGTTTTATTCTACAGTCTAGCATGGCTTAATCACTCTGTTCGTTTTCTAACTCAGAAGGGAATTAGATTCCGTCTACTGTTGAGTTTATATGTGTGAGAAAAATGAGGGATGTGTTCAGATTTCAACACAGTGAATGCGTCATCCACATATCTCAATCATATGGACCTCAACAGTCATCATTCCATATACAGCAGAGACGTCAGACGATATCAGAAAAGTATTCAATCAGCTCGACATTAGAGTTTTCTTCAAAACATCAGACACACTACGAAACAACCTTGTCCATATAAAAGACCAAATCGCTAAAGATTCTCTATCTAATTGTGTCCACAAAATAAAATGCTTGGAATGTGATGCGATATACATCGGACAAACATCGCCAGATAGAAATCAAAATCAGAAGAAATGAAAACTGTAGAGCATCTGTTCGACCAAGGGGAAATCCATTTGAACTAGACAAGCTTGAAAAATCATCAGCCATAGGTCTACACTCTATAGAATCAGGCCACAAAATTGATTTTGACAATATTGAAATAATCATAAAAAACTTCAGAAATCACAAAGAACGTCTAATATCAGAAGCACTTCATATCAAATGGAATTCAAATTGTCTGAATAGGAATAATGGACTAAAACAGAATCTGACCTCGTTGCAACTCCTCCCTACCCCATGAAGTGACAAAATCAACACGAATGTGATAAGCAATATCATTACATAAACACACGCTGTTTTATAATTTTACACCAATTGGCCAAATTGACAATGAAAAATAACCCCATACTGACGAACGATGATCAAATTAGTAAACTTTGTTTTGACACCATAACAGATGTACTGTTACCTTTGTTATTTGGTTTAGTGATCTTCATTGTTATTTTGACTTTCAATATGTCCTTTTAACTTGACTTAAGTCTGTTTTCTCACCTCCTAACTCTCTGTTATATATATGCTGAGATTTTGTAAATTCCGGTTTAATAATACTTTGATAAAGCTATTAGCAGCAGCATTAAATAGCGAAACGTCAGTAAAAACAATATCGTTTTGTTTTCATTCATTCATTGGGAAATACAAAAAAGCTTTATTATAATGAATATCCATAAATATGTCTGCTACTGTTGGGGATATTGGTGAACCCATTGCCACCCTATTCGTTCGATTATATAGTTTATTTTGACATTTGAATATAATGGAGGTTAGACAGACATCACTGAATACCTAATATTATCTCATCAACCAGGAGCTTAGTTCTACTTTTGAGTTCAGAATCAATGTTCACTTCATTCGCAACTGCCTCTAGAGCTGTGTTGATGGGAATATTGGTGGTATATAATAAGAAAGCTGGTTATGTCAAAACTAATCATTTTTTCGCCCATTTTCTAATTCAATTCCCTCTGGTTTCTGTTTCACTACATAGGAGTTAGTTAGCCTAGAATTTGACATATCTCTACTCTAATGGGGCATCATAACACTGATGCTAAATATTTAGATAACTCGTATTTCGCGGTGTTCCTAAAGACAACTGTTGGCCTGATGGGGTATCCTGCTTTGCGAATTTTTGTAGTCACATACATTACATTAGGATAATAGGTTTAGGCATAAGATTAAGCCATTTTGACTCACCTAAAGATGACTTCATGCGAGGTACTATATAACTAGTAGATTTTTTGATTTTATTCATAGTAGTGTTCACAGGTTTCTTTTAACTTCCTCATATGGTCCTGTTTCAATATGTTGACTGACGTTTTTGTTATCAGGTTTGTCCACGACTACTGTTGTTGTATCACCTTTGTCTGATTTTGTGATCACTATGTTTTTGTCATTTCTCAAGCTTTTTAGAGCTGCTATTTCTTTTTGTGATAAGTTGCTGCTTCTTTTCTTCTGATACTTTAGAGTCAAGGTATATTGTGTTCTGACTTGTTCCGCAGTGGTTTTGTCTATTTCACTTAATGATACTTTTATACTACAAGGAATTCTTCAAATTTTAATCTGTTAACAGCTACATTGCCGTTTAATCTCTTTTCAAGTGCTTTTATGTCATCGGATTTTAAGGCTCTTTTGATGGATTAATTATCCACTTAGTATTATCAATGCTTGACAGCATTTCATTGTTGAGTTCTATTCTTTAGCGGGATATTTTTCTTCCATTGATTTACTGGACTTTTTATTCTGAGTATTTTTGGATTTATTGAATGCAGCCGAAATTGACTTTTTAGCTGAATAGGGTGTCAGCATTTGTTGATGACTGTTACAAGAAGACGATAACGACTGCATTTTTGCCACATTTCACGGAGCACTTTCCGAATTGAAAACATTTATTTCCCGATACTAATTTATAACAAGCAATAAAGGTTATTAACGCAGGATTTAATGAATTCATCAAATTTCGGTAGAGCTCGTCAGCCGAATACTCTACACACACAGATATATATACTTTCGAAATTACATTGGAAGATATAAGACTGATAAGCAAATAAACTACATTGAATTAGTCATGCAGAAAGACAGGTGTGAATGTTTTCCAGGTCATGTTCAAATAGGTAAGGGGAGAGAGTGTGACAGATCAAAATTAAGATAAATTGCATTACGCTTCAAAGAAATCACTTAGATAAACAATTAGACATTAGAGAATATAACAAGAATTGCAAACAGAGTAATGAATTGAGAATAATAATAATGATAACAATAATAATAATAAGAGGTAGAATAATAAGTAAAACGTATTACCATGGCAGATTCAGAGTCACGACCATCTTCTTTTGTATGCAGAGACCTGGTTTATAAACTCAAATTGCACAAGCCTCTGCAATCGCAAGCATCTTCTTGTTTCTTTGTCTGCTGACAATAGTGAATGACATCATGTTGACATCATGTCCATAGTCCACAAGATGTTTTGTTATTGAGGTATTTTGGCACTTTGCACTCAGCTGTTCTCAGCCACTTTGGCAAATACTCCATCATGCGAGTAGACAACCGCCTTTCCGTACAACCTATGTGTTGGCTTCCACAAACACACTCAAATTGATATACGCAGTTTGAAGTGTCGAGGATTGGCGACTGGTCTTTCCCAGACTGTTGAAGCACTCACTTAGTGGTGTTAAGGATAAAAGGTTTTGCAGCATGATAAGTTCTCTTGATGGCTTTGTCGAGTCTTCGTTCGACTACTTCCTGTACATCAACTCCTTTGAACGGCAAACTGATATAGACAGGTTTCTTCGGATCTGTTTGGATTTTTTTGCAGGGGCTAATTTCTTTAGAGTATTTATTAATGGACTTCTCAGGATATCCATTCTTAGATAAGATATTCTTCAGGGATTTTATTTCATGCTCAATAGTACTGTCAGAACAAATTTTCCGTTCTCTATTGAACTGTGTTCTGACTAAGTTCTTTTTATACTGGATTGTAACAAAGCTCTTGAAATGCATGTACTGTCCTGTCCATGAAGACTCTCTAAATATAGATCTTTCGATTGTGCCATCATTCATTTTCGCTAGAAAAACGTCTAGGAATTTAATAGTATCGATTTCCTCGTGTTCTACTGTGAAATTGAGATTTGGATGGCATGAGTTGAATTTTATCAGCATGTCTTCGGCTTTTCATCTGCTTCAACAGATGATAAAAATGTCATCAACACATCTTAGGTATGGATCCGTTACTTGTATATGTTGCTGCAAGGTACCGGTTTCTAGGCCTGACAAAATAAGTCTGCGGAAAGTGGTCCTAAAGGGCTTCCCATTGTGACATCATCAAATTGACGGAAGAGACGCTTTATTAACCTGCTTTATTGACCTTTATTGCTTGTTTTACTTTCAGAATTATACCAAAACTTATAAGTTATGGGGTAGTATTTAAGTTAAAATGGTTGTGAATACTACTACCTTCAAGATGACTTAATTACTTGTTAATCTGCATTGCTGGTATTCATAATAAACCGTAGAATATTAGTACACTGATGATGCACGCAAAACCATCGAATCTCCTTATAAATTTCAGTTACTAGTAAACACTGATGGCCTAAAATACGCTATTCATGGATGTTTGTAGCAATTCGTTGTTTCGCGATTAGTGTTAATCTCCGACCAGCACTAACAACAGAATTTTTAAATCACCCCGAAAATACCCATTGAGTCATGAAGAAAAAAAATAAAAGGCAATTCAGTGAGGAAAATTATCTTTATCGGTGAAATCATCTTCGGAAGCTGTACATTAGTATTTGTATGTACCGAAAATTTATAATAGTCTATTTTTGAGTAAAAGGAGGTAAAGCATAATTAATCCAATTACACAAAAGTGGCTTTAGAAGTAAAAGTAAAAGTTGTAAATCACGTAGTACTCAGTGGCATACAGGAAGAAAGTGTTAGAAATTGGAAAGGATTAAAATTATTATTGAGTGAGAAGAAAGGTAGTTGAGTGTGAATTTAGCAAGTGTAAAGAGGGTGAGAGAACGTACAAAAAGAACATTTAATAATGATAATAGTGAGGTGATCATTAAAGTAAAACTAATCATTAGAAAAAGAATTAAGTATTACAGGGAACGACTAGTGAAGAGGATAAGACTATGGTAGAATGAGAGACTGAACAAACTTTTTCTGCATACAGAGTTCGAGGTTGTATTGACCAATCGCCGGAGCCTCCACCATACACAAATGCCAAAACCTGACGCCCTTTGTGCCATTTGGCCTCAACTTGCAGATAATCTTGAAAGACGACTCTAGTGAAGCTGCGTGGCTTGAGTTCACCAAGTGTTCGAGATTGGAGCTAGTAACTGTCTTGCATTGTCCTTTTGCTAACCATGCCGGGTAATGTCCAGGGGTGCGTTTGGAAAGTGTGCGCTTTGTGTGGCCAATATAACTAGCTCTACATGAGCAGGTGAATTTATGAACCCACACTGAAGTGGCTCAAAGCGGCAGTTTATCTTTCACGCATCCATTGATCATTTATCTGCTTTAGAAATTGATACGCAGCTCAGCCGAAAACAGCATTTCTCAGTTATTTGGATAAGCGGTTTTTCAGAATCTCAGCTGCAGTATCACCTTTAAATTCATTGTTTATGAATGACAATTCATTCGGCACCCTGTGGGTTCTTTTAGGCTTTTGCTTTAACCTCATGTTTTTCTCGATGAATCTTGGAGGATATCCATTTTCCTTGAGGACTTGTCGCAGCCGCTCCATTTCCCCGTTGATTGTATCACTGCTACATTTCCTTCATATTCTTGAGGATAAGGAGTGGATCAGATTTCTCCTTCTCCCCAATGGGACCCAACTATAAAAATTCATGTATTGACCATTCCATGTTGGTTTCCTGTAGATTGATCTTTGAACACAACCATCAGATCTCCCTTTTAGCATAACATTAAGAAATGAAACTCCGAGATCATCTCTAATACCGATATGAACTGGATAGCGTAATGGCAGTTGTTGAACTTCTAGTTACCATCTCGATATTGACATTCTCGTCAGAGAATTTTTGAAGACGGAGGAGGAATGACAGTATTGATAAAAATATACTGGTGAGTTTCTGTCTCAGAACTAAATAACAGTGAATTCCTCTTGGAAACTTGTAGTCTACGCTATAAGAATAGAATTCCATTATGGATAAAATTTATTTTAATAAAGTTTCACATTGTTATGCAGTAATATTTACTGATGACCACGTTACGAGCACAAACTACTGCTCATAATTATATCAAGATACTCACACAACTTTCTTACTTCATTTATATACATGAGTGAAAATTGACTAGATATTTGAATAAAATCAATATAAGATAAAGTACATTGGGAAATAATGTTAGTGTCATTAATAAAATACAATCAGATGGAAAATAAGACGAGTGTTTTTATAGTCAAAATAAGTAGCTTGTTATAAAGTTACAATGTGAATTGAATGCATTTTAACATTATTTATTATCCTCTGATTTGACTAGTGGCAGTAATATATTCCATATCTCTGGTTTTGTATTGAGTCATTCGTTTTGCACGTGTTGTGTGTAGCCTCGATGAACCAGGCAGGATTCAGCAATCAATCTCTCTCTATCTTCACCTACCTATATTACTCTTTAGAATTTTGACTCTGTCCCATCACCGCATTGTGTGGTTGTGTGTTAATGCATGCAGTGTAACTGCTAAGCTTTTTCCCAAATTACTTAACTTCTCGGGGTCGACCATTCTTACCTTAGCTAAATTCTTATGTTCTGACAATCTGACTACCTCTGATCTACTAGTTTGACCTATATAGTTGACCTGATTCATAGTCATTCCAAGGTATCTTGTAAATTATATTTTGTCTAATTGGGTCAGCTGGGTCTTTTAGCCTACAGAGCCTCTCTTTGAGTGAGTTCGTAGGTTTGACTGCCACCCTAATTCCTTTATTAGGAATCCTATGTAGGGTCTCAGATGTCCCCTCCTTATATGGTAAAACGTCTGTAGATGCCTTATATTCCCTCTTATTTATGTTATCATTATAATGGGGAAACTAATAATTCAGAATTTAGCTAAGGTTAGAATGATTGACCCCGCGAAGATAAGTAACTTAGAAGAAAGATCAGCAATTGCACTGCATGCACTAACGCACAACAACACAATAGGGTGGGAGAGGATTAAAATTCTAAGAAGTAATATAGGTAAGTGGAGAGATTGATTGATTAATGAATCCTGCCTGGTTCATCGAGTCTATACCCAAAACTTGCAATAAGAATGGCTCATCACTAATACCGGAAATATGGGAAATACTACTACCAATCAAGCCAAGCGATGAAAAATAATGGAATTATATATGCGAAGTTAGGAAGTTGTGTGAGTACCTTGATATGATTATTAGTTGCTCGAAACGTGGTCATCAGTAAATATTACTGTATAACACTGTGAAACTTTATTAAAATGGAATTTTAGTCCACGGCTTTATGCATTATGAAATGAGAAATGAGAATAAATTGAAGAACCAAGGATATCAATAAAGCTCACCAAATAACCTGTTTATTCATACTAAGCGCAGTATAAGTTTATTTAGTGATATTGTGGTCAGAGCTGTTTGCAAGCCAAAATTGTAGACAACAATTTACGTCAATCTTTTCATCCCAAATCGGGGTCATGAGATATAACAATAAGAAAGCTTGACCTTGAGGAACTCAACAATCAGTCATGGCAGACTTAACGTGTGCAAATACGATTCGCAGATATATAGCTTAACTTTCTAAGAAACGGCTACAAACAGATAACAGAAAAACCTTGAGCAAGAAAACAACCAATCATAAGAGGTTGCTTCTTCGCTAACAATAATGTTAATAATAATAATGCACATAAAAATATATAAATACCTCTTCATTTTCTGAATAGACTATCTGTTACCTGGCCCTTGTCTTCTGGCGTTACAGTATTATTGACCGTATTGGTATTAAAATTCTATTTAACAGTGAACGGTCTGCGAAATATCAATTAATTATAAAACGTACCCGATGGATAGTATTGTAACAACAGAAGACAAGGCCAGGCAACAGATCGTTTATTACGGAAAATCAACACATATTGATAGATTTTAATGTACATTATTGTAGATTATTGTTAAGAGAAAATACAGTCTTTTGATTGGTTGTTTCTCACAGAAAGTTAACCTTGCATCTCTTTGTGGCTGTGTCAGATCATCCATATGCTAACTGTATCCGCCTACGCAAAGCCTTTGTTCTCATTCTCTCACCACCAATATTGGGGACATAAACATTGATGTCAATTACTGTCTACCAACTTTGGCTAGCAGCCTGCTCTCATCACAGTATAACTCATAACGTCACTAATGTTTGAAAATTACTCACTGTGCTAAAAGTACACACAATAAGCTTACAGTTTTGTCAAATATACTGAGTACTTTGTAAATTTGACTAAATAACTGACTTCTTTAACCAGTTCACAGTCAACAACTGCTGAGTGGATTTTTTAAATACAGATTAACCTCATTTTCAATTAAATCCGTCAAGAGTAACCGACAGAAATGACAGATAATCTTTTAAAAGGAATGTCAACTTAAAAAAGAAGCGTTTATGCCTAATTTATTAATACCTTGAGGTAAAAATCCGGAGCTATTTGAGTCGCAGTGTTCAAATTATGTACTCATAATCTCTTTTTAGAAAGTTAAACACTTATTCTCAAGTAGTCTGCCTGCTTTAGAGTATGTGATATTTAACACTAACTTATTCTTGCCGTAGAATCGGAAAAGCAAGACAAGCTTTCACTACTCTCAAGTCTGTGTGGAGGTCAACAGCACTCAACATGAAAATGAAAAATAAGATCCGGATTTTCAACTCCAATGTGAAGTCAGTCAGTGCTACTATACGGATCAGAGACTTGCACTGCGCGTCATAAAGAGCATCTCAAACAAACTACAGACCTTCATTAACAGTTGTCTTCGCTCAATACTCAAGATCAGATGGCCAGAAAAGATCAGCAACAGAGATCTCTGGGAGCGAACCAACCAGGAACCGATTGTGCAACAAATAAGCAGGAAGAAATGGAGATGGATTGGCCATACTCTGAGGAAACCATCAAGCGACATCACTAGACAAGCCCTCGAGTGGAACCCGAAAGGGAAGCGGTGAGTTGGTCGTCAGTGAAAGGGTGACTTGGAGGAGGACATGTGAAGAGGAGATGAAAGCATGTGGGCAGACATGGAGCCAGGTGAAGACTCTAGCAGTGAACCGAACGCAATGGAGACGCACGGCTGAAGCCCTATGTTCCTCTAGGAATTAAAGGAAATAATAATAATATTTTCTTGCCGTTGGTTAACATTAAAACGTACTATTAATTTAGTTAAAATTGCTAGAGCATCGGTCCCATTTCCTCATCATTAATTTGTCCTTAAAGGAAGGTATTTCTTTACAACTTTATAAAAGTATTGGAACAGTAAATTCAAACAACTTTTCTCCTTTATGAGTTTGAATAAGGCGAAAGCAACGTTTTGCGCCGAATAAGACAGTACAACCAATCGTTTATTTTGTCTGCTTTAAATCGGCTACTTTGAGCCTAAGCAAAATTAATTAACTTGAACAAAGCAAGAACAACTATTGTACCCGGATAATGTGAGCTCATCTTTTATTATTTCGACGATTCTTCTCAACTGGTTACAACCTGAACGATGAAAAATATAAATTACATTACATTGAAGATTTGAACATAATTTTCCACGATCACATGGAGTAATTGGTAGGAAGTAAAAGTAACATTAGTCCGGAATGATTTAACTAGTTACAAACAACTGACTATTTATAGAATAATTCAAATGAATTGTGATCAATATTTGACAGTTTATAAATATTTATTGAATAATTAGGCAATTAGGCTTGGAAACAAAAACAAACAAGCTGTTGTATATATTTTCTCACCAAGGCAGTGCAAGATTCACCACCGTCTCTTTCTGAGTACATAGATTTGGTTTAAGTCGTCTGATAGCAATAGCTTCAGCAAAGCGTAGCAAGCTAGGTTTCTTTTGCTTGTTGATTATTTTGAATGACTTCAAGTTGTCTACATTATGACCAGTGTCTAATTAATTAAGTTTGTGTACAAGGCCGTTTTAACTCACTTGCAAATGTGATATGATGCCAGTTAACAGGAAGCTCCAAAATTCTTGAATAATCCCCATCCAGATATCAGTCAAAACAAAACACGTATAGTTTAGTGAAGAGTCTCTTTTCCCGCAGCGAATTCATTCACTTAGCTGTACAGTCACAAGTATATATACTTATTTTTGTATGTGTGTGTACATTAAGTTTGTCTGATAAGAATAAAAATACAGTTAGTGTTTTTGTCGTCAAGACGTTTCAAAAATGTGATGAGTAATCAAAACTGTAACTAGGGCGGGGGATGAAGATCGGTAAGAGGGTAGTGGTAACGTGGTGTTGAAAAACATAGTTACTAATGTTAATCAACACATAGAAGAAGTTGAATAAGCGTACTACAGTTACGTAACGAGATGAATAGTTTATTGAGTGAGTTGTGATTAAGATGCCTATAGAAACAAAGGAAAATATGGAATTATGTAAGAATTCTAAAAAATTGCAAATGTTATAAGGAGTTAGAAAAAACAAGCACGCGAACATCAAGTCAGCAGAAGTCGGCACAGTTGTTACCATGATAGTAGAAGTGATTGGATGATTTTCTTTTGCATACATAATTCTGATTTCTCCAGCTGACTGGCTAAGGCTTCAGCACTACAAAGGAGATGAGAGGGTATTGTCTTTGGTAGGTTGTCCCTCACTTCGTGAATCACTTTGAAGGAGGTATTTATTGAGATGGAATGACCAGTGTTGACGAGATGTTCGAGTATCACAGACAGACACTATTATCTGTTTGCAGCCTTCAACGATAGTGTTCTTGAGCCCTTTTGGGCAGGATACGCGTTGAACGACCAACGAACGACTCAAAACTTAAAAAATAATGCTCAGAAATTGAACTTAGAGAACTTATACAAAAGAAAGTTCAAGTTAAAACAAAACAAAACCAGAAAATAGTAGTAAACATTTGGATACACTGGGAAAGTAGTTGTCTGTTAAATATAAGAGAGGGATAAAACGATAAACAGTGTGGTGAGTACCACTCAGATCATAAAAGCAAGAGACAAGCAAAACTGAATTACAGATTAAAGGGACAAGAATTCAAAACCGAGGGTTATGTAATCAAATGAAAGGGAGTGTGAAGACACCTACTGATTATTTTGAAGAATTTCAGAGTTTCCACCTTATGACCTGTATCAACGCAACTCATTTGCCATTGTTTCAAAATATTTATTATTGGTTGTTTAAACTTGGACCTTCTGTTGTATAAGTTATATAAGTGTAATTTATGAGGGCTTTTTATTGATTTTTCAGTCTCTTCTTAACTGACATAATATCACATTTGTGAGTTAAAATTCTTCTGTGACTTAATTAATTTCTTTAGGCTGCTAACAACTGATGAGAAGTCTATGAGATAAACAGCGGTACTATGTCATTCGGGACAAACCACTGTTTTTGCTTTTCTAGTGTTAAAATGTCCCTTCCTTGGTGTTTTTGCATGAATATATTTCAGCAGGATTATTATTGCATATTAATGTTTCCTTTAGCTCCTAGAGGAACATATGGATTCAGCCTCACGTCTCTATTGCTTTCGGTTCTTCGCCAACGTCTTTACCTAGCTTCATGTCTGCCCTCTTGCTTCCATCTCCTCTTCACATGACCTCCTTCATGTCACCCTCTCGCCAACGACCAACTCGCTACCTCCCATTCGGGTTCCACCCGAGCGACGGCATGGCGTGTGATGTCACTCACTTGGTGGTTTTCTCAGAGTATGGGCAATCCACCTCCATTTTTTCCTGCATATTTGTTGCACAGTCGGTTCCTGCTGGGATGGTCCTCTCTCAGAGATCCCTTCCTGTTGCTGATCTTGAGTATTGAACGAAGACAGCTGTTAATGAATGTCTGTAGTTTGTTCAAAGTGCCCTTTGTGACGCGCCAGGTCTCTGATCTGTACAATAAGTAGCACTGACTTCACATTGGAGTTGAAAATCCGGATCTTGTTTTTCATGCTGAGGAGTGCTGTTGATCTCCACACATACTTGAGAGTAATGAAAGCTTGCCTTGCTTTCCCATCCTCGCTTTGATAGCCTCATCAGTTCCGCCCGTAGGTGAAAGTAAGATATAACACATTAATGCAGTTTGTTCATGCTTTAGATTTCCAGCCATAATCTGTTTATTATTTTTCCAAAACTTTATATCTATCCTATTTCTATGCATTAATTCTAAGATGTCAGTTTAACTCGAAAACAATTAGGATCTAATTCCATAATATTAAAAGTTTATTTTAAATATCACACAATTATGCAGTATTAACAACTGGGAGACGTTTCAAGTATAAATTATTCCTGCTCGTAAGTTATGGTGGAGATACGTAGATGATACATTCGCTGTGTTGAGATTTGAAGACATCCCTCATTTTTTCACACATATAAACTCAACAGTAGACGGAATCCAATTCACATATGAGTTAGAAAACGAATTGTGTGAGTTGGCCATGCTAGACTAGACTGTAGAATAAAACGAAAACAAGATAGTGGGTTAAGAGTTTAAGTAATCGAGCCAGGAGCCTAAATATTATTATTTATTATTATTGTTCCCTTAGGTTCCTAGTGGAACATGGGGTTTAAACTACACGTCTGCACTTGCTTCTGTCTTCTGCTGTACTTTTCACCTTCATTCATGTTAATCCAAACTGTTTCAACTCCTCTTCACACGATCTCCTCCATGTCGCCCTTTGACGTCCCACCCACCACTTCCCTTTCGCGTTCCACTCGAGCGTTGGCCTGACGCTCAGTGTCACCCAACGGCCTCCTCAGCGAGTGTCCAATCCATCTCCACTTTCTCCCGCATATTTGTTGGGCGATTGGTTCTTGTTTTGTTTGTTCCCATAGTTTCTTGTTGGTTCTTGTTCTTTCTGGCCATCTGATCTTGAGCATAGAACGAAGGCAGTTGTTGATAAAGGTCTGCAACAGGCTGTTGGAAATATTCTTTGTGACCCGCCAAGTTTCTGACCCGTATAGAAGAACCGACTGACTTGACATTTGTATTGAAAATCCGAATCATTTTGTTGTTGATGCAGGCTGAGTGACGAAGATTTCCAGATTGGTTTCAGGTTGATGAATGTGTTTCTCGCCTTCCCGATTCTCGATTTGGCATCCTCGTCTGTTTCATCTGTAGTTGAGACAATGCTCCCTAGATAAGTGAATGAAGTGACTTCTTTCAAATGCCTCCCGTTGGTGGTGATTGGTGCTGGATGTTACTGTTGTTGTTGTTGGTTGATTATTTTCATAACCTCCGTCTTGTCTATGTTCACTTGGAATCCTGTCTTTGCTGCTTCTTTGACCAGTTTGTCGGTTTTCGCCTGTAAGTCTTCGATTTAGTATAACATCAAACATAAATCATCCACGCGCGAAATCTGGGTCTTCTATTAAGCCAGAATATTTAAATAATGAAATCAAACAAATAAGGGAAACATTACAAGTGAATAACTGCGCACCAGAATTTATCCAGAAATATATGAAGTACCGTAGAAAAACTAAGACTAGCAATAAAAGTGACGAAGATAACGAAAATAATATAGAATTCAAAGCCTTTATAGTAAGTACTACCGCATACAGAAGGAACATCAGATGCCCTACGAAGGTTTCTCAGTGAAGCTGGAATCAGTCGGGGTGGCATTTAAACCAACCAAGCAACCAACTCTCTCAGAGATAAACTTTAGCTTCCTGAGTACCCAATAGAGCCAATTAAGTGATATAATACAATTTACTGAATATCGTGCAATGACTGAGTGGTCAATTACATAGGTCAAACTATTAGATAGGTCGGGGTCAACTAGATTATTAGAACATCAAAAATTCAACTAACCAGACCTAGAATGTCTCATCCTGCTAAGTTAAATAACCTGGAAAACAGCTCAGTCATTGCATTGAATTGCACTGCATTCACTTGCATGTAATAACACCGCGATAGGGTGGTAGAGGGTGAGAGCATTAAAAAGTAATATAATTATGTGCAGTTTGAGAGAGGTTGGTCAACAAAGCTTTGTTTATTGGTTCAACACTACACACATGCAGTCGGAGTGACGTAATGCTTATACTGGCATATGCAAAGTGGCAACAAAAACAGGGGGAAGATGGAGAGAAGATAAGAGAGGAAATATATGTCAGACAAATTGTGGAGCCGTGTGACTAAATTGATATGATTATGAGTGGCAATAATTTCTGCTCTCAACCTTGTCATCCAGTTGTTAATGCGGCATCATCACTGTGTGATATTTGGAATAAACTTATCAAAAATGGAATGAATGACCTTCTGACACAGTGCCCAAGTTCTACACTTACATTAACAATCAGGATAATTTTATTGGACCAACTAGGAGAGTTTCATAAATTTGTTTAGTTTTTTTTAAAAAAAGCATTGGACTTGATTGCTTTTCATCCTTTAGAAATTTCGCTTTATTTCAACTCTTAACGCAGTCTAATTATAGAAGTGACTACTATTCATAATAACACTGGTTTACTTAAGAATTATTCACTTACGTGACATATTTGATATTTCCTGTTAACTTAATTTCAACACCTACTTTCAGGGTGGCGGAAGTTATAGTCATTTTGGTTGGTATAATGTCAAATCTTATGACATTTAAATAAGAATGTATTGTTCCCAAAATAAAATAAACTCTAGATGCATTTTTATGAAAATTGAGCTGAAGTTATCAATCATATGACGTTTTAACCACTGGGAGAAATTATGGGTAAATTCAGAAATTCGCCTGTGATTATTACTGCCCCACATAGAGTATTAAAATATTTCATGTTACAGATATCGTTTGATAACGGCTATTGAAAAACTGTAAAGCCTGTTTCATAGGCTTGCCTGTCTTGCATTTGTGCAAAAATGTGAAATAAAAAGTGTTCCGTGACACATAGCCATTATAAAATCACATTTAAAGCATTCGCCATTGCAGTGAATTGGTTATGTTCTTCTGAATTCCGGTCAACTAGTCAAGTTTCCTGGAGTTCTGGTGAAAAGTAGTGACCAGTATGGTCCATCAAATTGGAAGTGAGGATGGCGTTCCTGCCGATGACACTGGTTGGTTGTAGTGCTAAAATTACTAATTGGTAGAATTTAGAATTGATGGGCCATTGAATCGGATCCCAGTGGCTGAATGGTCTAAAAGACGGAATCGATTGCATACCAGCATAGTAGGAACAGGAATATGGGAAGAATTTGTCAATATTTTTATCACTAACTGACTGTGGTATCCTGGAAACAAGAAACAAGAAAGGAGGATGAAAACAAGGTTTGGAATAGCTTAACTTTCGCAGCCTTTGGTCAAAAAACTACTAACTATGGCCGACCTGATCACTTTACTATCTATTCTGAAAGTTAAGTTCGAAAAATAATCTAGGAAAAAGAGTGTAAGACATGCGTATTTGTGAAGGAATATGTTGTTAAATTCCATCTTACAGCTGGAGGAGAATAAATCTTCATTCTTTCCTATTTGTCATATGGTAGCAAATTAAATAAAACAATTTAGTTTATCTAATAACCTGCTTGAATGATTGTCAGGTCAAATACATAGGTCAAAGTAGTAGAACAGGGTCAGTCAGACTAACCGAGCATAAAAATCTAGACAAATCTAGATTAGCTGACCTATATAAGATAAGTAATCTGAAGAATTGTTCAGCCATAGCACTACATGCAGTTACACACAACCATACAATAGGAGGACGGGATAAGATGACAGTTTTAAAATCTAATGTAACAGCTGGGTGGAGGGAGAGATTGGTAACAGAAGCTTTGTTTATCGAATCAAGTGCAAATACGTGTAATAGGAATGATTCAACACCTGTCCACCCAGAAATCTGGAAAATTCTACTCCCCCTACGACAAATTGGAGAAAACAAAGAAAGCTATAAAACTCAAGTGTCAAAGTCGTGTGATCACAATTGATATGATTATGGAAAATAAATTGTGTTCGAAACCTTGTCATCCAGTAAATAATACTGTTTCACTGTGTGATATATCTAATAAACAGACTAATATGGAATTACTTACTACCACAGTGCCCAAGTTTTACACATATATTAATATGGGGAGTCAATCAGTTTCTATTTGTGTAGCGACACTTAAGAAGTGAATTACAGTTTACAGTTTATTTAGGATAGTAGGCTATATGCCTGTGTTAATCCTTTCGATATGTTGCACACAGGAGGTCCAATCTCGCCTTGAATGAATCTACGGATGGCGCTGATACGACGTATTCCGGTAGGGAGTTCCAATGGTTCTCAATTTGATGCGAAAAACGGATCTCCAGACGCAGACGATTCGACCGTGGTTTTTGAACCTTGAGATGATGTCCTCGCAATTGGTTGGTGCTAGAGGGAAGAAATAAATTAGATAAATTAGCTCCAAAATCATTTCTTAGGATACGGTATGCTAGTATTAGGTCACCCCTAAGTCGTCTGTATGACAGTGGAAATAAACCCAGTCGACTTAACCTCTCCTCATATGAGAGAGTTTAGAAACCCTTTATTAGCTTAGTTCCTACTTTTTGCACCCTTTCTAATAAGTCTATTTCGTATTTGAAACATGGGCTCGCTGCCTGGATCCCATATTCCAAATGAGGTCTGATATAAGTCGGATATAATATACGAAATATTTCAGCGTCAAAATTCACAAAAGCCTTGCGTATGGCCCATAATATTTTGCAATTATTTCTAAGTATATGAAAATGTGGCTACATATTCACACTTATTTATGATAGAGAAAACCCTACAGGTTGAAATTACACAGTCAAGACTTCATAAAAATAAAAGACATTGACTGAAGTGGCTCAATTCTCTGGTTCATTCAGAAGTTATTTAATTACATGTATCTATTTCACGTGCAATTGGCAACAACATCGTGCGAATAGTTTTTCTTTTGAAAATATCTTAATATAAAGGAGTCAGTTTCTATGTAATTTGAGGCCAGTCTAGAGAAATTACGTAACACCAGGTGATAATCATGTAGAGATTTGATATGCCAAAGCTAGGTTAAGTAACTAAAATAAATTATGGAATGTTAGCCAAAGAAGTGAGTGTAGTTCGACAGGAAATAAATTAGAAATATCCGATAGAATTAGTTGTGATCGTATGAAATGTCATATAACGGTTACAGTGCTAATTAAAGAGTATTTAAAGGTAAAATATGAAATTTTGTGACTGGCTAAGTTCACCTATAACTTCTTTACATATACTTTGAAAGATGAACTGCAATCTACGAATTGCGTAAGAAGATTCCAGCTTACAGGGTCACCATCAGTGAATAAAAAGTTAGCCATATGTTTTTAGAAGCAAAACGAGAGAGCATTTCGTTGTATTCGTAAATCCGAAACAGTATGTATCCCATGGTCTCCATTATAAGTAAGCATTAGGTATGGCGGATACAGCTATCTCCTTGGATTCTGAATGGAACATAAGGCTTCACCTTCATTACTCCATTTCGCCCTGTTCTCTTCAGTCTTCTTAGCTAACTGCGCTACTGCACATAAAGCTCGGTCGCCTCCCCACAAAATCTCCTCTGTTACATATTCGGATCCATGTCACACTCGCATTTTCCATTCGCGTTCCGCTTAAGCCTCTGGTTAATGATGAGATCCAACAGCCTGCTCAGCTTTTAATCAATCCATATCCATTTCCTCCTGCATATTTCTTAGGCAACAGGTTCTTGGTTGGTTGGTTTGTTGCCGGGGTTTCTTGTTGTTACCCTTATCTCACCATATGATCTTCAGAATGAAGCGGAGACAGCAGTTAATGCAAGTCCGATTCACATTGTTCAAAATGCTTTCGACGATGCATAAGACAAGTTTCTGAGTCGTTTGGAAGCATCTATTTGGTATTAGTGTTGAAGACGCGGACGCAGTACCTCATGCGGAGTATAGAAAACTTCGACGCTGATTCTGGATTAGCGTAGGTCCTTCTTGATTCTGCAACCCTGCATTCGATACCCTGTGTTTGAAACCATGCTGCTTAGGTAGGTGAAAGAGGTGATTATCTTCAGATTTCTTCGATTGATGATGATCGTTGGGTATCTTCATCACCTTTTTCTTCTCTATGTTTACTCAAAATCCTATCCTCTCTGTCTAGCTCTACTCCTAACTTGTTAATTTTCACCTTTAAATATGCGAAACTGCGTGACATTGAGCATAAATTGTCTACAAAGTCAAGATCTTGTGGAATCTTCTTATCAGTCAAACATATTCTTGTCTGCACAATTCGCATGGTCTGTCTCACGATGCAGTCTACCACAGTCACGAATATCATCGGTGATAATAGGTCTCCTTGTCTTACTCCTGTCTTGACTTCACAGACTTTATTGAGATTTCCGTTGTGAATCCCTTGGCATGTGGTTTCATCATATGGCTGTCGAGTGAGATTGATAAAAGTTTGTGGAACTCAGTAGTGCTGAAGTAGTTACTTCATGGCCTGAAGATGTCGAAGGCCTTTCCGAATTCGGTGGAGCTAAGACACAGAGTTGGTTACCATTCTATGCCCTGTTCGATAATGACTAGTAGCGTTTCGATTCGGTCTGCACATGATTCGCTTTCCTTGATTCCAGTTTGTTAAGTAGATCAACTAGTAGACAAATATGAAAGTGTTGAACAGACCACAAATTACTTACATACCGTTCAGAATTCATTGAAAAGTAACCTAACTCATGCTTGATGAAGATGACGGATTACAAAAGTAATGTCGGACAATGAAGATCAATAAACTAATTGAAGAGTTTTGTATTTTTTTTCCTTCACGTTCCCCAGTGGAACATAGGGATCCAAGCTAGAGGCTTGAAGTTTCTGTAGCAGTGTTCATTTTACAGGATGGGGCTGCTAACCTCATGCCCAACCTTTCCTCTTCACCTGCATTACTTCTGGCTTAGCGAGGTAAAGGAGTGCGTCGGTCGAAGATCAAACCTCAGACCGTGTGCATGGTCGGCGAGAGTCCTAACCGCTATGCCGACGATGCCCCCGAAGAGTTTTGTATGCAACTATGAAAAGCTGTATTGTTTAATTTTTCCATTCTGACGTCTCGTGAACTAAGCTGTCTTGTATAAATATGTTTTGATTTTATTAATATTCTGACCACTTCATTGAAGATTTTTCATAAAGCAAAGTACAGAGCAGTGCAATGGCTTTAAAAGCTGTCAAAAGTAAGTCTGAATATATATATATACTGTTGGAACAGCTGAATAGGTGGCAGCGCTCAAGTTTATTCAGCAAGCTTTTGCTTAGTAATAATAGAAAAAATTTGTAGATGAAGCGGATGCGACTGTGTTCTCTGAACTAAGTAGTTGTTTAATTGCGAAGCTTTCATGGTTTTTCTATCAAACGCGATGTTGGCACAAACTTCAGTGTTGAGTGAACTTATCTGAATTCTCCATGAATAGTAGAATTGTATATATGGTGACAACCTATCTCTTGACTGGTTAGTGATTTGCATCAGTACTGATCGTTTTTATTGGCTAAGAATTTAATTTTTCGTCATATTGTAACAACAGAAGGTGAGACACGGAAGCCAAGCTTTATTTTAAAGTGATCAAACAGCTATTTATATCTATCTATACAGTTTATATTCTTTAACCAATCAATTACTGAGCTTGTGATTTCGGTTTACATTAAACGACATGAAATAGAATATTCAAATACACATATTATTCTGTTGCTAATGCACTCACTATTCAAGTGTGGGAATAGTATTCAGACGTTAACACCAGCAAATACAATGATTCTTACTGTGAGAATAATATTCCGGTGTAACCCATTGTCTGTATCACACCACCACAATATGACTAATTCTTTATTAGTTGTTACATTAGGTCCAAACTGATGTGGCTGTTGATTGCTGATTTGTCTGAGTATCAATCAGGCTTCTATGAATTCCCAGGCATTTTTGGTATTTCAACTGTTTAGAATTTCTGGATCTTCCCACTTGAGTGGGCGATTTGATCTGCGTAGTATTAAGTGAAAATTTTGTTTTGATTAGTGTGCTATCATGTACTTCAAATGGCTTCAGTCTACCAGGTATTATTTTAAGAGCATTATCTATATAGTAGAGTGAGTTTCTTTGCGATATCTGAAGACGATTTCTTGCTAGTAGCTTGAATGGTATAGGTGTATCCATTTTTATTGAGATACGCCTCTTTTCCCAAGTTTCACTACGAATTTATTTCAGTTAGGGAACCACTGAAAACCAACAAGGAGTACTGGACAGCTGTTTCGTCCTGGTTTGGGACTCATCGGCAGCACGCATCCACGGCGCGGGTTCTGGTTGGTGGTCGCACTATAATCATGAATTGGTAGAAATTAAAATTCATAGGCCACTGAATCGGGTCTATAAGATTGTCTTGTAACGGAATTTTCCCGGATTCGAACGCTTGATGAGTCGCAAACTAGGCCGAAACATCTGTTCAGTACTCCCTGGCTTTCAGTAGCCATCTAAATGATATCAATTCATGATCAAACTTGTAATAAATCAAATCCCTAAGCAATAACGCTTGAATATTTCCTTTTAATTCTCCTCAGAATTGGTGTGCTGAAGTGTGTTTTAGCTCTTCTGAATAATTAATTATAAGATGATTTTAGTAGTTCACACACAATCATAAGTATTTTTTTTAATTCGCTGACATTTAGAGCAGAATTACTGAGTGTGATCACACCAACCTGTGGAACTGTTTTTATATTCACATATTATTTATAACCACTTACATAGCGCATGTTTTGTTCTCTCATTTTTGTTTATCTAGAATTATATTCCAGGGTGTTGACAGTTGCGCTTGGTCATCCTTGTTACATCTATTCATCTCATAATTCATATGATTATGAATTATAAATTGTTTTTGAAACTTTGTCATCTAGAAAATAATGCTGTTTCAGTGTGTGATACCTCTGATTAAACAAATTAATATGGAAGTCTTTCTTTCTATTTGTTCATATTGGATTACAGAACACAGATGTTGTCCCATCCTATGTTGTGGTGCTTATCCCATGTATGTGAAGCTATAGATGAGTTTTCTTTTGAATTCATGTACAACTGTATTCCTAGGGGAACACCTTCAGTCAGACATTTATTTTCATTCATTCTTATTTTGAATGATCTGGATTTTTGACCCACAAATTTATTTGGGTCAAATGTTTCTTCATTATTTCACGAGTTAATTCCAAGCAAAGTGGAAAAACTCATCTTATAAACATGTAAAAATTATTCATTATAATAAAGGTATTTTTGTATTTCCCAAAGAATGAATGAAAAACAAAACGATATTGTTTTAGCGAAGTTTCGCTATTTAATCCAACTAATAGCTTTATCAAAGTAGTATTATTAAACCAGAATTTACAAAATCTCAACTTATATGCACCAACTTAATCATCGTTCCTCAGTATGGGGTCATTTTTGCGTTGTCAAGTTGGTATATTGGTAATTTTGGTGTGGTTGTGTTCTCTGAGCTGGATGGTTTGGTTGCGAAGCTTTCATTGCTCTACTGAGCAACATCTTCAGCGCATACTTCGATGTGAAGTGAGCTTTTAGAATTCTCTATGAGTTTATTAGTCATCTCTTCTAGTAACCCTGAACGTGATTGGTTGTTTTCGTGTGACATTTCACCCCCTAGTTTGCTTGTCTCGGTGCTGGCTGCTTCTTTGGTCTGAATGTCGTTAGTCATTCCTTTTGCTAACCTTGAATGTGATTGGTTGTTTTTGTGTGACTTCTCACTTTCTAGTTCACTTGTTTTGGTGTTGACTGTTTCCTTGACCTGAAGTTTGACTTTGTTTTTGTGTGAATTTCTTCGTATGGATTGGTATATTTTGTTAATCTCTATGTGTCTATTGATTGCTGATTCATTTGAATACCAGGCCTCTAGGAATTCTCTGGCATTTTTGCAGTTCCCTTTGTCTAAGATTTGAACATTGTCCCAGTCGAATTGGTGCCCGTGGTTGTCTGCATGTAGTGATATGAGGGAGTGTATGTCGTGTCTTTTGACAGCTAGTTTGTGTTCGTGAATGCGAAGACGAAGAGGGCGTCCACTTTGACCAATGTAATGTTTGTCGCAGTCGTTGCAACTTATCTTGTAGATGACGTCAGTTTTGTCTTCTTTTGCCGTTGAGTCCTTTGGTTTACATAGAACTGAGTGTTTGAGGACAAACTTAACCAGTATCTTTGTTAAATATAATTACGATTGTACAGCAGCTTATGAAAATGAATCGTCGAAAAGAAAATTTTCTTCGCTCTTTATGTCTTTTTCTTATAAATCTGAATATATCAGACAATCGCATCATTTATGCTTGAGAACATACATACTTATGGTTTTTTGGTTCAACATAAAACCCACAGTGATGTAGTATTAACAAATGAATAACGTTTCGAGTATACTTCATTGTTCATATATATATATATATATATATATATATATATATATATATTCCTATAGTTATAGCAGTACGTATTCACATGATTTCCTAGCTTGCATCCGAATGCGTGTAACGTCATTTCGATTGCATGTGTTTGGGGTTGATTTGATGTGATTCATCGAATCCAGTCACTCATACTGTATCTTTGTGTGCTATATTAAAATAAAAATATCTAATATGGAAATTTATCCTACAAAAATGCTTACTCATATTCTACTCTTACCGTTATTAACCAGATTGATGAAAGGCAAATAGGCTTGAGGTTGCATTTTATGAAATCAGTGGTAACGTCTCTGACTGCAGCACTCATTGGATGGCGCGGGTTCGAATCTCAGAAGCGAAATGAGTTCCTTCACTGTTGCAGATACGCCTTGCTGACGAGTGCCAACAAGCACAGAACCTAGGTCCACGGCTTCCTGACGATTGCCTCTAACCATATAACATCATCAAATCTTTCTTTAATGTTCCTAATCGGCTTGTGTTTTAACATCGTCTATGCTAGTCCAATTTGGCAGCATTCATTCTTCATTTTGTTCACTCAGTACGTATATCTATCCTTCTTTATTTCGGTTATTATAATTATTTTCACTTTGAACAATCTCCGGTGTTATCTCACTTGTCCGTGGACTGTTTTATAGTTTGCATAAATTATTTTGCCGTTTGATCTTTTTTTGAATTACTTGTTTTGATTTCTTACATTTGAAGTTATCAATGATTAATAGTGAAATCAAAATGTCATTAGTTTCTTTCACTGGTATTAACTGTAATCACTTATTCAAATCAATATAGATTATCTAATAATTAATAGATATTCATATTGGTGCTTTTCTCATATATATATGTATGTTTATATATACCTTCTGATCACACTCCGTATTCAGTCTTCCGATGATTTGTATTGCACGTCTTTCATATTTTCGCCGTAAAATGAGCAGTGCACAAATATTTATTTCATTTTTAGATGTTGTTTAATTGCAAGTTCGGAGATTAGTTGAATTCAAAAGTTATGGTTGGTCAAGCAATGAGATTTAGGATCATATGTACACCAACTCAGAGAAGTAGCCGGTGAATTCTGTAAATTCTGTAACTGTGATGATGGCATCAATGACAAGATAAATTCAGTAGGTAGTTGTATTATTATTATTTTATTATTATTTCCTTTAGTTCCTAGAGGAACATAGGGCTTCAGCCGTGCGTCTCCATTGCGTTCGGTTCTCTGCTAGAGTTTTCACCTGGCTCCAAGTCTGCCCATACGCTTTCAATTATTCTTCACATGATCTCCGCCAGGTCACCCTTGGACGACCAACTCGTCGCTTCCCTTCCGGGTTCCACTCGAGCAATGGCTTGTCTAGTGATGTCACTTGCTGGTTTCCTGAGAGTGTGGCCAATCCATCTCCATTTCTTCCTGCCTATTTGTTTCACAATCGGTTCCTGGTTGGTTCGCTCCCAGAAATCTTTGTTGCTGATCCTTTCCGGCCATCTGATCTTGAGAGCGAAGACATCTGTTAATGAAGGTCTGTAGCTTGTTTGAGGTGCTCTTTGTGACACGCCAAGTCTCTGATCCGTATAATAGTACTGACTTCACATTGGATTTGAAAGTCCGGATCTTATTTTTGATGCTGAGTGTTGTTCACCTCCACACAGACTTGAGAGTAGTGAAAGCTTGTCTTGCTTTTTCGATCCTTGCTTTGATATCCTCGTCAGTTCCGCCTGTAGTTGAAACAATGCTTCCCAAGTAGGTAAAGGAGGTAGTTTCTTTCAGGTTCCTTCCATTTATGCTGATTGCTGTCTGTTGTTGTTGCTGTGGCTGTTGGTGTTGCCCAGGAATCTTCATCACTTCCGTTTTCTCTATGTTCACCTGGAGTCCTATCTCTGATGCTTCTTCTGCCAACTTGTTACTTTTCACTTGCATATCTTCCAGTTTGTGGGAAATCAGGCATATATCATCGGCGAAGTCCAGATCCTCCAAGTTCTTTGTGTGAGTCCATTTTATGCCTGTTTCCTCATTGCCCGCTGTTTGTCGCATTATCCAATCTACTGCAATCAGGAAAATCATTGGCGATAGTAGGCAGCCAGCCAGCCTTGTCTTACTCCTGTCTTCACTTCGAAGGATTCCGTGAGCTTCCCGTTGTGGATTACTTGGCATGCAGCGTTGTCATACAACTGTTGGATGAGATGTATTATTGTCGGTGGCACCCCGTAGTAGCGAAGTAGTTGCCAAATCACCTCTCGATCAACGCTGTCGAAGGCCTTTCCAAAGTCGATGAAGTTGAGATAGAGAGGTGACTGCCATTCCAAGTTTTGTTCAATGATGATCCATAGTGTGGCGATTTGATCAATACATGACTTGTTTCTCCTGAATCCAGCTTGTTCCGGTCGAAGTTTTTCATCCAGTGCATGTTTGATTCTCTCCAGGATGATGCGACTTAGTATTTTGCTTTGGATGGACAGGAGCATAATTCCGCGCCATTTCTTGCATTGACTTAAGTCTCCTTTCTTTGGTAGTTTGAATAAGTATCCTTTCTTCCAATCCTTCGGTACTTTGCCCTCTTTCCACACCTCCAGTAGTGGCGTCATCAAGTCCGCTGTTTTCTCTGGATCCATTTTCAATGCTTCTGCCGGGATTCCATCTGGTCCTGCTGCTTTTCCAGCTTTCAGCATCTTGATTGCCTTCAGGACTTCTGTTCTCCTCGGGGGGTTGATGTTCACTGGTAATTCTGCTTCCGTTGTTGGTATTGTTGGGCGCGTTGTAGGTGGCGGTCGGTTTAGTAGTCTTTTGAAGTGTTCAGCCCACTGTTTTCTTTGCTCCACTTCTTTGGTGATTGACTTTCCATTGTCATCCTTCACTGGCTTAATTTGTGACGAATTTTTGCCTGAGAGGTACCTAGTTGTTTGGTAGAGTGTTGCGAGGTCTCCTCTGCCTGCTGCTTGTTCTGCTTCATTGGCCATGGCTTCATAATACTTTCTTTTGTCTTCTCTGGCACTCTTCTTTACTCCTTTGTTCAGTTTCTTGTAGTTTGCATTCAACTCCTGTTTCTGTTGCTCGTCGGTGCACTGGATAATCTTTTGTTTCACCATCCTTCTCTCTTATATTAGCCTCCAAGTGTCCGTAGTGGGTTACTGTTTGTCCTGTCTCTTCTTTCTGCCCAGAACTTCCATGCAGGTTTCGCTGCATACCGCTTTCAGGTTGTCCCAGTGTTTTTCGACGCTGACCTCTTCGCTAATGTTGATTTGTGTCTCAGCTTTGTCCTTTATGCTTGCAGTAAAGATGTCCTTTGTATCCTGGTCCTTTAGTTTTTGAGTGTTGAACTTGGCTTGTGGTCTATCTGCAGCTCCTGTTTCTCTGAAAGCTTTTAATTTGAGTTGGATTGTTCCTTGTACGAGGTAGTGGTCTGAGCCAACGTCTGCTCCTCTTCTTGCTTTTGTGTCCAGCAGGCTGCGCCGCCACTTCCTCGAGATTGTGATGAAGTCAATTTGGTTTTTGGTTCGCCCATCTGGTGACAACCATGTAGCCTTGTGAATATCCTTGTGTTTGTATACGCTGCCACCAATCACTAGTTCATTGAAGGCGCAGAAGTCGGCGAAGAGTTCGCCATTTTCATTCATCTCTCCCAGAGCTTCTTTACCCATGATGAGTTCCCTTCCTGTGTTGTCTGGTCCAAGTTTGGCTTTCATGTCTCCCATTAGTATTTTAATGTCACCAGCTGGAGTATTGTCTATTGCTGCCTGTAGTTGTCTGTAGAATTCTTCTTTCTTTTCGAGGTCTGCGTTGTTTGTGGGTGCATAGCACTGTATAATTGACAATTTTCTTCCTTTGGAGTTGAATCTGGCGGTCATTATTCTGGGTGAGATCGCCTCCCATTGTATCAGAGCCTTGGTTGCCGTTGGTAACATCATGATAGCCACGCCCTCGGTGTGTGTGGTTGTCTTCTGGGTGACCGGAGTAAATCACTAACTCACCTGTTGACAATTTGGTGAGTCCGTTTCCGTTCCATCTGCTTTCGCAGATCCCCAATACTTGTATTCCGTATCTCCTCATTTCGCTTGCGATCTGGGCAGCTTTGCTAGTCTCGTACATGGTGCGGACATTCCATGTCCCCACACAGACTTTTTCTTTTGACGCAAGGAGATTGTTCACGCTGAAGTTTCTGTAGCATCTTTGTCTACAGGGTAGGGTTGCTGGCCTCATGCCTGAGTTTAGTCTTCGGATACCTGAAATAGAAAAAAGGTTAGTGTTGCGTGACCGCAGAGACCAGGGGACATCTGCTTGAGGCCGGTCACACACGGCCTGGTGTGTCTCAGTAGTTTACTTATCACTTCTGCCCTGCGACACGGCAGCAGAAAGCGCGGTCGTTGTTAATCCGGGCCACGGCAGATCCGGCATGATATTTTTTGAATTCGTTCGGTTCATGGGGTTGGATTGATGACGACTAAGTCCAGCCCCCACTGATACCGTCGCCAATGTATCAGTAGGTTGTGAGGTTTGACAAATTTGGTTGGTGCCCGCTGCTACTATCAACGAATCTACGCTAGGAACGGTGTGACGACCCAAGTTATCTCCTACTGATACCGTCGCTACAGTCATATCAGTAGAAGTCCGGTTAAGCTGCCGGTCAGCCTCGGTTTGCTTATCAGCTCCCCGTTGCCGATAACATCGTGGATGAAATGAACGAGCATGTTCACCCTAAGAAACGCTAAAATAGGAGGATAACTGCTGAACTTAAAGAAGCCATAGCTCCGCAACCAATCGATTTGTCTCGTCGAGAGGAATCCAATGGTATATAGAAGCTATTCCTAAGAAAAATACGAGGATTTTCCTGCCTAGCAGTCTCTGCCCCCTGCTGCCCTATGGTTGGTAATGCCCCCTAGCTACATACACAACGACATACAACCTGAGGTCGCGAAGCTAAAAATGTCAAGAGAACAGCCAGCGGCATGAACTCTAGGCCTAGAAACAGGTTTCCCCTGCAGCCTTTGAAAAAATTCCCTATTAGGCTGAGGAGAAGCTATAAGGTGCGATATGGGTACCAATGGGTAGATCTCGTCGAGAGCTATCCATTGATATATAGCTTCCCTAACTCCTAGCCTCCCTAAGAAAATTTAGGCAGCATAGTCCCTAAGAGCACTAGCCCACCCTATTCGGCTGAGGAGAAGTTATAAAGTTCGAAACCAATGACAAAGGATAGGTCACTGTGAGAGCCATCGATTGATATATAACTTCACCTAAGTCCTAGCCTCCCTGGAAAAATTTTGGCAGCATAACCCCAGAGGGCGCAAGCCCAGATATCAAAGATCCTGAGGAAGGCTGAGGAGAGGCTACAAGGGTGGAAACCAATGTCTAAGGATAGATCTCGTCGAGAGCTATCGATTGATGTATAGCTTTCCTATGCCAGAGCATCCCTAAACAAACTATGACCATATGGTCCTTAAATGCCCCAGCATAGTAAACCTTAAGCTAAAACCTAGCCTAAACATGAAAACTACTAATAAAAATAATATAAAAATAAAATAAACTTACCAAATAATTCCATTGATGAGGATTGGAAGCCATCATAGACCTCCAAGTGACAGGGGCTGGCCGTAGAAAACCAGCCATCCGTCCCACGCCATGCCACAATTTCCGTAGGTAGTTGTATCTGCATATAAATTAACTGAAAAATAGCTACTGATTCAACGGAATTAGAATGCTTAAGATGGGAAAGCTCCATGGTTCTGTTGTAATTTACGGAGGACCCCTCAAAGTAGCGCCTTATATTGGCTGTTGCTGAACTTCACTTATCTGCCATATCTTCGACGCATCATGTACATTCCATACTGATGGTTTGATTCCGACAGAATCCGAAGAGATTGTGCGAGAGGTAAATCGAAATAAATTAGGAAGGTCCATAGGTTGAAATATGGATGTGTTAAGCAACAGTTGTAAAACATTGTTGGTAAAACCACCTGAGGTATCAGATAATAAATGAAATTTGAGACGGTCTTCTTAAAAGAGCCAGATAGATTTTTAGCTTCGAAGAGATTTTATAGTAAAAATCCTCTCTTTTCGCCCTGCTAGTGGTGATATTTTTCCCTTAAAATCAAAATTTGACCTCATTAACTGTAAGGCCTAACATTGTCTAGCTGTGAAGAGGTTTTTGAAAAATTACTTGTTGTGATCGTGGCATTCGACTAAGGATAATGCATTTCTGTCAGAAACTTTAAATACCAGACTTTCAAAATGACGCTGACTGGAAGAATTTACTAGAAATCTTTAGTCTATCCGCTTTATTTTAATCACCATCTGTCTACTGGCTTTAGTTTCTTTCGTTGATTTCGTTTCACGAGTAAACCAGCGGTTGTCTTGTAGTAGTATCACATAGTTCATCAAATTAAGACCAATGGACCACCAGTTTTGCACGTCCCCGACGCCTTGACCCGCATCGACTTAAAATCGCAAAAACAGAGTTCGACAAAATGCTGCAGCTTGGTATTATTCGACCATCCAACAGCTCTTGGTCCTCACCGCTTCGCATGGTACCCAAAAAGTCTTCTGGTGAGATGCGGCCGTGTGGTGGTTATCGAGCCTTAAACAAGCAAATGGTACCTGATCGATACCCAATATCACATATCCACGATTTCGCTAGCAACTTGCCAGATGTCAAAGTTTTCTCCAAAATCGATCTCGTCAGAGCGCATCATCATATCCCCATCCACCCAGATGACGTCCCGAAAACCGCCATTACCACACCGTTCGGCTTATATGAATTCGTACGCATGCCCTTCGGACTAATGAACGCCGCTCAGATATTTCAACGCTTAATCGACCATTTCGTCTACGCATGCATTGACGACTTACTGATTGCGAGTGCAGACGAAGCCGAGCGTTTGAAACATGTGAAGACTGTGTTTGAAAGACTTCGCCAATATGGCATGACTATCAACTTAGACAAATGCGAATTCGGTAAGACGTCACTGAAATTCCCCGGTCATTTAATCGACAGCCAAGGAATCAGACCAGTCCCTGATGACGTACAAGCTATCAAAGATTATCCGTTACCAGATTCTTCTAAGAAATTATGGTGATTTTTGGGTCTCGTTAATTTTTATCGGCGTTTTATCACGAACTGTGCTAAAGCTTTGCGACCGTTAACCGACTGCTTACGTGGACATAGTCGTTCATTCCATTTGCCCGCAGAAGCTGTCAAAACTTTCGAAACTGTTAAACAATCGTTAAATGACAAGACACTCTTGGTCAGACGCCAAAATGACGCCCCCTGTCTCTCATGACAGACGCTTCAGACGTTGCCATTGGGGCAATTTTACAACAGCAGGTACACGGCGAATGGCAACCCCTTGCATTCTTTTCGAAACGACTGATTCCTACTCAATGTCGCTACAGCACCTTTGGTAGAGAGTTATAAGCTGTTTATTTAGCAATCAAGCACCCTCAACATACGCTGGAAGGTACATCTTTTACTGTCTTTACAGACCATGAAGCTCTGACGAAAGCCTTGTCAGCAAAACAGGATAACTACTGTCCGCGCGAACTACGACATCTCGACTTTATATCCCAGTTCACCTCCGATCTGCGAAATGTAAAGGGTAAAAGCAACGAAGTGGCAGACGCTTTATCACGTATGCATATTGACAACATTGTATGCCCAGAAATCGACTACGAACTTCCCTCAAACTTACAACGAAATGACGCCGAACTAAAAAAGATCATGTCTTATAAAACAACATCTTTAAAACTCGATACAATTCCTTTTGACTCGACAAAAGTAATCTACGACACCTCTACGGATAAATATCGATTCTTCGTTCGAGCAGCTATGAGACATACAATATTCGAGAAGTTGCATAACTTGTCGCATCTCGGTGTCAGAGCTAATATCAAGCTACTAAGGGAAAGATTTATATGGCCAAACATTAACAGCGATGTTAAGAAGTGGACATGAAATTGCTTGTCCTGTCAAAGAGTCAAAATCAACCGTCACACCAATGCACCACTTGGTCGCTTTTATGACCTCGACTCTATATTTGACAGTATACATGTAGACATAGTTGGTCCACTGCCTCCTTCCAATAGTTTCAAATACATTCTAACTTGCATCGATAGATTCCCTCGTCGGCCTGTAGCAGTTCCATTAGCCGACGTCTCCGCTGAAACCGTAGCTAAGGCTTTGGTCGAAAACTGGATGGCTAACTTTGGTGTCCCATCCATTACCACTACAGACAGAGGTGCCCAGTTTGAAAACCGACTTTTTCAGCAACTAACTGAATTACTGGGCATGAAACGAATACGAATGATCACGTATCATCCTAGTTCCAACGGTATGGTTGAACGACTTCATCGAAAACTCAAAGCTGCGCTCGCTGCTTCTTTGACTCAAAACGACTGGTCAACCAAACTTCCACTGGTACTATTTGGTATACGAGCTGCTCTAAAGAAAGATTTTAGCTGCTGCGTTTCCGAGCTAGTCTACGGAACAACATTACGATTACTGGGAGAATTTTTCAACACGGGTAACCACGTTCCACAAGATATGACTCGTTACGTGCACCAGGTAAAACAACACATGAACGAGCTCAAGATATCACTCCTATGCCAGCAGGAACGAGTGTCATACATCCCACCATCACTGACAGATTGCACTCACGTCTTCACCAGAAGAGAGGGTGTACAACGACCACTTCAACCCGCTTACGATGACCCATTAAAAGTTCTAAATATAAGTGATAAAATTATCACGATAGAACGACTGAATAAAGCACAAGCCATCAGTTTCGACAGAGTCAAACCAGCGTTCATCGACGATTTCGAAGTCAACGATAAAGATTAGCTGAATGACGTGCCAACACCTACATCCACGCAAGCTTCATCGTCTCCAGAGAAACCTGTGAAAACAACACGCTCTGGTAGGAGAGTTCATTGGCCTAAATGTTATGTGCAAATCATCAGTACATAACTTATTACGAACTCTCATTTTTATTACCTTTATTCGTAACTGTCATTTAACTACTCATTAAACTGATTAATATTTTCATACGTAAATCACGTCGCTACTATTATAACATCGATATTTCCTGTATTATTAAAGCGCTTAATATTCACTTATCGATTCCGTATACAGACTACAGATCCCCGGCTGATTTTATCATTCCTTACATATTCTACTATGATTATCAATCCTACTTCTCCTTTATTATCGCATTTATTATTTACCTTATTAACCGCATTAAACTGCTCATTTTTCAGCTCAATAAATCGCCTTCTGTGTACTATCGCTGCTACGTATTACGCTGACGCATGTTAATGTCGAACACTTGAATGTATTTTTTATATTTCAGTGTTCTGGTGAGGGAATTATGTAGTACCCCTATACCAACTATAAACATACGCTTTTTAATCTAATTTGCATACTTATATTATATGTTTACACAGACCGATTTGATATGTACTTCGCAAACATTTGTCAATTTACTGTTGAACATTACCTTGACACAATTTTGAAATTTTGTCAAGGGGAAAGTGGGAGGACATATCCGATGCTGCGAAAGCAGACCTCGAACCATAAGGAGGCAGCAAACTGAGGCTTTAATACATCCCCAAGCTTCAGTTACACTAGAGCGATGCATTTCTGGGAATAACAGTCTGTCACCCAAGTGTCCTGCCTAAATCCACGGAAAAAACCACAACGGGCCGATTCCAGCGGAATCGGCCAACTGGTCCCAACATTAAGTCCCCAGAGGACAAGGACCCGGGTGCGCTCCCACTTCTTTTCGCTGCGGGTTTGCCGTCCCTGGAATTCCTGACCGGCAGATGTAGCCATGGCATCGTCTGTGGACGCCTTTAAGCGAAGGCTAGACAACCGTGCAGCGACACAAGGACTGTATCCAAATGGCCTATCCCCTTAAAATCGTATAAACCATTCAAGGGTAGACAATTAAACTTGTCGTTTTACTTCTTTACATTCTCTTCCGTCTTACTCTCCCGACAGCTTTAACTACACCTATTATTATTATTATCATTATTACCGGTATATATATATACCGGTTGACAGACTGTTGTTACGCTTTCTTATTCATTCTCTGTCTGTTAGTCTGAATACCTTCAAACATAACGTAGGAATAGTAACAAGTAACCATGTTAACCTCTCCCCCAATAACTCTGGTTTACTAACGATTATGCTCCTGAATGCTAGATCTCTCCTTAACAAAATAACATCGCTTCGCTGCCTGGCATACATAGGACGGCCAACACCAATAATGGTGACTGAAACCTGGCTTACTACTGATATACCTGACTCAAAGCTAGTAATAGACAACTACGACATCTATAGGAACGATAGAGTTGACAAAAGAGGAGGCGGCTGCTTAATATATGCCTCTAAATCCACTAACTCCAATACTTTCAATAACCCAACTACGGACAAACTCCCTGAATCTAAGTGGATAAGCATCCACACAAACGAAAATAAAATTCTCATGGGATGTATATACAGACCCCCCTAATAGCCCTCAAATGACTGATATAGCTATTGGAGAAATACTAGAGCATGCAGCTACGCTGGACTTTGACTACAAAGTAGTCTGTGGCGATTTCAACTTACCTGGAGTAAACTGGGATACCTGTACAGGACCTAGAATCCATGACGAGTTACTACAAGCTATAGACGTAGGCGGATGGAAGCAGTGCGTACGCCTCCCTACAAGAAATGAAAACACTCTTGACTTGAAATAGAGCCCATCTCGATAGAGGTAGGAAATAAACTTGATAACAGTGATCACAACATATTGTACTGCACACTACCTCTCCGACTAACAACTAAACACACACCTAAAAATTCCCCGGTGCACTATCAGTATAGGGACTATAAGAATGCCGATTGGGAATTCCCATCAGATCTGCTGAGAAGTTCTGACTGGGAAGAATACTTCATCAACAATAACTTAGAAGTATCACTCGATATTTTCTACAAAACAATTGGCTCAGCAAGAGACATAATCGCGCCCCTAAAATCTGCTCTAAAGACACCAACTCCATTTATAGACCGCAAAACGCGACTAAAACTAAAGAAATTGAAAAGGAAATACCATGTATTTAAGGAATTTAATGCGTTAAACCAAATACATGAAACTCTTAAAGGGCTTGAAGAGAAACACAAAATGAGGTCACAACTTGAAGAAAATAAAGCGCTTGTGGGCAACTCCAAAACTCAGGAACTTTGTAGGATATTGCAGAAACGTCTAAAAAGCAGTAAAGACAATACTGTAAGTAGCTTGGAACATAAGGGTATAATATACAATGATCCCCAGGTTATAAGTGAACTCCTCAATGAGTGGTTTTGCAATGACGCCAGAGTGCACCCGACCCAAAATTTCCAAATGACCTGCAAAAGTAACCACAAATTAGGCGAAATAGACTTTAATATACAAAATATAGACTCAGCGATTAAGACTTTGAAGTCTAATGGTAGTACTGGAACAGATGACATACCTTCTGTCATGTACAAAATTGGTAGCACGGAAATGGTAGTCTTGTTACTTAGAATATTTACTCTCTCGTTGGAAACTGGAACTTATCCTAAAGTGTGGAAAACCACATACATATTACCTAAGTACAAAGCAGGGGCCAAAACCAGTGTATGCAACTATCGACCTATCACTATAACACCGGTAATATCCAGAATAATGGAGAAAGTGGTTAAAGACCAAGTGTCAGACAACTTACTAGAACATGAACTTATCAATCCATCACAACACGGATTTCTTAAAAATAGATCATGTGTGACCTGTCACATAGACTTTTTCAATGAAGTTACACGAAGTAGGGACAACAGAGAACTGGTAATTGTACTATATTTCGATATAACAAAAGCCTTCGACCGAGTTCCCCATAATCTGCTAGTCAGCAGGTTATGCTCACTAGGGATATGTGATCCTCTCCTGAGCTGGACAAAATCATTTCTGTGTGGCCGAAGTCAGACAACGAAAGTTGGCTCGATAATCTCAAGGCCTCAACCAGTAAGTAGTGGTGTAATCCAGGGAAGTGTATTAGGCCCACTCTTATTCATAATATATATAAACAGTATCTGTGAATGCTTTAATGTAGGTAAACCAATACTATATGCAGATGACTTAAAAGTGACGTATAAATGCAAGAACACGGATATTGGAATAACAGTAAACGCCATACAGCAAGAATTAGAAAAAATGGATAGATGGTGTGACACCTGGCAACTCCAATTTAATGTCGAAAAATGTGGCTGGCTCTGCATAGGTTGCAACAATTTAGAACTTGACCTGACAATTCAAGGCCATGCACTTCAACGACTGGAATCTGTACTGGACCTAGGGCTGAAATATTCACATAAGTTATCATTTTCTGAACATATCTCCAAACAAGTGTCAAAGTCACGCAGACTTATCGGCTTTCTACTCAGGAACTTCTACAGAAATGAGTCTAGAATTCTGTTGTACAAGGTTTGTGTGCGTCCTTTATTTGATTACTGTTCATTCATGTATAGTAGCATACGCATAGAGGACAAATTGAAAGTCGAGGGAGTGCAGAGGTACTTCACGTTAAAATTACTCGGAACTGAAAATGGTACGAACTACTCCACTAGATGTGATACCCTAGGACTAGAAACACTATGGCTAAGACGCCTGAGACTAAACTTGACACTTTACTATAAGCTTCTAAACCACTTAGTTTTTATCTCTACTAATGGCACTCGACTTTCAGATGACAATGGCTACAAACTAAGACATACTAAGGGTACAGTAGCTATCGAACAATGTAAAACGGCCACCAGGCAAAAATTTTACTTGATTAGGTGTGCACAGATATGGAATAAACTGCCAATGGAAATGCGTCAAGCAAGTACATTGGCCTCCTTCAAAAAGGTGCTTAATGACAAACTACGAGAGTTTGCAAACGATAGTAGTTCTAGTTCCTATCTGAGAGCCTCCGAAATTATAGGTCCATTTAATGTATAAGCTTAAATACTACACCTGTTGTTTTTTGCCTATATTTATAATTCTAGATAAAACATTAACGGTTAAGATACGTATCCTGAAACAGAAAAGAAATCTCGTTTGTAAAACTACTACCCAACACAATAAGTGGAATAAAATGGACATAAACCGACAACATGAAAAAGGTATAACTCACCACAACATCACATGGACAGATGAACGCTCGTTGGGCACCATATATCCCTCACCAACTGCAACCCACCTTTCCTTAGATAATGTGATGAACTTATATCCATAATGTTGCTGAGCAGTTAATATTCTCAACTCCTGTCGGAACAGCTGAATTTCATAAACCTTCCTCACGCTATGAAAATACCCACAAGCAGTAGAAATCCATTAATTAATGCGTTCGAAGCTTATGTACTTACTCCCAACAATGACATTGCAGATCAAATGAGACAAACACATCACTGATTCCAAAATAACACATCCATGAACTATAATTCGAGGACTCTGCACACAACAAAGTTATGTATGAATATTTACTTCAAGCTTTATTTTTTTCCCAGGCACTTATAATCCACCCACCAAAGACCTGGTTTTTTTTGTTAATGCGAAGACAATACTCCTGTATTTCCTGTTGTGTTGCACTCACTGACAATCTAGCAGATTTTTCCAACTCTGCACAGAAATGATTGTATATAAGTGAAAAGGCTGTTTTATACTACTGGGATTAACATTTATCAAGTGTATGTATAATCTCCAGCGAACATGTAAAGCATATCTTGCTACTGCCTGTAAATTGTGATTGAATTATATGGTTCTATTTCTGTAACAATTTGATGATGCCTGTAAACTGGCGTCCCTCATGTACTGTACTATGAGAATAAATTTATTTATTTATTTATTTATTTAATTATATCTATTATTATTATATCTTCTATTGACGACGATACCGAAGGACCAACCGGTGAAAGCATCAACCCCATTCACAGTAGTAACAGTCTTAACACACCTCACACCACAAACGACATATAATTAATCCCTGCACTACTCCTTTTTGAGTCAACCAAAGCTACGACAGTCTAGTGGCGGGACGAGCTACGCAGACGTTTGCCAAAGATCAGGAACCTCAACTCACGATCAAGAGGCGGGTACAAAGAAATCAAATTGGTTTATACTAGCTCGTAAAAACGATATTGGATACTGCTATAATACACGATCATACTCTTCACAAGTGCCTTTTGGTTTCACGTTGTGGGTGTCGAGTAGCCACAACGTCTATGCACATTGATAAACGTGAAGAGGTACTAGGAAATACGTGTGTGCTAGTCTAGTCAAATAAAGCAAGCAACAGTCTAACATAAAGCATGAAGACAATTCAGTCTTACTAAAAAGAGATGCCATCAGTCTTCCAAACTGCATTAGCCAAAATAGTGTGTGTAGCTTGCAGTAAGCTACTGTCAAACGTAAAATGATGTACAAACCTTACCATCATCAATTTTTACCTTAGGTGACGACTAATTTAGCATCTACTGGAGGTTGGTACAACTACTTGCCTTGTCATGACTAGTGAACAACCAAAAAGCTGCAACATATATGATAGACACCTGGTACTTGTCGTATGTTCCCGTACGACTATTTTCCTTCCTACATTGTGAACACTGACAATATTGTTATCATTATAATTAATCTCCCTCACTTGCTTCATTGGAATACGCCATGAATGTGATGTCACTTAATGGTTTCCTTAGCGTATTTTCAATCCACCCCTATCTCTTTTTTGGCATATCTGTTGCGCAATGGGTCGTCGGTTTGTTCATTGCTAGAGTTCCAGTGGCTTATTCTTTATGACAGACCATCTCGTCTTCGTTATGAGAGTGTGTGTTGATGAAAGTCTGCAGTAGCTTATTGGAAATGCACTGCGTGACGCGCCAAGTGTCTGAACCATATGGAAGCAATGACCTGATACTATTGTTGAAGTTCACAAACTTGTTCCTTCTTTGAGTGCAGCATATTTTCTACATTGATTGCAGATCCTGCTTTCAGCATTCTCATCCGTGCCTGCAGTTAAGAAGTCATTACCTGGTTAATTGAAGTGAGTGACCTCTTCCGATTTCTGCCATTATTGCTGAATAGCGTCTGTTTTCCTCGTATAGATATCCCCATATGCCTTATCTTTACTGTGTTCATTCAAAGTCCTTTCCTGGCTGCCAGTTCTGCCAACCTGTTGGTTTCCGCCTGTAGATCTTCAGGTTTGTGTGATATTAGACAAGAATTGGCCTCGAAGCCCAGACCTCCCGCAGCTTTCTTGTCTGTCCGTCGTATGCCTGCCATGCAGTTTGTTGCATGATTCAGTCTACCACAATCACCAATATCATTGATTTTAATGAGCAGGCTTGTCTTACTCCCGTCTTCCCTTCCAACGCTTCCATGGACACTCAATTATGAATCCCTTGGTGTGTGGCCTCACTACATAGTTTCTGAATGTGGTTCGTAAATGTTTAGGGCACTGCACTCCATAATGTCCGAACAAATTCCAAATTACTTTGCAGGTAATATCATCAAAGGCCTTCAGGATTTCCATGGTTTTAAGGTTGCGAATTGTCTGCCCTAGTCAATTAGGACTCTCGCCGACCATGCACATGGTCCGGGGTTCGATCCCCTGCCGGCGCACACCCGATATCTATGGTATGCCTGAATTTGGGCAACCGATATCCATGCTGAAAATTCCATACTTGTACTGAAAATACGGTGTGGAATCAAGCTGTAAATCAAAAAAAAGTGCAGATAATTGTGAATTGGTCACAAGTGATTTGCTTTTACTGCATCCACCTTGTTTTGGTGGGAGTTCCACACCTAGAACATCAGTCTTTCCGAGATGGCGCGACTTATTATTTTGGCATGGACAGGATCATGATTCCCCACAAGTTCATGCAAATGCATAAGTCTCGCTATTGTGAGACTTTGACAACATAACCCTTCTTTCCATCGGTCAGTGTCTTTCCTGCTTTCAAAACCTTCTGCAATAGTGGCGTGAGCATATCTGTTGTAATCACTCGGTCCGTTTTCAGTACTTCCGGAGGAATTCAGCCTTTTTCTGCAGGATTCCCGGTTTTCAGTATTTTTATGTTACTTGAGTTTTCTCCTTGTGTCGGTGGGTTAGTGTCTGCTAACACTCCTATTCCCGCTGCTAGTGGTACTTAGGGACGACTTCTTGGTGATGGTCGGTTTAGGAGCCACTCGGATTGGTCACCCCATTGCCTAACTTCTCTCTCCTCTTTGATAATAAGATTCCCTTGATCATCTTTAACTGACTTCAGCCGTGTTGATCTCTTCGCGGATAGAGACCCGGTTATCTGATATTATGTTCCTAAGTCTCTTTTGGCAGCTACCTGATTGTTATACATCGGTGCCCAGTGTGCAGCAGTTGTCTTTAATCTCTCCTAGCACCCTTATTCACAACTTTATTCAATGAAATTTACATTGAACTAAGCCTTTCCTCCTCTTGTGCACATTCGCATCGGCTCAGTTTCTGTTTCACTATTTCCTTCTCTTCTTATAGCTTCCAGGTGTCAATAGAGAGACATTCTTTGCCTTCACGCTTATTTATTAGGAATACAGCTTTATACACCCTTAAAATCATCTCCAGAGAGTTCCAATGTTCTTCCATTCTGGTTTGCTCTGTAATGCTACGTACCGTCGCTGACTTTCCTCTGTTAGTTGCAGTGATATTATTATTATCACCTCGATATCACCTTCATACACAGAATGACAACTTTCAGTTAGAGATGCATCTAAGCAGTCTTGCTAACATGATCAAGCATGATATAAATTCCAGCACTGTTTCAGCATATCAACTAGTTGATTTATGATACCAGTGGTCAGAATAGGTACATGTAAATGTAAGTTGCAAAGCCGTCTCCAAGATGCATAACCCGCAATTTCTTTAGTTGTGAAACTAGGGTTTTATTATATAAAGTATGTGTCCGACCTATTTTAGAATACTGCCCATTTATTCTTAGCGGACTCAGACAAAATGACAAGCTTAAGTTAGAAGGAGTGCAACGGAAATTCACCTTAAGAATTCTTGGTTTAGAAAGTGGTCTCGAATACTATGAACGTTGCGAAAGACTTAGTTTAGAACCGCTCTGGAAAAGACGTCTTAAGCTAAACCTAATTTTTTACTACAAGCTAACTAATCTGCTCGTGCACTCCTCCGAGCCAATAATTAAACTTACCGCTGTCATCAGTTACAATCTTAGAAATCATCACAACCTAGCTGCTATAGAGCATTGTCAGACTTACATGCGGTGTAATTTCTTCTTAAATAAGTTTTCAGTCATTTGGGATAGACTACCAGCTGATGTGCGCGATGCAAGCACACTCGCAGTGTTCATCTCCGCAGTCACCAGACTGCTCAAAGATGACAGTGCACTTCTGAGTCTGAATCCTACACCCACTTTTTCGTCCAACATAGATATTTTAAGTTCATTAAACGTGTAGTTACAACAAACTACAATTAAAAATTATTGTATAATTGGAAGTACATGATAGATATTTTAACACAGGACAATAATATTAGTTCACACAATATAAAAGTTAGCATTACGGGAATAGTTAGTTAGTGCACCAAAATAACTATAATTACTAAACAGAATATAAATGTATATATACATATTAATCACTCCCTAAGTACTCCACTTCTTTTCTTTTGCGTTGTTGTTGTTTGTCTTCTTTTGTCTCTCACCATTTCAGCTTCCATTTGACTTTTTGAATGAGAATGAAGAATGTTGATATTTGACCATTTACAATGACAAATGATCTGCAACCATTATTGGTCCGATATCTTACAATTCCCTCTTGAATTACGCATTGCATTTCCCCACGACGTAACTTGGATTACAGTTGTGAAATATATCTTCATACCAATAAAAAGTATTGATTCATAATACTTCATGATTGTATCTTACAACATAACTGATCTTGTCTGCAAAAATACCTTGCATCTCTTGAAAACACTCGTTTATAAGAATACATAAACTATCATTATTATTACATTGTGTACAATTCACTTATCATGTTACGATGAAAATGCTGACGAAAGTATATAAGTGGATTACTTATTTTAAATTATTATCGAATTTGGATATAAATCAAGAATAAGACTCGATGTCGTACACACCAAAGTTATATGGAGGAATTACTTCAAGCTTTATTTTTTTCCCAAGTATTTGTAATCCATCCAAAACATACTTGGGTTTTTTTGTTAATGCGAAGACAATATTTCTATATTTCTTGATGTGTTCGATTGAATGACTAGTTATCATATTGTTCCTATAGACAAAATGACTGCAACCTTACAATTTTACCATGAACCAAATTTATGTAATTTAAATAATACTTATCCATGCCTGTACAACTGGTGTGTCCTACACAGGTAGGAAAAAATGTATTTTATTAAATTACTTTTATTAAATATGCTTACTAATCGTATATGTAATTTATCATATTGATGATGACTGTAAACTGGCGTCCCTCATGTAAAAATGAGAATATACTATTATTATTATTATCACCATGATGGCTCAGCGGCAATCAAGATTCGTTTCGTTTTCTGCAGGTGATTATATCCAACCGGTAAACAACTAATATCAAAGTAAGTGCTGTGTCCATGAGTGATTTAAAGCTATTTCAAGGAGCAAATGACGTCCTGAGAAAATGCCATGTAGGATGAAACACAAGTAAGGATAATATACCATTAAAAAACATTTACAGAAGGTACAAAAGGAAGATCTATACAGTCCTTAAAATGATAGCGTACACTTGCAATGCATGATGCCGACCATATTGGTCTAACTGTCGAAACTATGGTGTTATCGGCGCAAATAAAGCTTTCTTGAAAAAATGTCTGTTCTTTTCCCAGGCAAAACTAAACCATAAGGGGAAAAATAAGAATGAAGACAGTAACTGTTAACTCCATTAAGGGCTTATTCCAGATATTTCAGAGTATAATGGCTTTTAGGTTAAAATTCATCATGAGTTGTATGCGAAGTGGCTTCAAAGATCTGAAAAAGTAGAACATGTAGGATACGCCGAATCATGAATATGAGTTTGGACCACAGGAACTAATCTTGACGAGATATTGGGGTCAAAATCACTATTTGTCATTTAGATCTAAACAGTCATCATTTTTTAGATCAGGATCTAAACTCATATCGTTGATGTGTTAAACTGTAACAGCCTCACCAAACAAAATATGTTGGAGTGCTCACTACATCATAATCTTGCATTAATCCTAAGTAGTGATAATAAAACACAAGCTGCTCAGGAATATTCTGTGGCGAGAAAGTGTCAAGGTTGTCTTGGGAGGAGATTTCGCTAATCACCGGGTTAAAGTGGCTAAGCTAGGGATCCCGAGGATTTGTCTGTTATTAGAACAGAGGAAAGCGAGAAATCGTATCCAAGCTTAGTTGCATGTGTAGCTGTTGAAACGGAATTTAAGACTATTAAGCGATTTTTAGCGAGCTATAAGCTTGTCTAGCAAACATTTGGTTAACTCATGGGGATATGTTTATTTTGACCCTAAGTGTATACTGGAGCCATGTAAAGTCCACCACAGTGCAAGTGGATGCATGTTAATAATTCAGTTTCATCGGTGGTTATTCATCCACTCAGCTTGACAGGCTGTGGTGCTGAGTCCGGCTGTTCATGCACACCCTAGCTTAAATGTTAATTCAGGAATATGTTAGTAAATTCATAGTCATATACTGTGACACGGTGTCGGTCCCATTACATATATGTACCAGTCTAAGTTTAGCATTAAGTGCGTTGTTTCTCCTCACGAAGCCATTCCGGAATGTACGGCTACTATGATTGCAGAAATGGATGGTCTGAAATGATAGGCTATGGTATTGAAGATTGTTGCGGCATCACCATCACTGGCAGGCTTCCGAGGATTTCCTGTTAATCCACATAACACTTTTGAAGAATTTGTTAAGTGTAAAAGCGCATGTTCAAATATCCTTGGCTGGAATCAAAGAGATGAAATGATGGGGTCAAATGAGGACCTTTAGAAAGCCAGTCAGTCAGTGCGTCTCCTTTCGGTGAAGATGAAGATGACAATGGGTACATGGGATGTTCTCACGATGTTCAGAGTTAGCAATGCTGCTTGGATGTATCTCTAACTGACAGTTGTCATTCTGTGTGTGAAGGTGATATCGAGGTGTTAAATAATTCAAAGATGAATAGACCTGAATAGATACTTACATCCGGAAGGAGCAGTAATGCTAATGTGGCAAAGTCTACAACGAAGTGAATTACAATGAATTCAGAGTTTTGTGCAGCACCACAAAACACAAGCCGAAAACCTTTTTAGATAAACTGTTGGGGTATTCTGAAAGATTACAAAGTGCAGTGTCATCGCAAAGGGTAAGGACAATGCTGATACACCGGGTTTAGTCTGGTGTTTAGGTGGAGAATTTGAGTAGCATTTTATGTAGGCTCCAGCTAAATGTCTCGCGTAACAGTTCTGCAGACGAAAACTTTCTTTAGGGACTGCAGATGGTTCTGCAGTAGCCTTCGGTTAGCATAATAATTACTCATTCGTCAAATAATTGTCTATTTTCCCCGCAGACGTCTGCTTTGCCATGCAATAAGGCATAATTGTCAAGCAGTGAATTAGCAAGATAAACAGATTCAAGATCCCTTCGACAAACGATATTTCCAAAGGATACAGCTTGAAGAATCTCTCTCTAGACAGTTCATACAACTGCTGGTAGACTGTCTGCATAACTGCTTAAGCATATTCAGTGACTATATGCATTTTAAAATTAGTCGTGAATTTCTTGCCATTGAAATTCGAATATCTACAGTGACAAGGTCATTCACACATGACCTGATATTTGCGCGCAGTTTATATCGCATGATGAATATTCACTGCTGCTCAAAGTGGACACACAAAGAAACTAGAAAGTAAGGCTTTTACATTTATATGCAAGGATGTTTATGTATTAAATTCTTACTAGCAATTAACATGTGTGGAAAATAAAATTTTCAACGAGTTGTTTCATCTTTTACTGGTTATTTCTTGTGTAACTGCGTTTTGAATACCTTATATCTTCCACAGATATTCTGTTTACGCCCAAATGTATTTAATTAATCTTAATTCCGTGAAAGGTTTAATTTTTGGGTGTTTTGGCGGCTTTTGGCACCTATTAATATTTCGGAAGTGAACACGATCACTAAGGACTGATCTGTCCTTAGTTTCAGACAGCCTTTTTTGATTTTGTTTGTTTTTACGTTGTCATTCCCACCATATTCCTCAGAAGTCTTTCGTTAAAGTGGTCATCTATTCGTTTGCATGTTGGTTTGGGTAGAAGCCTAAGGTTTACTGCCATCAGTGTATTCATGGCGTTATATTTAATGATGTACATGATTGTAAACATTTTGATTGAAGCGGTAACCTCACCAGTGTTATAACGAGTGGGGATTTTTTAAAATGAATATTGATGATTCCCACCAGTTCCCATCATTATTAAGACACTCATTTTCACACGTCTCTAAGCGAATTTCGGGTACTTCACTTTGTATTGAGTTGACGAATCCTTTTCACATCGGCATTTGTACTACTGAAGGGACGACTTTCACATGGCAAGTAGCACCGTTTTCCTATTGGTATTGACTCAACTTGCACATTATCATTACAATTTCCAAAGTCTGCCCCTATCCTTTCTGTTTGTTAATTAGATTATACTATCAGGTTGACAAGCATAATTGGACCGTTCACAGAGCCTCACGGCTTGCAGTCATTACAGGTGTGAATGAAAACGTGCCCTTAGTGAAGAATGCTTAACAAGGTTTTAACAGAAGGATTACTTAATAGTTGATAAAAGTATCCTCAACCAAATACATAATAATGAAGAGCCATTTCTTAACCACTGTATTTTTTATCCAGTAAAGTGGAATGAGTTACTGAGTCCTGTTACCTAATATGTCACAGCCAATCTGTCTAAATTTCCCCTTACAATTCAAACTAATAGGCAAAATTAAAATGATTGTTGTACAACTTCTTGTTTGTATCTAGTCACATTTTGTCTTTGTACAGATTAGTTTCCTTCCATACAGCTGCTGCCGCTAAACCTCCAAAATTTGATGTTACTAAGTGTGAGTATTTGCAAGACACACTGAGTAAATTCTTGTAAAATTACCTGCTTGAGAACGTAGTGAGTGAAATTCAGGAAACAACTGTCCTTTAGTACTGTAAACAATAAGGGAACACCGCAAATATAAACAAAATGATCGACATGTACACCCTGATGATTCACATTATTTATTTCATTCAAAATGCTAATGACCAAGTCAGTTGTTTTAGTTACCTTAAATATTTTAATTGGTGGTGGAAGTTGATTCGAGACCTACCTGATTATTGGTTAGTAGATTTTATAGTAAGTGTTTTAGTATCCGCGCACCCTTCCCTAGTGACAGTCGCAGGAACGCTCTATTTTCGTATGTGAAAAACACGCCTTGACCACTGAATTTAGCAAAGGTTCGCAGTTTTCTTGGTGGGTAGTACTTTGGAGTTATATTTTATCAGAATAACAAGTCACATGCTGACTGACTGATTTTCAAAGTAGAACTTTGCACAGAAGTGCACCAGTTCAAATTACTACACTGAATGTAGCACATAAAGGTAAAGAAAAGATCAAAGAAAGATTGAGGTTACAATGAGCAGAGAAGTAAGGGGTAAAAATAATAACAGGAAAACCTATGAGGGTTTGATGGATGTGCAAGAAAAATGAGTAAAAGTGTCTGCACCACTGATAGTAATTTTGAACGGTATTGTCAGTAGTCTCCATTCACTGGTCCTTGACATCCTGAGGACCCTAACCAGATAGTTCGCATCTCCCTATGTGGCTCAAACTAACTGTCAAAGGCTTCATGTATTGATTCCAGGTTTTAGTTTGTCCAACTGCAACTCTTTTCTAGCCTAATCCTATGTTAGCTAACGCTGTTCGTCAAAGAAGGCTGTGACCCGGTGTGACAACAAATAGCTCAGTCACCTCAATCGATGCAGCTTCGCGGCATTACAGACTGATCTTCCCTCCTTATCTAACACTACGCCCAATCTCAATATTACTTACCATAATATACCACTTAACATGGGAGACAAAAAGTGATCAGCTGTGATCAAAGCAGCTAGCCTGCTCATGTCTACAACTTTCTACGGCTATGTCGCATGGCTACAAGGAAGGACAAAATGGACTTTTGTGAAACACACACGTCCTTTGATCAATAGGTGGACGTCACTTTTACGCCAGACATGAGGTAGGTTAGCAAATGCCATAACAGTCGTTTGTATCCGTGCTGAGATTTCGTCAGCAGTCAGTTTGTTAGGGCTGACACAACTGCCTAAATAAGTTTAGTGGTCAACAAACTGTGTTAAGGCTAGAAGTCGGTTCGGTGCTGCAGCGGCACCGTGCATCTGACAGGGATTAATCACACTCCAAACATCCCTAGATTATAGTGGCACTTAATAATAACGGCGATTTGGTTTATTCCAAAACAGCATTTATAGTACAGTGTGGAATTTTCAGCATCTTGTACATCATTGCATGTAATTCACTAGATTATATCAACAAAAAAAATACATTACAGGGTACACATAACCCAAATTGATAGCATATAATTTCAGCATTAGCCGAAACAGTACCTTGACTTTTCTCAGTGTATAAACTAATGGGATGACCAGTCATTTGTTTTATCAATCGCAGTTATTTGAGGCTTATGTGGGGTGGGCTGGACAAGACAATCTTGCTATTCTTCAGCGTACACAAGTTCATTGTATATTTATATTTATATAATTCATAACATCGTGAAATGGAACATAAAGGTTTTGTAAAAAAGTCACTATTTAATGATTAGGTCCAAATGTATTTAAAGTCTGTTTATGAATTATCTTGCAAACTGAAGTTTATGTCTCTGACGGCTGTCAGTCACATCGATACTCATGTTTGTATTCGTGGCCCTGCTTCAGTCTACCACGTCAAATGGCATAATATAGGGAGTAATATTGTGGTTGGGCGTAAATTCTTAGTTAAGGAGGGAAAGTCAGTTGATGAGGTTGTGAAGTGGAGTCACAGTCTACTGAGATGGGTAGGACAAGTGTTGTGCGTGTCAAACCATCTTCAAGCCATGTTAGCTGACATTCTATTAAGCTGAAATTCAGTCAGTGGTAGTAAAATGAAAAAATTCATGAATTCTTAACCTGTTTCTCTGAACAACATAGGAGAGTGTATGTTATATGGTTAAGGTCGGTGGGATATTAAGAACCACTTAACTTGAAGCTATTGCTGAAATGGCTTAAAATCGTTCTCAATGGTGTGGTTGCATTCACTCTTCGTAATCTCCTGAGTTCTCTATGTCCTCATGTTTCTCTCATTAAAATTCTTTGGACCTTTTTCCTGTAACTTTAAGTGCAAGGTAGGATGCGGCAACATGAACGCCTGCACTTCCGTACAGTGTTCTGTTTTGCAAACGGCTTTGTATTTGCTGCATAAGATGCAACTATAGCTTCTTTTAAGCTTCTACGCAGATAGAGAATCATTAATCCCTCTTTCTTTTATTTTAGAAGTGTTAACCTTACGTTTATAGCTGTTTTGCTAATAACTTTTGTTGAGATCATGTATATTCATTTCTGCACATTCAAATTTTTATCTCACGATGGAACTGTTTGTTTGATTGCTGATGTTAGTTTTCACAGTCTTTAATATACACATATAGAATTTCACTACCACAGTAGAGCGTCGTTCTATAAAATAATAATTTTACATGATACAGTACGCAAAGATAAGATTTCATGGTTGTTTCTGATGATGTTTGGAGCATAATTCATTGCTCATAAAAGTGTTGAGGTGCTCAAGAAACTTTCAAACCTTGCCTCTGTATGTGTATTATATTATTCAACATCTTTTGGCTTTGTTGACGGTGCTATTTCCTGTACTTCCAGCAAACAGTAATACTACATCACCATCTTGTAAATGAAATAAAAATATTTTATTAGAGAATTTCAGAGTCTTTGCTGCAGAAACTGTTTGAGTGATGCTTTCGTGAATTCAAACCATCATTTATTTCCCCTATTTAAAACAATATCATGCAGTTAAGAAATTACTTCTTGACTAGACAAACGAATGCATTTTGACTATTTCTTGCCTAGGTTTAATATAATTTTACTTACTTGTCATTCTGTAGAATACAACTGACATAAACGGTTCCTTGTTATTGAAAATGGTGAGCTCTGCTGGAAAGTCAATCTTGAAACTGTATACTATCGAAACCTAACCAATCAGGTAAAAAAAATTAAACGGTAGAAATTGAAGACAATATATACTGAAATTTACAAGTTAAGTTAGTAGTAGGAGTAATGTGTGTAAGGAAGGTGTGAAATCACACAAGCAACTTAGGTTTATCAGTAGAACCCTGCTACCAACACCCTAGAAGTATGATTCATTGAAGCATTTCTATAATTGAGTTACTTGTGTGTCAGTCACTATAATTACGGTGTTATCTAGAACTTATGAATAGATTAGTAATTCCAAGGAATTCTTTAATACTTGCATACTATCACTGTTTTGAGTACTATCTTAGTAATACGAATAGTTTTCAAGTCTGATTGCAAGCTGAATTCAGTCAGACAACCATTGAAAGCCAGCAGAGAGTACGTTTTGTGGCTGTTTAGCAATAGGCATCGACAACTCCACTAGGAACCTCACCCAGTACCTCCAGGTTACTAGGTGAGATCATAGACCATTCGGCCATTTGAACAGAATCCAATAGTCCGTGAATTCTAACTTCTGTCGGTTCGTGATATCTGATGCCACCTCCAGCTGAGGTTGTTGGTGGGTATCTGTCCTGACGTCCAACTTGGTGAACCTCACTCGTCATGAATTTCCACTAGAATTTCAGATAGCTTCATCCTGTAGCTAGTCACCAGTGAGCACTAGATTAATTTTCAAGCGTTGGTTTGCAGGGGTTTGAATGATTGGTCGTTGGGTTCCATCCTAGTTGCAGAATGTTCCACGAGCTCACCTAGTAACCTGAAGGTCCTAGGTTAGATCCATGGTGGGGTCGTGGAAGCGCACCTCTGAGGAGTCCCTAACGAGGACAAAACAACCTTCCAGTACTCCCTGGTTTTCACTGGTTCTCTAATTGGTGTAAACTAATGATCAATTTTGAGATCAGTCAAATATCTGCAAACTAGAGCTTAAAGAGTGAATATTTAAAGTGAATGGACCGTTGAAATCACTTCTGATCCGTTTTTCCTTGAATAACACTAAATCGTAGAACAAGGATGAAGACACCAAAAATATTAACGGAAATCAGGTTAAACAGCTATTTATTCAGTATTAAGGAGGTTAAACAACAGATGATCTGTTAAAGTATTTGATTCATCCTAATTAACAAATGGTAGATTTTGTAAATTACAAGAGGCAATATAACAAACAACGCATTAATTATAAACTGAAATATTATTACGAATTGCAAGTTAAATATATATCTATATCGAGAGGTGATTTGGCGACTACTTCGCTACTACGGGGTGCCGCCAACAATTATATATCTCATCCAACAATTGTACGACAACGCTGCATGTCAAGTAATCCACTATGGGAAACTTACTGAATCCTTCAAAGTGAGGGCAGGAGTAAGACTAGGCTGCCTACCATCGCCAATGATTTTCCTGATTGCAGTAGACTGGATAATGCGACAAACAGCGGGCAATGAGGAAACAGGCATAAAATGGACCCACACAAAAAACTTGGAGGATCTGGACTTCGCCGATGATATATGCCTGATTTCCCACAAACTGGAAGATATGCAAGTGAAAAGTAACAAGTTGGCAGAAGAAGCATCAAAGATAGGACTCCAGGTGAACATAGAGAAAACAGAGGTGATGAAGATTCCTGGGCAACACCACCACCAGCGACAACAACAACGGACAACAATCAGGATTAATGGGGAAAATCTGAAAGAAGCAACCTCCTTTACCTACCGACCTGGGATGCATCGTTTCACCTACAGGCGGACGGGACTGATGAAAATATCAAAGCGAGGATTGGCAAAGCAAGGCGAGCTTTCACTTCTCTCAATTCTGTGTGGATATCAACAGCACTCAGCATTAGAAATAAGATCCGGATTTTAAACTTCAGTGTGAAGTCAGTGCTACTTTATGGATCAGAGACTTGGCGCGTCATGAAGAGCACCTCAAACAAACTACAGACATTCATCAATAGCTGTCTTCGCTCAATACTCAAGATCAGATGGCCTGCCAGAAAAGATCAGCAACAAGGATCTCTGGGAACGAGCCAACCAGGAACTAATTTTGCAACAAATATGCAGGAAGAAATAGAGGTGTTGGATTTGCCATACTCTAAGAAAACAAATCATCAAGTGAGTGGCATCACACGCCATGCCATCGCTCGAGTGGAACTCGAATGGGAGGTGGCGAGTTAGTCGTCAGTGCAAGGGTGATATGGAGGAGGTCATGTAAAGAGAAGATGAAAGCATGTGGGCAGATGTGGAGCTAGTTGAAAACGTTGTCAGAGAACCGAACGCGATGGAGACGTGCGGGTGAAGCCCTAGAAGCCAACCCAGTGGCCAGCCCATGAATTCCAACTTGCGGGAATTCACGACATAACACGGCCACTAGCCAGTGTCATCCATGGCAAGTATTTGTTCTCACACTCAACCTTCTGTACCCCACTGGTCACTACTTCTCACTAGGGTCCAGGTAACTACCTACATGAATAGGGCCAGTCGATAGTGAGCATCTCATTGACATTCAAGTGTTGGCTAGCAAGAATTTGTTTGGTTACGGGATTTCATTATGAGCTGACATTGGTTAGAGAAGCATTGGGAAACCTGGGAGTACCGATTTCACCTCACGGTGAAATTCTGTAACCTTTCAAATCCCTGAAGACCTACTTTATTTTGTAATCGAGTAATCGAGAATAGAATAATCACTCCATCCCACGTGAGTTACACAAACATGACTTCGGTAATCGCTTCCGACAGTATCAACCTATATATCTCTTATTACGTCATAATTATACACTCGTTTACCTCGTTATTACTTTACTTTCTATTGTAATGGTGACTTATTTACACACCATCTATTTAATATAATTAGGAATGGTTTTAGAGATGGGTATTTTTGAAATAAATGCGCAAAATTGTCACAAGATAATGTACATTTAGATCATGAGTACCACCTCATATTGTTACTGCATTTACTAAAGGAGATTACTAAACTTTGATCGGACACTAGACAGTAACCGATGTAATCAGTTTGGCGCGGGCTGTATTCTGCCGGTTAGGTTTGAAATGTGAGCACCAAACAAAGGACTGGACGCATGATAGTAGTTACTCACTAGTGTTCAGTCAAAGTATCCAATACAGTCCTACAGGAGATCAGTCGAGAGCTTAAATAGCTCAGTGGTAACGTCTCTGACTTTAGCACTGGATCACCCAGGTTTAACTCTCAGAAGGGAATGAGTTCCTTGAAAATTGCAGATTTTCCTTGCTGAAAAGTGCCAGCAGCCACAAAATCTGGATTCAGGGCGTTTTAGCAACTGCCATCAAACATCTAACAACCATTCAGAGGTTCTTAAAGTCATGTTACATAATACCATACGTATCAGTTATTGTTTGAACTCTGAAATATTTGACAAAGAGTGAGAGTCCCACTGAGAACAACATCACTCATTGGAATGCAGGTATATTTAGTAGAATAGGATGAAACGCGAGTACTACATTTTACTGCCAGTTACAGTCAGAAAAGAAATATTAAGTGAACACCAAAAATGGCACTGGAGCATCTCTACTGAAAGCTGATATGCCAGAAGGGGCATAGCATTTCTGTCCAGTAAAATCAATCAGTAAAACATTCAGAAAAAGCAGTAAGCTGTTATACTCCTTTATAAAAATATGTGTTTCAGTATTAGTTCCACAGCTTATTACAGAAATCAAATAATTTATCATATAATTATAATGAGATAATAGTTATTTATTTTAAGGTTAATTTGTATTTGTCATTGGTTGGTTGTATTGGACTGCAATTCTCGGTGTCTGTTAACACGAAAACTGGTTGGAGGAGGATTTCATCATGAGCTGACATCAGTTAGAGAACCATTGGAAAACCACCAGAGAGTACTGGATAGCTGTCTCGCCCTAGTTAGTGACTCTTCAGCAGTATGCACACACAAGGGTTCAAACTCAGGACCCTATGGTTACAAGGTTAGCTCGTAGACCATTAAGGCACTGGGACCAGCCGATCCAATGACCAGCTCATGAATTCTAACTTCTGCCAATTCATGACATAGCGCGACCACTTCGCAATGTCTTCTTCGATGAGTAACTGTCCTCACCTTCAACCTGCTGCACCCTACTGGTCGCAGCTTCCCATTAGAACCCCGAGTCACTGCCTAAATAGGGCCTGTCGCTAGTGAGCACCAGGTCAATTGGCAGAAGTTAGAAATCATGGGATGGCCATTGTATTGGCTGGTCCCAGTGACTTAATGGTCTTAGAGCTCGCTATTCTTGTAACCATAAGGTCCCGGCTTCGAACCCTGTCGGTGGGTGCGTATTGATGAAGAGTCACAAACTAGGCGGACGAAACAACTGTCCAGTACTATCTGGTGGTTCTCCAATAGTTCTCTAACTGATGTCAGCTCATGATGAAATCCTCCAACCAATTGAACAAAAAATCCCTACAAAACCGACACTTGAACACGGAAATTAACTTAAAAACAAATTATAAGTGATAACCATTGTACGAGAGGTTGCTAATGGATAGTGCTGTGGAGTTTAATACTTCAGGTCCAGGGCTCGATTCTCACCAGAAACGCCACCACCATCACTTACTGGAGAATTGAAAGTGCATCCAGATGATGAGTCGCAAACGGGACGAAAAGCTCACTATTGAATTTCACTGCTAGTCACTATTAACCAAGATAACAACATTGAAATAACAGTTAGTTTTCCTTTCTACTGTTTTGCCCATACATTATCTAGTTACATTTCACATAGGTTATACAAGCATTTTACATGATTTTGTTGTTATTATAATCACTGCCGGTATTATTATCATCACCATGACAACTACCTACCAGTCTGTATAAGTGAACTTTAATTCCATTAGTCACAGATGGCATCAAATGTCTTTTTGTTGAATAAATTCAAGAATGCGACTTGTAAAGCCTGACAAGAATTTATCATAAATGCGTAATTGCTTCAACTACGTTTTCTAATAAACATGAAAAGAATACTTATATAGTAATTTCTTAAAACATTTATTGATTTTGAACTGAAAGAAACTGAAGTTAATTGGTGGATGGTGAATAGCAGTAGAATCTAGCCTGATGCACGTTCGCCCTACCTGGGACTCATCAGGTGGAAGTGCATGCATTCCCAGAGAATGATGGTGTTCCCACTGAGGCTCGAACCCATTATCCATAATGGTCTAGTGGATAGCGCTTTGAAATTTGAAACTGTTGGTACAGGGTTCCAGCCTCAGTTCCATCACTCACTTGGGAATGCAGGCACATCCATCCGACGAGTCTCAAGTAGGACGAAATGCGTATCAAGCTGGATTTCACTGCTAGTCCTCATCCACCAAATTATTATTATTGTTCCCTTGGGTTTCTAGTGGAACATAGGGCTTCAAATGCACGTCTCAACTTGCTTCTGTCTTCTGCTGTACTTTTCACCTGCATCCATGTTAGTCCATACTGTTTCAACTTCTCTTCACACGATCTCCTCCATGTCACCCTCGGACGTCCCACTCGCCACTTACCTTTCGGGTTCCACTAGAGCACTGGCCTGATGCGCGATGTCACCCAGCGAGTGGCCTCCTCAGCGAGTGTCCAATCCATCTCCACTTTCTCCTCTATATTTCTGTTGGGCGATTGGTTCTTGTTTCGTTTGTTTCCATAGTTTCTTGTTGGTGGTTCTTTCCGGCCATCTGATCTTCAGTATAGAGAGAGGACAGCTGTTGATCAAGATCTGCAACCTGTTGGAAATATCCTTGGTGACCCGTCAAGTTTCTCATCCGTATAGCAAAACTGACTTGACGTTTGTATTGAAGATCCGAATTTTGTTGTTGATGCTGAGTGACGAAGATTTCCAGATTGACTTCAGGTTGATGAATGTGTTTCTCGCCTTCCCGATTCTCGATTTGACATCCTCGTCGTCCGTTCCTCCTGTAGTTGAGACAATCCTCCCTAGATAAGTGAATGAAGTAACTTCTTTCAAATCCCTCCCGTTGTTGGTGACTGGCGCTGGATGTTCCTACTGTTGTTGTTGTTGGTTGGTTATTTTCATAACCTCCGTCTTGTCTATGTTCACCTGGAGTCCTGTCTTTGCTGCTTCTTCCATCCTTAGGTGTCATCAAAGCACCTGCACAAGGATCTGATATTACAATCTGAATCAGAGCACTTCGTTCCGGTCAATCAGTGTGAAAGTTCAAAATGAATTAAATCAAAGAAACTGAGTGGAAATACAGTTTTCAGTTGATTTTCTACTTAAATCTGACTTTCTGTAGGTGTTGTACTGTAAAGTCAGACTGTTACCAGACTGGTACATTCATTCCATTATATAACTAAGATATTGATTTCCTCCTATAAATTCCTGGGCTTTTTTCATTACAACTTGTTAGACAATTTATGTTTGTTTACGGGACTGTGAACGTCTTTGTGATATACATATATGATTTGACTTGATGAATTCAGCGTATTCTCAATATCATAAAAAGGTATATCTCTGGGAGTGATTGTTTTTTACTGGAACGATATCTTGCTATAGATATCAGTTTGTGACAGAAATATTTATTTAACAGTGAAGAAAGAGAAGACTCAACGAAATTAGTCAATAATTTATCATAATTTATCAATTTCTACTCAAGGAAAATAAAAATGCGTTGAAACACACTATGCATGAATGGGTTAATGCAAACAGTTTCACTTGATATGCTAATAACCCCTTTTTATTTCCATGCCTAAATCCACTAACTAAAAGGATATAAATATGCTGAGCAAGTCAGCGGATGAATGTGACACCATTTTTCTAGAATTCACTTTTGGTTGCTCAGTCTGTCTGTCTCTCTGTCAGGAGTCTTACTAAGCTTCTGAAAAGTAGCTACTGAATCATTCTACTGTCATTTGTTTTTAGGTTAATTTTCACTTCCCGCTGATTTGCTTTATTGGAGTGAAATGCTCATTGTAGAAATGATAGAGAAGATTTGTAGCTCAGGTGGATGATTTTGATGTGGTTGTGTTCTCTGAGCTGGATAGTTAATTTGCAAAGCTTTCATCACCCTACTAGGTGACATCTTCAGCGCATACTTCAATTTGAATTAAGCTTTTAGATTTCTCCACGAGTTTATTAATCATCTCTCCTGGCGACCTTGGACGTGAATGGTTGTTTTTGTGTATCGAAAAATAGGAGAGAACAAAGAAAACTATAAAACTCAAGTGTCAAAGTCGTGTGATTATAATTGATATGATTATGAACAATAAATTTTGTTCGAAACGTCATCCAGCAAATAATACTGTTTCACAGTGTGATATATCAAATAAACAAACTAATATGGAATTAATCATCGTTCCTTAGCGTGGGGTCATTTTCGCGCTGTCAAGTTGGCCAATTCGTAAAGTGTAGATTGCTCTATTTGATAAGTGTATAAAATTATAAAAGCAGCGTGTGTTTACATAATGAAATCGTTTATCAATCACATTCGTGTTGATTTTGTCATTTCATGGGGGAGGGAGGGGTGTTGTAACCAGATCAAATTCTGTTTTAGTCCATCATTCCTATTCAATTCAGACAATTTGAATTCCACTTGATATTAAGTGCTTCTGATATTAGACGTTCTTTGTGATTTCTGAAATTCTTTTTCTGGATTATTTCAATATTGTCAAAATCAATTTTGTGGCCTGATTCTATAGCATGTGGACCTATGGCTTGCTGATGATTTTTCAAGCTTTTCTAGTTCAACTGGATTTCTCGGTGGTCGAACAGATGCTCTACGGTGTTCATTTCTTCTGATTTTGATTTCTCGCAATGTTTCTTAACTTTACGCAAAAATGACCCAATGCTGAGGAACGATGATTAAGTTGTTAAATATATGCTGAGATTTTGTAAATTCTGGTTTAATAATACTTTGATGATAAAGCTATTAGTCATTAAATAGAGAAACGTCAGTGAAAACATTGGGAAATACAAAAGAACCTTTATTATAATGAATATCATATACCGGATGCCTAAATTTTTCAAACTGTTAAAAGTGAACTTGGTTTGGACATATATAGCTTCAGTAGACTCATTAAAAATGCTTTATTGTTTGTTTCCATTATCCTAATACACGACCAACTATTATTATTATTATCGTGTTTTAATGTACTTGTTTGAAGACGACAAATGACAATATTATTATTGTCTGAATTTCGGGACTGTCAACACTTTTCAGAGACTTTCTTCTCAAATTCGAGAAAGAAAAATACACCTGCTACGTGATTCTAGGGGAGTGTAGACTGTCTGGTTGGGGCTCCTGAGGATGCTAAGAGCCAGTGGCTGGTGCTATCACTTATAATTTTTCTCGATGGCACAGATGTATTCATTCTTTGTGATCTCTCATCGCCACTAAACCACCATGTTTTCCATGTTACTATTCTTTCTTCCTTAAATGTTTGCCTATTATAGTTCTTTCGAATATCTTTTTCCTCTCTTTTATCTACCTCTGTGTGCCATATGGAGTGTATGAACTTGGACTACTGCACTTTTGTGCAAGGTTTCGTGTTGAAACTAGTCAGTCAGTATAGTGAGTAATACTGAGTTTAGGCGGAGTATCTGATAAGGAGAGGAAGTCAATCGATAAGGTTGTGAAGCTTGATCGATTCTGATGTCTATGACAAGTAATATGCCTATCAAGTCATCGGCTTCCTTGTCCGCCAGTGTTAGTTAACACAGAATTAAATCTTTCGAATCAGTTTTCTTTACGTTTGTGTTCTATATGGAGTATGGTACCTTGAATTATTGCACTTCAGAGCAAAGTTCTTTGTCGAAAATCAGTCAGTCGGACTAGAGCCCACATCATTAGGAGCTTTGGAATAACTACACTTGTACGTGAAAGCCTTCGTAGAGTTGCGCTAATCTACAGATAACTGTTATTCTCACCGCTGTAACACTTTTGATTACAGTGTTTTACAAGGAATAAGGTAAAAGTGGGTTTTCATCTTCATTAAATTCAGAAACGTAAATGTAAGTAAGTCACCTCCTTGAAATTAAATTGTGATTATGATTTAAATCACCAAATTTTTTAACTTCTAATCCCCAAAAGTTAAAACGCTTCTTCAGTGGGTCATTAAATCTTAGGCAGGTGATCTTCTTTCCTGAGACATCATCAAAATAAACAACTATTAACTGGTCATTTCATTTCTTGGCTTGTGGAACTCTTTTATATTCTTTAGTCACAGTTAGTAATCTTATTCGAATCCTTACAAGTGTACTCCTCAAGAATTACGCAAAATAACAGGAACTAATTGGTTTATCGTTAGGTAAGAAACAATGCGTATTTCTGCTTCTTCTTGACTCTGGCTTGTATGATCAACGTCTAGAAAATACCCTTGATCTAGTGTTTACAAATGACTTCGGCGTATTTAAAGCTCGGAAAAGAGCCCCACTACTTAATTCTGATCATTGTATCATACGTATATTGTCCAGAATATGCGGAAAGCTGCGCAAAACGGCCTTCTATAACCTTGGCAAGGAAACACAACATAGATGTTACTCCTATGACAATATACAGAATCTAAGGAGCCTGTTAAATGATACAAACTGAGAATTATTTACTGAACAAGTTCTAGGTGACATAATCACGAACGTAACATCTTATTTCAAATTCCGTCTTGATGTTTGTTGTCCAAAAGAGACACTCTTCTTTAGATTCGACTGCTTCTCCTCTTCTCAGCTCAAAAAGCTTCGCCGGAAGAAAAACGGAAGACACTCCTGGTGTTAAGAGACTAAACATCTTAATTAAATCAGAAACACAGAGATTAAATAGGATCTATAAACAAAAGTTCTTATCATGCTAAACCTCAACTAAAAATGGTAGAAGCTATTTAAGGAAATCACCAGGGGTAAGCAAATAAATACTGATCCTTCTATAGTTGATGCTGGTGAGCCTAATAAGTCTCTCATACATCGTCCAGCTATTGTTAATATCTAAAATCCTGCAAGTGCAATTAATGACTGCTCCTACAATTTTAGCACAAACGATGTCCTCAAGCTTCTTAAATCCCTGAAACCTGCAAGTCCCTTGGTCCAGATGGTGTGCCTGATGTTGTCATCAATAAATGTTCTGACATTTTATGTCATCCTTTTTCTGGTATTTTCAATGAATCGTTTCCACCAAAATTATGCCTGCTTCTTTGAAGGACATTAAAATTGTCCCTGTGCCAAAATCAAGTGGACCATTACTCCGCCGTTTTTATAATAATGGAAAGACTGACTTTACTTAACCTTGGAACTTCATTGGAGACTTTTAACGACCCTAATCAATTTGCTTATAAACATAGAAGGTGTGTTTTAGATACCACTGTCGCCTTATATCATACTATTGTCTATAGCTTAGACAGAGGTGACAAATATGTTCGGTGTGCTTTCCTAGATTACATATCTGCCTTCGACTCTGTACCTTGGCCTCTTTTGTTAAACAAGCTTGCTTGTTAAACAAGCACAGTGCTGGATAACCAGGCGGTAGCATCCCTATTTTTCTGATAGAAAGCAGTACATTGCTTACAAAGGGAAGTCCTTCACTGCTTCACTTACTCTAGCTGGTGTTCCTCAGGGACTCGTTTATTCTCCTTTTCTGTTTTCCTTATTCTGACTTGCCCCATTCTGATGAAGCCAATTTTATTAAGTATGCCGATGATCTGACTGTTTCTATGCCTGTTACTTCTCAGTCAGATTGTTCCAAAATGAATAACTTTTTATTAGATATTAGTCAGTGGTCCTCGTCAAACGGCCTTAAGTTTAATACCTCCAAGTGTCTGCTGGTTAGTTTCACTTTCAGGCGCAAGTGCGACTTACATGAACTGGTCAGTTCACACGGTTACACTATTATAGATGGCACTGAAGCTGAAACCAAGTCGAATTTTCTATACTTTGAAGTGTGTATTTTGTCTTATCACCTTTCCTGTTCTTCCCACATCACGTTAGTTTCCAGAAAGATATTTCGTTTGACTTTCTATGTAATGAAGTTAAGACGATCTAGTGTCATTGCGTCCCCACTGTTACCGTTTGTTAATTCTTGTATTCTGCCTATACTTCTTTACTGTTCCCCACAACTTAATTTTTCCTGGGATACTTAAGAAAGACTCTGTTATACTGCGTGTGGCGCTAAAGCCGTCAGTAGGGCGAGTGCGGTGTTGCTAAACTAACTCGTTAATCCTATTGTAGATAGACACTTCGATTCTTGCAAGAGATTAGCAAACATTATCCTTTCAGACTCTGAACATCCTCTGCATACACAACTCTCTCCTTGTGGCATCTCATCGGGTAGAACTAGAAGCAACTATAGCAAATTATATGTTCGAACGACTAAGTACAAAAACTCTACAATACCTTATTTAGCGCATATTTTATGTGGTGAGAAAAGTGTAAGTCAGGAAATTACCGACTTACTGAGGAACTCTAATATTATCATTTGATTCAATTTTATATTCATTTCTCATTGAGCAATATTGTTAATGTACATGCCCTATTGTAATTACTACCCCTGTAATGAGTAAATCAGATGCACTATTGTGTGCGTCGGTGGCACAGTGGTTAGGACTCTCGCCGACCATGCACATGGTCCGGGTTTCGATCCCCTGCCGACGCACACCCGATATCTGTGGTTGGCCCGCAAAATTTGGGCTACCGATATCCATGCTGAAAATTCCATACTTGTACTGAAAATACGGTGTGGCATCAAGCTGTAATCAAAAATATAAAAAATTAAAAAAAATATAAATATTACATGCTGAAAATTCCATATTTGCACCAAAACTACTGTTTGCGATGAAGATATTATTATTATCAGTACTATGATTTTACTTCATTACTTTGCATTCCGACTGGAACATAGGCTTTCAAGCTTTATCTTTGAAATTTCACTAGCGGTAGTTTTTTTCTTTTATTACACGGTGGGGTTGCTAGTCTCACGCCCACCCTTTTTTGCTAACTGAGGCTTACTACCAGATAAGCAAGATTTGCATGAGTGCTATTTACTGGATGACGTTTTGAACACAATTTATTGCGGTTCATAATCATATCAGTTATAATCACAACTTCGAAACTTCCGTTTTATAGTTTCATTTATTCTTTCTTAATTGTCGTAGGGGTAGTAGAATTTTCCGAATGTCTGGGGCAGGTGCTGAATCACTCCTATTACACGTGTTTGCAGTTGATTCGATAAACAAAGCTTCCGCTACCCTGTTACATTAGATTTTAAAACTGTCATCTTATCCCATCATCCTATTGTATGGTTGTGTGTAATTGCATGCAGTGAGTGCCATAGCTGAACTATTCTCTAGATTTCTTATTTTATTCGGGTCAACCAATCTAGATTTTGCTAAGTTTTTATGTTCAGCTAGTCTGACTGCTCCTGTTCTACTAGTTTGACCTATGTACTTGACCTGACAATCATTGCAGGCAGGGTATTAGATAAACTAAATTGTTTTGTTTAACTGGCTCCTCTACAACAAACAGGAAACAAAAGAAGAAACTATAAAACGGAAGCTTCGAAGTCGTATGATTATAATTGATAACATTATGAACCACAATAAATTGTGATCGAAATTTTGTCATTCAGGAAATAACACTGTTTCGCTGTGTGATGTATCTAATATTTTTGACAAGTATTGGTTTTTGTAGGAATATTGTTTGATTGGTTGGAGGATTTCATCATGAGCTGACATCAGTTAGGGAACCCATCGAACAAAATCTTTACAAAAACCAATATTTTGTTGCTTTTTCCTTCACGTTCCCGGTGGAACATAGGGCTTCAAGCCAGAGGCTTGAATTTTCTGTAGCAATGTTTATTTATACAGGATGGGGTTGCTAGTCTCATGCCAAACCTTCCCTCTTTGCCAGCTTTATTCCTAGATTAGCGAGGTTTAGTAGTGTGTAGGTGGCCGGGGATTGAACCCCGGACCATGAGCATGGTCGACGAGTATCCTAACTACAGTGCGACCGACGCACACAAAAACCAACACTCGAAAATTAATCTGATGCTCACTAGCTACTGGCCCCATTCAAACAGTTAACCTGGAGTTCTAGTGGGAAGCTATGACCAGTAGGGTGCAGCAGGTTGAAGGTGAGAGAGTAACTCATCGAAGAAGACATTGCGAAGTGGTCACTCCATGTCATGAATCGACAGAAGTAAGAATTCATGGACTGGTCATTGGATTGACCGCCAGTGGCCCAATGGTCTACAAGATCGCTAGCCTTGTAACCAGAGGATCCTGGGTTCGGAAACCTTGTGGTGGGTGTGTGTTGCTTAAGAGTCACAAACTAGGACGAAACATCTGTTGAGTATTCCCTGCATGTTTTCCAATGGTCCTCTTACTGATGTCAGCTCATGATAGAATCCTCCAGCCAATATATCTAATAAACAAATTAGTATGGAATTACATACTACCACAGTGCCCAGGTTTTACACACATATTAATTTGTATGAGGGCGTTAGCTGGGCAATGAATAATGACCACATGCATGGTTGACGAACATTCTATCACTGGAATATCGATTTATCATAAATTTACTTAAAGATAATTATGTATGTATTACAGAATTTTATGTCATAATTTTAAGTTTTTAACTAAAAATAATAATAATTATTATTATAATCTTCTTCCTCTGTTTAGATCAATTTGTCTATTACTGTGTTTATCGGTAACCTGTCTCATAACTTACAGAGTCCACATCTGGTTGAAACACTATGACAGTTTAGCATCAAAAATGATTATTTCTGCATATGATGATCATCAGAACAATTTACCATTTCCTCTGATCACAATTTGTAATATTAATCCAGCTAGGTAGGTGAATTTATTTTTTTAATATTTTTTGTCTTTCAATTCACGGCAAAATGCTTTTGATACTTTTTGTTGTTATAAGACTTAAATGAATTAAGAAGCTGAAAATAGAGAAAAAACAGGCTGTCCACTTGTACATGTTAAGTAAAACAAATAAACATTTGACAGTTTTGATGCTTATTCAAGCACTTGCATATTAACGAATCGATATCTCCTCTTCAAATTGACGGGAGGTATTTGTTACTTGTGAGTTAACCTGATGTAACATAATTGTGACATGAAGGAAGCTATAAAATGTCTAGGGATCTAATTTATATACACATATTTGTTTTTCTTTGTGTTACAAATCTTTGAAGTTTGAGTAGCAGTTGCGTTGGTTTTCTTTAAGAGGAGGGGTTGTTAGCCTAACACCCAAATCTATCTTATATATATATATATTCGGAATTTTAATTCTCTCTAGAAAATACGTGTTTCCAAATGTCTGTGAAAGGATATCAAAAGGCATTCCCATTAGGTACATACTAATTCTAAGGCTGAGACTAAAGTTATTCCGTTTAATAGACATACAATAACCAATATTCCTGATGTTCATGGAATGAGTCATATGGCAGACTGTGGGAAGCAATACAATGGGCACTTATTGAACCGGAGAGAAGATTCTAGAAGATCTGAACTTTGTGGATGATTTTTGTTTCACGCTACATAAAATAAAAGATCTTTAGACGGAAACCAACAAGATTAAAAGTGAACATAGAGAAGACAGAGTTGATGAAGATAGCCAACCAAAAACAAAACGAGAACCAATCACCCATAATGGGAGAGACTTAGAAGAAATCAATTCTTCCACCTATTTAGGCAACATCATTTCGTCTACAGGCAGCAAGGATGAGAGTGTTGAAGGCAGGATTGCGAAAGCAAAGAAGACCTACATAAATCGGAAATGAGTGAGGAAATTCGCTGCACTCAGCACAAGCAGCAACATCTGCATCTTCAACACTCATAGTAAATCAGTGCTGCTGTATGACTCAGAGACTTGTCCTATGCGTTGTCAAAAGTAGTTCCAGCAGCCTGCCTCAGACGTTCATCAGCAACTGCCTTCGCTGCACAATGAATATTAGATAACTGATCGGAAAAGTTTAGCAATAAGTAAAACTGACAACAACCCAACCAAGAACCTATTCCCCATCAAATACATAGAAGGAATTGAAGATGAATTGTATAGACTCTGAGAAGACATAGCACACCAGGCCCGAAATTAGAAGCCAAATGAGAAACGACTAGTTGGGTGTCACTTTGAGGGTGACACGATAGAGGTCATGTAGAGAGGAAATGAGAGCTTATGGACAATAGTGGAGCCAGATAAAATGGACTGCAGAGAACAGAGACCTTATGTTTACCTCGGAACCTAAGGGAATGACAAAAGTGTATAAACCAACCTTGGTTTACTACTGATGCACTTTTGTAAATCTCTGTTACAATTTGGTAGTTACTTAGTCAGTATCTAACATACAAGATGTGGGAAAAGAGTAATAGGGGCCGATACAGAATAACGGTGTTAACTGATGGATGGTGACTAGCAGTGGAATCCAGGATGCGTATTTAGCCATATTTGGGGCTCGTCAACTGGGTGTACCTGCATTCCGCAGTGAGTAATGATGTTCCCACCAAGGCTCGAACGTAGTGCCCATAGTTTCAAACGCAAAAGGGTTATCCACTAGACAACTTGAGCCACGAGAGCCACCTCTTCTGCAACGGATCATATTAATTATTTAAATGAATTTTAGATTTTCCCGTCGATTGATTGGACCCAAGTGCTTGGTCTCAGGTTGGCATGTCGGCTTCTTCTGCAGATGCTTCGACGATGTCTGGGCATGTAATTTGAGGTTAATTGGTGGATGGTGACTAGCAGTGGAATCCAGGATGCGCATTTCGTCCTATCTGGGACTCGCCATTTGGATGTACCTGCATCCAAATTAATTTCTAATTACATACCCAGACATCGTCGAAGCATCTACAAAAGAAGCTGACATGTCAACCTAATACCAAGCACTTCGGTCCAATCAGTCAACAGATAAACAGTACTTTTTGTCGAAAGCGGTAGGGAATTCGTGTTCCTTGACATTATTACGAAGAAGGTGAACTGTATGAGGTGAATAATGTTGTTAAGATAGGCGTTATGTTTATTTGGACAGTTGGAAAGTAAGGCACATACATTTTAAACTTATAGACATACGTATTCATTAAGGGAACAATATTTAGCAAAGGGACTCTTTTCAACAAGTTTTTCATCAAGCTGTACAACCGTGTGTATATATATCAAGAAACTATATCCCGTGAGGTGTTTATAAATCTAGGTCAGCAGCACTCAGCAAAACAAATAACGTCATATATTCAGTAGTTCACAGAATGTAAAGATCCTGGAAAGGAATGTCAAAACAACCGGGATTAAGAGGCAATTAAAACATTACGTAAGATGATGAAAAGTTTGGTATATAAAGTTATTAATGCAACAAGTGAATTACTGCTGAAAAACGTCCAAAATGGAGAAAAATAATAACAATGAATATCATAAGAGAAAGGTACATAGATTAAATAAACAAAACGAAAAATAAATAAATGTTTATCTCTATACGGCTAAGGTAGAAGCAGGGACTGTGTATTCTTAATTTGTTAACACAAAGGTCTGATTTGAATTCATGAATAGCCAAGGCGTCCGCTGTCTTTAGAAGTGAAGGACAGAAAACAATCACCGCAAGTTAGCGTGAATTCGAAAGGTGATGATCTTAAAATCATGGTCAGGATTGGTTGAGTGACAGAAATCAACCAAGCGTTCTGGAATAGGGCTTCTCACACCCTTTCTCTCTCGCAGAACTATGTTGTTTTGGGCTCTCATATCCGTGTGCAAAGCATTCCCTGGCTACGGCTCCACAAGAGCGGGTGATGTATTCATAGATTAAATCCATGCATTCATTGCCATTTTGAAGAATAATGTTTTGTGAGATTCTAATATTTCCTTTTCTTATTTCAGAGGAACTAAACTGTATAATATTCATTCAACTGAATCACGGGACAGAGGTGTTGATTATGAAATTTTCGCAGATGCACTTCAAGGACGTCTGGGTGAAAATATACCTGAAAGCAAGCTTCAAATGCCTATTATTAAACTCATAGACAAGGCATCCCACCAGATAGATCAAATGTTGAGAGGGTGAGCAATATATTCTTATTTCATTAGTAATTAAAAATTAATAGCTCTTACCATCTAGGTCATTTTCCCAGAGATTTTTACAGCGTCGAAATTTAAGTGGATTTTATTGGTATAGTTGTTTAACTATCTTTTCTTTATGGCAGTAACTGACAGTCATATGATCAAATTTGACAGTCACCCTACACAGCCCATCACAGTTGTGTGTTTTTAAATTCCTCTGCATTCTGAATGGAAAATAAGCCCTTAAGCTCTAGGCTTTAAAGTTTCAGTAGCGGTAATGTTATTTTAACGAGATAGTGTTTTTGCACTCACACGTGCTAGGGAACTGGGCGAATTTTAAGAGTAGTTCAAGCGGGAATTCAACCTTGGACCATGTATTAGGGGTTGACGGGCATCTTACCACAGAACTACTGAAGCTGCTTGTTTGTAGAAGTTAATTTTTAAATCATTTTCCTATTCATTCACTAAAAATTGTCCTCTCAACTTCCGCATATCTAAATTAACGACTTTTTACTGCGAGTTCATGGAGTTTAGATGTATATATATCTGGCTTTCCTCTGTTACCAAATAAGTATCTTAATGTAAAGGTAGAATTCGGCACTGTGGTAGAATATAATTCCATATTAGATGAGTTTATCCGGTATAATATACAGTGATACAGTGGTACTAACTGGATTCCGTTCCAAGTGCAACGTATTCCTCATAATCATATCAGTGTTTTCAATTGGCTTCGTGAGTATGGAAAAGCAAAAATACTAAACAGTAACATAATTAGGTGAAGAGATAGGTTGATCACAGTATTTCTATTCATTGAATTAGTAACAAGAGCGTGTAGTTGAAATGGGGCACATCTATCCCGCATTTATGAAAATTGCAATAATAAAGGCAAAAGAGGGAGTAAGGCTGTAATGAACAAGCTGGGAAGTCAAATAAATACGCTGAGATGGTTATGAGTAATAAATTACGTTCAAAATGTCATCCAGTTATTATTAAAAATCATTGTACCTTATATCTAATAAAGTTGCCTAATAAGGGGTCACATATATTACCCCTAGAAATCGTCTCTTTCAAGTGGTATTCAGTGGATCTATTGGTTTAAGATGTCAAGAACTGAGACCAGTCAAAGAATCACTGAAAAAGATATAAACAGCGAGGACGATTTTCCCTTCAAAGAAGCATTTTCAAGAGCTGTACAATCGTACTAATATATTCGAAAAGCTTCATAGATTCAATTAAACAGTGGTAATTCTAATCCAGAAAATGGATCACATAATGTGAGATATAGAAGTTGAGATGTAGCTGATGAGATTAGAAAAAAATAGAAGTTAGATTCATGCAGCAGCACATCCCCTTATAAAGTTCACTCTGGGATGTGAATCAAACGTGCACTTTTCATTTCTGGAAATGACAGTTAATTGGAGATCAGAAAAGTTTATCTGAAGGTCAAGTTCGATAGAAACTAACAATGTCGTCTCAACATTAGATAAAGGTGCCAAATACGTCCGCTGCACGTTTCTCGACTTCACTTATGCTTTCGTCTCTGTACCTAGATGTGTCTTGCTAAATAAGCTCTCTATGACAAAAACCGAGTCCTGGGTCACTAACTGGTTGCATTCCTACTTCTCTAACAGAACGCAGTACACCGTATACATAGGTAAATGCTCCTCTGCTGCGCTCACTGAAGCTGGTGTCCCCCAAGGTGCTGTACTCTCCGCATTTCTCTTTTCTTTCTTTATACATGGCTTACCATCTTCAAATGACATCAATTTTGTCAAATATGCTGACGACCTGACAGTATCTTTGCCTGTCAAATGTCAACGTGACTGCTCTAAACTTAATGGCTTTCTGTCAGAAATCAGCCAGTGGTCCAAGGAAAACGGTCTAACCTTAAACCCCTCCAAATGCCAAACAGTCAATTTCACCTTTAGGCATAAATCCGACCTAAACAAACTGGTTGGCTCTCACGAGGTGTGCAACATAGATGAAACTGAAATAGAAACCAAGTCGGAAATTAAATACCTAGGCGTCATGCTATCTGCTGATCTTTTCTGGTCGCCTCAAATCTTGGCGATTTCTAAGAAAATATTCCATCTTACCTTCTACATCAAGAAGTTTAAACATTCTGGTATAACCCAACCCTTACTCCTACAATTCGTTAACTCTCGCATTCTGCCTATTATTCTCTATTGTTCCCCCTTAGTTTTTCCCGGACTACTGAAGAAAAACTATAACATATTACGCAGGATGTTAAAGGTTGTCAGCCGGGTAAGCAACGTGCCACTTAACCAGCTTGTTAATATTCTGGTTGACAGGCACATGGACTCATGTGAAAAATGGGCCAAATCCATTTTATCTAACTCACACCACCCTCTTCACTCCCAACTCTCCCCTTGCATCTCATCAGGCGAAACCAGAAGTCTATATAGCAAACTCTATGCTCGCACCAGCAAGTACAAAAACTCAACCATACCCTACTTAGCTCGCGTTCTGTATGATAAAGAAAGCATTAGGCGTGACACCTATAATTCATTAAATAGTCAGTAGAACAACTAGACCTCGTCTTTCCAACTCATATCATTTATAGGTACAACATTTTCTTTCTTTCATTTACTTTTCTCTCTCTCTTTTTTCCGTTATGTGCTGCTTTGTTTCTTTCTTCCTCTTACGCCAGTGAATATGGTAGCATCTACTTTTCTATTACCTTCAAACACTGTTTCAACCTTGGCTTTGCTACTGACATGCCAATATGTTGTTGTAATAATGAACTGAGATCTCCTTAATCTATGTAGAATTCTATTTATTGATAATGTACTAACTGGATGCAATACTGTAGTAAATATGCTGTGAATTCCATTCTGTATCACAAGTACTGTTTTGGAATAAAGCAAATTATTATTATGGACTGGACTGTTGATTAAATCTCACTGTGAAGCAGTCATAGAATAGTTGCTGCATGTTAGGAGTTAACGATGTGCTCGAAGATAGAGCTATTGACGTTTTTCGGAATTGACGTTGTGTAGACTCTGCTCCTCACGAACAAATAAACTGATAAATACGCATTGAGGTGGCCAAAAGCAATATATTATAGTTGATGCATGGCCGGATTAACTGTCTGCTGGAGGATGTGATTTATAAGATGACAGCTTAAAACGTCTTCATCAGATATTTACCAAGGCAGCTTCTGACAGTTTTCTCACTAGTGTCACCTTTGAACTCTGGGTTCATGAAGAAAATTTCCTTAGGTACAGTTGCAAATTTCAGCAGTGGAATTCTTTTTTTTCATGATTTTGTCGATAAATCAGGTGAATATCGATTTTTTGTGGGTTATCTTGTAGAGGTTTTTATTCAGTCTCTATGGTATCTTTCGGACAGATTTTTCGAATTCTTGAGTGTGAGTTACATACTAAGTTTTGCTTTCGGATCAGTGAGACAAGGCTCTGAAAGTTAGTAAACTGTCCAGTCAATGTTGGTTTTCGGTATATTGATCTTCCAATCCAGTTGTCTTGTCTTCTGGTAAGTAGCACATGCAGAAATGGAACCGGCGTGTTTGATTCTAGTTCTAAAGTGAATTTTATTGAAGGATGTATTGTCTTGAAAGTGTTAAGGAGATTCTCTAGATAAAATTTTTCATCACAAATTATAAAACTATCATTTACGTATCTTTTGTAAAAGTGCAGTTGACTGATCATAAGGTAGACGGTGTTCTTTTTGAGACTCACCATAAGTTCCTTGCGGAATATAAGTATTACTGTACAATTCTTGAAAATGACTCATCTAAAAGAAAATCTTTTTCGTCATTGTTTACATCTTCTTTTTTTGTGAATCATCATAGGAATTTTTTGTTCAGTAGTCTAAAACTGTAGAGCACTGCGGAGCTGTTTTGTCCTAGTTTTGCTGAGTCTTCAAGACTGTGCAGCAATGATCCCATTTGGGATGGACTGGGCTCCCGACCTTGAAACCTCTTGTCTTGCCCGTACATCAGACTGGGATCTAATGAACCACGGCTACGTTGTTTCCAATGTTTCGTGACTAATATCTACATTGAATATTTTTATCAGAATCCTTAAAGAATCAAAAACAAACACCTGAAGCCACTACTGTTCCTTGTTACCCTGTTAAAAGTACTCACTGGGACATGAAGCCTCAAAAAAGAACATAGGCAACTTCTAATTGTATTCAACTTGTGCATTCTTTCCTTTGTTCTCTTTGTATATTTATAGAAGTTTTAAAAAATTAGGCTAAACCGGATTGTTTACGAAAATACTTTTCCCCACGTACCTATCAAGTTTAATTAACCGCACCGGAAGTTCAAACCTACTTAATCTTTTTTTACTTACCTACTGTTTCTCTACTGTTCCATTAATAATATCACTCTGCTCTAACTGCTCCGTTTCTTTTCAATATTTGGCCCATACGTAGTACTTTAGTTTTATCGGTACTGACTTCCTTATTAAGGTGAATATCATATGTTGTTGGAAATAACATTTTTTTATTAATGCAATAAATAAAAAAATGCAAAGACGGGAGGAATTTAGAGAGTATATGCTATAACGTTTTATCTTTGTCGACTTTTATTAACTTATATGCCTATTAGGCTTAAGATCTCATATTTGACACAGTGTCAAAAGTGTGTTCTTCAGAATATACAATTTCCAAGGAGTACTAGACAGGTGTTTCTCAATTCTATGTGACTCATTAGCAGCACCCACCCACAAGGGTTGCTAAATAGACGTTGGAATTCATGAGTTATTAAATTCCGTCTCGGTGTCTGAAAAGTCGACGATAGCACCTTTTAACCTGAAGGTACTGGGTTCGGTGCTGGGTGGGTCATGTTGAATAATCCAAAACAAGGATGAAACAACTGTTCAGTATTCCGTGGTTATCAGTGGTTCTGTGGCTGAAGTCCATTCATGATCACACTTGAAATCAGTCAAATCCCCTCAAAGCAACACTTGACTATCAAGTCTGTGTGAATTCATGTTTATTGGTACGTACAAGTCACTCGTTTTATTACATCATTGAAATGTGTATCAATAAGCAGATTTTCATTTGAATTATGTCTCATTATGATATTTTACTGCTTTTTTTCTATAAATTTAGTTGTAAAATTGGTCAGAAACACTGTTCCGTTGCAAATTTTACAAAGAGCGTGTTACCAAACGGTGCTTGTTATACTCTGTCAGGAGATTTAGTCGGTGAGTACATGCATAAAGACTGTTAAGTTTTTTCCTGTTACCAATTATGATGCTTACTTATTACTGATTTTGTTTAGTGATACAATGCTCGCCAACCGTCCTTAGATTCCTGGCCAATGTACTTCTAAACCTCACGTAGCTGGTAGTAAGTCCAGAGAAGAAGGAAGTCTGTAAAAAAACAATAACAACGCTGCTACTGAAAAGATCATCCTTGAAGCCCTATACTACACTTAGAATGCAAAGGAATGAAAAAGAGAAACCTCTAGGGGATGACTCTGCATAAAGTCTACCTCAAAACTAATCAAATCCTTACAAACCAACAAGTGAAAATCAAAATCACAGGTTACCGAATACACTTTCTTGAGGTCTGATGAAGAAGTTTTCAGCTTTATTGTTCACACAGTGGAGTGTAGGGATGAATACTCACCGATGGCAGTGAATAGCGGTGGCACATTGTTGTCAACTGGTTGATCTATGGATGAGTGGTTATGTGATCGATGTCTGACGGTTTCATAAGCGTGTACTGCTGTAAGGTCCTAAACTAAGATGAAATGGCTGTTCATTACCTCCTGGTCTTCAATGATTCTTTGGAAGATTTAGGTTCCTCATGAAGTCTACATTGGAAACAAACCCTTAAGCATTCCCATTAATTTCTGATTTATGTCTACCGCCAGCATCTACTTTAGAGAAATTTAGACTAATGGCTACTGTTATGTCTGCGCCTGCTAATTGTTATAACGGTAATGAACTCGACTGGTACCCTAATATGCCTATCTGTCCGTTGTACCTTCCTATTCACTGAGCCACGCAAATATCAAAAGACAAAGGCTGGCCTGTTACTGTAAGAAAGATACTGTCCTGTACATTTATTAGGAAAACGACACATGGTATTTATACATTTTCTTTACAACAATAAGGTCGGTTCACAGCCGTGAGAAATGATTGATCGCATAATCAATCACGATATGCATCAGAAATGATGATATACTATTTTATGCGGGATCCTATCAGCTACCTAATGTGTATTTTCATACAAACGTAAAATATATACTACTGCTTTAATGAAATATTTTTCATTAAGTCTAACGTACTACGCAAAAATTTCAGGAGTCACGAATGAAGAACTCTTCATTATTATAAATAAAGAAAATTATTCATTCGTATTGTGAATAGATCAATTAAATTATAACAATAGGATCCAGAAATATTGGCTTTTATTTACTGGTCAGTAGGTGCAAATCGGCGAACATTTGGATAATTCATTTTTCACACCTAATGGGATTATTTAAAGTGAACTATACAGTATTTATGAATCCCTCCCTACTGATCATTTTGCTGACATTCAGTCAGCCGATAGACAGACAAAACTGCCATTTTTTAGTTACCATTATGACTGAGATCAAGGAAAAATACACAACTGTAGTGCCTAAGCAAATATTGCCTGTTAAGTGAAAACTTGCGTCTGGCGCGTATATCACCTTGTTATTCTTCAGTGACTAATTTTTTGAAGGGAATTCTCGTCCTACTACAACATAATTCAAGTCTTTTGAAGAAAATTTCCTTAATTCACTGATATACAGAATGAACAGAGAAAATGTTACCTTATTCATTGGCAGTACGAAATCAAAAATAATAATATTTACGTTTCTTTATCCATTCATTTATGAAATAGGCGACTGATAAATTGTGATGTTCTCAGTTCATAGGGGTTTGACTGATTTCAAATTACACCACGGGCCGATACCACTTAGAGAACCATAGAATCCCTACAAACCAACACTTAAAAAACTAATCGTCTACTCACGAATGACTTACTTCGGGATGGAATTGCTGGAGTTCTGCTAACAAGCCGTGATCAGTGGAGTCCACCTAGTTGGATGTGAGGACAGATACTCACCGAAGATACTGACTGCTGGCAGCGTTACAAATAGCAAATAGACAAGAGTTAAAATCCATGGGACTACTCGTGGATTCCGCCTCTTTTACTGAATGATCAGTGAGCTCAAAGGTCCCAGTTCGACCTCTGGAGGTGTCATATCTCTCCTATATACCATCATATCAGTAAAGGGAATTTCATCAAACACAAGAGTATTTCTTGGTCTACAAGTAACCTTGTAATTCTAGGCAGAACTTAGTCGACTGAATGTAACAGTAAACAGTCTCAAGTTGACGATCAGTTACATTTGGGCAGAACCTTCAGAAGGACAGTCGAATAAAGTTAAAAAGAATCTCAACTAAACCAAAAATATTTTTAGAAATGTTGGGAGAAAATAGATGATGTTAGCGACAGCGTTTTTAAATCTTATTTTAATCACAGCCATTTATTATTCCTCAACTAGAGATAAATCTTTGGCCGTTTTTTCAAGGATTCAGATAGATTATTTAGGGGATGAATAAATAGGAATATTATAAGCAAGACTTAATCAATTTGATTTGCGTCGTTTGACATTAAAATCAAAAGAGTTCAGTAGGATAGAAGTGAAAAAACGTTTGATTGCTTGCAAGATTTCATCGTGAGTTGAAATCAGTTACAGAACCATTAGAAAACCTTCAGAGAGTACTGGACAGCTATTTCGTCCTATTTTGTGACTCTTCATCAGTACGCGCTCACTACAGAGGGCCGAACCCAGGACCATATGGTTACAAGGCGAGCCAGCTCGTGGGCCATTAAGTCACTGGGACCCACCCAATCCAATGACCGGCGCATGAATTCTAACTTCTGCCAATTCATGACATAGCGCGACCACTTCACAATGTCTTTTTCGATGAGTTACTTCCTCACCTTCAACCTGCTGTACCTTACTGATCATGGCTTCCAAACATAACCCCCTGGCCTGAATAGGGCCAGTCGCTAGTGAGCATCAGATTAATTTTCAAGTATTGCCGTTCATTTAGCTATGATATCCTCGAACTTAAACTGTCAAAAGGTGTGCAGTATTAAGTTCTTTTCTTTGAACAAGTAGAACAAAAACGTACTTTTTGTGTGATTCACTTCTAATAAAAACGTTTACACATCATTTCTATCTTAAGTGCTAAACAGCGTGGTGTATTCAACTACTGAAGATACTAGAAAGGTTGTTCTGGCCTTATTCATATCCTCATTGAATAATGCACGAGTAGTGTACATATTTTTCTAAGAAGGTTGACACTAGATAACAGAATGTCTTTTTAACTATGAATAACTGATAAACATCTGAAGATGTTCATGCATCTTTCCCTCCACCAGCGAATTACACTGAAACAGTTACCGTGAATGTATATTTTACCAGGCATAAAAGTAAGCAAGAAGTGTTATGAATTCGGATACATTTAGCTATATTAAATTCACGTATTGCACTAGTAATACCAAACAGAAGTACACTTTATAGGAATGGACGAAAGATATCAATGTGTATCAGTAAAGTTGACCATTTTGTTATTATTTTTCTTTCAAGTCTTGAGTGGTACATAAGACACATTTCCATTTAATCCTGTTGTCCGCAGTCTCCTTTAGCTGCCTTCACAACTGCCTTTAAGTTTTCATCTTTTCTTAACCTGATCTCCCTATTTCACCCTTGGATCCATGCAGAACTAATCATTACCAAGCAGGCTTCTACTCGGCAGGTCGTCCAGCGCTTGATTTTGCTCTGATAGTCACCTCAACATGTTTCTAGGCCATCTCCATTTCTTTCTGCATATTTTCTGGGATATAGATTCTCGGTTGGTTTGTTGCTTGCTGGAGTTCCCAGTTGCTTTGACTCTCTGGCCATCTGACCTTCAGTGTTGAGCGAAGGTAGGTCTTGATGAATATCTGCAGCCTGTTGGAAATGAAAATACTGGCTTGGCATTACTTTTAAGCCTACACAGCATAGCAAAAATACTAAGAAATAGACCAAATTTTTGTCTTTGATTGAGAAGATAAATCTTCTTTTATAAATCCACTCTTCAGTGTCACAAGGTTGTTTGTGTCTTGTTACGTAAGTCTTTCAAAAAGTAAGGACATCATGATCGTTAGTACCAGCTCGATCAGGGCTAATATAGTCATTATGCATGTGAGTAATCTTCACTATGTGATGAGATTATGTTAACCTCTCTTGTTTGAACTCAGTTGTAGGTACACTAAGAAGTGATGCCAGTACACAGTAGTTATACGTAGAATGTTTGACTAAAATTTGCAGTAGATTTAAATTACCTTATGGGCTTTATTTATGTTTGTCGTTTTCCGTTCATAAATCTAATGGAGACAGATACGCCTCATTTCGATATATGGGCTCCTTGAACTGATGCCCTAATATTACAAGAATTTATAACTCAAAGTAACTTGTATCATGGTGAATAGCAGCAGAATCCAGAACGCGTGTTTCATCCAATTTGGGATTCTTCAGCTGGATGTACTTGCTCCAAATGAATGTTGGTATTCTCACTGACATTACAGTACAGAATTCATCGTTTCTAACCCTCCTGGGACATATATCAAAATTAAACTGATCAAGTGGGAATCACAAACATGAGTGAATAATTTTAGGTCGCCCCGTTGCACAAGATATGGCTCTCGTTGGCCCAGTGACCTAGTCGATAGTGATTTAGTGTTTTCGGCGGTAGGCAGTACTGTGTTTGAGTGTCGATGGGGACATCACTGCTGCTGCTGCTGCTGGATTCAACATAGAACTTGGCACCGAAGTGCAGCACTTCGAGTTGCCACGTTCCTAATAGCACACAAAGGTAGATAGGAAAATGAGAGAAGAGAATCAATAGAATTTAGATAAGTGTAAGAGTGAAACAGAATGAGTAATGGTAGAAAGGAATATGAAGGTTAAAGAGACTGAATACATCTGCGCCATTGACAACGATTTTGAGCCATGTCACTTATTGTCTCCAGCCATTGATTCTTAGAGTCCCGAGGGCCCCAACCCGGAAGTCTGCATCTCTCTCCCCGCCTGACTCAGTTTAACTGTCAGGGACTTCATGGATTGATGCCATGTTTTTGTTTGGCCACCACTTACTCTTTTCCAACCTGCACCTATATCAGCTAGTAATGCCCGTCGAAGGAGACGATGGTTAGGCATGCGCAGCATCACTACTCACTGGGGAGCAAGTATGTCCAGCTGGAGAGTCATAATTAGAAGGAGGCATGCGTTCAGGATTCTACTCCTAGTAAGCACCACCAAATAAATAACTTTGAGGTATCTTACTTCGTGCTGCATCCCCCAAAATATGCATGTCTGTTTGCGCAGTCAACTTGATGACACTGGATTTATCTTTTACAGTGAAATAACTACAAGCCCATTTCCTAAAAGGATTTAGTAGAAGGTCAATAATAAGATAAGGAAATTGGTGAACATTATTTCTAGTTTCAGTTCTCATTTGTTGCTTCGATATTTTACCCTAAGTTGTTCATACTAATAATAGTTAAAAATTGGCCAGTATACGTCTCAGCAGTATGTGCTTGTAGTAAGGTCAGTCTTGAAAAGAAGCAAACATATTTCATAAACTACAATAGGATTAATTTAATTGACCTTATTATTATTTCCATAAACAAGTGAGGAGTTTCAAGAGTCTATCAGAATATAAGTAAGTGCTTCATTTGAGTAGTAGCATCTCTTTCAAGTCTCATTTCCTATGCAAATGGAAGGAAATATGACTAAAAACTCAATACTTACCATAACTATGGGAAAAGCCATTTGATTTGTCTTTTAGGTAGATAGGATTAGTCGTGTAAGTAAATATAACTCATCGACTAAAGTTGTATAAACTAAAATAGAAATGTTTAAGTTAACAATCAACAATCATTTTCTTAAATTCTCTTCTATTACAATCAACTTCATTGGCTATGAAAGGCTCTTTGACATAGTTGACTAAGAAGAAATTCAGAAACTGATACAACACCGAGAAGTGCAACAACTAAAACCTTTATGAAGTTCATTCAACAGCCATACGATGACGACACATGTCAGGTAATTCACAACCGAAAGCTTACTGAAGCCTTTGAAGTGAAGACAGGAGTAGGACAAGGCTGTCTACTATGAAGGATGACATTCCTAACTGTGGTGGACTACTTCATGTGACAGACAGTGGCAAGTGAGGCGGTGGGTCTACGATAGAGCAACAGAAACACACTGGAAGATCTGAGTTTTGTCGATGATTTGTCTCTATTGTTGCACAAACATGAAGATTTACAAGCGAAAACCAACAAGTTGATAGAAGAAGCAGTGAAGACATGACTTCAGGGGAATATAGAGAAGCCCAAGGCGATGAAGATATTTAACCAATAACAACAATAAGCTTGCAACAGTATCAAAAGCGGAAATGTAAGGGAAATTATCCTCTTCGTTTGCATGAGCAGCATAGTTCTAAAAACAGGCAGCACACATGAGGATAGCAAAGTTAGCAGCAGGAAAGCAAGACAAGTGTTCATTACTCTAGTATCAGTAATGTAAACCTACAGAACTAAGAACAAGGAAGAGTATGCGTAATTATAAAACTAATATCAAGTCATTGCTACCATATTGTTCAGAGACTTGGCGTGAGCCACAAAAAGCAGTTCCAACAAGCTACAGACTTTTATCAACACCCGCCTTCTCTGTCCTTTACACTGAAGACCATAAAGCCAGAAAGGATAAGTATTAAGGATCCGTGAATCCAATCCAGTCAACAGCTTATTGCCTTGACACATATCCAGAAGGCGATAAAGATGGATTGGAATTACTCTGAGGAAAAACTCAAGTAACCTAGTAAACCAATCAATCCCTCATATGGAGCTCCATTGGAAAGTCATTGGTCTAGTGTCCATTGGTGACATTGAGGAGGTCGTGGGGAGAAGAAATCAAAGGATATGGCCACTTGTGACTACAAATAAGTGAGTGAAGTGAAAATGTACCCATGAAGCCAAATTTTCCACTCGGAACCCAAGGAATTAATAATAAAATAAGAGGTGCAATCAGGTTTATTTTTGTATTGCTTTTCTTAAGGTGCAGTAACTTGAAAGAATGTACCCTTTGACGACGTTGTACTGGTGTCTGCTGGTCAACACCACTAGCAGATTCCAAAGAGGAATAAAATTTGTACTACCTGGCTAGGTGATCAAAAGTCACTAATGAGAATTGGTCATCAGTAGAGATTCAGCTAAGTTTATTACAACCTTGCAACTCCTAAATGCTCCCTAGAATTGTTGTTCTCACCAAATCAAAAACAGTTTTGCTCATTGAAAAACATTAAATATTCCCACAGTAGAATTTAGGTGCGTCGGCGGCTTAGCGGTTAGGAAGCTCGCCGACCATGCACATGGTCCGGGGTTCGATCCCCGGCCGACGCACTCCTTTACCTCGCAAAGCCAGAAATCATGCTGGTAAAGAGGAAAGGTTGGGCATGAGGCCAGCAACCCCATCCTGTAAAAGATAAACACTGCTACAGAAAATCCAAGCCACTAGCTTGAAGCCCGATGTTCCACTGGGAACGTGAAGGAAAAAAAGAATTTAGGACAATATATCTAGGCGAACAATATTGTGCTTTCAATTAGATCTCATCAGGCTTAACTCTATTGTACATAAATACAAATAAATATTCAAATATAAACCAGTCACGGTGTTTTGTCGATAAGATTATAAGATTGGCAAAAATGTGGCAAAACTATCTAGTTTACCCTTCGTTTGCTTCCCAATCATTCGTCGGCTAGAGAATGATAAACATAGGTATGCTGCGCAAAGCGTTCTTCGTACACTCCTGGAAAATCTCTGGAACAAAATGTCACTTGGAAAGTCACCATTAAGTTGTAACTTAGTAAGCAGAGGCTTTTAACGTGCAATCACAGTCTCAGGTTTTCTCTCCGATGTTTTCAAATGTTTCTTTATGAAACTACTTGGAGAGTCCATCTCCGTCAAGGAATCATGAATATATATTCAAATTCTTTTTGTAAGTCATCAAGTGTTAGATATCTTTCTTGCTCCGCTCGTAAGACACTTAACAAACTTTCTTTTATGTTTAATGAGTACGTAAGTAAGGAAGTGTGTGTATTCCCCTATGAATGTGGTTTTTTTACATATACACGCTTCTTCCAGGTGGTCCATCTTCTCACCTACTTAGCAAGATATCCGGATAATGCAGTTTTTATTCTCCTGCTTCTGTACACAAGTGAAAGAAAGTTAAGGGTGAATGTTCCTAACATTCTTTACTAACTAAGATAAATTGTATCATCGGCAAAAACAGTAATACATATCCAACTGCTTGTTGACGTTTTTTTTAATCTCCCGTTTTCATAGAAAAATTTAACTCAGACTCTGAAACGTAAGCGTTTTCATACTCAGGTAACAAGAATCATTTTTACATTATTATTGTTCCCTTGGGTTCCTAGTGGAACATAGGGCTTCAACTGCACGTCTCCAATTGCTTCTGTCTTCTGCTGTAGTTTTCACTTGCATCCATGTTAATCCATACTGTTTCAACTCCTCTGCACACGATCTCCTCCATGTCACCCTGGGACGTCCCACTCGCCGCTTCCCCTTCGGGTTACACTCGAGGACCTGACGCGCGATGTCACCCAGCGGCCTCCTCAGCGAGTGTTCAGTCCATCTCCACTTCCTCCTGCATATTTGTTGGGCAATTGGTTCTTGTTTTGTTTGTTTGTTCCCATAGTTTCTTGTTAGTGATTCTTTCAGGCCATCTGATCTTCAGTATAGAACGAAGACAACTGTTGATAAAGGACCGCAACCTGTTGGAAATACTCTTTGTGGCCCTCCAAGTTTCTGATCCGTGTAGAAGAAGTGACTGACTTGACGTTCGTATTGAAAATCCGAATTTTGTTGTTGATTCAGGCTGAGTGACGAAGATTTCCAGAGTGGTCACAGGATTTTCATCATGAGCTGACATTAGTTAGAGAATCACTGGAAAACCTGGGAGTACTGGACAGCTGTTTCGTCCTAGTTTAGGACTCTTCAGGAGTACGTACCCACCAGGGTCCAAACCCAGGAACTTCACGTCACAAGACAAGCCCGTAGACAATTGACTCACTGGGACCCGACCCGTCCGTGGCGAGTATTTGTCCTCACATCCAACCTGTTGTACCTCACTGGTCACAAATTCTCACTAGAATTCATATAACTACCTACCGGAATACGACAGTCGCTAGTGAGCAGCACACTGATATTCAAGTGTTGGTTTGCAGGGATTTGATTGGTTACAGGATTTTATCGTGAACTGACATCGACCAGAGTACCATTGGTTACAAGCAGATAGTACTACCAGACAGCTGTTTCTTAGGTAGTCTGGGACTCTTTATAGTACGCACCCAGAAAAAGGATTTGAACCCAGGACCCCAGTAGGGTACGGCGGTTCGGAAGGTCCTGTGTTCGAACCCAGTCGGTGGGTGTGTACTGATGAAGAGTTCAGAACTAGGACGAAATGGCTGTCTGGCGGTACTCTCTGCTTGTGTACAGTGGTACTCTGACTGACGTCAGCTCATGTTTAAATCCTGTAACCAGTCAAATCCCTGCAAACTAACACTTGAAAAAGAAAATATGTATTGTTTTCACTTACTTCGATTTATTTTTTGTTTATTTCTTTAGGTATCGATGAAATTCAGTTGGTGTTGGATCCACAAAGTTATGACTACTTAGTTCCAAATCAAGGATTTATTGGTTTTCGTATTTTATTACATGGATATGGTGATTCATTATGGGCACAAATACCAACTGCTGTTTACGCTGGTCCAACATTTCATACTATGCTACGCACAGTTGGTCTTAAGAAGGTTAGTAAATCAATGGTGTGATGACAGTTGGTCTTTTAAGTTCTTAATAAGAAATTTTATAATTTCGATAATTACTATTCAGATCTTGGCTTGTTTTTTAATAAAGCCTTTATGAACAGTTAAATTATTAAATGTTCTTCAACACTAGGGCGTACAATGCCCAAATCTTTAACAGCCTTATTACATATCTATGTGACAATGCCAAGTGTCAGTTGATCCACAACGGAAAACTCAGTGAAGCCTTTGAAGTTAATACAGGGGTGAGACAAGAATGCCTGCCTATTGTCCTCAATGATATCCCTAATTGTAGTGGAATGGATTATGCGTCAAACTCTGCACATGGAATGAGAAGACAGGAACACACTGAACCGATAAGAAGATTCTGGAAGACCGGGATTTCGGAGATGATATATGTCTAATGTCATACAAACTCGAAGACTTACAGGTAAAAATGAACAAACTGCCTGAAGAGGCAGTGAAAACAGGAGTGCAAGTGAACACAGAGAAGACGGAGTTGATGAAGATAACCAACGAACCGCAACAACAACAACAAACAGCACGAATCACCATCAACGGGAAAGATTTAACAGAGGTTGCCTTCTTCACTTATCTGCGAAGCATCATTTCAACTAAAGGCGGACAGAACGGATGAACATGTCAAAGCCAGCCAGAATCGGAAAGGCAAGATACGCTTTCATCAACCTGAAACCAGTTTGGAAATCTTCTGCACTTTGCGGCATAAAGAACAAGATTCGGATTTTCAATACAAATGTGAAGTCAGTCACTGCTTCTATATGGGTGAGAAACTTTGCACGTGAGTCACAAAAACCATTTTCAACAGACTACCGCAGACTTTTATCAACAGTTGCCTTCGCTGGCTACACAGTGAATATCAAATGGCCAGCCAGAAAGAATTAGTCACAAGAAACTCTGTCTGGGAACAAACCAACCAAGAGCCGACTGCACAACAAATATGCAGGAGAAAATGGAGAAGGATAGGGCATACACTGAGGAGGCGACCGAATGACATCGAATGGAATCTCAATGGGAAGCAACGAGTGGGTCTTCGGTGTGAGAATGACATGGAGGAGATCGTATGGGGAGGAAGAGATGAGAGATTATGGGCAGTCGTGGACCCAGGTGAAGAGGACAGCAGAAAATAGGAGAAAGTGGAGATGTGTTGCTGAAGCCATATGTTCCACTAGGAACCCAAGTGAATAATAATAATAATAATCAGATATTTGAACAACAATAGGAGAGGTCGTTGTATCAACCTGTGGGTGGAAATTGTAGCTTTTTATCATACAAAACGAAGCATTAAATACATTCATGTGTTGTAGTCTCTAGCAACGTTTTTCTTTCTTACAGAATTAAGATGTTGATCATTTTACCATACAATTAGAAAGTGAACTTTTTTAATGATCAGCATACTATTCTCCCAGGAGCAAATGAACCGATAGTAACTATATACTGAGAAGTCAAGCGATAGATAACTGTGTCCTGTGTTGCAGAAATTAAAGGTGATGTAGCAAATGGAAAAGATTCCCTTTCATTTTTAGAGGCACTTAACTGTGGAAGTTAGTGAGTTGTTCTTTCAGCGAGGATTTTCATTAGTAAGATTTCAGCTTTCCGTCACTACATTCTTTCGGTTGTTCCTCTTAAAATGATATTTCAATGTTAATTGTGTCATCAATCAACATCAGTTAGAGGATCATTAAAAACCAAGTGGCACTGGACATTATTTTCGTCCTAGTTGGGGACTCTTCAGTGTTTCGCAACCACTGAGTTGCCAGGTGTTGTAGTCAGAATCTCCAGGATACAAAGCCACCTGCATGATCGACATTCAGTAGCTCTTGTTGTTTATTAAGGGTACCGTTTCTAGTTAGCGCCATATTACGAATTGACAGAATTTGAATTCAGCAGTCACTAAATTCTGATCAAGTATCTGATTGTTCAGTAAGCTAAGTTTTGTATCCTGAACTTCCTAGATTTTATCCCACGTGGGATCATGGGGGCACGCTGTTGAAGATTTGTAACCCCAGACAAAAAATGGGTGTTCGGTACTACTTGGCTTTCGGTGATCCTTTAGGTGGTGAAATTTTCAGTGAGATTAGTCCACATCCCTACAAAGTCGGCATTCTGTATGGGAAATATAGTGTGTGATCACAGCTGTTGATAAAATCTATTATGACGTCTCAGTTAATGATATTCTTAGATATCACAGATCTATAGTCGACCCATGTTGCATAAATTTCAACATGACTGATTATTTCTATCAAATGTTTTGTTTTTGCTTTGAAAATAAAGAAATTTACACACACAAGAACTCTAAGGTTATCTTTTTGTCCGTATATTATAACGATTAAATGGAACTGAATACTTACAATACTTCAAAAAAGTACTCTTTAAATATTTTTATATACCTTACTGTGAACTTTTTATTTTATTCACTCTGTATGACAAAATTAATACTCGTAGTTCACTTTGTGTATCAGTAGCGTAATCAATTGCCTTATGACAGCTGCTGAACAGCTGTGAGAGATATTTTTTATCACAGGTGCTCTAAAAGAAGAAGAGATAGAGTCTTTCATTCAAATATGATTTTTTTCTAAGATGAAGATAAATCGATCGGTAGTCGATAGGTATGTTTTTCTAGAAATGATTACACCACACTCTGTCAGTGTTTTCGCCAACAGTAAAGAATAGATATCACAGTCAAATCACCTTGAACCAGCTAATCATATACCCCTAGGTAAAAAGTGGAATTCATAGTATGAAAAAATATGCTTAGTGGATATATGTATAACATTAATGAATTATATGGGGAATATGTCTCTAATACACTGTAAAATGAGGTTTCAGTTTTTCATAGCAGCGATCATTGTAAACAAACCAAAATCTGTATGAGTACCAGTAATAGGATCCAAAACTTCTGATGAATGATTGACTCTATCATGAATATAACCTAATGATGAAACTCATATTGCTCAGCATTTCAAATGGATGCTACTGATAATCTTCGTTGCAATTTTCACCCTAACTTTAACCATAACCTCACCTTAATCTTGCCCCAACTCTAAACCTGAAACAAGGTAAAAAATGCAATGAAAATTATGAAAAGCATTCATCTGTAATGTTGAGCTATCGGAGTAGTTGGTTCAAAGTCACTTGAATGTGGTACCTATCCTTTACTCTGGCTCAATTTTCTAGTGGTAACACTTTTCTGTAAGCCTGTATTACTGCGTGTAAAAGCGGATATGAAATGAGTATCTTTTAGCATCCAGGTTTTAAGAATAAATACTTGGTTAAAAACTGACATTTCAGACAAATATTTGTTTCCATTTTTGATGTAGTTGCGTTCTCTAAGCTTAGTGGTTTAATTGCGAAGCTTTCAATGTCTTTCTGAACGCCGTTGCTTCAGCGCTAACTTCATTATAAAGCAAACTTATTTGTATTCACCATGAATGATATAGTTGCATCTCCTGACAACCTTTGTAGTGACTGGTTGTTAATTTGCATCAGGTTTGGTCACCTTAATCAACTTGAAGCTCGACTAATTTTCTCGTGTGGCTTATTTTTGAGTAGTTGATAAATTCAATCTATATTACTGTATCTGTTAATCGCTGATTCGTCCGACTGCTAGGCTTATAAGATTTCTCCGGCAATTTCGGTGTTTCCACTGTTTAAAGTTTCTACATTTTCTCAGTTACAATAGAGGCCATAGTTTTCTGAGTGCATCTATATGGAAGGACACATTTCGTGTATTTTCACAGCTAGTTTGTGTTCTTAGATTGAGAGTTAATAATAATAATATATTCTTACTTTTTGTACATGAGGGACGCCAGTTTACAGGCATCATCAACATGATAAATTACATATACGATTAGTAAGCATATTTAGTAATGATGATATAATAAGGTACATATTTATTCCTACCTATGTAGGACACACCAGTTGTACAGGCATGGATAAGTATTATTTAAATTACAAAAAATTTGGTTTATGGTGAAATTACGTGGTTGCTGTCCATCTTGTCTTTAGTTTGTGGGAACAGTCTGATAACTAGTGATTCAATGGACCACATCAAGAAATATAGAGATATTGACTTCGCATTAACAAAAAAACCCAAGTATGCGTTGGATGGATTACAGATACTTGGGAAAAAATAAAGCTTGAAGTCATTTCCCTCATATAATAATGAAATGCATCTTATCATAATATATTCTCACTTTATGCACATGAGGGACTCCAGTTAACAGGCATCATCAATATGATAATAATGTATACATGGAGTAAGCATGTTTACAATTTTTCACTGACACAGGATATATATACAAAGAAAGGTAATGGAGTAATGATAGCAAGCACACTTTACATAAGTTAAAACAATTTATATGATATAATCCTAGGCACCATTATTGTTTGAATTTGTCGAAAATGCGCCTAACAACTGAGCGCTGCGTTACATTTAGTCGACATGGTGGGCTACTCACAAAAATATAAAAATGGGTTATAAAACGTCAGTTAGTTTACCATAAACGATGTTTTAGGCAATATAATCTGCAAGAGGCTCACCACAGCAGTTAGTATCCAGTTAAACATGCAGAGAAGTAATTATGATTCAACAACCGGTGGATTTTTGATTCCTTTCGGTATGCAACCACCCACTTTTACTAATACAGTGTATATCACAATCCATGCAATTTATTTTGTAGATATTGTTGATGCCTTGTGAGTCTTTTGGTCTGGTTTATGTGTGTGTGTGATATCTATTCTGTATGCTTTCAATATTCTAGCCGTTATTTCAGAAACGTTCCTTATATATTATGATAGTATGAATTTTTTCTGGTTTCTGTAGATGGTTTCTTGCCGGTGGTTTGATTCTAGTTTAGACTTATTTTTAGCGGTATTCATTTCTCTTGAAGACAATTCATAAATACTCCTCTTCTGTTCCCTCACAGGACTAGAGGACTTCAGTATCTCTTAGCTGTTTTGAACAATGTTTTTTCATAGTTATTTCTGTTGTAGTTAAGTATTTGGTCTGGGTGGGTTGATTTCCTGTATACCTTTGTTTCAGTATTTCCTGTATTTTTCTCTTGACTAAGACATCTAAGAGAAACAATTTTGTTGTGTGATTCTTCTTCTCTTGTAAATCTGATATCTTCAAAACACGGTATTAATTAATTTGTGAATGTATTCTAAATAACTTATAAATAGGATGTATGTGTGATCAACAAAACATATCCAGACTTTTGGTTTCACTGTTGATAGAGCTATCGTTTTAACTTGTTGTATAACAGACTCAGTAATGAGTCCTGATGTAGACGATTCCATTGATGTTACTTTATCTCTTCGCATATTTAGCGAACGAACTGAAAATATGTTATAAGGCATGAATCTATGAGCTCCGTACAGCTTGAGTTGTTTTTATTCCTTCACGTTCCCAGTGGAACATAGGGCTTCAAGGTGCAGGCTTGAAGTTTCTTTAGCAGTGTTTATTTTTACAGGATAGGGTTGCTAGCCTCATGCCTAACCTTTCCACCTTACCAGCTTTTTATTTCTGGCTTAGCGAGGTAAACGAGTGCGTCGGTGGTCGGGGAACATGTGCATGTTCGGCAAGTGTCCTAACCACTGTGCTACCAACGCACACTCGTACAGCTTGAACACTGATTTATCTGGAAGTCATCAGCATTTTTCAATTTCAGAAACTTGAAAGGTTTGCTAGAAAATGAAGTCATAAATACTTATTTTCACTGAAAGATTATAAGATACATTTTATAGCTAATCGACATGAATGCATCACCTTGTTATAATGATTCGCAACCGTTCTGATAGCCGAATGAATATTATGTATCAAGTTTCTTCCTGATTTCGTGAGTTAATTCTTAGTAATCTGAAAAATCACCTTATAAGTCATATTTCCACCAAAGCGTTTCATTTATAATAATAATAACATCTTTATTGTGGACAGTATTTATAAAATGGAAAGAATTTTCAGAGGAGTTTATTGCCTGATATTTTCCCTTCGTACAATATCTTCAAGTAAAATATTAGTTGATAGTATATCCTGTGACACATAAATCCCCCAGCTGAAGCATAAACTATTCCGTTATGATGTATCTACTTTGTCTCCTTCAAGAAATCCATCCACGACATCTAGTTAGAAGCCAACTGTAATATATTCAGAACATGTAAATTGTGAGATCCAAAGACATAAGTGAAGAACAATCATCTCATGTCTTGGAACACATTGCCACACCCACAATCAGGCCTCTTTCCTCAAGTTTAGATGGAACTTGAGAATCAGGAGCTCGTAAACAATAGAGATACACACAGGAGTAGAGGTCACATCTTAATCGATTAAAACAAACCAAACGAGACAAAATATATGTAATAGAGAGATGGGAGTTTTCTGATAGTTCAGGTTTTAAGCAGGCAACCAACGGGAAACATAATTACGTAAAATGAAACTGGTTCACTGTTGACTTATTAGATCTTTCTCAGGTTTTCCTTTAGATTCCATAGTTTTATATTCATAGTAAATTTCAGGTAGTCACAATAATAGAGACTACTCATTAAGAGATGAATTAGCTTTATTCAGGACACGATAGGTATATGAATGCCTACAAACAGTTACAGGCCTCGCACTGTTTGGTGTTTTCAACAAAATTAAACTTGATTTATTTGCAGAATTATTCACCACAAAATCATTTTCCCTAATGTGTTTATAAACTTGATATCCAGTATATAGACAGTTCATCATAGTAATGCATAATCAACGAGGGTTTCTTTATTGTAAGACGTGTAATCTTAGTCGATAAGCACAGTAGAAAATTCGAGTATGACACAAACAGGGTAAATAAAAATTTGTCTTCACTGATGACTTACAGATGCAACCATAAGCATCAAATAGTTGATAACAGTGGAAAATTCTACTACTTAAGCTAGAAGTAAGCCAGATCCACGTATGACTTACAATACAAGCCATCATCTTACGCTCCCGATGGAACGTAGGGCTTCAAACGTTGATCTCTGAAGTTTCAGTAGCAGTGGTTTTGCTATTTTTTAGATGGTAAACGAGGTTGAAGAGTTCGTCAGTAGCCAGGGATCGAACTCTGGGTCAAATACGGCGTGGCTGTCGAGCATTCTACCACTGAGCCACCAGCTTCTACAGTCTGTTATATTACACTATTTGGTGGATGGTGATTAGCAGTGGAATCCAAGATGCGCATTTTGTCGTACTTGTCAGTCTGAATGTAGCTCCTAGTCACAGTCCATCAAATAACATCATGCTAATCTTCAAACATCATTGAAGCGTCCGTACTAGGATCCTACATGTTGACATAGAGCAAACTTTCTGATTCAATATCATCAGTCAGCGGGGAACATAAAATTAACTTAACTTTTTCTTTTCATATAACTCAAGTATTCGCTTGGTTTAACTGTATCAGAAATTGTTTCTATCATAGAAGGCCATGAAGTTTATATTATTTATTGTATTGTAAATAATACCAATGAATGAAGTTAATTGGATACATCTGTATTGATCAGAATAATGAATTAGCAAACAAAAAGAAACTGGTTTTAATTTGATAGCTTATACAATTATGATAAATGATTTCTAATTGATTCTGCTTGTTACTGCTCAGCGAGATATGATTCTTTTCAATCAATCTAAATTAGTATTCCCATATATGCATTGCTTTCCTTTTACCGTTCTACTTGAAGATGAATGGGTCATATAGAATGTGAAACTACTAAAGCTGATCTGAGTTGGGCTAAAAAGGAGTTCTGTTTAAGATAATCCATAAACTGTTTACGTGGGACGTGAAGATATATGATACATTGTTCGGTGTAATGAGTAGATACAATTTCATATAGGCTGATTTAATAAATTGCGCTTAAATCATTAAGTGACTTAATTAATTTTGATCAGATTATTCGCTTTATTCCCTTAGGTTCTGTTCTCTACAGCCGTCTTTAGTTGACTTCATGATTGCCTATAAGCTTTCACCTCCTTCATGTCACTCTGTCCATTTGGGTTCTGCTCGATGGCCTTTGAGGCGCATGGTGCTACTCAGTGTTCATAGAATACCTCCGATCCATTTGCATTTCATTCTGGATATTTGGTATTAGATGGTTGGAGGTAATCGGCAGGAAGCCCTGCTTCACCTAGGTTTCGTGCTTGTTGGCACTCACCAGTCAGCAAGGCGTATCTGCAACCTGGAAGGAACTCATGTCCCTTCTGAGATTCAAACCCACGTCACCCAGTGAATGCTGCAGTCAGAGACGTTACCACTGAGCTATTCAGGCTCGCGATTGACCTGCTGAAGGACTGTATTGGATATTTTTTTGATTGGACACTAGACGGTAACTAGTCTGCACTGAAGATACGACTAGACATATTACACTAGTTACTGACTAGTGTCCAATCAAAAAATATCCAATACAGTCCTACAGGAGGTCAATCGACAGTGAGCCCGAATAGCTCAGTGGTAACGTCTCTGAGTGCAACATTCACTGTGTGACGCGGGTTCGAATCTCAGAAGGGACATGAGTTCCTTCGAGGTTGCAGATACGCTTTGCTGACTGGTGATCGCCAAGTAGCACGCAATCTAGGTCAAGCAAGGCTTCCTACCGATTGCCTCCAACCATCTATTACTAACAATTCACAGTGCACTGTAATGGCGAGCCACCTAGCATGGTGGCCACATTGCAAGCTTGACTGATAGAATTCAGTCTGAACCGAAGATAGGACTAGACACATTACACTAGTTACTGACTGGTGTCTAATCAAAAGAAAATTCTGCATATTTGTTGGTTGGGAACTTGGTCTTGGTTGGTTCACTGTCAAAGTTAGTTGATGCTAATCTTTTTGGCTCTCTGATCTTTAGTTTGGGGAGAAGGGAGCTGTCGATAAAATTCTGCAGTAGCCGGTTCGAAATGATTTTAGTAACGTGCAGAGGCTCTGAACCATATTAAAGCACTGACTTGGCATTACCGTTGATCAGACAGAATACTGTTCAGGCTTTAAACATATATCAAAAATAAAATCTTGTATTTATTCACATGATTAGTTGTTTGGGTGAAAACGACAAATTAGGTGTCATCACAAAATAATCAAAATCTTTAATTTTAGCTGTTTTTCTTCTTTGTATTAAGGTGAATGCCGGAAATTAGCGGAGTTCAGCTAACAATCCATAGTTTCTGTTTTATGCAGAAACTGGTACTTTTAATTCTACTTTTCAAAAAATATATTTGTTATGGCCAAATGAACTGTCTAATTTATGAAGCTAGGAAATAATTAGATTTTATACTTCTGAGAGCTAGTCAGTTTTCGAGTTTTATGGAATTCGCAAACGGTGTACTTCTGAAGATAATGTGGTGAGAGCTGTCTACTAGCCAAATTGGTAGACAGTAATTTACGTCAATGTTTACGTTCTCAAGATTTATCGTGAGAAAATGTGAACAAAGATTGATTGAAAACCGACCACAGCAGACTTTGCGTAGGCGGATGCAGTTAACATATAGATGATTTGACATTCAAGAAACAGTCACAAATAGATGAAAGATTAACTTTTCGTGAGAAACAACCAATCGGAAGACTGTGTTTGTTTGCTTAAATAACCATAGTAATGTACATGGAAATATATATAAATATGCGTTGATTTCCTTAATAAATGATCTGTTGCCTGACTCTTGCCTTCTGTCGTTACAATAACTCACTAGTCTGTTTACAATACGAAAACTGTTCAATTCAAATAGTATTCAAATAGTATTTTCTGACTTATTCTAGTATAGTCATTATTTTGACAGAGAACTTTAGAGCTAGGTAGTGTTCTTTTATGAAGTCATATCCCATGAAATATGCTATCACAAAGTTAGTGCACTACATTTATCATTCACTTAGGTTCCGAACTTGGCCGTCGAGCTTCATCAGAACCTTACCAATTCATTCTATCCTCTATGGTCTTGTTTATCTGGCTGCACCACTGTCCATAAGCTTTCACTCCCTCGCCACACGATTTTCTTCAATTTGCCCTCATAAGCACAAACTGTCACTCCTCAGCGTTTATCCAGTCCATCTATATTTTTTGCTGCATATTTGTTGGGTGATAGGTTCTGGATTGATTTATTGTCTACCAGAGTTCCCTTTAGCTAATTCTCCCTGGCCTACTGTGCGATCTTTAGTATGGAGAGGAGGCGGGTGTTGATGAAAGTCTACACCAGGTTGTTGCAGTTGCTTTTAGTGACAAGCGCTCAAAAGTCTCTGAAACATATGGAAGCGCAGACTGACTGAAGGTCCAAATCTTGTTCCTTATTCTGGTTAATATGAAAATAAAGAATCAATCCACTCTGTTTTATGATTATCTTAGCCACCACTAGTTTATAATGGTTTTGAGAATATGATAACAATTACAAATCAGAGAATAATTGTAATTATTATATTTTTTGCTATCTAACTGGCTGGCTTACACTACAGTTTGTTTTTAACATTATAAATAATACAACTTTTCTTTCTTTACCCCGACTATGATACACTCTGTTTTGCAGAACTATTTCGCTTTAGGAATAAATGCTATTAACTACTGATTGATCGACATGAGTAGTAGTTTACCACCCACGCCATCCAATTTTATTTTATTTATTTATTATTCCCTTGGGTTCCGAGTGGAACATAAGGCTTCAACAACACGTCTCCACTTTGTTCTGTTTCCTGCTTTCCTTTTCAGCTGGGTACACGATTGACCATAATCTCTCATCTCCTCTTTCCCAAACGATCTCCTCCATGTTACCGTAGCACCAACGAGCCACTCGTCCATTCCAGTTGGGATTTCACTCAAGGGCCTGGCTTTTTAATTTAGTCAAAGGGTTCTTAACGTTGAGTTGCCATTTCGCCAGGTCACTAACCAGAATCCAGGTGGTTTAAGCTAATTCGGCAGCCTAGGCAGATTCAAATTCAGCGCCCTATCAACTAGTTCAACCCCAAAGAAGCGAATAGGCTGTTTAGTGTGCGATGATCATTTCAATCTGACTGGCTGGGAAGCTCAACTGATTGGTGTGTAAGTGATGATGTCTAACTACTCATCTAAGTCAATCAGTAGTATGTAGCGCCGCGCATCTCTGCTTGCTTTCTTGATTGCCATTTGTGGTATCAAGCAGATATAAATAATTTCTAACTATGTTACTTGTAAACTGCAATTTTGACATCAGAATAATTATAATTATAATATTTCTTGGTGTGTACTAGGAATATTAGACTTGCTCATCAGTTTATTTTTAGCCTCATATGTATATAAATTAGTGGTGACATACTTTTTATTAGATTGGCTTGTTTACCTCTTCAGTGAACATTTCCTTGTTCTACCTTATTACTCCTTACTTATTATTATTATTACTACTAACAAGATGATAATGATGATGATAAGAGTCGTGTTGTTTTTGTGTTGTCCCTCCTTTTTTCCTATTCTAATAAGACGACCATTGCATCACTTTATACCTTATACTGAAAGTAGATACAAAAAAAAAACATAAAACAGAAGACAATCCCCTATCACTGCATGCAGTTCTCCCCCCCCCCCATTGGTTACAATCAATGATAACTAAGAACTGCATAAACCTAAGCTTGTTTAGTGCTTTCTAAACCTGATGCCTATAATTCATGTCTTTTTGTACGTAGGGGTGCGTTAGTGTGTTTGTCTGCGTGTGTGTGTGCGTACGTGTACAAGTTGGCCTTTTCTATGCTCTGCGTGTACACACAAATCTCCTTGTATAGATCTTATCTCTTTTTTTTGATGTACATATGAGGAGAGAATAATTAAGGAAACGATACTTACAACATTACTTGTTTGGTAGTTAGTGGTTAACAGCTTGTGTTTTTTTTCTTCTAAAGTTTATATTACTCTGCAAATTTATTCTCCTAATTGGATGATACATTTTGTTATAATGCTATTTTTTACTTAATACTGCTTCTTCAACGACTTTACTCGTTATTTACCTTTTCTCTGTTTAATTAGAAAGTCGTGATGCAGGCTCACTTGTTGATGTTTAGATTTCGTTTCTTAGTGTTGTTATTATTATTGTTATTACTGAGAGTTGTGTCCACTTTACAGTTCATTATTAAAGTATCAGAACATGAGTAGTTAATCCTTAGTAAGAAGAAGATCAGAACTTCACAGATGATTTATATCGAATGTCGAATGGTCTTGAAGGTGGACGAACAAAGATCAACAAGTTCATAGAAGAGGCAGAGAAGATAGGACTTCGGAGAAGCATAGAGAAGACAGAGGTGATGAAGGGACGTGACTACGAACAACCATAACAAAAACAACAATAAGCATCAATCATCACCAACTAAAGAAATCTAAAGTCAACGTCGTTTCAAGACGGATGAGGATGTCAAAGCCAGTCAGAGTCGAAAAATCAAGACAGAACCTCATTACTTTGAAGTCTGTGTGGAAGTCTGGTACAGTCAGCACAAAGAACAACATCCGAATTTTCAAAACTAATGTCAAGTCAGTGCTCGTATATATAGTTCAGAGACTTGCTGCATGCGCTTATTACAGACTTTCACCAACAGCTGTGTATTCATTGGCTGGAGGATTTCAACATGAGCTGATATCAGTTACAGAAACATTGGAAAACCACCAGAGAGTACTGAACACCTGTTTCGTCCTAGCTTTGGACTCTTCATCGGTACGAACCCACCACCAGGGTTCGAACCCAGGACCCTCTGGTTCCAAGGTTCCAATGGCCAGTCCATGAATTCTAACTTCTGCAGATTCACGACATAGTGCGACCACTTCGCAATGTCTTCTTTGATAAGTTACCGCCTCACCTTCAACCTGCTGTAACCTACTGGTCATGGCTTTCCAGTAGAACCCCAGGTTAACTGCCTGAATAAAGCCAGTCGTCAGATAGCCTGCCGAAATAGTATCAGCAATAAGGCACTCTTACAACGAACCAACCAGGAATCGATTGCTTGACAAATAAGCCAAAGAAAGTGGGGGTGAATTGGATACACTATGATAAGCCCAATGTCTGACGCTATGCACTAGGCGATCAAATGGAATCCGGCTGGGAAACGATGAGTTGGCAGTCTTTCCAATGGCGACGTGGAAGATAACTTGCTGAGGAGAAAATGAAAGCTTATTCGCAGTTGTTGGAGCCAGCTGAAAGAGTCTGTAGGGAATACAATGAAGTGGTGACGTGCTTCTGAAGCCCTCTGTTGAACTCGGAACCCAAAGAATAGCAACAATAATCTAACATTCCTTATATAAAGAGTATAAATCAAAGTTAGGAATTAATCTGTACTATTTCTAAAATAATCTATTGATTAGTAACCCTAAAGAATGATGCACTGATACAAATGACGTATGTAGACTATACACAGTGGTTAGTACATCAATTTTGCTTTTAAAAACAATTTTGATCAGAATTTCAAAAACTGTTTTATTTGAAAAAAGTAGTATTTGCTACTGTCTTTGTGGAGGGAGAGGGGGAAATTTATCTTTTCGTAAACATCATCAGAATCATGTCATAATTAAAAAAGGGCAAATGAAATAACCATCTTCAGGCTTTCACTTTTCAATACTGTATTAGCTGTTAACTTTTATTGAACTGAAATTCTCATATTTTGTACGAAAATTACAATTCTCATTCGACAAATGCCTTCTATATTTGAAAAAAACTTTTATTAGAAAGTGAAACCAGTTTTGAATGGTAGAATGGTGAGCTAACTAACATGAACTTCCCAGGTGCTGAATTGTCTAAGTTAGCATTAAACAGTGTGTAGACAATGTAGATTTTCTCAATAACCAGCATCAGCTAGAGATTACTGAAAATCATGGAGTACTGAATGGCGGTTTCGCCCCATTTCGCGACTCTTCTGTCCTATTCACCCACTACTGTTTGAAACCAATACCTGGCGCTTACAGGATGAGCACATAGACCATTCTTCCAGAAGCTGGGATTCATCAACTATGGAATCTGGTCTCAGTAGTTGAATTGTGTACAAGCTCGCCTTATAGGTGGAAGATACCTCGTTTGAACTCTGCTAGGTGCGTACTGTTGAAGAGTGCCAAACTAGGACGGAACCACTACCCAGAACTCCATGGTTTTCCAGCGGCTGTCTGTCTGACTTCAGCTGGTGATCAGTCCTGCAGTCAGTCACATCAAATCCCTTCAAACCAACACTTGAAAAAGGAAAAATATATCTATAAGCAGTCCCTATTTTTACTTCAACCACAAAGATAAAGTGGTTTTCAATTCTTGTGAAAATTGCTTCCTTATTCTTTCTGTGACGTTTCCTGCACTGACAGTTAGAAAAAATGACGTTATAGGGGCTGATTCAGGGGAAATTATAAATTTCACTATATAAATAACCAAAAACCTATTTGATTCATAATTTGTACACTTGAATAGTTTATCTTTTTATAGTTATTTTCGAATTGAGTTTGATCACGTATTGATATCATCTATAGAACTGTTGAAAACCAGGTGATGCCTACTTCTGACTGGCTACAGGATTAAGTTTCCTGCAGTTCTAGTGAAGATTTGTAACTGGTGGTGTCCAATAAATCAGGTTTGAGGATAAATACTCACCATTGACACTCACTAGAATGAGTGAAACGTCAGGGAGCTTGGCATCGTTACCTGAACGTCCAGAGTTCGATTCCTGGCGGTAAAGTCATGGGTACATACTACTGAAGATTCACAAACCAGGATGAAACAGCTGTGCAGCACTTCTTGATTTTCAATGATTCTCTAACTGGCATCAATCCGTGATCAAACCTGAAACAAATGAATACTTTCCAGTTTATTATCTTGATTGGTAATTTTGTAAATTATTTCCATGTTGGATAAATATTTCATTGATCAATCCGTGATCCTTATCAATTTTGAGGTTTAAGGCTTTACATGAAGAAGTTATTTTTAGATACTGCTTTTTTTCTTCAATGGAATTTTAAAAAATATGTTTCTTTTTTAATTATAGTGTCGTGTATGACTTTGTTTTTATAGACTTCAAATGAGTTTTATATTTCTGAATTTCAAAATCTAAATGATACCGGTAGGTTTTTCGGTGCTTAATAAAAAAGTATGAGAAACTGTTAAATTATTTTGTCAGAAGAAAACACAGTGTATTTTTTAAATGAAGCAGTAGCAATAACAATGAAACATGCTGCAGGATAAAACAGATCCATTGTTTATTTGGTTTTGTATCTTGTCAGCTGCATGCAACCTGAACAACGAAACTAATTACAGTCTAGACATACACACTCTGGAGATCATTGGAGAAAAAGTGTGGAACAATAATTAACATGGTGTTTACATAGATGAATCGATATGTCAAGTTAGTTAAATATATGAAATATGCATGATATAGCACGACCATTAGCCAATATCATCGCTGGCTAGTATTTGTCCTCACACTTGACATGCTGTACCCCACTGGTCACTATTTCCTACTAGAACTTAGGTAACTATCGACCTAAATAGGGCCACTCACTAGTGACCATCAGATTAATATTCAGGAAACAGCTGCCTGTTACTTTCAGATTTTCTCTAACCAATGTCAGTTCATGGTGAAATTATGTAACCAACCAAATGCCTGGAAACCAACTCTTGAATTTAAAATATTGCTGTACTTATGTGTGTAATGTGATTGGAGTTTTACGAATGAAACAAAAAGTGGGGAGCAAGCGCAGCAATTAGATATAGAGGTAATTAAATCATAAGATTACGTAGGTCACTATGAAATTATTATTATATAAATGAGACATAAATGAGACTGTGCGTCGGTGGCACAGCGGTTAGGACGCTCGCCGACCATGCACATGGTCTGGGGTTCGATTCCCGGTCACCAACGCACTCCTTTACCTTGCTAAGCCAGAAATAAAAAGCTGGTAAAGAGGAAAGGTTGGGCATGAGGCTAGCAACCCCATCCTGTAAAAATAAACACCACTGCTACAGAAACTTCAAGCCTCTAGCTTGAAGCCCTATGTTCCACTGGGAACATGAAGGAATATAAAAAAAATAATAATAAATGAGACATGAAAAATGCTGTGAATTAATTTCATTCGGTTAGATATCAGACATATGAATCATGACGTATACTAAATGATGACGTAACTAAGTCGGATTATATCATATTTTATAAGGCGTAAAGTATAGAAATAAGCAACATGCTAATAGCACCTAACTTCTAAATAAATTTTAGTTGTAAGTGATTCCACATATCAATAAGAGCTAAATTCATCGCAGAGGTAATCCTAAATAAACATTGCATGAAAATTTACTATTCTCATCTGTTTAAACTTTGATTACAAGGTGACACCAGTTAGAGGGACGCTGGAGAGCCAGAGAGTACTGATGATCCCTACTGACTGGCTACAAGACGAAGTTGCCAGGAGATCTGTTAAGAAGTCGTGACTAATGGGGTCCACCAAGTTGAAAGTGAGGATAAATGCTCCCCGGCCATATAAACTAGCGGTCGAGCTTAAATTACAGATTGGCATAGGCTCAAATTCATGAACGTGTGGATCAATTCCCATTGGCTGAACAGTCTATGAGCTAGTCTTGTAACTGGAATGTTCTGGGTTTGAACCCTAGTGGATGCGTACTGATAAAGACAGTCGAAACAATACTGAATAGATGTCAAGTATTCCCTGGGTTTCCTAAGTTTCTCAGACTCGTGTCAACTCGTGATAAAACTTTAAGCAAATCAAACGCCCACAAACTAACTCTTGAAAGTTTCCATCTGATTGAATGAGAAAGTCGGTTATAAACACAAATCCTCTATTGAGCATTTATATTTGTACCGTTATGCATTGAGTAATTAAAAAGAACTTATTATGGCATAAGTTTCCACACTCTACACAGTACCTTGCAATGACTTTGAGGTTTAATTATATAGGTCAGACTGCTAGATCGGGGGCAGTTGAATTATCCGATTAAAATTTAACTGAGTGTAGAATGACTGACCCCATGGAGATGAATAGTTTAAAGGGAAACTCAGAAATCTCAATGCGTGTATTTACACACAACCACACAGTTGGGTAGGATGGAGCTAAAGTTCTAAAAAGTAATATAGGTAGGTGGTGGGAAAGGTTGTTCACTGAATCTACAAATAACAATTGTAATAGGAATGACTCAATACCTTTGCTACTGATATGGAAAATAATAATACCAATAAGATTAAAATACAAAAAACAATGCAGTTGTATGAATGAAGTATAAAAGTTATGTGTAAATGGTTTGAAATGATTATAAGTGGTGCATTTTTTGGAAAAGTCATTAGTAAATAATACTGTTTCAATATGTGATTTGTAGAAATAAATTTATTCTACGATTGAACACTTTCTACCGACTGAATTAAAAACATGGTTGAAGGGATATATATATCTATATATAAACATCCGAAGTGGATTTGCTCAGACATAATTAGTTGAACTTATACGCATACATATGTTGAAGAGGCCGTCGAATGACATCGCGCGCAATGCATGTCGTCCCTCGAGTGGAATCCCAATGGGAAGCGACGAGTGGATTGTCAGTATGTTTGACATGGTAGAGATCGTGCAAGTAGGAGATGGAAGATTATAGGCAATTGTGGACCAATTTGAAGAGGATAGCACCAAATAGAAGAAAGTGGAGATGTGCTGTTGAAGCCGTGTGTTCCACTAGAAACCCAAGGGAATACTAATATACGCTTATATAGTTAGACTCTTTACTTTTGAAAATCACTCGAGTTCTCTTTGTGGTTCAGAGATATAACTAGATGTCTTATAAAAAGCCAACTCTGTTAAATATTCATCACAAAAGACAGGGGTTACCAGACATTACTTTTGTGTTTATTTGAAACGGAAATGCTTCCAATACAGTCCGTCATCTGTAGTACTGATTGTCGCTTCTTGGCAACTTAAAATAATTCTTGATGAATATTAAAAGAAAAGAGATACGGTATGATGTAATTTGTGTGTGAACAAAGTTTTTGTGATTTTAAGGTTAATCACAAGCTGACTTCAGTTAGAGAACCATTGAGAACCAGCAGGAAGTACTGCTTGTCTGCTTCGTTCTTGTTTTAGACTCTTCACCAGTATGCAACCACGTGCTCACTGCTAGACACTGAGCAAAGGACCTTCAGGCCACAAGACGAGCTCGGTGACCACTCACCAAATGTGGCCGATTCTAGTGGCCTATCAGTTCTAACTTCTGTCGAATGGTAGAATACAGCGCCATGGCCAGCTGATTTCATTGGCGACTATTTTTTCTTACACTAGAATTCAAGGTGACTTCGTGTTGTACTCAGTCACTATGAAACATCAAAACAAAAGAGCGTTTACCAACGGAATTATTTAATTTGATTCGCATGTACACATAGTATTTCAGATGAAATAATAGTGGTAGTACTCATCATAATGGGGAAGAACGTTGTAAAGAGAAGAGGGGAGGGGTGGAAAATTATAAAGGTATGGTAAGAGTACGCTACTAAAGTAGATGTAAGCTAACTACTGTCTCCTTATGCACACAGAGATCCGGTTTCTTTAAACTAATGGCGCGGACTTTAGCAAAACGGAAAGCTTTTTTGTTATCTTGCTTATTGATAACTATAAAGCTTTTACTCGACGTCACCGTATGATCACACTCTAATCAATGTCATGTGGCTATGCTCCTTGGAATGCCATTATTTGTACTAGAAAGCCATTTGAGGCACTTTTCAGTAACGCAGACCGATAGATATCTTACCGTACGTACAGTGTATCTATTGGTAACTTGATGTACAAATATATAGGCGAAATACGTCTACCATACATTAGATTCACAGTTTGCACAAATCTTCGGTACCGTATTACTTTCCTCTTCCTTTCGCGTTATCTACATTCATTTCTTCTCTTTACTATTAAATCCATCTCTCCACTAATCGATATTCCTGTGTATTTATATCTGTATCTTCATACTACTTGTATATCTTGTCAGTAGAACACATCACAACTACTTTGAACTGTGTTTTTACTTCTGTCCTCTGAACTAATTTAAATAAATGATAGCCAGACTATTTGAGAAAGTTTCATGGATTTTCGGACCATTATTAAATGTGCACTTAATAGTGTTCTCTGAGCTGGTTGGTTTAGTTGCGAAGCTTTCTTCGTCCTTCTGGACAACATCTTCAGTGCAATATTTAGCATAAAGTGAAATGATTTAAATTTCTTCATGAGTGATATAATTGCGTCTCCTGGTAACCATCTTTACATATGTATTGACCATTTTCTATTGACTTGGATTTTTAAACTCTCTGGTCACATTATTTACTTTTTATTAGTTGGTATATTTCGTCTACATTAACGTGTTTGCCAGTTGCATTTTCGTTTGAGTACCAGGCTTCTAGGAATTCCCTAACTGCAGTTTCGGTGTTTCCTCTGTCTACGATTTCGACATTATCCCAGTCAAATTGATGTCCATATTTGTCTATATGCATTGATACTAAAGAATATATATCGTGTCTTTTCATGGCTGATTTGTGTTCTTGGATTCTAATTCGAAGGGGACGCCCACTTTGGCCGATGTAATGCCTGTTGCAGTTCATACAATTTATTTTGTAAATGGTATTAATTTTATCCCCTTTTTCTGTTGGATCTTTTGGTTTGCATAATATCGAATTAAGCGATTTTACTGGTTTGTGTGCTATATCTATATCAAACGGTTTCTGTATTTTAGCTGTTATTTCAGAGATATTTCTCATGTATGGTAGGATTAATTTTCTTGTGGTCTTTGATGACGGTTTCTTGTTGGTGTTTCGATTCGACTTTAAACACTTTTTGATGAAATTTTGTTGATAACCATTTTTTTTGAAGACCGTTTGTAGGTGCTTTTCTTCCATTCTTTTCAACTCTGGAGTGCTACAATGTGTTTGAACTCTTTTAAACAATGTCTGCAGGCAGTTTCGTTTGTGAGTAATTGAATTATTGCTAGTATAGTTAAGTATTTGATCTGTGTGCGTTGATTTCTATATACTTGTGTTTCTAAATCTCCTGTGTTGGTTCTCCTGATTAAGACATCTAAAAATGGGATTCTGTTATCTAATTCTTCTTCTCTTGTGAATTTGATGTCTTCAAATATGTTGTTTATTGATTAATGCGTATATTCCAAATCATTTCTCTTAATTATTACAAATATATAATCGACGTAACGTACCCAGATTTTCGTTTTAATTATAGGTAGAGCTATTAATTCTAATTTTTGCATGACGCCTTCATCTATTAATCCTGATATGGGCGATCCCATTGATGTTCCTTTTATTTGTTCATATATTTGAGCATTGAATTGGAAGAATGTTGTAAGGCATAATTTTATGAGTTCTTTCCAAGTAAAACATTGCGTTTTTATGCTTTCATCACTATTATTAAATGTTATGGGGAATGATGTTTGAAGATATAAATGAAATAGTGAGTTATGATAACCTTGAAATCGGCACTTCCAAAACTACTATTCCTTTATTCACATCAGAAGTGAACAATCTTCATGGTTACAGGATTTCATCATAAATCGACATCAGTTCGTGAACCCTTGGAAAGCCTGGGAGTACGAGATAGGCGTTTCGTTCGAGCTCGGGACTCTTCATCATTGCATACGCACCACCTGAGTTCGTACTCAGGACCTTCTGGTTACAAGGTGAGCTAGCTCGTAGGCCATTCTGTCACTGGAACCTGAGCCAATGGCCAGCACATGAACTCCAGTTGCAGTTCTGTAACCAATCACATCCCTGCAAACCAACACTTGAAAATTCTTATGATGATTACAGATGGGTGATGGCCTGGATATGAGTTGAGTGACACGTACTTAAGCCGGTAGAGCTACAAACTACTAATTTAAATATAAATATGTATACATATTAAATAATTTATCTTATTCTAACCATTCCCAAAACAGAAACACTTAAAAAAAAACAATAAACAAAACTTAAATGAGACATTGTATTACTGTTACTCTACACTAGTTAATTCGTTATCACAGTAAATAAAACTGTGATCATTAAGTCAAATAAGGCAGTTTAACTCGTAGTTGATTTGAAAAAAACAAAAAACAGAAAAACAAACGACATCTAGTATCACTCTCCTTATTGTTTTCCTTTGTTACTATGGTATCCTTTCCTTGATTTACCTTAGCAGGTAGCATATATATAAAAAATGTAGGTATATACATATATTCCCCCATTCATATATATATGAGGCAGAATAAGTCACAAGCATAGCGCTCTTATTCATACCGTCTATATATAAATATATATATATATGTATATATGTAATATATTTTAGTGACAATCATCAATTAGACAACCTGATTTCCTGTACATGAGGTAAACATTGGAAAGTAGATAGGAAAAATATGATAATAAGCATACAAAAAGAAAGGGGCTGAGAAAGGAAACTTACATATATACTACTACTAATACTATTAATAATAATAATATTAATAATAATATAGACAGCAATAAGAAATGACAATGCATACTATAATATATATATATATAGTAAAATACAGAAGTAACCCATTTTTGGTGTCTTTTAATAAAACAGGATTTTTAAAAAAAATGCAACCACAACAACTACTACTACTAGAACAAGAAGGAAAAAAGAAACACAACTAAATATTTTTGCGTTGACATTTTCTTCTCAAAAATTGAATTCCGGTTTATTCACTCACCACATCTATGTTCATATATATGCATAAAGGCTATTGTTGTTGTCTTTTGTCCTTCCTTCCCAGCGTCCCCAACACCCATCCCCCGGCCTTCTCTCAGCCCAACCCTCTACCAAGCCCCAGTACACATGAATACGCGTATATATACACACAAGAGAATGTTTGCTTTTCCTTTCCTGCAGAAAGTAAAATGAAACATTTGGAGTTTTTAAAGGGAAAATAGCAATCTTATAGTACCCAAGGTGTAGATAAATATATGTGTACGTATGAAAACATTGAAAATAACCCCCAACCCACCAAAAGTGATTGAATAGTAATCAGATTTCAATGGAGACTGTAGTTAAAACTTTTCTTCTTATTTTGCCTTAATCAGCCAGCCACTACAGAATTATTATATTTTTAATTAATGATGAAATCAGTTTTTACTTAAATATTTTATGTTATGAGTTATTCCACCTCTCTACTAACTAACTTATTGTTTGTTTTCCGTTGTTTTCTTTTTTTTTTGATTGTGAGGTTTCAGTATTAACGTTAATGGTATTAGGTGTTGTTGTTTTTTATTTCGGATTTATATGGTCATATAACAAAAGAACAATGGTAATAATAATAATAATAATAATAATTCACGTATAATCTGAGTATTATTCAATATTACAAGTCCACATCTACATAAAGAATTGAGAAGTAAGGAAGAATGACACTGGTAGTTAATTGAGTATTCTATAAAGCATTCACTAAGTCCCCGTATGCCGATGTCTATATATTTGCACATGAATATATATGTATAGGGGACGTTTAAAATCTAATGTTGTTATATAATTGAAATGAAGTTTAGAAAAGCTGAATTATAAAAATGATGTTTGGCAAAATTGAAATGGAAAATAAATGTCATGGGTTGTAACTTAACTTTTAATTTTGATTCATTTATGAATTTGTTGTTTTTTCTGTAATTCTTTCCACGCCTCCACCCTGTCACCGCCACCGTCAAGACGTTTATCATTTTTCCTTCTTCTTAAGAGGAAAAGAATTTCCTCTGATTGATTTTGATTGTTTTGTTCTGCTTTTAAAATGATTGAAAATAGTTACTGTGTGTCAATGGGAAAAGTAAAGACAATGCAAAGAAAGAAATTTTATTTAATTGACGAAGTAAAGTCATTTTCAGAGGCTGTATTTTTATACCTAAACTTATTGTAATTTATTACTCAATTATAAAAGGGAGGAGGGAAGTGTTATCATTGATATGCTCATTTTGGAGTGGTTTCTAGATTTAGAGTAGATTAAACTATTTTGGTACAACTATGGAATTTTCAGTAATGTGATATTGGTAGCCCGAATTTAGCAGGCTGATCATTGATATCGGGCGTGTGTCGGCCGGGGATCGAACCCCGGACCATGTGGATGGTTGGCGAGCGTTCTAACCTCTGTGCCAGCTGGTAATCGGCAAAAAGAAAGTTGGTTTCCGAATTCGCCTGATGTGCAGAGTCAATCACGTGCTGTAGAGCAGAGCTCGGTCTTTGGAAATATTTCTTTTGTTGCTAACAGAACTGTACAGCTTGAGAATGAAAAGAGTAACTCTTCTCTGAATGTCTCTTTTATATGACTTTGTGGGGGGGTGTTTCAAGCTTTTTAGGTTAATTAAAATATTTAGCCTGTGAATTTCATTTTTATTTTCTTCATTCCCTTCACACATGTCAAATAGATAATCAACCAACTTGGTTTGCATTTTTTTGAATTTCAAACTCCTACTTTCACTGCCTTGATGATACTCAAGGAATTTCATTTTTTTTCCTTATTTCTATGAACTGCTTCTTGATAGTCGTATGTTTCTGAGATTTTGTAGATTTAAATATCATTTTATCCTGCTAGTCGAGGGCATAAATTATGACTTCAATACCAAAAAAGAAGCTTGTCTGTCTTAAAATCTAGCCTTTGTTTGTAAGTTCTCAAATGGGGGACCACTGGAAGGTATCTCAATCTATGATTATACCTATTATTCTACCTTCTCTACGAGAAAGCATTTGATCATTGCTTGGAAAATGTAGAGCAGTGAAGGCATCATGATGATTCTTCCTCCTATCACTGAATAAAATACCTTTATACAACATAGGGCATACAGATAAGTTTGTGCATCTTAATTTGTTTACTAGATATATCATATAGTGAAACAATCTTGTTTAATGTATGATGAACTTTAGCACACAATTTATTGTGCATAATCGTATCATCATTTGTAAGAATACGACTTCAAAACTTGATTTCTGTAGTTCTCTTTTTTATTTCTTATTCTCCATCAATATATTACATATAATTTCTCTAATTCACTTTGTTTAAATATGGTAATGTATGACCTCTAATAGTACTGTTTAGTGTGGCAAGTATTTAAAACATTTAAAACCTGCTGATTCGCAAGTTTCTGCTAAACATGAGAAAGAGCGTTATCCTCGATGGCGGCTTATCCCAATAGATGAGATGACCGTTCCTAAGTGGTGTGTCCTTGGTTCACAAAATGGACTCCTGAAATTCTTATTATTAGCATTCAACAAAATTTCGTGTTCAGGTGTTGGTTTGTAGGGATTTGATTGGTTACAGGATTTTCATCATGAGCTGACGTTAGTTAGAAAACCATTGGAAAACCTGGGAGTGTATTCCTCGAAGGAGAAAAAGAAGAGATATCAAAATGGATCGATCTGGACTTCGGGTCAGGTAGAAACGGGTCACAGTATCTACTGTCAAATGATCATTTATTTGAAGATCCTGGATGAAGAGAAAATACCAGGCAATAAACTGAGCTAAAACATTTTTACAGTATATGAATATTGTTCACAATAATATCTGTTATTCAAGTATTGATTTGTAGGGATTTGATTGATTGGTTACAAGATTTCATCATGAACCGACATCGGTTAGAGAACCATTGGGAAGCTCGGTGGATTCGCACTGATGAAGAGTCCCGAAACCGGTCCAGTACTCCCAGGTTTTCCGATGGTTCTCTAATTGATGTCAGCTCATAATGAAATCAACCAGTTAAACAAAATTCCCTACAAAACCAACACTTGAAAATTAATGTGGTACTCACTAGCGACTGGCTCTATTCAGGTAGTTAACCTGGGGTTCTAGGGGGAAGCCGCGACCATTAGAGCATAGCAGATTGAAGGTGAGACAGTAACTCATCAAAGAAAACATTGCGAAGTGGTGGTTCTATGTCATGAATTGACAGAAGTCGGCTGGTCCCAATGGCTTGATGGTCTACGAGCTCGCTCACCTTGTAACCAGTGGGTCCTGGGTTCGAACCCTGGCGGTGGATGCGTGCTAATGTAGAGTCCCAGATTTGGACGAAACAGCTGTTCAGTACTCTCTGGTAGTTTTCCAATGGTTCTCTAATCGACGTCAGTTCATGATGAAATCCAATATCTGTTGTTATTATCATGGATTCGTTAAATAAGGCTTCCTTCATCAATCTATTCATCCGACCAGTTATATCGGATTTTAACACGGTTATCTTATTCCATTCTAATGTATGGTTGTGTAACTGCATTCTGTGCTATATCTGAGCTATTTTCTAAATCTGTTATCTTATTAGGGACAAACAGTCTAATTTACAGAATGTTTTGACTCGAGTACATTTTAATTTTTTGAATGCTACTTATTTGTCAATGTAAGAGGTGCCAATTATAAGGTCATTATCCTTGTTGGTGATTGTCACTATTAATTTGTGTTTTAACTGAGGGCTCGTTTCGCATATGTCAGTTTACGCCGTCTCTGGCGTAGACGTGATATCCGACTATCGATCAAAGGGCGTGTGTACTGCTCAACATTCCGCTCCGACCTCCTTTATGGCTGTGAGACCTGGCCATTGAGAGCAGAAGACATGAAAAGATTAGCTGTCTTTGATCATAGGTGCCTGCATCCCATCTCCCGTATGAAGTGGTATAATAAGGTGAGCAATATTGAGGTTAGGAGTCGAGTGCTAGGTAAGGCGGGGAAATCAGCCGACGAGGTTGTGAAATTACATCGACTGAGATGGTTAGGACATGTGTTACGCATACCTAGCCTAGTAATCGCCTTCCTCGACAGTGGGAAATGTTAACTGATATAGGGTCAGGCTGGAAAAGACCCAGTGGTGGGTGGTCAAACGAAAACATGGCACCAGTCAATGAAATCTACAACAGTTAGTCTAAGCCACGTAGGAAGGTGTAGACTTCCTGGTTGGGGTCCTCGGGATGGTAAAAAACCAATGGTTGGAAACAATTGGTGACATGGCTCAAAATCGTTCTCAGTGGCGCAGATGCATCCATTCCTTGTGACTTATGATTTCCAATGAAACTGTTTTGTTCTTCGTTATTACTATTCCTTTGTCTGGCACCTCTGTTTACTGTCTATATTATGCATTTCTCCTACTATCTTCTCTTCCTTTGTGTGCTACATGGAGTGTGGCAACTTGAACTGTCGCACATATGTGCAAAGTTCTATGTCGAAAACCGACCGACCGACCGACTGATTGATTTTATTTCTGACTTTGTTTGACTATACTATTCTCTGAATTTCTTCTTTGAGGCATACTTTTTGTAGTCTTTTTATTCTTGTTCAGACTTTTTTATCGGGAGTGAAGTCCACAGACGTGGATATTTAGAAATGATTTCATTCTTTAGACATCGAATGTTGAAAGTAAGATAGTTATTGGATATATCATACACCGATATGTTTATTAGCAAGAAACTGTCCTCGAAAGTTCATCATTCAGGAAAAAATATTGTTTCACTGTGTGACAGGTAAATATGGTCAGATCTTCAATGTGAACCAACATCAAAACAGTTGTTTCGTCTCATTTCGAAACTCTTCATCAGTGCGAATTCGTGATCCCACCAGGGTTCGAACCCGGAACCTCCAGGTTACAAAGCTAAGCTCGTTGGCCTTTCAGCCACTTAGAATTGAATTCAATGACCCCTGATTTCTAGCTCTGTCACTTATAATCCTATAATCCTAGCCATGCCATGATTTGAACATCAGTCGACAGGTCACTGGTGGTTACTGGATGGATTCCCTGAAGCTGCAATAGAAATTCTTGACCAGTGGGTCTACGATGTGCCATGGGTACTCATCGAAAGTACTGGTGAGGACGGCGCTTTACCATGAGCTGAAGAAATAAGAATTCAGGAGTTAGTGAGTTCCAGCCCAAGAGACTTGGAGGTTCCCGTTTCGATCCCTAGTGACGTCGTGGGATCACGCTGTTGAAGAGTCGCGAAATGGGACGGAACAGCTTTCCAGTGCGCCCTGCTTTTCAATGATATCTCTAACTCATTCTGATTCCTGACGAAAATTTAATAGTCTAAATTAATCCAAAATTTCTATAAAACCTATAACCTGAATTACTTGCTACAAAAGTGGCCAAGTATCACACACCTATTAAGTTTGTACTTCTCCTGGAAATGATTCTCTTGATGCAGAAACTTTTTTCTCTGAATCATCTTTAGTTTTATCAGTTCGTATTTTATTAAAAATTATAACATCTTTATTTTCTTAATAAACTCTACTCAATCATTAATACTATATAAAAATTTTATAAAACTCAAAGAAGGGTTGAAAGAAATTGCGTGTTTTGAATCTTTTTCAGTCTGGTTGATTAATATATACTTGTGTGGCCTTCTTAGAAAAGAAAAAGACTGATTTTGCTAACTTGTCTTGTTTCTATCCTCTACTACTACTACTACAGATTTATAAGCAACATTGCACAAGTCAATCAGTCTGGGCTAGCTGTATGCACGACTGTATGCAAGAAATGCTAGAAGAAAGGTGTCACTGTCAACTGTCAGGTTAGTTTGCTTTTTTTTTGCTGATGATGTCAATTTTTTATGAATAATGACAGTGGATTTTCTGCTGTCCATAGTGAAATGTATATAACACAACTCAACGACTTTATGCAGGTTCATATCAGTCAATCAAACCCCTTGTAGAAAAGTCCTTATGACCAGAAAAGAGAATGGCACAATAAGAGGAAGTGTATATAGAAAAGCTACATCAACGGGTCAGTATACTCATTTTTTCAGCTTCGTGCCATTGAAATACAAACGCAATCTGATAAAGTGCTTGGTTCACAGAGCAAGAGCAATCTGCTCGGATGAATGTCTTGATGAGGAACTTAATAATATTAAACGGTTGCTCAGTGAGAATGGTTATCCTGAAAAGCTAATTGATAAGAATATAAATCTTAAATCAAAGCAGCCCAAGGTACCAACAGTTCCTAAAAAGGCCTTATTCTTACAAATACAGTTCTTTGGGGACAACATCAGCGAGATACTAACACAGCGCCTTAGAAATGCGGTAAAAAGAGCATTCCCTGCTGCCGAATTACGCTGTATCTTCAAAACCTCTCCTCTCTTGCGTTCGGGAGTAAAAGACAAACTGCCTAATTTCGCCTCTTCCATGTGTATCTACCAATTTAACTGCTCCTGTGAAGCCAGTTACATAGGCCGTACAATTAGGCGTGTTTCTCGTCGGATTTCCGAACATCACCCTGTGTGGTTAAGTAAAAGACAAACAAAATCTATTCGTAGCGCTATTCTATTTCATCTTGTGGATACAGAACACAAGATTGATGTTAACCATGGCTTTCAGAGTCATTTACCGCATACCAACAAATCTCAATTTCGCCTTAAGAGTTCGATTACTAAATATTGCTGAGGCTGTTGGGATCCATATTAAGAAGCCTAATTTGTGCATCCAAAAGAAGTTAGTTCAGACATTATCCTTACCTTGGCCATCTAGGTTTGAATGATCCTGAAGTTTTGTGGAATTTTCCTAATTTTAGTTGATATTCTATTTGCTACTATATCTTCATTATTATTATAATTTAAGCATCTTTAATGAACTGTAATTCCATTCTTCTTACTTAATAAATCGATATTATTTAAAAAACACTAATATTGTTATTGACTACTATTCTAGAATATTCCTTGTATATAAACATATATGTATAATTTAGAGCCAGAAGAGTAAATTATCGGAAAGGATATTCTTTGATCAATTATTTTGTGTTTTATAGATGTCTGAATGAATGTTTTCGCTATATTAAATTTAAAGTGATAAACTGATGATCACGAAGAATCCCAAGACACTTGAACACTTCTTTGTGATTGTTAAAAAATAAAACGCAATCAACACTGAATTATCTTTTATTTTCCTCATAACTCAGTAGATACTTAAAAATCCCATTTATCAGTTCAACACAGTATACTTCTCTTGTGTGCGTCAGTAGATCATGGATACGGTGCCCATCAACTACACTTTACATTGTCCAGGTTCAATTCCCAGCCACCGACGCACTCCTTAACCTTACCTAGCGGGTACTAAAACCAGTTACCAGTGAAAGTTCGGAGTCGGACTAACAACCCTACATGTAAGGAACACAAGCTCTCCTGAAACTTAAAAATTTCGAGACCCTACGTTCCATTTGCAACTCAAAAGAATGAAAAAAGGTTTATTTAACGATAAGATGTATTTCATAAACCTGATACATGTTGTTGTTCCCTTGGGTTCCTAGTGGAACAAAGGGCTTCAACTGCTCGTCTCCACTTATTTCTATCTTCTGCTGTACTTTTCACCCGCATCCATGTTAGTCCATACTGTTTCAGCTCCTATCACACGATCTCCTCCATGTCACCCTTTGACGTCCCACTTGCCGCTTAAACCCGATACATACCAAAGGTATAATAAACCTAAGTTCACATTCATTAGAAGCTTGTTTTATTTTATCACCATATATTTCATCAGCTTCCTTTTGGGAGCTGAAGAAATGACTCATCTTAAATTTGGTTTAATGAACACAAATTCAGAGTGGTAATTCGTCCATTGCCTGTGACCTTTGATACGCGCTTGTAGATTTTGAACCCTCTGCTATCAAAAACCTATTGCTTTGAATCCTCCTTTTTCGATTTTGTTTTAATCATTTGAAGATATCATCTTACAGTGTCATTTTCAGTAGCGCATTTTTTAAAGACATTTTAACCATCTCTCCAAATCGGAGTGAAAATATCGCAGTGGATGGCGACGAGCGATGCGTTACTAAAATATAAATTACATGACGTTATTTTGAACAAGTGAGCACAAACTATAGACTTCTGGATCATTTTTTTATCTGTAAAAGGAATAGGTTAGTTGCTGTAAGAAAAGTCTGAGAATTCCATAGTACATAAAATCACTGTTTCGAAATGGTGGTCATCATTATTTATGTTTAGTGACCACTACTCATTCCTGCAATGCAACTAAAGGCAGGACAAGTGACATCACAGGCAGGACTGGAAAAGCAAGACAAACTTTCCTTAACCGGAAATTAGTGTAGAAATCTCCTGCAATGAACTCAAGCAACAGTATTCTGATTATCTACGCTAATTTCACGTCAGTCAGTGATTTCATATAGTTCAAATGTTTGGCGTGTCACCAGAGGCATTTTTAAACGCCTGATGCAATCTTTCATCAACAGTTGCCTTCACTCCATAATAAAGATCAGTTGATCGGCTACAAATGATAAACAACCAGGAATTCTGAGAACAGATCAGCTGAGAACCTATTTCCCAACAGAAGTGTAGACATGAGGGGAGATAGATTGGATACACACTGAGGGGGTCGTTAGGCGATACTATACTCTTGAACCTAAAGGGTGAACGCGCAAGGGAATTAGCGAGTCGAAGATTCATTCACACTCGAAACGGGGAAATGAAAGCCCATGGAAAATCGGGCAGCAAGGTAACGACGAATGTAATGATAATGTGCTACTGAATCCATATGTTCACCTTGAAAAGCGACAGGAATAATATTAATAATAATGGAATGTAGTGGATTTAATTCCCAGTAAAATATATGCAAAACATCAATGACTCACTGATGTCATTTAATAATACTTTTATTATTTGTCCTGAAAATATTTTCTTGATTGTCTAATCTTATTACCTTGATTTCTTCCTGGTTCAAACTTGTAAGAAGGGTGATCTTATCAGTGCACTGATACATTTACATTTTGTACCGCATTTTCTTCTCATTTCTGTAATCTTACTTCACGCCACCCACCCACACTCAGATTAATTTAGTAAAGTATATACTCGTTTTGCAATCAGAAGGACCTCATATAAATAAACTTTAGAACTGGTCATATAACATATTTGTCACGAAATAATTGCATATTTTTTATCTCTGATTGGAATCATCATCGTTTGGTCATTTTGAAAAAAAACAACAGCAGACATGCAGTAAAGCATTCTTGTAAGATACCTATTTAAAGAATTTTGAAAAAAAATGATTATTGAACAAAGGATGTGCATCTTTCCGATAACTTAAACATCAGGTTCTGCAGTTACATGTCCCGAAATAATTAAAGTACTATTATCATTTTCAAATGTTGGTTTGTAGGGATTTTGTTTGATTGGTTAGACGATTTCATTATGAGCTAACATCGCTTAGAGAATCATTGGAAAACCTAGGAGTACTGGACAGCTGTTTCGTTCTAGTTTGGGACTCTTTAGCACTATTCATCCACCGCCAGGGTTCGAATCCACGACCTTCCGGTTACAAAGTGAGCTAGCTTGAAAACCATTAAGCCACTGGTAAAAGTTAAAATTCATAGGCCGTTGGGTTGGCTTCCATTGGTTTGATGGTCTTCAAGCTCTCTAGCCTTGCAACTGGAAGGTCCTGAGTTCGAACCCTGGCGGTAGATATGTGCTGGTGAAGAGTCCCAAACTAGGACAGAACATCAGTCCAAAACTCTCAACTGCTTTTCCAATAGTTCTGTAACCGATGTCAGCTCATTTTAAAATTCTCCATCTAGTTATTATTATTAACAATATAAATATATTCTAAATAACATCGCAATGGTAACATAAACAGATCACAGTCGGAAAGCATTTTTAGTGTTAATATGTATAAATATTATAATGAGTTGAATATGAGACAAATTAAGAGTTATGAAACAGAATTTATGAATTTATACGTTTTACAGAAGACCAGTAAAGCAAAAATGGCCTCACATACAAAAAAGCAGGTATAGCCTCTGTCGCTACTCTAGCCTGTTTTGGAACCTTTAAATTCATATACTCCGTATTGTATTACTTAATTCCTTTCCATGTTCACTTTCGTGTATATTTGTGCATATCATATGAGTGAAGCCGTCGAAGTGAAGACAGGAGTAAGACAAGGAAGGCTGGCTACTGTCACTGATGATATTGCTAATTGTTGTGGACGGAATTATGTGGAAGACTGGGCATGGGGAGAGAATACAGGAATATGCTGGACGGATAATAAGACTCTGATAGGTCTGGATTTCGTAAAGGATTTATGTGTAATGTCGCATAAATTCGAAGACTTACAGGTGAGAATCAAGTTGGCAGAAGAAACTAGCGGTAGAAATAGGACTTCAAGAAAACATAGAGAAGACGGAGATGATAAAGATAACCAACCAACCAACAACAGGCGCTAATCACTATCAACGGCAGAAATCTGAAAGAGGTTACTTCCTTCACTTATCTAGGCAGCATCGTTTCAGCCACAGGCGATAGCAGGGGTGAGGATATCAAAACCAGAATTGGGAAAGAAAGGTACACCTTCACCATTCTGAAATCAGTTTGTAAATCCTCTGCACTCAGTCAGCATAAAGAACAAAATACGAACTTTCAACACCAGAGTTAAGTCACTTTGTTCTTCTACATTTATCAGGAACTTGGCGCGTCAACAATAGCATTTCGAACAGACTTTTATCAACAGCTGTCTTTGCTCTACTGAACGAGACCAGAGAGAATTAGAAGCAAGCAACTCTGGGAACGAACCAACCGAAAACCTGTTACTCAACAAATATGTAGAAGAAAATGTAAATGTATCGGACGCACACTGAGGAGACCATCCGATGACATCGTGTGCCAGACCCTTGAGTGGAACGCCAATGAGAAACGAACTGGGCGTGTGTCCGACGGTGATGTGGAGGAGATCGTCTGCGAAGCAGATGACAGACTTCGGGAAATCATGTGGTCAGCTGAAGAGTACTGCAAAGAATAGGATGAAGTGGAGATGTATTGTTGAAACTCTTCGTTCCACTTGGAACCCCAAAGAACAATAGTTATAATATGCGTATTAAAGATGCTTTTGAACCGTAACCTATTTATATTGACAAACCAATATTATTTAGAAACCATTAATGTCGTTAATAATAATAATATTTTACGAGTTTGAACACGGATTTAAATCAGTTAGAGAACCATTGAAAACCAGGGAGTACTAGACAGCTGTTTCGTCCTAGTTTGGGAATCATCGGCAAAACGCAATCACCACAGTGGTTCGAACCCAGGACCTTCCGGTTACAAGGCAAGCTGGCTCGTATACCATTCAGCCACTGGACCCACTCAATGGCCAGCACATCAATTTTAATTTCTACCAATTCGTGATGCATTTAGCGCGACTGGCACCAACCAATTTCATCGGTGGGAAATCCATCCAAACTAGGATGAAACAGCTGTCCAGTACCTCAGTGATGGTTTTCACTGGTTCTCTAACTGATATCAATCCGTGGTCAAACTCATAAAACCAAATCTAATCCTTACAAACCCCACTCTTGAAGGAGCTACCATGGAATAATCTCGTCGACTTAGAATATGCAGATGATATAGTCCTTCTAGTTGAGGACGCTGACAAAATGCAGTCTTCTGAACACCTTGAGCTGCAATCTGCGAATGTTTGACATGCGATTCGCTCCCACCAAATGTAAGATGATGTTACAGGACTGGACTACACTGACTCCTAGTTTAGAAATAGGGAGTGAAGTGGTAGAGCACATTGACCGCTTCACTTATTTGGGAAGTACCAACGGGTTGATCTCCGACGAAATCTTAGCACGAATACAGAGGGCTAGGTTCGCATGTGCCAGTTTACGCCGTCTCTGGCGTAGACGTGATATCCGACTATCGATCAAAGGGCGTGTGTACTGCTCAACAGTCCGCTCCGCTCTTGATCATAGGTGTCTGCGTTCTATCTCCCGCGTGAAGTGGTATAATAAGGTGAGCAATATTGAGGTTAGGAGTCGAGTGCTAGGTAAGGAGGGGAAATCAGTCGACGAAACTGTGAAATTACATCGACTGAGATGGTTCGGACATGTGTTACGCATGCCTAGTAATCGCCTTCCTCGACGTGGGAAATATTAGTTGATATAGGGTCAGGCTGGAAAAGACACAGTGGTGGCAAACGAAAACATGGCATCAGTCAATGAAATCTACAACAGTTAGTCCAAGCCACGTAGGGAGGTGTAGATTTCCTGACTGGTTGGGGTACTCGGGACGGTAAAAACAAATGATGGCTGGAGACAATCGGTGATATGGCTCAAAATCGTTCTCAATGGTTGGCTCAGATGCATTCACTCCTTGTGACTTATGATTTCCAGTGTAACTGTTTTGTTTCCCGTTATTACTATTGCTTTGTCTCACACCTCTGTTTACTGACTATATTATGCATTTCTTCTACTTTCTTCTCTTGCTTTGTGTGCTACGTGGAGTGTGGCGACTTGAACTGTCGCACATATGTGCAAAGTTCTATGTCGAAAACCGATAGACTAACCGACCTTTAATTATTTCGGGACATATAACTGTAGAACCTGATGCCTAAGTTATCAGGAAGAAGAATATTCTTTGTTCAGTAGACGGGCTTTTAAAAGCCTCCAGAAGGAAAGGCATCTGAATGCACTAGAATGAAAAGCGTTAACGAGAAGAAACAGGTGATAAGTTGTATACACTTGCACATGTATGCCGTGGATTTGATTTTTCAAAACATTTTTATTGACATTTGATGAAGTATTATAAACCTTCTGCATAAGGTTACCAGCGTTAAAAGAATTCCCATAGTATAATGACTATGAATAGACTTTGAATTATGATTCAGTCAAATTCTTTCCATGAATTAACTGTCATCATAAGTCCTCCAACATTACACGAATATTTCCACAATGTCATTTAATCAATAGAAGACAAAAATATTGATTTAGTGTTCATCAATCGAAATCTATGCCTACCTTATAATATTTCTACTTTACTCGTCCATTCATTCATTTATTCGTCTGTTATTTTTTTGTACTGTCTTCCTCTTCATTGTTGTTCATTAACAGATGAGATTGTTTCTGAGCAGAGTTTTCTCTATTTTTTTTGTCTCTCAGCTGACAGATATTATGATGAAGTCTTTCTTTTGTTGTTTTGTTTTTGTGTGTGTGTGTGTGTGCATATTTTCAAAGCAAATTCAGATTACAGGACATTATAAAAAAAATATCCATGCTCAATATCCTCGACTATTTTAAAACTTCTCACGGAACGGTTATCATCCTAGCCAAGTTGACATGTTTAGAAAAGAAACAGAAGTGATACAGAACTCCTGTCGACTGGAATTAGGGAGCTTAATATAAAGTATGATGCTAAATAATAGGCAGTCATTGGCTGAATACTACGTTGTATTCTGTCTGTCTGCTTAAATCACTGGGGCTGCCATCTCATACATCAAAATGCATCATATATACTGCGATTCATATTGTTTTGACCATATAACAGCGTTCAAGAGACATAACCTACTCCTACGCACATTTCCAAAGGTTTTCAGCCTACTGCTATAAATATCTTCAAGGAGATGAAAGAACAACATCGCAGAGGAATGGAGCAGGCTTTATTTGGATGGAAGAATTTTGCTTCAACTGACGCATTATCGATTACTGTATTGCTTGAAGGTCTTACACAAGAAGTAGGAGATGTTGCAATAAAACAAGCTGGAAATTCTCTACCATGTTCAAGACGAGCATTTCCATTTAGATGTGAAAATAAGAACAAACAGTTTAGCGACAAGTCTGTTTTTGGTGAATTTATTCACTGAGCTTAACAATCACTCATTAACATATAGTGAATCTTGTGTGTGTGTATACATAGCACAGGAGTAAAAATTGATTTGGAGTACTATTTACATCATCAGAATATTTGAAAACAGTGATGAATAATCAAAATTGTAACCAGGCGGCGAAGATTCGTAGGTAACGCGATATCAAAAAACCGCCCTGAAAACTTGGATGTTAATTGAAGAATATAGAGGTATTTATTAAAATATTAATTATGTAATAGATGGAGAGAGTAAACAGATGGTTAGTTGAGAAAAGGCACAAAATCGTATTACTAACAAAATACTTGAGCTCGGAATTATACTCCTGGTAGAAAGAGGGAATGGAGAAGTGTCTTCTGGGTGCATAAATCAGGGACTTATATCTGAGTCACTAAGGCCTCAACAGCACAAAGTATTTGGGGCATACCTTTTTTGATAGGTTTCTTTTGACTTTGTAGATGACTTTGAATGAAATTTCCTTGCATATTGAGTGGTCACTGTAGAATATATGTTCAATTACGGTACTCTTTACTGATCCATTGTTACGCTTCTGTAGCCGATTGAGACAATGTTCTTTGACTGTTTTAGATAAAACATGCATTAAACTACCGGTATTTCTCTCTTCATAGGGGCAGCTAAGTTGGTAGATAGACATAGAAGCAGTCAGATGCAATAGTTTATCTGTGGAGCCGTTGGAGAACATTGAGCAGCAAGAGAATACAATACCGGTACGAGTGTAGAAGCGAAGAATGTTCTTTTTAGGGCGTGTCCGCCAGAAGGCAGCACATGAATGCCTAATTTATGTGTGACATGTATTTCGGCAGAGAGATATGGTTTTCTTTTCGAAGTTTCCGAGAAGAGACTGTTTGCTGAACTGTTTGTCCTTATTTTTATGTCTGCGTTGGTAAATTTTTGTGTCCAAGTCGCAGCGTAATGAGATGAAAAAACTGCTGTAAAGGCATGGCCTCTAAATAACGTGTTTTTAATACCGCTTAACTTCTGTTCAAGACTAGTGAAATATTCGAATGGTTTCACTTTATTTCATGGTTAAATTTTGTCTGTAACAGTCTTGATCCTAAACACATATTTTAAATCTTCTTCATTTATAGACTGCACTATCATGAAAATGATGAATTGTGGACTTACAATAAATTCTATGATTGGTAAGTATTTTGTCTATTTATCCTACATATATACATATATTCTGATCTCCAGGTCAGTAAGCTCACCTTATATTCCTGAGGTCCTGGATTTGAACCCTGGTGGGGTCCTAGGTTCATACTGTTGAAGAGTCCCAAACTAGAACAAAAGTGTCAGTCCAGTATTTTTTGGCTTTCTACCGGTTCTCTAACTAAAGTCAGCTCGTGATGAAATTTAAAACTCTGCCTCTTGCCTCAGCTTATTATTACAATTTATCCCATTCTAAGTCTTAGTTGTTTTGGTAGTTTTAGTAAAGTGGATCGTTAATAAAGTCTATAATGTTTCTTGATGAAGTTAATAAGTCGAGTATTATAAATGTCATTTCTATTCTGTTTCTCAAATACGTGAAAGTTTTAGTGTATTTGATTTTCTATCAGCATACTTAGCATTTCATAGGCCGCTACATGTTAGTGACCAAATACCAGAAAATATTTCTTACTACAACATCAAAATTATATTAATTATTGACTTGTGTTCTGTTTGGAACGTGGGTCTTCAGCCGGGCACCGTAATTCTACTTTCTTCTCTACACCTCTTTTATCAGCTTGAGTAAGCTCTCATCTCCTCCTCACACGATCTCCTCCACATCACCCTCGGACGCCCCACTCGTCATTTCCCATCCGAGTTCCATTCGGTGTTTGCTCAGGCACGTGATAACACTCAATGGTCACTTCAGTGTACAACCAGTTCCATTCACATTTCCTTCTGCATATTTATAAGGCAATAGGTTCTCAGATCCCTCATTGCTTTCAATAGTTCCTTTTTGCTTATCCTTTCCGGTAGGCGAGCCATCTGATCTTCAGTGTGGAGCAAAGCCAGCTGCTGATGAAGGTTTGAAGTCTAATAAAAATACTTTTGGTGACTGACTTGACATTAGTGTTGAAGGTCCGGAACTTGTTCCGTAAGCTCAGTGCAGTAGATTTCCTCATTGATTTCAGAATAATGGTCTGCCTTGCTTTTCTGATCCGACTCTCGCTTTGATATCTCCACCCGGGCCACATGCATTTGAAAGGGTAGATAAGTGGAAGAGGTAACATCCTTTAGATTTCTTCCGTTAATACTGGCTGATGATTGTTGTTATTAGTCAGGTATTTTCATCACTTCTTTCTTCTCTGTGTTCATCAGAAGCTTTATTTTCCCTGCCTTTTCTACCGATTTTTCGGTTTTCGCCTTTGCACCTTCGGCTTTGTGTGGCGAAAACCTCTGCAAAGTCTGGATCTTTTAATCTTCCTTTTAGTCCAAAGTATTCCTGTCTTCTCGCTCCTTACTGGTCTGTTACGTGATCCAGTCCATCACAATCCAGCACATTACTCGTGTTAGTAGTCAGCCTTGTCTTACTCCTGTAATCATTTCTAAGGCATCACTGAGTTCTCCATTTTGAGTCACTTGGCAGGGCTCGATCGCCTGCCGACCCACACCCAATATCAATGGTCGACCAGCAAAATTTTGGCTACCGATATCACATGCTGAAAATTTCATACTTGTACCAAAAATACTGTGTGGTTTCAAGCTATAATCAAAATATAAATAAAATTATGATATAGCTTGTGAATGAGGTTCGTAAATAGCACTGCCGAAACTAAATAAAACTATAGATATCTAAAAAACACTCGAAGGACTAAATGGTATTTTACCTATTCATCGCCTCTCTTTGTAACTGTAATTGAATCTGAAATAATTTGGCAAATAAAAAATTCCGATAGTTCATAAAGTAAAAGATTTATGCACAAGGAAGTGTGTTTTCACAGATGTGGTTATTCTTCTACATGCTCCTGAAAGACTGAAAAACTGAACACCACGGATATTTTATACATTTTCTGGTGTTTTTGGCGGATTTGTTCCTATTCACTCCACTGGAGTACAGCATTTCAAAGCATTTGTTAACATAAAGGCTGAAAAATATGTAGACATTTACCGTCTATATTACTTAAGGCTAATTTAAGTGACGTGCAAGCAAGTAGGGAGTCAGTATACTTTTAACATAACTTTCCTGTCCAGGAAAATGTCTATAATAGATGTAGAGATTGTTATATATATATGAAGATAATTGATCACTCCAGTGTATCTGTGGGTATGTGTGTGTGTGTACACGTGTGTGTTTCATCACATTAACTTAATCAGTTCGCCTGTTTACCAACAATGATTTCGTTTATTATTTTCGCTAAATTTGTCGACAATTACACAAAAGTGAAAAGAATACGTCATAACGGTGACGGTGATAATAATAATAATAACAAAAATTCCATTTATTTCCATTAGTCTTATTACTGCTGTTATTATTATGTCATACAGGTTTGTCAGACCAGGGAGGGGACTGCATATATACTGCATGAAGTATATAGTCAGTAGCTAGTATCATGCGACTAGTCCTTTGTTTGGTGCAGACTGAATTCTATCAGTCAAGGTTGTAATGTGTCCACCATGTCACTGTGAACTGTGGTAGCATCTCTGAATGTAGCCCTGGATGACACGGGCTGAAATTCCAGAAGAGACATCAGTTCCTTCAAGACTGCAGATACGTCCTGCTGACTGATGAGTGCGAAAAAGCACGAAACCTAGGTGCAAGGTTTTTATTTCTGATTTCTTCCAACCATCTAATAGCATGAATTATGATGCATTTGTTTTGAATTCCTTTTGCTTTTCGAGTGGAATGGATATCTTTAGATTTCGGGCTTTGAAGTTTCAATAACGAATGTGTTAGTTTTTATGACGACGTAGGGTTGCCAGTCTCACATTCAACCCTTTAGCCAGGCTCTATTTGTATAGGAGTATGTCAGTGCCTGGGAATCAAACCCCGATCACCTTCAGTCTGGTTGGTGAGCATTTTCTCCCTGAGTCGTAGAAGTATTAATGAAGTACTATAATGAATAAATGATTAAATTTCTCTCAATAGTTTGCTTCAGATAGCTATGAGTTACTGCAGCCATATGAATGCTAAACATGTTATATTCTTTTTTCAGTTTCTGAAACAACTTCAAAGGACATTAGATCTAATTATATACATTTATATACATATTCCAGAGAGTTTCAAGTGGAACACAAAGTTTGAAGTCTTGTAGTTCCAGGAGCGGTGCTGTTGCTTTTCCAAGATGGGATTGCTACTCCCGACAACTAACATATCCTCTTTTAAAACATTTATTTCCCTTTATGAATTTAGACAAAGCAATAAGAAGACGTAATTTGTCTTAAACGTGTAATGTATTTGAGCAACACACATTTCAAACAATCTGATCACACACGGACTTGTCATAGGAATATATATGAAATTAATAAAGAGTTAAGAGGTGAGAAAATAGACTTAGGTCACGTACGTGTGGACGGGGAGGACTCATCGATCTCTGCAAGTAAGGGCTTCAGAACATATTCCTAAATGGCTCCAGAAACAAATGGAATCTTCAGAACCTATTAGCGGTGAGAACAGGAGATCTAGCTCCTCTATTGCGAAACATATTATAGAGACAGGACATAAGATTGACGTTAACAGATCTTTTAAACCTATCTATAAAACGTGTTTGGGGCGTATCCTAAAGTTTGCGGAAGCCCTGGCAATTAGAAAGTTTAAGCCACCTTTATGCGTTCAAAAGCAATTCATCATCACACTAAACCTTCCTTGGTAAATTTTGTTGTGATACCATAGCAGATGTACTATTAACTCTGTTATTTGGTTTAGTGGTCTTCATTGTTACTTTGACCTTGAATATATCCTTTTAACTTGACCTTAGTCTATTTTCTCACCTCTTAACTCTTTATTAATTTCATATATATTCCTATGACAAGTCCGTGTGTGATCAGATTGTTCGGAATGTGTTGCGCAAATACAGCATTACACGATTCAGACAAATTACATCTTCTTATTGCTTTATCTATATCCTCTTTTATGGCTTTACAATGGACAGAACAGGGTGGAATAGATATGGTTGGCGGGCATTCTGCCGTCGGGCCCCTTAATCTGAAATTTTTCTATAAGCATAACTCTAATTAAGGCCTTCAAGTATATGTATTCTACGTATTATTTTGGTAAAAAAAGAGAGGTAACTGGATAATGAAGTTTGAAAAATTGCATATAAATAATTCTTTCAACTAGACTTGATAAAAGTCTTCCTTCTCTACTTAGATTTTATAAGTATGGTTAGGAGAAAGTGTTGCATAAGTGACTTACATTATCATTACTAAGTAAGCTTGATAAATTTTGCTGAATCTCCAGTGTTTAAAGTGATTACTAATGAAAATAAATGGAGCGGAATTTTTGGCTTACTGTTTGGAAAGCGAAAGAAAAAAATAGTATTTAAAGTTTTAAAAATTTGTATACAGATTAAGTCTAGAATATTTATCTGTCAATTCAACTGATCCTGTTGAGCCAGTTATATTGGCTATTCTTCTAGGAACTTAGTTTTGCATGCTTGGGAAAGGCATCAACCATTCGATATTCGACTTCCTGGTCCGGGCATAAACTCTTTTAAAATTGCATCTAGTCGTACCTAATGAGATGCAAGGGGAGAGTTGTGTGTAAAGAAAATGCTCAGTGTCTAACAAGACGATATTTGTCAATTCCTTGCATGAAATCCAGTCTTTGTCTACAATTCCCCACTCCATTAATCGACTGCTATTAGTGCCCTTTACAATATAACAAAGTCTGTTTTAATAGTCCATGGAACAATAAGGAAGACTAGGTAGAGTGCAAGAATCAACAAACTGTAAAATAATATTCAAGTGTTGGTTTGTAGGGATTTGATTGGTTACAGGATTTCATCATGAGCTGACATTAGTTACAGAACCATTGGATAACCTGGGAGTACTGGACAGCTGTTTCGTCCTAGTTTGGGACTCTTCATCAGTACGCACCCACCGGGATTCGAACCCAGGACCTTCTGGTTACAAGGCGAGCTCGTATACCATTAAGCCACTGGGACCCGATCCAATGGTCCATGAATTCTAACTTCTGCCAATTCACGACATAGCGCGACCCCTAGCCAATGCCTTCGGCGAGCATTTGTTCTCACACCCGACAAAAAATAATAATAGATTGACTGAATGATACCAGATTGTTTTAACTCCCTTAGATAGAAGGTTAGATGAAGTATCTTCCTATAAATTGTACTCGAAACGTCATCCAGTTATCCATACTATATCATACTGTGTGTTATGCATATTAAATAAACTGATCTAGTCTGGAATACTCTCTCCTAGGTAACCTTTACTTACAACCATATTCTACCAGTTATTGTTGTTGTTCTTGTTGTTGTGAGGATCGATACACTCAGATATGTTGCTGTTGCTGTTGTTGTAACTTTACAAAATTTAGCAGGAAAAACTATCCCTTCATGGGAAATCAAGAAAAATGAAATATTCCACTGATGCATTGAAATTATTATTATGAATAATTAATTTTAATATACAACACACACTTTTTTCGCGTGAAATTCAAATTAATTTGTTGGACCGTATTTAATTTTGTCGTATATGTACATATATATGTATATATAATCCTACTTTCCTCAGTTATTTCTTCAATATATAAGTTCTTCTTCCTCTTCAGTGAACAAGCTGAACACCTTTCGTCATCAATCATTCTATTCTATGAAGAAGTATAAATATATGTATATATTCGAAGACAGAATTAATTTTGAAAAATACTTCTGTACTGTGAATTTATTACAAGATATATATATATATGTATAACTTCTGACAGTTGGTTCTCCTCTCCTTCCAAAACTGTTTCGAATACTTCCACTCAATTGGATTTAATAGTTATTTACTACTACAGTCTTATTTGTATTTTGGGAATTTAAATTGTTTCTCTGAAGGTACTAGGTGTATATGCGTATAACTGCGAAACAAAAACAATAAAAAATATTAAATGTCAGGTGTCATTTATTTTTCATTTTAAACGGTTAAATGATTACAAGGTAAATTGAAAATGGTAAGCTAACACTGCATCACGTAATACTAGTTAGGCCAATTAATTAGCAAGTCAGAATTAGGGGGGTTTGATTCGAATGATTTGGCTGTCTTAGCTGAGTCGAACTGGGTATATAGGTGATGATGAACTAGGCCTGCAAAAGAGTGAAACGGCCTTCTAGTGTTCCCATCACTTCACTGTGCCTAGCAAGCACTACTGGTTGAAACGAACGGTGTCCAAATACTTATATCAGTAAGAGGTATATATATACTTTCATACGGAACAAACCTACCATTTGATGGACTATGCTACTGTGTGCCTGCTCAAAACCTAGAAAGGCAGGATAGAGTTCATATCCATGAGTTGTTCCATTGAACTTTAGTCATACCACTTAATAGTGCTGCTATGCTGCTCTAACTCTGTCGAAGCAATCGCAGTGATACCTGATTCTTAGTAAGAATAAGCATTCTGATGTGGTTGCATTCTCCAAGCTGGATGATTTATTCGCGAAGCTTTCGTTGTCCCTCTGGTTAACATCATTTTTTAGCACAAACTTCAGTAATGAACAAAAATTCTATGGATTCTTCGAGATGGATGTCATTTTATCTCCTGAAAACCTTTGTCATGATTACTTGGTAATTTGCATCAATACTGTTCGTTTTTATTTACTTGGAATTCGTCTTTTGTTGTCATTTGACCTATTCTTTATTAGCTGGTAGATTTGTTTTAATATTAATGTGTCTGTTAGTCTCTGACTTGTCTGAGTACCATGGTCATAAGAATTTGCTGGCAATTTATGTGCCCATGTAATGCGAGATAGATAGGTAGTTCGAAGCGTGTTTTATCTATAAGAGCCAAAGCACGTTATCCCACTTGACTACGAAAAAGTGACAGTGAATTAATGAAGAGTGCTATAATTGAACATATATTCAACCCTAGTCACTCATTCAAGGAAAGTTCATACAAAATCATCTACAAAGTCAAAAGAAACTTCCCGAAGACGGTAAGCTTCCGTATACTTTGCACTGCCGAGGCCTTAGCGATCCGGACACAGAAGAATCTTCTCCACCCCCTCCTTCCACCTTGGGTATTATTCCGAGTTCTACGACTTTGTTAATAACATTTTATTTCCTTTTTTATTTTTTGAATTTTTGTATGGCATCTTATTAACATCCTCTTTTTGACCAACCCTTTATTTGCTTTTTCTTCCTATTACATAATTTTGGACACGTGTCTCCATTAACACCCTATTTTATATTGCGTAACCCTTGGTAAAACTTACCAATCATCGCATTTTAGAAACATTTTGAAGACGTAAATAACAATCCTAACTAATTTTTGTTTGACAGTCCTTATGTACAGTCCTTATGTTCTAAGCGACAGAGACAATGTTAAGCGTGAAACTTATGACTTGCTCTGTTATTAACAACATAATTTTAGGCTCTTTTATTTCTCTCTTATTTTGTATTCTTTAGTGAACTCCTTCTCAAACATACTTAGCTACCTGAAATATTAACATTGGCTTCCTTTTTTGTACTTTACTATATTCCTTCTATTGTGTATCCACTGGTTCCGACTCTATTAGCACTATGAGTATTACAAAATTGTCCTGTCATTAACCATCATGTAATTATTAGTTTTGTGGCTGTTTTTTTCTTATTTTCTATACTTTTCGGCAATATTAAACTGACAATCATCGGTTGTGAACGCCATAGTCACCACCTTAAAAAATTTTGTATTATTCAGGATTACTCACACTACCACCACAAACACTGCATTAGACTTTGGTAGACTTTTGTACTTTTTCGCATTTATAATTATTTTGTGTTTATCCTGTTTTTTTTGGTTTTTTTGCTGTTGGTGTCTTCAGATTTTGTTTTGTTTGTTTAATACTTGTTTTAAATGTCTGTAAAATTAGATGCAAATATTGTAGATATGTGCTGAAAATTCCACACTGTACCACTAGTACTGTTTCTGGAATAAAGCAAATTATTATTATTATATATATAAATGCGATTGTATAGCTAAGTGAATGAATTCGCCTCCGGAAAGAGACTCCTCACTGAACCTTGGTGTTCTTAAATTTTGGTGTTCCCGCTGTTTAAGACTTCAACATTTTCCCAGTCAAACTGATGTCCATAGTTGTCTACATGCATCAGTGTGAAATAATTCATGTCGTGTCTGATGACCAGTATTGTGGTCATCACGTTTCATATAATTTATTTTGTAGGTGGTGTTGATCTTGTCTCTTTTTATTGTAGAGTAAATCTTTTCTTTTGCATAGTAGTGAATAAAGTGATTGCGTTGGTTTGTATGTGATGTCTACTCTGAATGTTTTTAGTGTTCCAGCTGTTATTTCATGAACACTTTTTACATGACAAGATCAGTTTTCTTGTGGTTTTTAAGGATGGTTTCTTGCTAATAGTTTGACTCGAGCGTAAACATTTATTTCGATATTGTAGAGGTATCCTTTTCTCTTGAAGACAGTTTATAAATATTTCTCCTCTGTTCTTCTAAAGAGTGGAGTGTTGATATTAGTTAATAAAAAGGAATGTATTTACCAAGCTCCAAATATGTTTATACAAAGGTATGGTATTCTGATACATTATTTAACAGAATGAATTTGCATCATTCATAATAAATTGACAGACTACAGAAATGCCTCTGTACATCCGCTTATAGGTGTTTGTCAATACATCCAACTATATTTTTCAAGTATTGTTTTGTAAGGAATTTTTTTGAATAAATGGAGGATTTTATCATGAGCTGACATCAGTGAGAGAACCATTGAAAACCAGGGAGTAACTGACAACTGTTTGGCCCTAATTTGGGACTCTTCATCAGCACGCGCACACCGTCATGGTTCGAACCCAGGACCTTCTGGTTACTAGGCTTCATTCAGACCGTTAGACTGAAGAGTCCCAGACTAGGACGAAACAGCTGTGGAGTACTCCCAAACATCTAACTATACACATGTGTCCATGTACTGGCTACACGGCTTTAAATACTTCAAAGTAGATTAAGAAAATGACCAAATGATTATAAGTACTTTGCAGTTTCGATTCGTTACACAAGCTGGCTGATTGACTTATCGTCTAAGAAGCTTTTTCATAAAAGTTTATCAGTTCAGGTTATCACATTTTGGAATGCGCGTACATAAGATTGAGGTGTTAACGAAGCATATTGTTCAAGATTTTACAGATAGTGATAGCCTACAGAGCAAGATGCTCCGAATTTACTAAGTTATAATTTTGTTTCACCCACCTGTTCACGTTCTCGAAGAACAATTTGTACTCACGTCTATATTTGAATGACTTCTGACACACCACTAGGTCTGTTTTCAAGGGAAAAATACGTCATGCGTTGGAGCATTTTTCAGATTGAACGAAATTTCGTCTAATGATTATTGTTTTCAAATTTGAACATGGACTGATATCAGTTAGAGAACCACTAAAACCCAGGGAGTACTGGACGGTTGTTTCGCCTTAGCTTGAGACTCCTCATTGGTACACTCACCCCACGAGTCGACCACAGGACCTTCCGGTTGCAAAGCAAGCTCGTAGACCGTTCATCCTTTGGGACCCGATTTCATGGCTCATGAATTCTAACTTCTAGCAATTCGTTCTAGCTCACGAGTAAATGAATCTTAGTTCAAGTGACTGAATGGTGGACGAGCTTGGGCTTGTAACCAGAAGTCCTGGGGTTTGATCCCTGGCAGGGTCGTGAAGACATACTTCTGAAGAGTCCCAAACTGGGACGAAACAGTTCTACAATACTCCCTGGTTCTCTACCGACATCAATCGGTGACCAGACGTGAAACAAACCAAATTCCCACAGATTAACTCTCAAAGATTATTGTTTTATTTAACGAAGTACATATATTTCTAATATTTTTGTTCAGAATAAAGCTACTATGAATTTTCAAGAGTTGATTTGTAAGGATTTTATTTGTTTTTTGAGTTTGACCACGGAGTGATATCAATTAGAGAACCAATGAAAACCAGGGAGTACTGGACAACTGTTTCGTCCTAGTTTGAGACTCATGGGCGGTAGGCACCCAGGACATCCTGGTTACGAGGAAAGCTTTCCAGTCCTCTGTGGTTTTCAATAGTTCTCTAACTGATATCCATTCGTGGTCGAACTCAAAACACAAATCATATCCTTACAAATCATCTCTTGCAAATTAATCTGATGCTCGTGAGTGATTGGCATAGGATGAAGTTTCCTGGAGGTATCCTGAGAAGTCGTGACCAGTGAGGTGCATCCAGTTGGGAGTGAGGATGGAGTTCTCGTGGATGACATTGGTTGGTGCCAGTCACGCTAAAATCGCAAATTGGTAGAAGTTAGTATTATGAATATTATTATTTCATTAATTTAAAGCATTTGTATAACACGTAATATCTGCTTTCTTCTTTTTTTTTCTCCTTTTTTATACCTCCACATGGATAAAAACTTGTCACATAAACAAATTTCAAAAAACACTGCCAAACATACCTAAACAAACAAACAAAAGAATCCTTGTCACCAGTTCAGTGTAAATGTCATAATCCTTGTGAAACAATATCCTATTCAGTTGAGTCAATAACACAAGCATTAAAATCTCCATTATTATTCACGCATCCATTAAGCGTATTCACTAATGTAAATCAGTCAAATTTTGAATCAGACATTTATGCAAATAATGTAGGCGGTAAAACGAAGCATTTTTTTACTCAAAAGCATCATGATATTATGACATCGACATCGTCAATTTCCTCAAATAACAATAATAATAATAACAATGGAAATATTAATAATAACAATAATAATGATAATAATCATAAAAATGTTATTATGCGGAGCAATAAGGATTCCAGTCAACCTCAGCAATATTTAAATTCTTATAAAAAGGAAATTTGGGTAAGCTGATTTGTATTTTTAAGGCTATATTTGCGCCCACTCACCCCCCCCCCCTCCTTTTTCGCTTCCTTTTTTATTTTATACTGAAAACTGTTCATTTGAAAGGGTTAATTACCTGAGCTGTTCTTAGACTGTCTAGATTTTGACAACCAGACAAGATAATCTGCTTGAATTTGCAGTTAATGTGAGGGAGAAAGAAGAGTAACATGGAGAAATATAAGGGTTTAATGGGTATGCGATTTAACAAAGAATGAATGCATCTGAGTCACGGAGAATGGTTTGCTGCCCTATCACCGACAGTCTTCAATCACCGGTGTTATTGTCGAGACGTTCCCAACCAGACAGTCTATACCTCTGTACACGGCTCAAAACAACCATCAAAAGACTTCATGGGCTGATACTAGGTTTTGGTTTGACCACCGCCCTTACTCTGTTCCAACACAATCCTATATCAGCTAACATAGTTTGTTGAGGAAGGATGTGGCTGGGCATGCGTAACTCATATCTTAGTCATTTCAAATGATATAGCTTCACAACCTCTTCAACTGACTGCCCTTCCTCACCTAGTACTCTACATCCAGCCTGAAAAATGCTTGTCATATTTCGTCAGTTAACACGATAGATAGAACACAAACACCTGCGGTGAAAAACCGCCGACCACTTCGTGTCTTCCGCTTATAATGGCAAAACCCACATCCATAAAGAAGGACTGCTGCGACTGATAGCCTCATTTAAGATCTGCGCTAAAAAGATGACCACCTCTCTGTATCTGTGCTGAGATTTCTTCAGCAATCAGACCATTAGGCCTGATGCAACTTCACAAGTAAGTAAAGTGGTCAACACGCTTTACTGCTTCACTCCCTATTTTTAAGCTGTGAGTCGGTTTAGACGGGTCCTGCAGCATCATCTCAAATGCAACAGTAGACACTTTCATGGCAAACATTAGAAGATTTCTGCTCAAAGTGTTAAGAAGACTACATTTTACCGGTGTCTTCACCTAGCCAGAAAATATCTACAGAAGAATCTGAGTTGATAAGACTGTTCCTAATTCGCCAAAGTCTGTAAGGGTCAATTCCACTACTACATGTATAATGAAATTAGACTAAAATGGGGACAGTGGCATCCCTGACGGATAATTACTTCATTTCAAACATTAAGCTAATAAAGTGTTCAAAGAATCGTATTTTGAATGGAGAACTTATTTAATTGAAATACCACTTACCAGAAGGGAAATTCATTTATGTTTCCTCCTCTCATTTATTTCATGCGTATACTTAGTTGTCAGAGTTATGTAATGATTTGTTGGTGTACTGCAATCAAAAAGCTTGAAATAACTTTGAACGTATAGGTGAAACGGAGTTTATTACGACATGGATTACATTTCCTTATCCTAGTCCGCCTTCTTCCACAAGTGAAACTGGAGTGTACCAAAAAAACGAGTCGTAGTTTATCAAAATGAAACATGGTGTCACTGCTTTGGATCCATATTAGAGAAGTTTATTTGATATGACACAATGATACAGCATTAATAACTGGATGACACTTCAAGTACAATTCATTACTCATAATCACATGAATACATATTCACACGACTTCCCAACTTGTTTCATATAGCCTTATGCTCTCCTATTTCTTTATCGTTGCAATTTTCCATATACTCAGGATAGGTGTTTGATAATTTCAGTTACACTAATTTGTTGTTGACTCAGTGAACGAAGACCTGGTGCTTAACTTCTCCCTCTCTCCACCAAACTATAATTACGTTTTAATGCTCTCACCCTATCCCCCCTATTGTATGACTACACGCAAGTAAACGTATTTCAGTGGCATAACTTTTTTACAAATTACTTAATTTGTCAGATTCAAGAATTCTGTCTCTAGCTAAATTTTTATATCCCTATAGTCTTACCGCCATTGATCTACTAGTGTGACTTACGTAAGTGACTTCGTGGTCATAATATGCTATTTGGATCTATCGGATCCTAGTGTCGGTTGAATCAGATGGCATTCTAATTCCAGGCTCACTGATAGTCCTGCGTGGGCTTTGTCATGTCACTTCTTTATATGACAATACTACCGAGGTTTTAAATCCCTTATTACTTATATTATTTACATTATTACTCTTATTTTCCTCATGGGTCTTCATACACTTTTGAAGGAAATCCAGTGGGCATTTATTCATCAGTAGTGTTTTCCTTAGTTGTTTGATTTGATTATTTAAATCTCCTGACTTGCTATTTAGTTCCTAGTTCAGACTATATAGATATCTGACTAATTCGACCTTTATAGATTTAGCATGGCATGATTCAAAGTCTAAGTAACAGTCAGAATATTACAGTTTCCTACAGACCCTAATTCCTAATATACCATCCTGCTGCCGTCTCACTTTACTGTTTAGCATAGCTGACTCACCCAGACTTTATTCAGCAGATTAGAAGTCATCCCAGTAAAGTAGAATCAAGTCTTGGAAAGACCGCAGTTTGCACATACATCTCACCTATTATTACTGACAAGTGGAAAAATTAGATACAACAAGACATCCTGTAGACTAACTAATCAATATCTAAAACATCAGTCTGTTCCTAAAGCTTACCAACCCAACTCATTGAAATTTTTAAGACTATTATAGGTCCATTTTTGAAAGCAGTACATGTGAGCTCATAGTTAAACTATATTTTTAGATGCTCCATGCTTCAAAATTATAATTTTTAATAACAGCAACGTGAATCAATACCAGAGAGTAGTTTTGAGTATCACACTGAACTGCATAGCCAATTCGGTGGACAAATTAAATTAATTCTAATATTTCCCTTGCTTTCATAATCTGAAAGGCAAGCTTGTGTGTTCTTAAGTGCAGGTGAATCAAACACTGATGTAGGTAGATTAGTGCATTCGCCACAAAAGTGTGATATCTCATACAAAGATCTGTCAGACATTCAAAGCTGTGTTAGAAACTTATTCAAAAACAAGTTGGCGCAGTACGGTATCTTCTAATTCAGAGCTGAAAGATTCAAACCGGAAATTGACAGCGCATAATCCTTTGAGTTTGAAATTCGGGATATGATGCGCCTTGTCATGAAATCAGAAGTTTTAAACATATCGTTTATCTGTCTTCTACATAAAGCTACAAAATTAATCGGTACTTTACTATTCTTCATTTTCTTGGACAAATGTTAGTCATCTCGCTTCAGAATACCGCTATGGGATTAACTATGTCTTTCCTTCTTCGGAATTTATGACCTACTGTTTGGACGAAACTATCTGACATTAGTGGCGTTAAAATGAATAAAAAACAAAAATGCAAAGAACTTCCAACGGCAGAGAAAATTTTCCCCTCGACGAATCATTTTCAAAAGCTTTATAATGGTCATGTTTAAACTGACCAAAGAATTCATAAAACCAATCAGATACTGGTAACTATGATGTAGAAAGTATATCACGTAATTTGGGGTACGATCTACAAGAGGATGTGAGATTGGAGATTACACAACGGAAGTTAGAATTGTGTAGCACTCTGGAACCAGAACTAAACCCTCATTCTCAGTTTTAGGATGCGCAACTTACTAGTAGACCTCACGACTTGACCCAAATGTCAGTAAACTGTGCGTTGGTGGCACAGCGGTAAAATGCAAGCCAACCATGCCTCACGTGGTTTGGGGTTCAACCCTCAGCCGACACACTCCTATACCTCACTAAGCCAGACTGGTAAAGAGGAAAGGTTGGGCATGAGACTAGCAATCCAATCCCATAGAACTAAAATCACTGCTATCGAAGCTTCTGAGCTCTAGCTTAAAGCCCTATTTTCCACTAGGAACGTTAAGCTATAAAATAATGTGATACTGGAGAACCCTCTGCATCATACAAGAGTGCGGCATGTCCATAGGTTACAACGTGCTCAAAGTAGAGCTACTGATATTCTTTTTTTCTCATCTTGCTAGCTAGGCCGGATATTGTCTCACAATACATTTGGGGACTTGATAATGCAAACCGCCAATGTACTTGGATCCACAGGAACAAGCAGGATGATAAATACACACTGAGGTGGACATAGTCAATATCTTATCCTTGATGCCTTACTGGATTAACTGTTTTCTTGAGGATAGCGATACTCAGGATGGTTACCTGAAATGCATTTTTCAGAAACTTCAAAAGACTGTTATCAAGTTACTTCTGCCATAAAAATCACCTTTGATCTCCATGTTCATGAAGAGACCTTTATTAGGAACTTTTGCAGTCCCTGTCACTGGTGGCTTTTCCTTATTTCCCCACCAGCAAAACTAGGTGGATATCTATTTTCTGATGAAGTATTGCGAAGAGACTTTGATTTAATGTCTGTTGTATCTTTCCAAAAAAAGACTGTATGAGTCCTTCGGCGTGAAGAACATACTAGGTCTTGTTTTATGACCACTGGACCATAGCTATGTATGTTAATAAACTGTCCATTCCATGTTAATTACCAGTATACTAACGCTCAGATCGAGTTGTTTAGTCTCCCAGTAACTAACACCACCACAAAGGGAAAAAGCAGGTTAGCTTCTCCTGTCAGAGTGAATTTTACCAAAGAATGCGCAGCTATATAATTCTAACGTCATCTTGTTCATTTTGTTCTACAGTATACCTAATATTACGTGATACATTTTCTTCCAAATCTTCGTTTAATTCAGGTGTTAGTTTACACGGGTATAACTGATTTCGAGTTCGATTATAAACTAACTTCAGTTAAGCACCTATGACCCCAAGGTGAGCTGCAGAGTCGTCCCAAACCAGGATGAAACAGACAACCAATAGTTGTTGGTTTTCACTAGTTCTCTGTCTAAAGTCAACTCGTGGTCTAACGACATTTTCAATAACTGTTTTGTGGGGATTTTGTTTCACTGGTTAGAAGATTTCATCACGAACTGACATCGGTTAGAGAACCATTGGAAAACCATCTGAGAGTACTGCCAGACAGCTGTTTTGTCCTAGTTTGGGACTCTTCACCAGCACGCACCAACTACCAGTGCTCGAACCAAGGACCTTCTAGTTGCAAGACTAGCGAGCTCGTAGACCATTAAGCAACTGGGACCCAATCAAATGAACAGCCCATGAATTCTCACTTCTACTAATTCACGACATAATGTGATCACTTAAAAATATCTTCGATGAGTGACTTTCTTCACCTTCGACCGATGTCAGCTCGTGATGAAATCCCTAAAAACCAATACTTTAAAACGGATCCGATGCTCACTAGCTACCAGCCCTATTCAGGTAGGTGGTTAACTGGGTTCTTGTGGGAAGCTGTGACCAGTAGGGTACAGCATGGCCAAAGGGAAAGACAGTCACTCATTGAAGGTATTTCTAAGTGGTCCCACTATGTCATGAAATATCAGAAGTTAGAATTCATGGGCTGGCCATTGGATTGGATCCCAGTCGCTTAATAGTCTATAAGCTAGCTCTCCTTGTAACTGGAAGGTCTTGAGTTCAAACCCTGGCTGTGTCTGCGTACTGATGAAGAGTCCCAAACTAGGACGAAATAGCTGTCCGGCAGTACTCTCAGCTGGTGTTCCAATATTTCTCTAACCGATGTCAGCTCATATTGAAATCCTCTGACTTAATTTAATAGTATTGAAACTAATAGTGATAATAATAGCTTTATTTTGAACATACCGATTAGAATTCTCAAAGTAACTTATTGAAAAGTATTTTCTCTTCAACAAGAATCCTCAAGTAGAAATCTATAGTGTGTCATGTGACACAATGCTCTTCGATCTGAAGCAAACATAGGCTGACGCCTTATCAAATTTTTCCTTCCTCTCTGAAAAAAACGCTCACCGGTAATACAAAAGTCAATTATAAAAGCGTTTTGAGTACGCTTTGCAACTCAAGAGCATAATTAAACAACTAAAATAATGATAAAAATTGTGTTGGAGAGAAATTCAGATAGCCTAGTGATTGAGGCAGGACACCAATTTGTAAAAAAAAACAGAAAAGTAAGAGTGAATTCTAGTTATTTTTAAATGACGATTTCCGTTAGTTAACTAACTGATCGTGCCTTTTTTTCCCCCAAAAAAGGTTGTTAGACATTTCCACTTTACTTCCGTCAATCAATAAGCTAGTTTTCTTGAACACTTAATAGATATAAGTTGCAATCGGATTTTAAAACTATTTACTACAAGGTTATATTTATTTTTAATTCACTATTGATTTCCTCGTTGACTGACTGACTGGACTGAAATATCCAGTCTCTGTTGGCGTTTGAAAAGATGACCACTGGGTTCGAGTCTCAGTGGAAACGCTATCACTCACTGGAAAATATAGGTACATCCAGCTGACGAGTTCCAAATGGGATGAAATGCGCATCACTGGATTCCACTGCTAGTTGTCGCCCCTCAAATGATTTACCACACTTCTTAAATTCAGTTAACCACTAGGAATTATATATTTAAGTTTTCTTTAGTTGGTTTCTAAGCATCAGTTTTGTTTTTACGACATGATCATGGATTGATATCAGTTAGAGAATCATTGGAAACCAGGGAGTACTGGACAGACGTTTCATCCTAGTTTGGGAATCATCGCCAGTACTCACCTACCAATGGGGTTCGAACTAAGGACCTTCCGGTTACAAGGTAAGCTGGCTCGTATACCATTCAGCCACTGAGACCCGATTCAATGGCTCATCAATTCTAACTTCTGCCAATTCGTCATTTAGCGCCACCCAGAGCAATGTCATCAGTGCGACACCCATCCTCACACATGACATCTGGATGGACCTTTCTGGTCACGACTTCTCATTAGAACTCCAGGAAACTCCATCCAGTAGCAAGTCACTAACGAGTTGGTTTGTAAGGATTAGATTTGTTACTACGAGATGATCACGGATTGATTTACAGGGACTCGGTGGTTAACAAGATTTCATCAAGAGCTGACATTGGTTAGAGAACTACTGGAAAGCCTGGAAGTACTGGACAGATGTTTTGTCCCACTAGTTTGGGACTATTCATCAGTGTGCACCCACCACTGGGGTTTGAACCCAGGACCTTCCGGTCACATGGCGAGCTTGTAGACCATCAATATTTCACACTTTTCAAATTACCATCATTCACATAGTTTATTTCCGTGACTGATATCACGTCAGAGACTGAAGATACATGTAATCACTGAGAATACTGAAAGCATATGCATAATCTAAGTATCCAATGAATAAAAGGCCTCACAGTGAGTATTCGCCTCAAGAAAGACCAATGGGACATTAAGAATTATATCTGGAATGTATTTTCGAAGGAGGCTGAACTACTAACATTTCATTTAAGCAAATTAATGCATAAGAAGACAATTATACAGCTCACCCAACAGCTGTATGACAATGCTGCATGCCAAGTAATCCACTACGGGAAACTTACGGAACCCTTCGAAGTGAGGGCAGGGCAGGCTGCCTACTATCGCCAATGATTTTCCTGATTGCAGTAGATTGGATAATGCGACAAACAGCGGACAACGAGGAAACAGGCATAAAATGGACTCACACAAAGAACTTGGAGGATCTGGACTTCGCCGATGTGATATGTATGTCTGATTTCCCACAAACCTGAAGATATGCAAGTGAAAAGCAACAAGTTGGCAGAAGAAGCATCCAGAGAAGATAGGACTTCAGGTGAACATAGAGAAAACAGAAGTAGGTGATGCAGATTCCTGGCCAACACCAACAGCAGCAACAACAACAGACAACAATCAGCATAAATGGAAGGAACCTGAAAGAAACACCCTCTTTTACCTACCTTGGAAGCATCGTTTCAACTACAGGCGGACGGAACTGATGAAGATATCAAAGTAGCGAGGATCGGGAAAGCAAGGCAAGCTTTCGTCCCTCTCAAGTCTGTGTGGAGGTCAACAGCACTAGGCATCAAAAACAAAATCCGGATTTTCAACTCCAATGTGAAGTCAGTGCCACTTACTATACGGATCAGAGACTTGTACTGCGCGTCATAAAGAGCATCTCAAACAAACTGCAGACATTCATCAACTGCTGTCTTCGCTTAACACTACTCAAGATCAGATGGCCAGAAAAGATTAGCAACATGGAGTGATCTCTGGGAGCGAACCAACCAGGAACCGATTGTGAAACAAATAAGCAGGGAAAAATTGAGATGGATTGACCATACTCTGAGGAAACTATCAAGTGACATCACTAGACAAGTCATTGCTCGAGTGGAACCCGAAAGGGAAGCGGCGAGTTGGTTGTCAGTGTAAGGGTGACTTGGAGGAGGTCATGTGAAGAGGGGATGAAAGCGTATGGGAAGACTTGTAGCCAGGTGAAACTCTAGCAGAGAACCGAGCGCAGTTGAGACGCACGGCTGAAGCCCTATGTTCCTCTAGGAATTAAAGGAAACAATAATAATAATGCATAAGAATGTTAAGGACAACTAATAACGTTAGTAAATATACTTATTTGTAATAATTTCACAAATCCAACAGGTGTTTACAAACAGTACAATAAAGGAGAAACTTTTTTAAAACTATTCAAAAGAATTTCTATGATAATTAATGTGGTGTAATTAATGTGACTGACTGGGGGACCAAACCCAGTTAACAGAGAATCTAATTACTGTAGAATCGAAATTTTAAGTGGGTATGTTAGAAATTTTGATTTGAATTGAGAAATAATCTTCAGAAATATACTTAGTAAACGGTGTGGCCTTCTGAATAAATGAATGAAGATAACGAACCAGTGGCACCTTCATGCACTTAATACACAATCGTCTAATTCAGCCTATTTGGTGACAAAAATATTAGTGATAACTGCGTAGCATTTTTACGCAGCTTATTATTATACTATTATTATCGTTTCCTTTAGTTCCTAGAGGAACATAGGGCTTCAGCCCACGTCTCCATTGCGTTCGGTTCTCTGCCAACGTTTTCACCTGGCTCCATGTCTGCCCACGTGCTTTCATCTTCTCTTCATATAACCTCCTCCATGTCACCCTTGCACTGACGACCAACTCGGCGCTTCCCGTTTAGGTTCCACTCGAGTGATGGCTTGTCCAGTGATGTCACTTGGTGGTTTTCTCAGAGTATGGCCAATCCATCTCCATTTCTTCCTGCTTATTCGTCGTACAGTCGGTGCCTGGTTGATTCGCTCCCAGAGATCCCTTCCTGTTGTTGATCTTTTCTGGCCGTCTGATCTTGAGTTGTATTAAGCGAAGACAACTGTTAATGAAGGTCTGTAGTTTGTTTGAAAGGCTCTTCATGAGGCGTAAAGTTTCTGATCCATAAAGTACCATTGACTTCATATTGGAGTTGAAAATCCGGATCTAGTTTTTCATGCTGAGTGCTGTTGACCTCCACACAGACTCGAGACTAATGCAAGCTTGTCTTGCTTACCCTATCCTTGCTTTGATATCCTCGCCAGTTCCGCCTGTAGTTGAAACGACGCTTTTTAGGTAGGTAGGTAAAGGAGGTTGCTTCTTTCAGATTTCTCCCATTTATGCTGATTTTTGTCTGTTGTTGTTGCTGTTGGCCAGGAATCTTCATCACCTCTGTTTTCTCTACGACACAGCTGCTTAGAGATCAATTATTTGTCACCCCCCCACCCTCCCGAATTATGCTGCACTGAATGTACGCTAGTAAATTTTTGGGGGGTATGTCACTGTCTAGTCTGTAATCTCTTTTTTTCGGTTAATAAACCAGTATTTAATTCCTAATGCCCATAAAACACACGCTTAGTTTCCAAGCAGTCACTGGATACAGACTCGTAACACACAACTTTTCTATTCCTAGTAAATGCATTTTTACAACACTTTGCACCAAAAATTACTGTGTAGTAAGGACAATAGTGGTTCAGCCTAGTGGAGCAGCCTAGGATTGTTATTTATCTCTAACCATCACTCAGAATAAAGATATTTTATTCACTAATATTATTATTCCACTGAGTTCCGAATGAATCATTGGGCTTCAACAGCACATCTCCATCCCACTCTGCTATCTGTAGTCATTTTTAGCTGGCTAAACGATTGATCATAAAATTTCATTTCCATCTCACACGATCTCTGCTCTGCCATCCTCGGATACACTCCCAACTCTTCCTTTCCCATTTGGGTTTCGCTGACTCAAACAGTCTCCGTAGCGTAAGTCCAATCTATCCCAATTTCCTCCTACATATTTGTTAGATGACAGGTTCTTGGTTGGATTTTTACCAACGTTCCTTAAAGCTTATCTCTTCTGGACGTCCCATCTTCACTATTAGGCGATGGCAGCTGCTGATGACAGTCTGCAGTCACCTATTGAAATTGCATTTCGTGAGGCATGCAGGAAGTCTTTGAACTGTATAGAAGCACCGACTGAAATGGCAATAGTGTTGGAAACCATAATCTTGTTCTTTATGCTGAATGCAACAGAATTCCAAAGTCATTTAAGAGTATTGAAGGTTTGACTTGTTTTTTCATGCTCCGTCCGAGTTTTCTATAGTTAAAACGATGCTACTCAAATCACTCAAGTGAAAGAGGTAACTTTCTTCAGATTTTTCTCGTTGATGGCCGTCGGTGCCGTTGTTGTTGTCTTTGGTTAGGTATCTTCACCACCTTTATCTTCTCTGTGCTTACCTGAATTCCTGTCTTCACTGCTTCTTCATCCAACTTGATGGCTTTCACCGGTTAAACATATGTCCTCCTTCTCGTTCCCCACAAGCCCTCTGCCCTCCGTCCATAGGTCCTCAAAATTTATAAGATACGTATAAATCTTTCAGCATATAACTGTTTTATGTCATTTATTTATTAAATATCTATTCCATATGACGTCAAAAATTTTATTCTTCTTTCTAGGAGGGTTTACTACTTCAAACATGGGCATTTTTACGTGAAGCCAATCGTACAGCATTTGAACAGCTAAGACAACTATCCCACTTACTTCAAAGTTTGGATTTAGACCTACAAACAGTTGAACGTACAGTTTACAAAGTTCATCGAAAGCACAGACTCAAAATAGAGCCTAATGATCTTATGCTTTGGGATGGTGAACGTTTATCAACAAATAAACAAGCCTCAAATGGATTATGTATGGACAGTGAAGAACATTCACGTATGCTAGAAAGAGTTAGCCGACTTGGTAAAGAATTTGTACGTCTATTTCGACAGAGTATTTTATTTCGAGATGTCTCGGTGGTCCCGGGGTCAGATTTTCATATACACTTGGTACGTTTGTTTTTTCTACGTGTCGTCGAAGAACTTGATCGTCTCGCCAACCAGCTATTGCATAACGATTTGTTTTCTGATGTAACAATGCTTGACTTACAACGTAAAGCTCATCTGTGTAAACAAAGTAACAACGAATTAATGTACAATGATACTAGTTGGGAAAATCAGTTGAAACAATCACAGCCAATTGTAGCAAGTGAAGATATTGCCAGCTTACAAGCTGTACTACTGGCAACTGATTCTCAATTCAAACAACTGAGAACAGTGTTTTCAAAATTAGTCTCTGATAATCGTGAATTAATTGAAACTCTTCCAATTGATCGGGCTAGTCTGAACTCGAAACCAGAAAGTTTATCAGGGTAGGTAATTATTTTGCAAACTTTCGCTCGCTGGAATATGAGTTTTAATGTGGGTTTTAATTCTATACACTTGTGTAGTTTTTCAAAATGAAGGTTGGTGAGGTAGTATGGGTCTTGACGCTTTGTAAAGCAGGGGCATGGCAACACTAAAATGGCTTGATTTAATTTAATTGTAATAAGGAATAAAAGTTTCTGTTTTACGGAATAAAATTTGTCATAAATCAACAACTCAAATCTTTTATAGGTAAAACTTTGTTCACTGTTAAATAGAGATTCAAAATACTTCTTTATAGTCGTGCCTCGAACTTTAAATTGGAGACACAGTATCTGGTGGTTTCAAAACGTCATATGGCGGCCTACTTGAATCAGTAGGCTACCTGAATTCCTATCCCTTGAGTAGCAAAGTGTACTTACGCATATTTTCTTAAAAGTGGTTTTCAGACTACAGGGTGTGCATTTCTCGAAGAAGAAGGAAATGTAAGATAAAGGATCTGTTTGTGCTTCAGATCGAACAGCAGTCCGTTACATTGCTATTTCACTTGAAGATCCTGGATGAATTGAAAATATTATACCATAAATCATGTTGGGAATTCTGTACAATACGTAAACATTGCCTCCAGAATAAAGCTGTTGTTATTATTATCTATGTTCTGGAATGAGTGCTTAGTTTGTGCTAAAGTAAAATATTCAGTCAGCAAAGAAGAATGTTGAGCTGAAGCTTTAGTCTTCAAAAGATACAAATCGCTTGTCTCTTGTCACCTATCAGACTTTTTCCCGGATCAGTTATAATTATCAGCTCGTATTCAGACCATGGTATTTTCATAATGTCTTATGAATCAATGGTGAATCCTTTATGTCCTATCACATAGCCTGGAAGGTCTTCTTTTTGAATTACATTAATTTAGCCGTTAGGCTAAATCTACAAATATCTATTTTGAGCTTTTTTACGTCCAGGAAAAAATAATTACTACAAATTGGCGGACTGCTTAAAACTTAGGCTACAAAAACTTCCATCTCTCTATTGCATATATTTTCTCTCCTTCGGTTTGTTTTAATCGATTAAGATATAACCTCTACTCTCATCAGTATTTAAAATGTTTACAAGCATCTGATTCTCAAGTTCCTACTAAACTTGAAGAAAGGCAGGATTGTGGACGACAACGTGTTCCAGGACATACATATTCTTCAGATAAGCCCAAAGATTCTCTGAACGCTATAAGTTTTCTAAACAGTTCAGTTGTTGATTCAAATTCTCAGTTCACAAATAAATTCGTAGATTGAATATTACACAGTTCTGGGAGGTGAAAATTCATCACATTATCTTTTGATAACCGAACTATTCGACACAGTATGTGGTCTGCTTGATACCATAAATGTTGGTAATCAAGAAAGTAAGCAGAAATGCATGGTCTACTATACTACTGATTGGCTGGTATGCCACTCATATCTTAGATCTGCCCGGCATCTAACTAATCATATCAAACAATCAGTACCATATAGCATCGACTCAGTAATTATCTCACCACTCCAGAAAACATGTCAGCAGTTAGGTGTATGAAAAGCCTAAATGAAGTTTACTTGTCAGAGTAAATACCTGCAAATCATTCATAATTTCTCGCTTAGCGCTAAAGTGCAATTTTCTACAAAAAGCAATCTTTATTTCGTGATACGTATAGCGCAACCGCCAAATATTGTCACAGGCGACTAACTGTCCTCTTACGTGACTTGATGGACCCCACTATTGACGATTCCTCACTGGAACTCCAGGTAAATGCCTGTATGGAGCATCAGATTAATTTTGAAGTGTTGGTTTTCAAGGGATTTGACTGGTTACAGGTGTGACCACCAGCTGGATCTACCAAGTTAGGTTGGAGGACAGTTGCTCGCTGATGACAATGGCTAAGCGTTACGACATGTGTATCGCGAAATGGCGGAAACTGGATTTCATGGGCCACGGAGTATTTCATGAGGTTGCCTTGTAACCGAAAGTCCTGGGTTCGAGTCCTGGTGTGTGTGCTGCTGATCAGCCCTAAATACGGACGAAACAGCTGTAGAGTACTCTCGAGTTCCCCATTGGTTCTCTAACTGTTGCCACCTTGTTGTCAAACCAGTGAACAATCAAATCTCCGTAAACCAACACTTGAGAATTTGTTTTTTGGTCGTTTAATTGCCTTTTAATTCAACTTAAACGCTTCAGTTGAAATATTATGTTTTCTCACATCAAATCGACTTATTTTATGTCTTAAGACACTTTTTTTTTAATTTCTTACTAACTCTAATCTTGTTTCGTTTTTTTCTCTCTTGGTTTTGAAATCAATCATCACTGGCAAAATATTCAAGCGTTGAGACAGGGTAAGTTTAAAATCAAAAGGTTATTTATATTACAATTCTGGTCGACAGAAATAATTTTGCTAACTGGATACTTAAAATTTTGATTTTGTTTCCTGTGAAACATTTTCTTTCTTGAAAATTTTGAGAAATAAATTTTTTTAAAGTAGATTTCAGTGGACAGGAAAACGATAAATAACAAAAACCACTGGCTTGAATATCAATTACAAAAATACCCCCACGCATTTTTAATTATGCTGAGAGGTGTTAAAAATGCGACTGGCGGATAAATTATTTTCACATTTGAATAAAACAAGAACAACAGTGGTTTTTGTAGAATAAAATGGTACCATCATTGCTAATTTCGTTGGCTTCTCATCAGCTGCTTACAGGTCAAAGTCATTATTAAGTTTATCTACAGAAACAATTTTAACATACTTGCACAGAGTTCATTTTTAAACAAAAATCAATCAATATATGCATACAATAATAATATATATAATAATAAACAGTGAAACATAGGGCTTCAAACTAGAAGCTTGAAGTTTCTGTAGCAGTGTTTGTTTTTACAGGATGGGGTCACTAGCCACATGCCCAACCTTTCCTCTTTACCAGCTTTTTATTTCTGGATTAGCGAGGTAAAGGAGTGCGTCGGCCGGGAATCGAACCCCGGACCATGTGCATGGTCGACGAGCGTCCTAACCGCTATGCCACCGACGCATAATAAAAACACTTTATCCCAAATAATAATTATCATGCACAATGGAATCTTTCAGATGAAAGAGAAGATGGAAATATCCAGTTACCAGGGCAAAGAAAGACTGATAACGGCTTCTTTCTGAACGCACAAGTCGGGTTTCAGGCTCTCGATTGAGATTGCTTCGGCAAACTTGAGGAGGACTAAACTCTTTTGCCTACTGATAATTTTGAACGATCTTTCGACGTCCGCATCATGACCCGTGTCAAGGAGATGCCTGACGATGGCACTGTTTAAAGCATTTGTTCCCTTTAGACATAAGCTTTTTGGTACATGTTCAGAAAATCGGAGGTATGCCTTTCTTTCTGTCCTTCCAATGTAACTGCTCCCGTAGATACATGTAAATTTGTATATACAGTTGGAGTTAACATGAGAAGAATATCTGTCGATTTTTGATTGCACCAAAGAGCATATTGTTCGATAGATGGGAACCAGCTTAGCTGCAGGATAGGCTATGGCTAGTGACGTCCTCAATCTTTTGTTGGCAATTGCTGTAATATTTTCACCTTCAAAATCAAGTTGAATGTAGATGGGCTTTTTTTCACTATGATTTGCTTGATATTTGAGCCTTCAGAGCTTCCGTACTTCTTAATGAAACTTTGAGGGCAACCGTTGCTTTTCAACGCCTTTTCGGGAATTATAAATTCTTCCTCTAATTTGTATGTAGAGCATATTCTCCTGGCTCTATAGCATAGAGTCTTGACTACTGACCGTTTAAAGCTATTTGGACAAAACTATTTAAATGTTTGTATTATCCATTCCATGTCGGTTTTCGGTAAATTGACCTCTGGAGACTACCATCTTTTAGGCGCTGTATGGCAATGTCGAGGAAGTGGAACTTCCCATCACTTTCATGTTCCATGGTAAATTCAATATTGGTATATGCGTCGTTGAATAATCTGAGTAGGTAGGAAGCATGACTTTCACTGCTGTGCACTACAAATGTATCATCTACTTATTGACAGTAAGAAGCTGCTTCGTCGATAGCATGCTTCAACTTTGTTCTTTCTATGTTGGACATGAATATATCTGCTAAAATATGGCTAAGTGGACTGCCCATGGTTTCAGTAATGCTAAGAAGACGAAAGTGTATTATCTATGGAAGATAATTCTTCACTTTGAAGGTTACTCTGAAAGAGGATTTGTTGAGATGGAATGACCAGTGTCGACAAGATGTTCAGCTGTCGCACTCCTTATAGAGCCACTACTACCTCTCTGTAACCATGCGGCATCCTGTTCTTGAACTCTTTTAGACAGGATACTCGTCAGTCTTCCAATACACCTGGTACTACAAAAACTGGCAAGTTAATATAAGTACACAGAAGTAGTAAGATGCACGATCTTGTATTTCAGGCTTTTGTAGACAACTCTTCACTTCTATTACTATTCTGTTTTGTGAAAATAAATATAAATGTAACTTTCAAGTATTGGTTTGTAAGGATTTCATTGATTGGTTACAGGATTTCATCACCTGGGGTTCTAGTGGGAAGTCTTGACCAATATAGTAAAACAGGTCGGGTGAGAGGACAAACACTCGCCAAAGACTTTGGCTAGTGGTCGCGGTATGTCATGAATCGGCAGAAGTGGATATTCATGGACTGGCCAGTGTATCTGGTCCCAGTGGCTCAATGGTCTACAAGCTAGCTCGCCTTGTAACTGGAATTTCTTGAGTTCAAACCCTGGCGGTGAATGCGTACGGCTGAAGAGTCCCAAACTAGGATGAAACAGCTGTCTGGCAGTACTCCCAGCAGGTTTTCTAACAATCCTCTAACTAATGTCAGCTCATGATGAAATCCTGTAACCACATAAATGTGACTGGCCAGCTAAAGAAAGTGAATCCGTATAAAAGTTCCTCTTTGTCATGAATGCCTGACTGGGGACTATTCATTGAACATATATGCATAATTCATTTCGTCAGAGAAAGTTTCAGACATCTTTTTATCTAATGAAAATAATAATAACAATTACCGTTGTTTTCTTATCCCAATAGTTTATATTTTTGGTTAATTATCTTGTTATAAGTAAGAAAGTGAATAAAGATGAGTTGGGTGGATTTCTACCGCACTTTTTTGAAAATTCTAATTAACTGATTTTATTTGCCTCTTGGTGTATTCTAATCTTTCTTGTGTTTTGTGTTTTTTTTTAATTTTCCCCTCTGTATTATTTGTCTATACTGCAACCATCATTGTACACGCCATACACAATGAAAACACATCTCTGATTGTATTCACTTCTAATAATAAATGAAATCTAATTAATTAATTATTCAATAATTTCAATAACAATAATAACAATGATAATAATAATGATAAAATGAATAATCAATTCGTCCAATAAACAAAAACAACAACAACCAATAGATTAGTTACTATTACAATACAACTGACACAGGATAAAAATCGTCTTATACGTTTGGAGTCAGTACAAGCTATCTACAGTCCTATAGGTAAGTGTTATATACACCTATCTATTATTATTATTGTTTCCTTTAATTCCTAGAGGAACATAGGGCTTCAGCCGTGCGTCTCCATTGCGTTCCGTTCTCTGCTAGAGTCTTTACCTGACTCCAAGTCTGTCCACATGCTTTCATCTCCTCTTCACATGACCTTCTCCAAGTCACCCTTGCACTGACGACCAACTCGCCGCTTCCCTATAGGGTTCCACTCGAGCAATGGCTTGTCTAGTGATGTCACTTGATGGTTTCCTCAGAGTATGGCCAATCCATCTCCATTTCCTCATGCCTATTTGTTTCACAATCGGTTCCTGGTTGGTTCGCTCCCAGAGATCTCTGTTGCTGATCTTTTCTGGCCATCTGATCTTGAGTATTGAGCGAAGACAGCTGTTGATGAAGGTCTGTAGTTTGTTTGAGATGCTCTTTATGACACGCCAAGTGTCTGATCCGTATAGTAGCACTGACTTCACATTGGAGTTGAAAATCCGTATCTTATTTTGGATGCTGAGTGCTGTTTATAGGCAGAGGTTTGTTTTTCCCTAATATTTCACTTTTAAAAGTTTTTTGTATTGATGATATTCCCTTGGGTTCTGAGTAGAACATAGCGCTTCAACAGCACGCCTCCATTTCACTGTGTTCTCTGCAGTCTCTTTCCAACTGGCTTCATGACTGCGCACAAGCCCTTCTCATTTTGGATGTCATTCTTGGAGGCCTAACTCATCGTTTACCATTCGACTTCCAGTCTCGAGTCTGACGCTTGATTTCATTCAACTCTGTCCTCACTGTGTGTGTCTGATTAATTTCCATTACTTCTGGCATATTTGTCAAGTGATAGGTTTTTGGTTGCTTCGTTGCTAGAACTCCTTGTTACTTGCCGTCTTCAGCCAGTTGTCTGATCTTCAGTATCCAGCAGAGGCAGCTGTTGATGAAAGTCTGTGGTAGCTTGTGAGAAAGACTTTTCCTGGGGCTTGTCACGTCTCCGAAGCATATGGATTCACTGACTAACTTTACATTAATGCTGAGTGCAGCAGATTTCAACACCCCTATTTCAGATTAATGAAGTTCTGTGTTACTTTCCCGATGCTGGTTGATTGACCCTGACATCCTTATCCGTTTCTCCTTTATCTGAAACTATGTCGGTTGGCAGTTGTCATCTCTTTTGATCACAGTATATTTTTTTCGCGTTGAGTAATCTATACAGGTCATTTCACCCTACCTACAGATTATTTATTTATTAATTTATTACTTGACGTTCCCAGTGGAACACAGGGATTCAGTTTAGAGCTCCAAAGTTTCGGTAGCAGTGGTGTTTACCATTGTGGATATAATTTATTTTGATAAAGTCTTGCAGTGTTATGCAGTAAATGCAGTAAAATATTACTGTATAACACTGTGAAACTTTACCAAATTAAATTATATCCCCAATGGAATCATACTCCACCACAGTGCGCAAGTTCTATTCCTATAGTAGTGTTGTTTATTTTCACGGGATGGGGTTGTTGGCCTCGTGTTCAACCTTCTCCCTCTTACCAGTTTTACTTGGGTTTAAAGAGGTTTAGGAGTGTGTCAGCTGGGAACCGAACCCTGGATCACATGCGTGGTTGGTGAGAATTCTATCGTTAAGTGACAGACTCACCCTACCTACAGACCTATTCTTTATTGAATACGTACAATGCTGGTTTAAAATATAGGAAACGATGAAGACCACGAATACAAAGTCTATACGGTAACAGGGGAACGTTAGTAGAAAATTCCAGTCCTACGCCACATACTACTTATTGGCCTGCATGAGTAGTTGGATACCACTCGCATCAACCAGTCAGGCTTGCTATCCACACCAAAGTGAAGTAGACACAGAACAGCCCTTTCGCTCCTTTTGGATTGGGACAGTCAGTGGCGAACTGGGTTTGAATAATCTGAGGTAGATGAATCAGTTCAAACCACCCAAATTATGGTCATCTGCTTGAATGTATGGCGTGTGCTACTGACAACAACCTATGAGTAGTATATTGTATGTGATATGTCCCACAAGAATCTTCAATAACCGATCACTGAGTTACGTTGCGAAGAGGATTAATGGAAGGTTCTCTTGCAACAATAGAGAAAACCTAAAAGGAAAACAAAAGAAGCAAAGTATAAAGAACACATTCAAGCAGAAATTCCAATTTAAAATTTACGTATCTTGTTAAAACTGGAAATCATTTCGTCAAACAAACTATTCCACTATCAAATGCTACCGAGTTCTGTCGTTAAAGACAAAAGCCTTCTGTGTAGTGAAAATCTTTAATTCCGTAGAAAGTGACCAGCGCATCTGCTTTGGCCCAGAATATCCAAAATGATAAATTTAGCAGAACTCAGCAAATCTAGTTAATTCGGTATCGCAATCGCTTATTTAAGAGATATGAGTTGTTATATATTCTTTGAATGGAACTGATTCGTTTATGAATTAATATGTTATTCAGATCACCCTGCATTTAAATTATATCTATAAGCGTTATTGTTTCTTACTGATTGTAGCTAAACTCACCTTCATTTTATGTAACTGTCTGTCTGTCTGTCTGGATTCAACATAGAACTTGGCACCGAAGTGCAGTAGTTCGAGTTGCCACGTTCCAAATAGCAAACAAAGGTAGACGGGAAAAGGAGAGAAGAGAATCAATAGAATTTAGATAAGTATAAGAGTGAAACAGAATGAGTAATGATAGAAAGGAATATGAAAGATTACAGAGACTGAATACATCTGCACCATTGACAACGATTTTGAGCCACGTCACCTATTGTCTCCAGCCATTGATTCTTAGAGTCCCGAGGGCCCAAACCCGGAAGTCTGCATCTCCCTACCTGACTCAGTTTAACTGTGAGGGATTTCATGGATTGATGCCATATTTTTGTTTGGCCACCACTTACTCTTTTCCAACCTGCACCTATATCAGCTAGTAATGCTCGTCGAGGGAGGCGATGGTTAGGCATGAGCAGCACGTGACCTAGCCATCTCAATCTATGTAACTTTATAGCCTCTTCGATTGATTTTCCCTCTTTGCCCAACACTCTACGCCTAACGTCAACATTACATACCTCATTATGCCACCTAACGTGAGAAAGAGATTGTAGACATCTATGATCAAAAACAGTCAACCTTTTCATGTCTTCAACTCGTATTGGCCATGTTTCAGAGCCATAGTGAAGGACGGAGCGAACTGCTGAACAGTACACACATCCCTTGGATGATAGCCGGATGTCACGCCTACGCCAGAGACTGTGTAAGTTAGCGAAAGCAGCCCGAGCTTTTTGGATGTAACATTCTTCCCTCAAGAATTATACTGCAGATTTTGATCAATATAATGAGCACCGTCATCAGCAAATCTTCCTTGTCATGTGGTAGATACGGAGCTTACAATCTTTATCAGCGTTTCTTTAACACACGGAATGGTTCCACTAAATACTTGTCAGTTCAGAATAGGCTAACCACTTGATTAGGGTGTGCTATCGAAACTGTTATTATTTTGTCCTATAAATTATATTAATACTATTGTTTTGTATCGTGAGTGGAATGTAGGGCTTCAGCACAATACCGTTACATCCTGTATTCTGTAGTCTGTTTAGCTGGCTCATCGGTTGACCATAAGGTTTTCTTTCTCTCTAAAGCGATCTCATGATATCCATATCCAACTTATCGTTTCCCACTGCAGTTCCACTCTGAGACTCATTGCGTGATTTCACTCAATAGTCTTCACAGAACATGTCCGATTCATCCCCATTTCCTTCTACATATTCGCTGGGTGATAGGTTCTCGGTTATTTCATTATTTCCCGGAATTCCTCGTAAGTGATTCTTTTCCGGCCAACTCATCTTCATTATGAAGTGAAGACAGCTATTCACGAAAGTCTGTGATAGCTTGTTGGAAACGCTTTTGATGACTCATATTACAAGTCTCTGAATTCTCTGCTTAACTGGCATTAGTGCTGAAAATCCGAATTTTCTTCCAAATGCTGATTGCAGCAGATTTCTTTACTGATTTCAGAGTATTGAAGGTATTATTTTACTTTCTCAACCCTGGTTAGCTTTGAAATCCTCATTCTTGCTGGTAGTTAAGACGATACTGTCAGGGTAGGTAAGTGAAAGAGGTAACTTCCTTTAGATTTCTTCCGTTAATGGTGAATGGTGCCTTTTGTTGTTATTTTTCTAGTCAGACATCTTCAATGGCCTACCTCTGCCTTCTGCCAACCTGTCAGCTTTTGCCCGTAGATCTTCTAGTTTGTGTGAAATTAGCACCGACCTGACACACTGACTCACATATCTTTGAAATTTCCATTAAAAGCTGTGGAGAAAACTATAAACACTGGAACTTCAAGGATTTTTGTTTTCAATATCTTAACAGTGATTAAAATGAAAGTGTTCTTTTTTTACAGTTAAACCTAGAGAGAGCTTCAAGCATTCCTGCTTAGTTGAAGAGTCGTCAAAAAAAAACAGGAAACAAGTGAATAGTCTCTTGGTTATTTACGTCGGCTACCTCACACCCATCTATTCTGAATAACTTTGAAGTCCACTTTTATTATACGCCCTTTTCAGTCATTGAAAAAAATTTACTGTCTAACTTTTGTTTAAGATATCTATGTGTGTGCATACGTTTTAAGATTACTCTTACTGTGTTCAACTATCTCTGAATATGCGGGAATTTTACTTTATTATTGTGTTTTTTCTTGTTTTTACCTATTTTACACTTGTATTCCAGCTGAGTTATTGGATTTAATCATATCTGGTTTACTGTTGGCATTCCTATCCATTTTCCTTGTAAATATTTGCCTATCAAAGCCGAATAATTCAGTTTCATGCTATTCTGAATCATGTCGGTGTTGTTCCTCGCTCGTCAATAAACCTGCTGATAAATCATCAACCCTGTTGAATCATACAACTGTTCCCTCACCTACTTACAGTAATCGTAAATCAGAGAATGGAAATTGTGGTAAACCGCTAACGAAGACCACTGCAACAACTTATGTAAATCATACTGATTTAACAGCAAGTACTGCGTCACAAATAAAGACCAGTGCGAATTCAGTTTACGTATGCAATTCACGATTGAATGATCGAGGCACACTGTCAAGCAGGTGTATACTGCCTTCTAGTACACCGATAACAAATGTAAGTTTTCTTTCTTTAGAATTATGCCTTTTTTACGACTTATATCAGACAATGTTTGCTCACTTACACGTTGAGAAATACTGACTGAGTGACTTATCAACGTGGAAATTCGCACACAAGTTCATTAGTTCAGAATGCCACACTTCCAAACAGAACGCATCACATCTTGAAAACTCTTTTTAGATAGTCTACGTGGCTTGAGTCAGCAGTCAGAGGTTTTATAGATTCGTGCTGTGTCTTCATGTTGCTACCGCTAACTCTTCTGTAATCTCGCCTTACTTCAGATATGTGACACAGGTTCTAAGCATCTTACTAGGAGTAGATTCACAACCCCGCTGATTGACTTTCCTTTTTTACCTGACTTTCTACCATTATTCTCATTATCCGTGATTATGCTAAGTCACCCAAATTAAGAGGATCAAAGCTGACATCTATGTGTGAAAACTGCTAATCTTCCAGTGGCTATCTCTCATGGTTGTTAAACTGGGCAGTGAGATCTGCACTGTTTAAAAGAATTCAAACACACTGTAGCACTCCAGAGTTGAAAAGAATGGAAGAAAAATACCTACTAAAGGTATTCAAAAAGAATGGTTATCCACAAAATTTCATCAAAAAGTGTTTAAAATCGAATCATAACACCAACAAGAAACCAACGTGAAAGACCGCAAGAAAATTCATCCTACCATACATAAAAAATATCTCTGAAATAATAATTCGATATTATGCAAACCGAAAGATCCAACAGAAGAAGGAGATAAGATTAATACCATTTACGAAATAAATTGTATGAACTGTAACAGGCATTACATCTGCCAAAGTGGGCGTCCCCTTTAAATCAGAACCCAGGAGCACAAATCAGCCGTGAAAAGACACGATATATATTCTTTCATATCACTACATGTAGACAATTATGGACATCGATTTGATTGGGATAATGTCAAGATCTTAGACAGAGGAAGCACCAAAAGTACCAGGGAATTCATAGAAGCATGGTACTCAAACGAATATGCAATTAACAAACACATTAATATAGACCAAATGTACCAACTAATAAAAAGTAAATAATGCGACCAGAAAGTTTAAAATCCAAGAAAATGATCAATACATATGTAAAGATGGTTACCAGGAGACGCAATTATATCACTCATGAAAAATTTAAATCATTTCACTTTATGCTAAATATTGCGCTGAAGATGTTGTCCAGAAGGACGACGAAAGCTCCGCAACTAAACCAACCAGCTCAGAGAACACTATTAATTGCTTACATATCGTTTCATAGACAGATGAATATCACTCCTGATCCAAGGATGATGCTGGATGAAAATTGCCCCACGAGCATTTTTTCATCCATGTTAAGATGACATCATCAGTCAGTCCATTCAGAATGATGCAGCTTTGCAAAGAAAGGGAAGTTATCAAGACATTCAACTATTTCAACTCTTATTTGATCATAGGGAATAATAAAAAAGACAGTTGCAGCGAAGAAAATTTTCTTTTCGACGAAGTCATCATCTCATTTGGCCTCAACTCTTATTTTTAAACTGGAATTCAGTACAAACAAGTCTTGCAGCATCATGTTTCATTTGACAGGAGAGAATTAAGTAACAAACCAATTCAAGGTTGTGCTCAAGCGACTCAGATGGATCTGCATTTTGTCAGTCTCTTCATAATCCATGTACTTTACCCTAATAACAAGTCAATCTCTGAGAATTCGATTTCACCCGGGGTTCTCTCATTAGAATATCCACAATAAAACTAAATAAAATTGATGATACTGGGAAAGGCTTGATCAACACGATATGGGTTTTCGGTTTTTGTTTCACAGACAGTCATTGTCATAGCACCTCTCGACTGACAGAGTTAAATACCACCTTCACGTCTCCAAATGTAGTACAGAGTTGGGGAGTTCGTAAGTATACCTATGTTCCAGAAGGTGTCAGAGGCTGAAAAATATGATAACTGGATTGTTAATCCAGCCCGAAGCCCTACTAGTTTTGCCGGGTTTGTTATTCTCAAGCTGCATTTGGCATTCACGAAACGACTGTATCTAGAAGTGTAGGTCCTACAATAATCAGACCAGTCTCTTGTGATCATAGAAGGAAGGTTTATTTCCTTTCATATAAACTAAGACAATCAACAATCTAGAGAAATCCTATGGCACTGTGGAATTCCCTTCACTAGCTAACTTCTTGCTAAATATAGTAAATAATTCATAAATATTATATACTACTGATTGGTTTATGTGAGTAGCATGAATACCACTCACAGCAACCAGTAGTATCTGATAGCCAAATCAAAGTAATTCCAACACTGATTAATCGTTTCGACCGTCCGTCCACGTAGCTACCCAGAATTTGGGTGTCTGAGCTGAGTCAGACTGGGAACACCACTGAAGAGCTCAACCGTAAAGGAATGAAACGGCCGCCCAGTGTTCAGATCACTTCTATCTGGCTAGCTAAGAAGCTCTACTGGCTGCTTTGAGCAGTATTCAACTTCTCATATCGATCAATACGCCTATGCTTGCCTTCTTGAATTCCATTTATGGTATCGAGCAGACCACGTATTGTGATCTGAATAACTCCGGTTTCTGAAGGAAACTGTGGTGAAATTTCCTCTTGACGTGTAAATTGCGTGCAAATTGCAAACTAACGGTAAATAGTTGAGGTTTATTTGTATTTTCTCAGTCCACATTGGTTTATTTATGGAAATCACCATGGTTACCTTCAAGAGATTTTATAATAGATATGTATGTATGATCTACTAGATTTGTTTGTTTTTGAAAACAACTTCCGCCACTTAATTAATGACCTTGACAAGAAAAATAATAAGAAAAGATGTTGGATCTTTAATGCTAAAGTTGTTTTCTGCGGAAACTCTGCAAAATCCGTTGAATAATGTTTTCATTGGATAGTGCTGCTGTCTGATAGAACCATAAATGGACTTCTAGTTGTTATATCTTTATGTATATTCAAAAAAATTAATGACAAGTTAACTCGAATTGTTCACTGATATGGTTGCATTCTATAAGCTGGATGGTTTATTTGCAAAGCTTTCATTGTCATTCTAGATAACATCTTTGGCACAGACTTCAAAGTGATCATTAATTTTCTGTTATCCTTTAAGCTGACTGACATTTTGAGGTGACTGAATTCTGAAGGCCTGAACAATAGTCTTTTCAATAGTTAACATTCTATGGCATTATTATGCTTTATTTTCGTATTACCTGGTAAAATTATTAGTATTATTACTGTTCCCTTGGGTTCCTAGTGGAACATAGGGCTTCAACTGCACGTCTCCACTTGCTTCTGTCTTCTGCTGTACTTTTCACCTGCATCCATGTTAGTCCATACTGTTTCACTTCCTCATCGCACGAGCTTCCCCATGTCACCCTTGGACGTCCCACTCGTCGATTCCCTTTCGGCTTCCACTTGAGGGCCTGACGCGCGATGTCACCCAGCGGCCTCCTCAGCGAGTGTTCAATCCACCTCCACTTTCTCCTGCATATTTGTTGGGCTACTGGTTCTTGTTTTGTTTCTTCTCATAGTTTCTTGTTGGTGATTCTTTCCGGCCATCTGATCTTAAGTACAGAGCGAAGACAGTTGTTGATAAAGGTCTGAAACCTGTTGGAAATCTTCTTTCTGACCCGCCAAGCTTCTGATCCGTATAGAAGAAGTGACTGATTTGACGTTTGTATTGAAAATCCAAATTTTGTTGTTGATGCCGAGTGACGAAGATTTGCAGATTGGTTTCAGGCTGATGAATGTGTTTCTTGCCTTCTCGAGTTGTCGATTTGACATCCTCGTTCGTTCCACCTGCCTGTAGTTGAGACAATGCTCCCTAGATAAGTGAATGAAGTAACCTCTTTCAAATCCCTCCCGTTGATAGTGATTGGTGCTGGATGTTGGTGCTGCTGTTGTTGTTGTAGGTTGGTTATTTTCATAACCTCCGTCTTGTCTATGTTCACCTGGAGTCCTGTCTTTGCTGCTTCTTCGACCAGTTTGTCGGTTTTCACTTGTAAGTCTTCGATTTTGTGTGACATCAAACATAAATCATCCACGCGCGAAATCCAGGTCTTCTAGGTTCTTCACGTCAGTCCAGGATATCGCTGTCTTCTCGTTTCCCACTGTCTGACGCATAATCCAGTCCACCACAATTAGGAATATCATTGGTGATAATAAGCACCCTTGTCTGACTCTTGTGTTTACTCCAAACACCTCACTGAGTTTTCCGTTGTGGATCACTTGACATGTGCCACTGTCGTACAGCTGTTGAATAAGGTTGATGAATATTTGGGGTACACCGTAGTACTCGAGTAGTTTCCGAATTACCCAGTAAAATACCTGTGTGTAAATACACTAAAAGTTATGACTAGAATGGCATTGAAATCTCTCATCCAAATAAAATGCTAGCTTGGGGAATAATTCAATAGCACAAAGTTATTACACAAAGTTGGCTATAAATATTCTCTGTCATTTCATTGAAATAATAATTTTTATGAGAATTGGTCTGCAGGAACTTTCTGATTTGCTCTAAGTCTAATCACAAATTGATGTCATTTAGAGACTACTGGACTACTACACAGTTGTTTCGCGATCAAGCTTGAAATCAATAGAATCGCTGCAAACCCACACTTGAAAATGAATCTAGTGCTCACTAGTGACTGACTATAGGATGAGACTGCCTGAAGATATGGTAGGATGTGGTGATTAGCATGAGTCCACTAAGTTGAGCATGGGGAGAGATTCTCACCTATAACACTGACTGATAGCCGCACTGTATATCGCGAATTTGGGGGGACTGTTGGATTCTGTATCAGTAACTGAACAGTCAACGGGCTCACCTCTTAACCTTAAAGTCCTAGGTTCGGTCATCAGAGATGGGGTCCTGACTGCACACAATACTGAAGGATCTCAAAGCAGTACTGCCTGGTTTTCAATGGCTCTTTAACTGATATGAATCCGTGATCATACTTAAAATAAAATAATAATAGTTTAAATTAAAACAACTAGTCCCTTTGATAAATTTGAATAAGGCATTTAGAAGACAAATTTCGCGAGATGATATCGTCATTTCGTAGTTTCTTTACAACCGCTTTACAACTAGCATGGTTAACAATTATAAAATAAAGGTCATGACAATTACTCAGTTAAATATAAAACAAAAGTACATACTAATGACCGATCATATTCAAATAGGTCATGTAGTTCATGGTAGGCGAAGATTGAAGTCTATTGTTTTTTGTACACACAGTTTAGGCTGTATGTGATTAATCCAAAGTGCTTCCATCACCTTCAATAACCAATCTTGAATTAGAGTTATGTGATGAAATAATTGTGAAACAGTCATTAATATTGATTTTGTGACGTGATATTAATAAATATTTTGCAATGGATGATACTGGATTTCTATTCAGATTACTCGCATTGGGATTTTCTATATGATTTAGTAGCCATTTTGGAACATGTTCTTTTCGACGACATTGGAACATTCTGTTGGTTCTACCTATATAGGTGTCTATATATATATATATATATATGTAGGTGAACTTGTAGATACAGTTTGAAGTAGAGTCCACAGAATTTCGTCCTTTAATCGTAGGTACAGGGATCGAAAATGTTCGGCAAGTGAGAAAAAGAGATGCGGCGTAGAATGTGTGTTTGATGGCTGACCGAAGTCTTTGAGCTCAAAGACTTCGGTCATCTCGTGAAATTTGTCTTCTAAATGCCTTATTCAAATAATAGTTTAAGTTAATTTTGCAGATATTTGAAAATAGTACATTTCTGGTGTGTTTATTGAGAGCCTAATGCTATGTGTTATGCATACTCTACTGGCGGTCTGCTTAAAACTTGCCCTACCAAAATCTTCCATCTCTGTATTGCATATATTTTGTCTCGTTGGGTTTGTTTTAATCGACTAAGATATGATCTCTAATGCTTCTGATTCACAAGTTCCTACTAAACTTGAGGAATGGCTGGATTGTGGGTGGCAAGGTGTTCCAAGACATGAGATAACTGTTCTTCAATTATCTCCTTGGGTCTCAAAATGTACATGTTCTGAACATCTTACAATTGGCTTTCGACTAGATATTGTGGATTTTTTTTTTGAAGTAGACAAAGCAGATATAATATCATAATGGAGTGATTTGTGCTTCAGCTCAGAGAGCATTGTGTCACAGGAAGGATATACTGTCAATGAATTGATATTTTACTTGAAGATATTGTACGAAGGGGGAAAATATGATGCAGTCAACTCCTGTGAAAATTCTGTACATTTAATAAATACTTTTCAGAATAAAGATGTTATTATTATTTTTTACGAGTTGATCACGGATTGATATCAGTTAGACAACCATTGAAAACCAGCCCGGGAGTACTGGACAGCTGTTTCATCCTAGTTTGGGAATCATCGGCAGTACACACCCACTGGGATTCGAACCCAGGACCTTCCGGTTACAAGGCAAGCTGTCTCGTATACCATTCAGCCACTGGGACCCGATTCAATGGCCAACCCATGAATTCTAACTTCTACCAATTCGTGATTTAGCGCGACCCCAACCATTGTCGTGACATCTTATTGGAGCTCATTGGTCACGACTTCTCACTAGAACTCCAGGAAACTCCATCCTGTAGCAAGTCACTAGCGAGCATCAGATTAATTTTCTATAGTTTGGTTTGTAAGGGTTAGTTATGTCTTTACGAGTTGATCACGGACTGATATCAATTGGGATCGCGCTAAATCACGAATCGGTAGAAGTTAGAATTCATGGGTTGGCCATTGAATTGGGTCCCAGTGGCTGAATGGTATACGAGCCAGCTTGCCTTGTAACCGGAAGGTCCTGGGTTCGAATCCCAGCGGGTGTGTACTGCCGAAGATTCCCAAACTAGTGGGATGAAACAGTTGTCCAGTACTCCTTGGTTTTCAATGGTTCTCTAACTGATATCAGTCCGTGATCAACTCGTAAAAAACATAACTAACCCTTACAAACCAAACGATAGAAAGTTACTATTATTATTATTCTAATGATCGCAAAATAAGTATTTTAAATTTTACTCAGTTGTTCATTAAAAAACTGCAAAGTTCTGTTTCGTCTAATAACTAGTATTTGTCAGTAATGTTTACTTATAGCCACAAAAAGATACACTATCTTTTCATTATCCTTCATACCCATAGTTTTTTGATCTTCTATATGCATTAAACTGTCATTATTTACCTTGTAATTATTCTTTCTCTCATATATCTTCTTTTTTGTATTTCTATTTTTAACGTTGTGACCATTTATAAAGTGTGATAGCTTGTATCGATGATCTTCTTTGCATAATTCTACGTTAAAAGTTCAAATTCATCTTTAGCTTAGCTGAAAAAAGTCCTAAATCAACAGAAATGGAGACTACAAACTATTTTGACGGGTTGATTGTCACTTTCAGCGACCTGCTTAAATTGCTGTGCTACCTAGCCACTGCGGCGATTATTGATTAGTGGTGGGAAGGTTGACATTTTGAAACGATACGTTCAGGGTTCGAGTCTCTGCGGCGATAGCCCTACCCACTGAGACTGCACGTGTATCCATATGACTAGTATCAAACTGGACGAAATGCTCATCCTTATCTCCACTGTTAGTCTTTATAAGCCAATATATATGTATATATATTCATCTCACCAGGCATCGAGTTTCTGTTGTACAGTTTTATCCACTAATAATGTATTTTTTTTAAATTATGTTGTTTTTTCAGAATAAAACTAAATTATACGTTGAAAACTGTCGACATAATTACAATAATCCTTCTCTAAGTGATTCATCACAATATTTAACACATAATCTGCCTATCCTACCCGTTTCATCGGTAATCCTTCCAAAATGGGAAAGTAAAACACTTCGAATTGATCTAGATCCATTCACTTCTATGAATACATCTGAGCATCATTCAACTGTTGAATGTGAAGATGAACAGTCTCATTTAAACATAAGTAAGTAATACTATTGGCGTTTATTGAGCTTTTCTTTAAAACTTTGTGTATTTTTTGATAAACTTTAAGTCTTTTCATATAGTAATTCCCTTTCATTGTTTAAATATGTGAATGCAATGCTGTTCTTTTTTTTCTTTTATTTCTCTTTTTCTTTTTGTTGTTGTTGCTTTATATTTCTAAATCCTTACAAAATTTATGAGGTAATTAGATGCAATATTGTAATGAACGCTGAAAATTCCATACCTGTACCACAAATACTGTTTGGAATAAAGCCATTATTATTATTCATAAATTTGGGTAGAGAAAAAACAAACGTTGGTGCAGAATAACATGAATCCATTTTTTTTCGTTGGCTCTCATCAGCTGCATACAACTTATTGTGAATAAAACTCAGTGTAGAATTTAACGAACTTTTGTCATCAACGAGCATATTATACGAGTGTCATGGTGACGTAAAACATCAGGATGACAAGGTAGCTGAAGTAGGTATTTATAAAAATATATCTTGTTAGAGAGAAGTTTCTAGAAAATTAAGTGACAAGATTGTTGTTAGAGATTACATAGTTAGATAAGAAAAGATCAAAATTTGGTGTCGTTGAATTCCAGTTACCCTGGTGACTCATCCCTTAATAACCCTTGGTCCTCTAACTTCATCAGCTTCTATTTCCAAAGCCCCCCCCTCACCTCGTTTCTTCTGTTTGACTTCTTGGCCTTATGAGTTCTACTCACCATAATACACCATCACCTCTTCATTTGATCTCTTGCCATACTAAAGTTAAATCTTCTCTTATCGAACTATGTAATCTTTACTAACTTTTTGTTACCACCCTAACAACAAACTTGTCAGTTAATTTTCTAGAAAAAATCGTATCTCCTGACAAACTTTGTCGTAATTAGTTGTTAATTTATATACATATATATACTATTATTCTTGTTCCATTAGGTTCCGCGTGGGAAATAGGGCTCCAAGAGCACATCTACATTTTATTCTCTTCTCTGAGTTCGTCTTTAGCTATAAGAATATAACTTGGTTACTGTAGTAGAGTATAATTCCATTAAGGGAAAAACTTTATTTTGGTAAAGTCTTAGTGTTATACGGTAATATTTACTGACGATATTACTGTATATCACTGTGAAACTTTATCGAAATAAGATTTTCTCCATAATGGAATTCATCTTCAGCTGGCTTGACGGTCGCCCATAAGTTCTCATGTCCTTCTAAGACTATCTCTTCCATGTCACAGTTGGACCCATTCGAATAAAAGTATAAAACTTGGGCAATGTGGTAGAGTATAACTCCATTATGGATAAAATTTTATTTTGATAAATCACACAGTGTTGTACAGTAATATTAAATGATGACATTTCGAGCATAAACTATTGCTCATAATCATATCAAGTTGATATACTTGATATTAATATTACTGTACAACACTGTGTGATTTATCAAAATAAAATCTTATCCATAATGGAGGACCCATTCGAACCCCAGTCAAGAGCCTACCTTATGTCTGATGTCAGTCAGCGATCTTCTTAGCGTATTTCCATTCCACCTCCATTTTATTCAGCATATGTCTTAGTCAATAGACCTACGAGTGGTTCGTCTTCTTACATGGTTCCGTGCTTCTTGTCCATTTTGGCTGGCCATCCGATCTTCAGTATTGAGCCAGCGAAATTAGCTGTTTACAAAAGTCTAGAATAGTCTCTGGCCAATATAGAATCACCAACTTGACATTTGCTTTGAAATTCTAGATGTTGTCCCTTATGCTGCTTACAGGTAATTACCACACTGATTTTTAGGCTGAAGAGAGTCTGCCCTGCTTTTCAGATGTCAACTGGCTTTGATATTCTCATCCGTGCTGTATGTAGTTCGCCCGATATTGCCTAGCAAGGTAAGTGAAGGCAGTAACTTACTTCAAAGAGTGATTGGGGCTTGTTGTTTTCTGCAGTCGAGCATCTTGTTCTTCTCTATGTTCAGCCGAAGTCTTGCCTTTCTACCGGCGTTTCCGCCAACTTGTTACTTTTTGCCTGTTGAGTAAATTTATTTACGTAGATAAACACTTATATATATATATTGGCAGAAGTTAGAATTCATGGTCTGGTTACTGGATTGCGTCCTAGTGGCTTAATGGTCTACCAGCTCGTCCTGGAATCAGAAGGCCCGGGGTTCGGACCCTGGCAGGTGCATTCTAATGAACAGCCCCAAACTAGGACGAAACAGCTGTCCAGTATTCTTTCACTGATGTCAGCTCATGATGAAGTCCTCCAATCGACCAAACAAAATCCCTGCGAACCAGTACTTGAATATATATATACTACCTGTTAGTTATGAAACAGAGAACTTAAAACATCATATAATGATTAAACTAGACTTATATCTTTATTTTGGCATCAGTGAAAAATGTCTTACTTACTTTCGTTGTCTGCATCTAATGGTTACATGTTGCATTAATAGATTCGAATTCTACAGTAAAAACTATCGAGAAATGTTTCTCTGAGTTAATAGACATTCTAGCATTTCTCTTACGTCATAATTATTCTCCAACCAGCAATATTCATTAAAAAATAAATGCTGAAAATAGAAATACTAATCGTTCTCATCTATGTGGATGACATATATGACACAATTAGCCTTATTAAATATCCCTATGTACAAGAGATTGACCAACACAAATTATATTTTGGATTAATCGTAACAACAAAAAAAATTAGCTATTTATTACTCTTCAGGTATAAGATTTTCTACAAAATTTCTACTGTTTCTCTCTAACTGTTATTAGTACGTATTTTGATGTGTATACACGTAGTTTTATAAATTATACGTTAAGCATTTCTACATGTATCATCTGCTCATCTGATAGCTAATTCATTTGATTAGTTCACATACTAAGCAGAAAATAACAACAGTCTCAGGGTTTGGCTCAGTTGACTCGTAGAGAATGCAAGAAGTGGGCATTTTCCCGAAACAATACACCCATTTTAAATCGTTTCTTCCTCTTGCATACAAACGAAATCTCATCAGTAAATACGCTGATTTTTAATGCCAGAAGAATCTACACAGCCGACAAGTCCGAAAGAGACGTAGACACTGAGTTACTGGCATCTAAAGTGAGAAAAAAATAACAACTTAAACATTCTTTGCCGCAGCATTATGTTTAAAATTCGCCACTCGTTCTATGATTCCAGCTACCAAGTCTGACCGCTTCAGTGTGCATTTATAAATTTAACTGTTCTTGGGGACACAGTTACATAGGTAGAACAAATCAGCAGGATCACCGTCGCCTTCTTGAGCATTGTCCAACATGATTAGGTTTGTATTATTATTATTCCCTTGGGTTCCGAGTTGAACATAGAGCTTTAACAACACATATCCACGTTCTTCTGTTTTCTACGATCCTCTCCAACTGGGTCAACGATTGCCCATAATCTCCCATCTTCTATACGCCACATGATCTCCATGTCACCACTCGCTGCTTCCCGTTTGGATTCCATTCGATGTCATTCGATGGCCTCCTCAATGTATGCGCGATCCTTCTCCATTTTCTTTTACATATTTGTTGAGCAATCGGCTCTTGGTTGGTTTGTTCCCAGACAGACTTTTATGTTGCTAATTCTTTCTGGCTGGCCATTTGACCTTCATTATTGAGCTAGCAAATTGGGCAACTGTTAATAAAAGTCTGTAACTTGTTGGAATTGCTCTCCGTGATACTCAGTGCATCTTTCTGACCCGTAAAGAGGAACTGACTGACTTCACATTTGTGTTGAAAATCGGAATACTGTTCTTGATGCTGATTGCAGTGCAGGAGATTTCCAAACAGATTTCAAATTGGTAAAGTTGCATCTTGCCTTTCCTATTCTGGTCGGCATTGACATCTTCATCCATTCCGCCTGTGGTTGAAACGATGAATCCTAGATAAGTGAAGAAAGTAAGCTCTTTCAAACTTATTCCATTGTTATTCATTGATGCTGTTTGTTGTAGCCGTTGGTTAGTTATCTTCATCACCTCTCTCTTTTCTATGTTCACCTGCAGTCCTATCTTCACTGCCTGTCTCTTCAGCCAGTTTGTTGGTTTTCCTCTCTAAGTCTTCGAGTTTGTGTGACATTAGACATGAGACATGCACACGCAAAGTCCAGATCTTTTAGCGTCTTCTAATTGGTGGTCCAGCGTATTCCTGCCTTCTCACTCCCAATGAACAGTCTGACGCATAATCCAGTCCACCACAATTAAGAACATAGTCGGTGATAATAGACAGCCAGCTTGTCTTACTCCTGTATTCACTTCAAACGCCTGGCTGAGTTTGCCGTTGTGGATCACCTGACGCGTGGCATTGTCACAGTTGAGAAAGACTTGGGCACTGAACGCTTTAGTGTTGAAGTAGTTTCCAAATTACTTCACGGTGAACGCTGTCTGTTGAAGGCCTTTCCGAAGTCGATGAAGTTGAGGAAGGGGGGGTTGACTGCCATTCTATTCTTCGTTCGATAACATATATATATGTATATATATACCCGTTTTAGTCTACATGTCTTTCTCTAAAGAAATGCCTCATTAAATCAATGAGTAAATAGTAGTACATATAGTGAGTACTTAAATGTACTTTGTACTAATTAAAATTCATCATTTCCATATCAGAAAAGTCTCCTTTCTTAAGAGGAATAAGGGAATGCTAAACTACACGCATATACATATATTACGTTAAAAATTACAACTTTTTTGATGTTATCAGTTTTGCAAAATTTTACATATAATAAATATTATTATTATGATTATTATTCACATACACTTGCAGATTCTAACCTACTCCTTGACTTTATTGTCGGAACTTCTATGAATACCATGACAACAGAGTAGGAAATAAAATCTTACTATGCTAAATCAATGTCTAGTACGATAGGTAGATAGATACATATATATATATATATATAAATATAAATGTGTATTATGAAATGCGGAAATTCAAATCTGCCTGTCTATAGGGGAAACTAAAAGATTTCCCTTTTTTTTCTTTGTTTTTGTTTTTAATGATTAACAAAGGTGACTACTATAAGGAAACAAAAGTACAAACAATCTGCGTACATCGGATTGTATTCATTACTGTATATTCTCCTTTCACTACTTTCTACTTATTTTGTTAACTGGAGAAATAAACGCTTCTAACTGTCTCATCCAACCATCTATCCACCCATCACTCAAGTACCTATATCCGCTAACAGAAATATATACATTTATATATGTGCAGAGAGTGAGATAGTGATATTGTTGTAGGTGTCTAGCCCCAAACTAATCTAACTGAATGCTCCTTACTGACAGAAAGGTTAGAGTGAGTTTGTCGTCTTTATTCAGAATGTCAGTACATCTGACTACCCCTATTTCTTGACATTTCTGTCACATTGCTGTTATTCTAAACACTAGTAGAGTTGATATGCCTTGCCCTAACACATCAGCTTCAGATTTACTACTCTTATATTCCCCGTAAAAGTTAATATAGAAAAAGTCTACTGACTGGATGACACTTTTAAATGTAAAACATTTCTTTGGAAGTGTACTACTCCTGTGTGTTTTCTTACTTCCTGAAGGTATACATAAAAGTAGGAAGAATGAGATGCATTGGGAATACTATGGATGATTATATATATATAAATTTGCGTAATTATATATACAACGAATGAGTAGTGCTCCAAACCCCATACAATTACTCTCGTCGATAAACTTGAACAAAGTAAGAAGACTTAATGATACAGTGGACATCCTCAAAAGTTCATTGATAAACACAAGAGGATACCAAAGCGACATTTTATGCAGTATAAAAGAAATCAGTCTTTATTATTCAGGTGAACATAGAGAAAACAGAGGTGATGAAGACTCCTGGGCAACACCACCAACAGCAACAACAACAATAGACAACAATCAGCATAAATGGGAGGAACCTGAAAGAAACAACCTCTTTTACCTACCTGGGAAGCATCGTTTCAACTACAGGCGAACGGAACTGACGAGGAAATCAAAGCAAGAATCGGAAAAGCAAGACAAGCTTTCACTACTCTCAAGTCTGTGTGGAGATCAACAGCACTCAGCATGAAAATGAAAATACGATCCGGATTTTCAACTCCAATGTGAAGTCAGTGCTACTTACTTTACGGATCAGAGACTTGGCAAACTACAGACCTTCAATGACAGCTCTCTTCGCTCAATACCACTCAAGATCAGATGGCCAGAAAAGATCAGCAACAGAGATCTCTGGCAATGAGCGAACCAACCAGGAACCGATTGTGAAACAAATAGGCAGGAAGAAATGGAGGTGGATGGGTGGCCATACTCTGAGGAAACCATCAAGTGACATCACTAGACAGGCCATCGCTCGAGTGGAACCCGAAAGGAAAGAGGCGAGTTGGTCGTCAGTGCAAGGGTGGCTTAAAGGAGGTCATGTGAAGAGGAGATGAAAACGTGTGGACAGACTTGGAGCCAGGTGAAGACTCTAGCAGAGAACCGAACGCAGTGGAGATGCATGGCTGAAGCCGTATGTTCCTCCAGGAATTAAAGGAAACAATAATAATAAACAATAATTATTCATTGGGTTCAAAGCTGATAATGTATCAGGAAGAATCCAGTGTAGAATAAGTGCTGCTGTCAAGTAAACTCATCCAGTTGACAGTTTAGTCACAATTTGCCGAATCAAATGCTCACTGAGAGAGATAATCTAAGGTTGACAAGTCCCTCCTTTGTGTTACTTCCAAATGCATATACCAGTTAATATGTAGGTGCGAAAGCACAGGCACTGGATGAACAGAAGAAAGGATTTCTGATCGCATATTCCATAAAAGAGCCTAAAAATAAAATTGCTCACCACCTTTTATACAGAGGTTAAGAAACTGATACGTTAATGTTAGTTTGTGCATGGTTGTGGGCAGCTGAAAACAACCAACGAAATAGATTGACATCATTTTATCCCTACACAGTAGGTCCTTCTTGCTTTGGATAAGGATTAAAGTAATCACAGAGTGTTTTTGAGCAATAGCATAATATGCGCCACGATAGTTATCCCAATTTTTTGTAATAAAAGCAGATAAGACACCTTTTTAAACACCTAAACGCAACATTTGATATCATTACAACATTCCTCTAACCATGTAATACAAAACGTAATAAAAGATCAACTGCAAAAGGAAATTCAAATCGTGATTCGTTGCCTTTTCTCTGTCATATTAAGGAGGGAGTTAAATTTGTTTGGCGACAGTTTATATATCCACCGGTAAATTTATATTTACTAAAAGATGTTTATAATATTTCTATGACTAAGTGACATTTGATGATAATTAAGTAGTTTCAGTATGCACTTCGTGTTTGGACAGGTGTTTCATCCCAGTTTAAGACTCTTCAGCATTGCGCATCCATGATCCACTTCCAAATAAGTGAAAGTCCTGAATTCAATCCCAGGTGGGGTCGTAGGTGCTCAGTGATGAAGAATCACGAAGTAGGATGGATTAGCTGTCCAAGTACTTCCCACTGGTCTTCACTGATTCTCTAATTAATGTCAGTTCACAACGAAATCCCTAGAAAAAAGTTTATAATCCAGTAATCACCATCAACGGGAGGGATTTGAAAGAGGTTACTTCATTCACTTATCTAGAGAGCATTGTCTCAACTACAGGAGGAACGGACGACGATGTCAAATCGAGAATCGGGAAGGCGAGAAACACATTCACCAACCTGAAACCAATCTGGAAATCTTCGTCACTCAGCATGAACAACAAAATTCGGATTTTTAATACAAACGTCAAGTCAGTCAGTTCTTCCATACGGATCAGAAACTTGGCCAGTGTGTCACAAAGAATATTTCCAACAGCCTGTTGCAGACCTTTATCAACAGCTGTCTTCGTCCTATACTCAAGATCAGATGGCCGGAAAGAATCACCAACAAGAAACTATGGGAACAAACAAAACAAGAACCAATCGCTCAACAAATATGCAGGCGAAAGTGGAGATGGATTGGACACTGGCTGAAGAGGTCGCTTCTTGACATCGTGTGTCAGGCCAATGCTCGAGTGGAACCCGAAAGGGAAGCGGCGAGTGGTTTGTCGGTGCAAGGGTGACATGGAGGAGATCGTGTGAATAGGAGTTGAAACAGTATGGACTAACATGGATGCAGGTGAAAAGTACGGCAGAAGAGAGAAGCAAGTGGAGACGTGCAGTTGAAGCCCTATGTTCCACTAGTAACCCAATGGAACAATAATAATAATAATCATGTAGTTGTTTTAGAACTGCTAACTTTTGGCAGCGATAAATTCAGTTCTCAAGTTGACTGACACAGTCATTTCACTTCGTCAACATTGATTATATTTTCTTCTCAATGAGAACTAATAACAATTTCTAGAGGAAGATTTAGACATATATATCATAAGGCTTTATTTATTTATTTATTTGTTTATTCATACACTTGATAAGTTCAAACAAACATATTTTAGGTGTGCTTCGTTTTTTTCTTCTTTTTCTTCTTCCTCAATGAATGATGCATTTCTAAAAAGACTTTATTATGACTACCTACATGTTACAAAATGTGCTGAAAATACAAACAGACACTTTGTTTATAGATTCGCCCAATTTGACCTATCTTATGTTTTTAAACATCTATTCATTTATTCTGAATGAATAAAGGTCAAAAAAATGTAACAAGATGTGGCAAGAGAAAGGTCTGCACAGTTCATTTAACATTTCCCCTAACTTCTCTTGTTCTTAGTAATAAACTTATTAGTTTTATTTGAGAAAAAAAACACAACTGTTATTGTACTTTGTTCAGTCAGTATTTTCTTGCCCTATCAGATAGATATTTTTGAAGTTATCACCCGAAGAGTTAAGAATGAAAAGGTGCACGCATGTGTGAATCAGTTTCAAAGGCATTTACCGATGCGTAAACACTTGTCCTGTGCTTATATAACTTCTCAACAACAACAAAAAACACAGTAGGAGGTTAAGCAGTACTTCAAAGCTTTTCCAAAAGTCTGTAATCTTTCCCTTCCTCCCTGTTTCTCTGTCGCTCAATGTATACATTCTTTTATTTATTTATTTCCGTTCCCAGTGGAACATAGGGCTTCCGGCTAGAGCTTTGAAGTTTCAGTAGCAGTGGCCTGACATTCTCCCTTTACCGATCTTATTACCTACCGGCTTACGCAGGCATAGGAGTGCGACGGCCGAGGGCCGAACTCCGAACCGAAAATATATTTGGCTAGCAGTCTACCGCTGTGGCACCGACGCATTTACATGTATATATAACTCATATGACATCTGATCAAGTTTTGATCTAATAATTCTACAATAACTGGTACCGACTGAAAAGTAGACATATTTCAAAATTGTGTTAGTATATATCACAGCGGAATTGAAATTTAGTAATTCCTATGTCTACTTTGGCAAACCCCTTTGAACATCTTCAGTGAAATGATCAAGATTAAAATATCAAAGGTATAATTGATTGGATACTAACTGGTGTCACGTGTCTGGTCCTTTGTTTGTTGCTGACTGAATTCTATCAGTCAGGTTTGCAATTTGGCCACTGTGGTAAGTTGATTCCCGTCACAGTGCACTCTGAATTGTTGATATTAGATGGATGGAGGCAATCGGTAGGAAGCCTTGGACCTAGGTTTCCTGCTAGTTGGCACTCATCAGCAAGGCGTATCTGCTACCTAGAAGGGACTCATGTCCTTTCTGAGATTCTCACCCTTGTCACCCAGTGCTACCGAAGGTACTTGAGTTCATTGAAGGTTGCAGATACGCCTCACTGGCTTGTGAGTACCAGCAAGCACGAAACCCAGATCAGGCGGCACTTCCTTTCAGTTGCCTCCAATCATCTAATAATATCAAAGGTATGTTTTAAATGTATATACTCTCTTTGAAATTCTTGTCCAATCATCATATTGCGTTACTCTCGACCATTGCCGTAGATAAACATCCACTTCGCCTTTATCTCTAATTAATGTTGACTCATGGAGGAATCTGCAGTGAAATTAATCCAAATCCCTACAATCTTCAGCTTATTGATGGCTACTAGGTGGATGTCTCCAAGCTGTGCGGAGAAGTCATGACTAATGGAGTCCACCATGTTAGGGTGAAATTAGCGCTATATCATTAATTAACAGATACAGAGTTTTCTATAGTTGGTTTGTAAGGGTTAGTTTTGTTTTTGCGAGTTGATCACGGATTGATATCAATTAGAGAAGCATTTAAAACCAGCACTGGAGTACTGGACAGCTGCTGTTTCATCCTAGTTTGGGAATCATTGGCAGTACGCACCTACTACCAGGGGTCGAACCCAGGGCCTTCCAGTTGCGTGTGAGGATGGATGTCCCACTGATGACATTGGTTGGTGGTCGCGCTAAATCACGAATTGGTAGAAGTTAGAATTCATGAGGCATTAAATCGGGTCCCAGTGACTGAATGGTATGCGAGCTTACCTTATAACCGGAAGGTCCTGGGTTCGAATCCCAGTGGGTGCGTACTGCCGATGATTTCCAAACTTGGATGAAACAGCTGTCCAGTATTCCCTGGTTTTCAATGGTTCTCTAAATGATATCAATCCGTGATCAACTCGTAGATACAGAGTTTACAAGTCACTGAACTCCACCTCAAGTGGCTGAATGGTTAACCAACTTGGCCTCGTAACCTGATTATTCCGGGTTCGGTTACTGGTGCTGTCACGGATACTCACTGATGAAGAGTCCCAAACCAGGTTAGAAACAACTGTCTAATACACCTTGCAGCTTTTCCAGTGGGTCTCCAACCGATATCAGCTCATGAAGAAATACTGTAACCAGTCAAATTCCTGCAAGTCAACACTTGAATATCAACGTGATGCTCACTAGCGACTGGCCCTATTCAGGTAGGTAGTTATCTGGGTTCTTTTGGGAAGCTGTGACCAGTGGGGTGTAGCAGGTGAAGTGTGCGATCAAATACTCGCCAATGATGACATTGGCTAGTGGTCAAGCTATATCGTGAATTGGCAGAAGTTGGAATTCATAAGCAGGCCAATGGATTGAGTCCCAGTGGCTTAATGGTCTAATGGGTTTCCTTATGACCAGAAGACTCTGGGCTAGAACCCTGGCGATGAGTGCGTGCTGCTGATGCGTCCAAAACTAGGAGGAAACAACTGTCCAAAGCTCACTAGTTTTCAGTGATCTCTATAACTGATGTTGGTCTTTGTTGATATCTAGCTTAAAGGTGATGCAGAACCTTATAACCACTCGTAATCTAAACATTTTTTACTGAATTTTTGATGCAATTCACCTTAAGAGGTAGTTTAAAATGATTATTTCAGGGTGACTGATGAACAAAACTTCATGAAATATCATCACCTCATTCTGTTTATTTTTGTTTTTCATATCAGATCACCTGTATTCGCCACATCAGCAACAGTCTCTTCCACAACACCAACAACAGCAACAACAACAGCAACCGCAACAGTCATGCCGACAGCAAAACAATATCAATGAGTCATCATGCATCAGCTTTTGTGATTGTTTATATTCATGTGAAAATAGTACTGGAGCTGGTTCATTTTCTTGTACAAATTCCAACAAATATTTGTTATGTAATAGTAGTAATAACACAATCCCAGGTGGACGTTGTTCATCCTTTCGGAAACCACCACCCCCACCCGATGCTAACGCCTACAATCACAATGAAATACTTGGCAGTTTAACAATGACACGTCAACACCAACAACAACAACAAGAAGTGAAGACGTATAATGATATTACATCGAATAATACAGCATCACCTCAATTAGCATTCAATATAGACTTACTTCAGACATCCCAACTATTGGATAACAATAATAATAATAATAGTAACACAGATTTTATCATTAACACATCACACTGAGGGAAATAGTTTTATACATTCACAGAATTCATTTGAACAGTATCTCAAGTAAGTAATTATGATGACCTGTAATCGAGTCTGTCGCCTTTCAAGTTACTAGATTACATTTCCTGATATCCTGTTTTATTTAGACATTCACAATTCTCATGGCTATATATATATATATATATGCATGGCTGACTGACCAAGTGGTTTCAGTATAGACCTTTGCGGAGATGTGCAGCAGTTCAGATTGCCACACTTACCACACAAATCAAAAGAAGAGAGTTAAGAGGGATTCAAAAGAGAGATAATAAATAGAAATATGAGGCAAAAAGAATAGTAATATGGAAAGACAATAAAGCCTGATTGGATATCACAAAGAGTGAATGCATCTGCGATGTCATTGCGAACAGTTTTAGTCCATATCACCAAATGTCTCCAGTTTGAAAGAAGCAACCTGCTTCACCCACCTACCTACCTACCTGGGAAGCATGTTTTCAACTACAGGCGGTGAAACTGACTAGGATATTCCAGCAATGAGGATAGGGAAAACAAGGCAAGCTTTCACTTCTCTCAAGTCTATGTGGAGGTCAACAGCACTCAGCATCAAAAATAAGATCCGAATTTTCAATTCCAATATGAAGCCAGTGGCACTTACTATACGGATCAGAGACTTGGCGCCGCGCCTCATCACGAAGGGCACTTTGAACAAACTATAGACCTTCATTGACAGCTGTTTTCGCTCAATACTACTCAAGATCAGATGGTCGGCCAGAAAACATCGGCAGCAGGGAGACATCTCTGTGAGCGAACCAACCCAGCAGGAAGCAATTGTGCAACAAATATGCAGGAACAAATGGAGGCGGATTGGTCATACTCTGAGGAAACCATCAAGCAACATCACATGACAGGCTCTCAAGTGGGACCCCAACGGGAAGCGGAGAGTTAGACGTTAGTGCTAGTGTGACATGGAGGGAGTCATGTGAAGAGGAGACGAAAGCATGTGGGCAAACTTGGAGTCAGGTGAAAACGTTGGCGGAAAACCGAATGCAGTGGAGACGTGTGGCTGAAGCCCTATGCTCCTCTAGGAACTAAAGTAAACAATAATTATAGTATACCAACTGTCTCCAGCCTTCAGTGGTTTTCGCTCTCCCGAGGACCCCAACCAGGAAGTTCATCTCTACCTACGTGGCTTCGATTAACTGTTGTTGAGTGAGACATGCAACTTCAGTTTTCGGGCATTAAAATACTGTTATTGTCTTTGGTTCTGAGTCCAGCATAGGGTTTCACTAGCACATCTCTACAACACTGTATTGTCTGAAGTCTGTATCAGCTGGCTCCACAGTTGTCCATAAGCATTCATCTCTTCCATGTCACTCTCTGATCCAAGTCTAATTCATCATTTCTCATTTGCATTTTATTTAAGTGCCTGCTGCGTTATATCATTATTCAGCGATCTCCTCATCGCTTCCGGATATAAAACTGATCATCAATTACAAATCATAAATGAAATCCACAATCTGGAAGTTAGTCAGCAGTTTTCAATGCACACAGTTTGAGGGATTAAATATTCGCCACAATTACCTTTGGAAACCATATCATTCAGGTCATCACAATATATAATCCATTTGATACCACAAATAATAATCAAGAGTGCAAGCCTATATGCATAAAGCTATATAACACTGATAGGTTGATCGATCTGGCTAGCAGACACATTACTTGGTTGGTATACTGAGTGGTATACAACTACTCATTACAATCAATCAGTAGTATATAGTTTTGTGCAAATAATTACAAATCATATAAAAGAAAAGAAGGCGTTCAGCGAAGAGACTCTTTTCGGCAAATTCATTCACTGAACTGTACAATCGCATTCATATACAATTTTGTTTGTGTGTGTGTGTACATTAGATTTATAAAGTTTAGATAATTACGTAATATAAGTATTATTTGGCTTGGAAACAAACGTTAATTACATAGAAAATAAAATAAAATTGATTAAGTTAATTGGATGACATAATACAATTGAGTAGAATTCAGAGTAGGTCAGGCTGGCAACAGTGTTAATGAGTAGTGGTTAAAATTAAATAAGGGTTGGGGTAGAGAATAATACAGTTGAAAATTAAGTAAGTGAATCGGATGACGTAATATAGTTGACTAGAAATTGGACGTGGGTCGAGTTAGCAACATTGTTAATGAGGGTAGAGATTACAAAAGGGTGGGGTAGAGAATAATACAAATGAAGATGTGAAATAATAAAATGCAAAAGACAAAATAATACAATTAGTAAGACTGAAATTAAGAAAGATTACGTCCATTGTAGATTTAATGAATGAACGAATTTCTTTTGTATGCAGAGTTCAGGATTTAGCAGATGAATTGCCATTGCTTCTGCGATGTGGAGAAGTTTGATCCGTACACTTTTAGCAAGATTGCCTTGTATTCTGTAGATAACTTAGAAGTTTATTTGTGGTTTGACTTGGTGTCCAGAATCGATCAAATGTTCAAGGATAGAGGTGCGGGGGCATCAGTTTTCTCCTTTATAAAACTATATATTACGTCATCCGATTCACTTACTTAATTTTCAACTGTATTATTCTCTACCCCAACCCTTATTTAATTTTAACCACTACTCATTAACACTGTTGCCAGCCTGACCTACTCTGAATTCTACTCAATTGTATTGCGTCATCCAATTCACTTAACAAATTCTATTCTATTTTATTTTTTATCTAATTGACGTTTGTTTCCAAGCCAAATAATACTTATATTGCGTAATTATCTAAACTTTATAAATCTAATGTACACACACACACACAAACAAAATTGTATATGAATGCGATTGTACAGTTCAGTGAATGAATTTGCCGAAAAGAGTCTCTTCGCTGAACGCCTTCTTTTCTTTTATGTGACTGAATGGGGATTTTCAAATTACGAATCATTTGGAAGAGTAACTCTTCCCTGAAGAAAGCCTCTTCTTTTATATGACAATAGGGACTTTTAAACTACTCTTGCATTACGACTTGATTATTTTTTACAAAAGGTATGCGATAAACTGCACCCTATGTATTTTTGGGTGGGACTATATAATGCTGGCTGCAAGGGTAAAATTTGAGTACTGCGGTATGATATAATTCCATATTAGATAAGTTTATTTCGATGCAGCATACAGTGTGATGCAGTATTACTAACTGGATAACGTGTCGAGCACAACATCATCATATCAATACATTTTAATATAGAAGAAAAATCCCAATTTAGACATTTAGAAAGCAAAAGGATTGAGCGAAGAAATATTTACTTTTCAATAAGATCCTCATCTCTGGCTCTACTCTAATATACACGTATAGCATTTTTATTACAATACACAACAATTTACCAATCAAGTGGCACTCATAAGTTTATTAACAATAATTAGTCAGTATCAACATGTCAAACACTGGGGTGATAATTAACGAAGAAAAGTAATACACACAATTAAAGCGTAGAAATGGTTGCAACACATGGGTTGCGTAATGCATAATTTTGGAAAAGTGAAGAATAATTTAGGAATAAGCGTGTGCTCAAGTTGACTACGTAACAGGCTGTTAAAGGAAATTAAACGATTTGGACAATGATAGCATGTTACCTTTAAAAATTATAATTGTCCAAATTATTTTATTATTTTTTCTGACTACTTCACCTTTAACTACATGTTATCATTGTCCAAATCGTCTTATTTTCTTTAGCAATCTGTTACGTAGTCAACTTGAGCACACGCTTATCCCTTAACTACTCTTCATTTTTCCGAAATTATGCATTACGCAATCCACGTGTTGTAGCCATATATAACTTTTAATTGTGTGCACTAATTTTCTTCGTTAATTATCACCCCACAGCACGTACAGCAGGTTGAAGATGAGACAGTAACTCATCGAAGAAGACATTGCGAAATGGTTACGCTATTTCATGAACTGGCAGAAGTTAGAATTCACGGGCTGGCCATTGTATCGGGTGGGTCCCAGTGCCTTAATGGTCTGCGAGCTCGCTAGCCTTGTAATCAGAAGGTCCGGGGTTCGAACCCCTACGTGTGCGTACTGATGAAGAGTCCCAAACTATAACGAAACGACTGTACAGTACTCCCAGGTTTTCCAGTGGTTCTCTAACTGATGTCAGCTCATGATGAAATCCTCCATGATATCACCCCAGTGTTTGACATGTTGAAAATGACTAGTTATTGTTAACAAACATTTCAGTGTCGCTTTGATCGGTAAACTGTTGTATATTGTAATAAAAATGCTATACGTGTATATTAGAGTAGAGCAATAGATGAAAATCTAACTGAAAAGCAATACATTTTACATGGTTTCACAACCTGCCTTTAATAGCCTTACTATACCGTGTTTTTGTTGCAGCTTTTCATACATCCGACAACGGAGTTGCATCATTTAGATTGCATGTTGATTCAATGTTGATTTGATGGAAAAGAATCGCTGATATCCCAACTCAATATGCTAATTTTATCTTGTCCCACCACCATTTTTATGTGATTACGTGCATATGAATGCATTGCAATGACTGGATTTTTTCCCAGGTTATTTAATCTATTAGGGTCCATCATTCTAGGTATAGCTAAATTCTTGTGTTTCAATAATCTGATTGACATCGATCTACCTGTTTGACCTATGTAACAGACATTACATGGTATCTGGCAAATGATATTACTTTTCTTAATTGGATCTATCGGTTTCTTAAGCCAAAGAAAATTTGTCTCTAAGTGAGTTGGCTGTTTGGATTAAATGCCACTCTAACTGATACCGGGCTTCCGATGTTCCTTTCTTCCATTGGACTACACCGACTCCTAGATTAGAAATAGGAGGTGAATTGGTAAAGTACGTTGACTGCTTCACTTATTTGGGGAGTACCGTCAGCCCCAACGGGTTGATCGCTGACGAAATCTCAGCATAGATACCGAAGTCTCGTTTCGCATATGCTAGTTTACGCCGTCTCTGGCGTAGACATGATATCCGGCTAGCTATGGACTAAAGGGCGTGTGTACTGCTCAACAGTCCGCTCCGTCCTCCTTTATGCCTGTGAGACCTGGCCATTGAGAGTGGAAGACATCAAAAGATTAGCTTTCTTTGATCATAGGTGTCTGCGTTCTATCTCCCGTGTGAAGTGATACCAGTCAATGAAATCCACAACAGTTAGTCTAAGCAACGTAGGAAGGTGTAGACTTCCTGACTGGTTGGGGTCCTCGGGACGGTAGAAACCAATGGTTGGAAACAATGGGTGACATGGCTCAAAATCGTTCTCAGTGGCGCAGATGCATCCACTCCTTGTGACTTATTATTTCCAATGAAACTGTTTTGTTCTTCGTTATTACTACTCTTTTGTCTCACACCTCTGTTTACTGACTATATTATGCATTTCTCCTACTTTCTTCTCTTGCTTTGTGTGCTAAATGGAGTGTGGCGACTTGAACTGCCACATATATGTGCAAAGTTCTATTTCAAAAACAGACAGATAGACAGATAGCAACTTTATCGAGTCTCTAAATTCCTTATTGTTATTATCACAGCATGAAGTGAAGTTAAATCCCACTGCTAGATAGTTGGAGGCAATCGGAAGGAAGCCTTGGACCTAGGTTTCATGCTAATTAGCACTGACCAGCCAGCAAGGCGTATCTGCAACCTTGAAGGAACTCGTCTGTTGATGCGGCTCGAATCTCAGAAGGGACATGAGTTCCTTCAAGGCTGCAGATACTCCTTGCTGACTGGTGAGTACCACCTAGCACGAAACCTAGTTCCAAGGCTTCCTGCCGATTGCCTCCGTTTATCTAACACCAACAATTCAAAGTGCACGGTGATGGTGGGCTATCTAGAATGGTGGCCATATTACAAAGCTGACTGATAAAATTCAGTCTGTACCAAACAAAAGACTAGCCTGACCCATCACACTAGTTACTAATGAGTGTCCAATCAAAGTCGATCCCAATGCTTCAGAATATTCAAAAAACTTTTAAACAAAATATAACTTTAGAAGGTTCTTATTTCGTCAAAAGTATTTCTAGCATCATTAGGTGAGTAGGAAACAGTAGTCATTGACCAACTCGATATCCATTAAGTTACATCAGCGCCAATGAACTTCTGCTTTTTAGACTAATTTTGCGTAATCATTTTCGCTATCGGATTTCTAACAGTTGCGTATGTATATGAATCAACAGAAACTTGCTTGTTTATATGTAAACATCGATATATTCTCTTCTCATTCTCTTTTAGATCCGTGTGCCGTTCATGAACCTACTCAAAATATAGTTTAATGTAATCATTATTCCACTTAGGATTATACTAAAACAAAAACCAACTTTTTGTACCGAATAAATAGGGTTTTTTCCACTTTTTCACTTTTGAAATACACACCTTTGATAAAAACCCACACACTCACCCCCAACCCTCCTTCAACATGCACCAGAATGCACACACAATCTCTTGTTGAAAAATGCATTTATTAGCGCACACATAGATAGCACATAATGTATTCTAACTTCACCTAACATCTCTCTCATATCTCACCTACTTACTGCACACAAGTAAACTAATCAATCATTCTAGCACACTGTGATTCAGTATCTTGAAACTGTTTCCCCTCTTAATTTTGGTGTATATGTATCGCATATCCTTTTCATTAATTCACTGTTTTAAATAGATCAACGTAGTAGAATATTGACGTCTTTATTTTGTGTCAGCCTTCTTATTTGTTTTTTGTAATTTCTTTTAATTGATCAATTACGCGGAGCGCGGTTTTTAAAAAAAATATGAAATCAACGCTATTGGATCATTATTTTTATTCTCGATTGGTTTTAGTTCATTAACTTGTGTATAATTTCATACATAGACTTATATATTTGTATCATGAGAAATTTTTATGACTTATTTATCAGTGCGATTATTATTATAACTTTTCCTTTTTTGTTTTCAAATATATGTTTGGTGGAAAATTGTGCATATGAAATCAGTAATAATAATAACTTCTGATGTGAGTGAGTAATTCTCATATATTTGACTTTCTCTTTTATGAATCGAACTTTACGAGTTTTGTTGATTCATTTTATGATTATTATCATTATTCTCTTGCGTTCCAAGTGGAACATAGGGCTTCAACAACACATCTCCACTTTGTTCTGTTTTCTGCCGTCCTCTTCAGCTGGGCCCACGATTGACCAAACTCTCTCATCTCTTCCTTGCCACATGATCTCCTCCATGTCACCCTAGCACTGACGACCCACTCGTCGCTTCTCATTTGGATTCCACTCGAGCGATGACCTCAGTTGCGTGCGATGTTATTCGGTGGCTTCGTCAGTGTGTGCTTGACCCATCTCCACATTTTCCTAAATATTTGTTGAGCGATCGGCTCTTACATGTTGGTTTTTCCTAGCCAGAGTTTCTTGCTGCTAATTCTTCCTGGCGAGCCATTTGATCTCCAGTATGGAGCCAGCCAGCGAAGTGGGCAGCTGTTGACGAAAGTCTGCAACCTGTTGGAAATCCTTTTCGTGACACGCCAAGTGGAACCGACTTCACATTAGTGGTGAAAATGCGAATCTTGTTCCTTTTACTGATTTAGTGTGGAAGATTTTCAAATTGGTTTCAGATTCATTTGGTTAAAACAAATCCAAATCGTGGTGAAGTAAAAATGTTATTCACAATGGCTCATAATATTCCTCTTGTTTTATTCCGAGTGGCGCATAGGACTCCAAGCTAGAGCTGTGAAATTTCGGTAACTCTGGTTTTATTTTTACTGGATAGGGCTGCTAGCCTCATACCCAATCTTCCCTCTTTACTGCCTTCACTGCTGACTTAGCGAGGTTTAGGAGTGCGTCGGCCAAAGATTGAACCTTGCGTCGTGTGATTGGTCAGCGAGTGTTTTACGGCCGAGCCACAAACGCTCACAATGATTATAAAAACAGCTATTGAACGAGCCATATTATTATTCGCTTTGGTTATGAGTGAAATACATCCTCATTTCATTCTTTCCTGCAGAGTCCTCTTTATCTGGCTGCATAATTGCCGATATACCTTTATCTCCTCCTGGCACGACCTCCATATCAACCTTGGATAGACTCCCAACTGGTTATTTCTCAATCGACTTCCACTTCACGACCTGATGCGTAATGTTAACTAACGGTCACCTCAAAGTAATTTCAGCTGATCTCCACTTTCTTCTACATATTTTTTGGTGATAAGGTCTTCGTTGTTTCATTTTCAGAGTTCTGTATTGTTAATCCTTTCTGGGTGGCTGGCTGACGTCCAGAAGACAACTGTTGATGAGAGTCCGCTGTTGGATACTCTTTCAATGTACAATTAATCTCCATTTCCTTCTGTTTATTTGTTGCGTGATTGGTTCTTGGTTGGTTAGTTGTCAGTTTGTTTGTTGATAATCCTTTGTGGCTACCCTATCGTTACTAAGGAGCCAGCAAAGACAGCTGCTGAAAAGAGTCTCCAACAGTCTCTTGGGGATGTTGTTCAGGACACTTCAGATCTCTAAATTATACAGAAGTGCCAACTTGAAATCAGTGTTGACAATCCAAATCTTGTTTCTTGTAATGAGTGTAGTACGCTTTCATACTGATATCAAAGTTCAGTAGTTGAAACGATACTGCCTAGACGAGTGGAAAAGGTAACCTCCTTCAAATTTCTCCCAATGATGGTGATTGATGTTTGTTGGTGGTGGTTATGGTCAGGTATCTCCATCGTCTCTGTCTTCTCTATTATCACTTGAAGACCTGTCCTTGCTACTTCTACCAGCTTTCTAGTTTTCGTCCGTAAACTTTCCACTTTGTGCGACATTACATATAAATCATCCGCAAAATCCACATCTTCCATTGTGTTGTAATGCATACCCTTCTTACTCCTCGCGGTCTGTCGTATAATCCCATTCCACCACAATCAAGAATATTACTGGTGATAGTAGACATACTTGACTTATTCCTCTCTTCACTTCAGATGCCTGACTGAGTTTCCATTAAGAATCTCTCGGCACGTGCATAGTTGTATAGAAATCTGCTGAGTTTGATATAGGTTTGAAGCACTTCACAGTGTTGAAACAACTGCCAAATTACTTCGCAATGGACGCTACAGAAAGTAGATGTAGTTGAGTTGGAGACTTGACTAAAAATTCTGTTCCCTCTTCAATGATGTTGTTTAGCTTCACGATGCAGTCCACACATGATTCGCTTTTCCGTAATTTGGCTTGTTCCGGCCGGATACTATGCGACATATATGCCACAAACATTTTCAGAGTATTCGGTCCCAAAATACATTTTTTCAGATAGGATTTAAATTTGAAGTAATAATCTGAAGTATATCTTCATTTCGTTTAGAATTGCACAGCGTTTACTTGGAAACAAGTTAAATCATCGCACAAGTTCATGTATAGGTCATCTGATAGAACTGGACGATTAAAACAGTGATAGATCCAGGTAAAATTAAGCATTTTTGTTGAAAAGCAGTTTCGGTAGACCAATGATTCAAGCAGGCAACCCTTAAAGCATGTTATGTTTACAACTTATGCTGCTGGAAATTTGAAAATTCTTCATTAGTAGGAGGCGTTTTAGTCCTTAATGTGTTGTATTGAATAAGATAATTGTCTCTGAAGTCATCTCTACCATTCCGTAGACAAACCCACTTATAAACCCTTATGTTAAAGTGTGAAAATAACTAAACTTACACCCTACTGAAAGTACTGGAAGGTACTCACAAACATATTATTTAAAATGCGCATTCTAGACATATAAATGACTTGGACGGAAACTATGTTATCTTTGGAAGGTGTTATAACACTTCAGTGTAAGTTGTGAGAGACAATTCTAGTGGTACTTAGAAACACCACTACTATACTGAATCGATTTTTTATGAAATCTGTCTAATGAAGAAAATAAATAAGGAGAAAGATAGTCCATATCGCGGCAGTGAACTGAAGCATTTGATTAAATTTTTGGGGAGATTAACTAAAAAAAATAATCCGAAGTGAAATTATTCCACAATTTTCAAGTGTTGGTTCGCAGGGATTTGATTGACTGGTTACAGGATTTCATCATTAGCTTACATCGGTTAGAGAACCACTGGAAAACCAGCTGGGAGTACTGGACAACTGTTTTGTCCTAGTCCGGGGCTCTTCATCAGAACGAACCTACCAGAGTCCGAACCCAGGACTAGATGAGCTTGTAGATCATTAAGCCACTGGGATCCGACTCAAGGACACATGAATTTCTGGGTTCGAACCCCTGTGATGGGTGTGTCCTGATTAGGACTTCTAAACTAGGACGAAACAGCTGTCCAGTACTCTTTAGTGGTTTTCCAATGATTCTCTAAGCGACTCCAGCTCATGATGAAATCCTGTAACCAGTCAATCAAATCCCTACAAACCAACACTTGAATAAAAAGGACACAGTGAACTGCTTACGTAGCCTTATACTTTGTCCTAATAAGCTTCAAAAGTATTTTGAAATATCCAATTTACTTACTCAAAGATTTGTCAATCAATTCTTGTTTAACAATAATGATTAATGTTGGGATTTAAAGGATTTACCACTGAGGCACTAAAGTAAGTGACTACTGTTCAGATTACTTTCACTGTCATAAATCAAAATAGTTTGTGCTAGATAACAAGTACGTATTCATTTCTTTAGGATGAGGAAATGAAAATTCGGCAGTGATTAATATCTTATCGAATTTTTTACTTGTAATCATGCCTAGTATTGTTAATATTAACAGGGAAACTTTATATATGATTCAATCGAAAATCTGTGAGTTACATGTTACTTAGCAAAGAATTCCTAGTGTTATATTGGGTCCTTGCACTTTCTCCTAGATAGCAAGCAGATGAAGTTTTAAAAAAAAACAGAATGAAGCCTTCTTGGAAAATTCCGTTCATTTTGAAAATTGTGTCTACCGTGAATAATGTACACAGAGTGCTAGACAGTTGTGTAATCCTGGATTCTGAAGTCTCAAAAGCTAAATGTTTAGGTCAAATAAGGTAAGTGTAGAGGTGTAAGAATATGAGCAGACCTGAAGAGAAAAGTATGGCTGATAAGTGCTACCTGGAAGTGGTGATCAGGATTGCATATCTCGTAATGACTGGACGAGTTACACTGGCTACAACTGATGTTCTTGCAAGTCCTGCCACGCTGGAAAGTTGGTTTTAAAAGAGCTTAGACTAAAAGCAGTTACTACCACAGTGATATTTTTTCGGAACTATGTTAGGGGGAGGGGTTCCAGGCGAAACAATACTGTTGAAGAATACGGATTTAACAGAAGTTAGATGTTCCCATTAGCTGGTTAGCAAGCCAATTATGCTACCTATCCATTTGCAGGAGAGAGGAGCGTAAAAGGTCAACTCCGAAATTATACATCCCAAGTTACTTTGTGGTGGTCTATAGCTGACAGTGACATCTTAATTCGGATATAACTCCAAAAACCATTTTTAACAGGCTATGTTTGACAGGTGTCAAACAGTTGTCACCTGGACTTTTCGATCACGCAACACTAATGCTCCTTCTGTTTCAGGTACTCCGAGGGGAAATCAACTTACACAATGTTAGAAACCAGACTGTAATAACCGCCTACACACATGTATAATCATAAAAAGCTCTTCTGCCCTAGAAGAGGAGAACACTTCTCTCTGTATGCATTTTTAAGCGTTTCTCAAAATTTATGAAAGCAGTTACAAGTAACATGAGAAGAAAAACTCATTTAATGTAGACAGAGATGAATGCTGGCGAATTATGCGCTCACTATACAAATAAATCATTCTGAACTTTTAACAATCTACGGATAAAGTATTAGTTTTGGAAACTTCATGAAATGTTAAGTGTGTTTATTATTATTATTATTGTTCCCTTGGGTTCCTAGTGGAACATAGGGCTTCAACTGCACATCTCCACTTGCTTCTGTCTTGTGCTTTACTTTTCACTTGCATCTATGTTAATCCATACTGTTTCAGTTCCTCATCACACGATCTCCTCCATGTCACCCTTGAACGTCCCACTCGCCGCCTCCCTTTCGGGTTCCACTCGAGCACTGGCCTGACGCGCGATGTCACCCAGCGGCCTCCTCAGCGAGTGTCCAATCCATCTCCACTTTCTCCTGCATATTTGTTGAGCGATTGGTTCCTGTTTTGTTTGTTCGCATAGCTTCTTGTTTGTGATTCTTTCCGGCCATCTGATCTTCAGTATAGAGCCAGCGAAGACAGTTGTTGATAAAGGTTTGCAACCTGTTGAAAATATTCTTGGTGACCCGCCAAGTTTCTGATCCGTATAGAAAAACTGACTGACTTGACGTTTGTATTGAAAATCCGAATTTTGTTGTTGATGCTGAGTGACGAAGACTTCCAGACTGGTTTCAGGTTGATGAATGTGTTTCTCTTAAGTGTGTTTAGAGATTTTTAATATTTTTTTCAACACATTTTTGTACATTTCTAGCCCACAAAAGAGGACTTGGTAATAAATTAGGCTTTGTTGTTTTCAGCCTCATAGAAAGCCTGAGGGGAAATAATAAATCGATATCTGTGAAGAAGAATTAGCGACAAGTTTACTCTTTCACTGAGGAACAAAATTTTGCTGGCTTTTTCTTCCTTTATTTTTCTCTAGGAAAATAGAGAATTGTACCTTGTGATTACAGGACATCATATTTGCCCCTTTACTGATCAATGCAAGGAGAAGAATATTTTGTTCGGTAAAGTCACCCCAGTGAAAAGTAATGAAAGGACCTTGTTTTGTAGAGAAACGTTTATAAATAGCCTTAATAGAAGTCAATATCCGTTTGGTTGAAGCGTGTTAATAATCGAATATTGCTTACTACCAAGGCATTTCACATATCTAAAGCGTTGTTCCCTCAGATCATACACCAGGGAAAGTAAAAACTTCTAAATCGTGGAAAACACCCATCGGGACATCACAGAGAAAAGAACAAGTAGCTTAGCAGCAAAGATATCTGTCTTTTCGGCGATTTCATTCTCAAAAGCAGCTGTACCATCACATTCATATACATAAGTTTACATTGATACATAATAATTTTCACTTTGACATGAAAGTTTTAAGGTGTGAATATAGATTACAAGCGCCTTGGAAACAAAATTATACAAGATTAGAAAACAGTTTTATTTTAACGACTAAAGGTGTGAATGATTACAAGTTGAAAGAATAACAAGGTTAAAACTAAGAAAAGGGGGAATAAAGGGGATGAAAAATCGGGACCAAAGGAGATAAACCGAATTAGATCCATGGTAAATGTAGGGGTTGAACCAGTTTCTTTTGAACTCACAGCTCCGGTTTTCCGAGATATATGGCTAGGGTTTCTGCAGTAAAAAGATGTCGGAAATACACTGTCTTTGGTAGATTTTTGTTTACTTTGTAAATGACTATGAATAATGAGTCAGTTGAGCTGCTGTGAGAGGTGTTGACGGGATTGGCTTCTAATAGGTGTACATTTTTATACATTTTAGAAGACTTTTATTACTATTAAGACAAAAACTTGGTACATTATGGATTCCAAAAGATGAGCCGTATGAAATCTCACAGTTCGTGCAAGGTTTGAGATAATGTCCCGACACGCGGACTGAAGCAGGTGATTGTCTTAAGGGCCACCTCCATCTTTAACTTGAAACCTGATCCATGAGGCATTGAAACAGCAGCTGCGTTTCCATGGTTGTAGGTGACCCAAACAGGCTTATGCGCTGTTCGGTCCTTTTGGATTCCAGAGTGCATATATACCATAGGTTTGAAATCAGGGTTTTCCAGCTCTTCTAGGTGGATCACAATATCCACCAATTCGGTTGCAAGCGTCAGACGTTCTCGTTTACCATTTCAATTTTGTGAGGAACATCCCTGCTACGTGAAGACAGTGAACAGGACTTCCTTAGTAAAGGTTTGGCCAATTGACACAGTTTTCTATTGATTTATTTTCTCAAATACAACTTCAAAGCGCATGCACATTTTTGAATAACTTTCAACTTATCACACTATATATATATTTTTGTGAAAAGAATAAAAGATGTTTTAATCGACCCTAGATACAAAATTTTTTGATTAAATCTCATTCTGTACAATAGATCAATACAGCTCAACATGAATACGGTCGGTAAAGAACTGGAAAAGCTTCGTATAGGACTCTTAAATAATGGATATTGTAGAGGGTTTATTGAAAGAAGTATGAAGAAAGAAATTACTCGTGGAGCAATCGTAGTAACAAAGAAGACAATGTTTATGCATTTTTGCATTCAAAGGTGACACTATTACTGAAGTTACTAAAAGTCGTCTAACCAAGTACATTAAATGTACTTTTTACGCCGCTGAATTACACCGGGTATTCTCTAGACGTAGTATGATTCAGCAATGAGAGAAAGATAAACTACTGCTTACGTCTACCTCTATGTGTAGCTACTCACCAACTTACTGCTTTGGGGCTGGTTACATTGGATCTTACAAGCGTGGTCTTCGGAATATATATATATATAATTTTATTTAATAATTCCCATTGTAACATTAGGAACACAATATTCAGAGAAGAAGAGACTCTTTTCAACGAATTTATTATCAAGCTGTACTATTGTGGTGAGAGCTGGCTGTTAGCCAAATTGGTAGATGGTAATTTACGTCAATGTTTACGTCCCCAATATTGGTCGTGAGAAAAATAAGAACAAGGTCTGATTCAATAACCAATCACAGCAGACTTCGCGTAGGCGGATACATTTTGTAGATAGATAATTTTAACTTCAATAAACGGTGACAAAGAGATGAAAGATCAACGTTCAGCGAGAAACCACCAATCAGAAGACTGTGTTTGTCTGCTAACAATAATCTATAATAATGTACATGAAAATCTATAAATGTGTGTTGATTTCCTTAATAAACGATCTGTTGCCTGGCCCTTGTCTTCGGTTGTTACACTATCATATATATGTGGGCCTTTTTAAAAAGTCATATCCAGTTAGGGAATTGAATCGTAGGTGTGAATACGTGAAATAATATTAATAATAGTAGTATGAAATGCAATTAAAATATGTGTTTATAATCATAGTTCAGTGTCAAGTGGCAACACAATTAATGTCATATATGGGATAATTCCTAAGATGTATAGGTGTTGGGAAGGGGTGTATAATTATAGGGTTAGTAGTCTAATGTAAAACGTTACATAATATGGTGTGAAATTTGATAAGACAGAATTCTATACTGTAAAAACTTTTGGATTTAGAATGGCATGTGGAAACAATTCAAAGTGAGAATAGTAATGATAGCAATAATTGTTGTAATGTGAAGGAAAGGTACATAGAATAACTAAATAAACAAAATGAATAAATGTCTATCCCTCTACGGCCAAGGCAGAAGTAGCGATTGTACATACTTCTTTTGTACACAAAGGTCTGGCTTAAATTCATGCATGGATAAGGCCTCCGCTGTCTTTAGAAGTCTGTAACGAAGAAAACGCGGGAAGTTAGCATGGATTCGGTAGGTGATCTTAAAATCATCGTCTAGATGGGTAGAGTAACAGGAATCGATCAAGTGTTCTAGAATAGAGCTTCACATACACTTCCTTTCTCCCTTGTAAAACCATGCTCGTATCCGTGTGGGAAGCATTCTCTGAGTACGGCCAATATAACTAGCTCCACAAAAGCAGGTGGACTGACAGATGCATATGGAGGTGGTCAGACGAGGGAACTTATCTTTTACAGAGGTGGAAAACAACTTGCGCCTGGTGAACGTCATTTGTAATTTTTCAGCAAAGAACGTCTTACTAGCTGATTTAGGGAGACGGTTATTGAGCACAAGTGAGTCGGTGACCAGTTTGAACTGCTAATCATTCGTGTTACTGTCAATAAATCGCTTTGGATAACCTTTCTCTGCTAGCGAGGCTTTAAGGAAGGCAAGTTCTGAGCCAAGTCAATCAGAACTATAAATGTTTCTTATCCTAAAACAGGGAGAATGGATTAGGTTTCTTCTCCTGGAGATAGGCACCCAACTATAAAAATTAGTTAGTTTTCCATTTCACGTACGTTTCTTGTGGATGGGTGTTTTAGAGATCCGTTATTGCGTCTACTAAGGCATACATTAAGAAAGGCTATGCTTAGTTCAGATTTCTTTTCTATGGTGAATTGCAAAGAGGGATGGGAGTTGTTGAAAGCAAACAAGACATCAAGAATTATGTCCTTATTGCAAATAACGAAAGTGTTAATGTCAATGTCTTCTACGTATCTTCTATAAATGTCAGAGTGACAGATGGTTCGACTAAGTTGAGAGTTTTCAAGCTTCATCAATTGGATTCACTCCAACTGATTTCATTCTCGCCTTCGCTATTGTTATCGTCATCCCATTTGTAATTCCTGACAACATTTGACCTAATTTGGAAATCCTAGAGGCAGGTCACTTTTTAAATAATCGATTAGAATTTTTTAATTATTCTACTTCCACTTTACCTCCTTTAAAATCATACTAATTATCTTTATTCTTATGATTTGTATATTTTGTTCATCGACGTTTTACAGCCACCTGCCCTTCCCGATGTATATACTTTTACATTTACATACAGGCCAGCACCTAGCTGTGACCGGCCTATAATCGCCATTCCCTTCAAACATTTGACTACATCCTGGCCTACAAACCACAAGGTTCTAATCGTATTTAAGCAGCCTGGATTCGTTTGCATAACGTATCCAAACCTCAACTAAAGTCAAAATACCCCACACAGTCCTAAGCTCAATAGCAACCGAAGGCCACCCGGTACTGCGATGTTAACAAAACTGAAATCCCTATAAAGCTCTCATTGGATATTAGTACAACCTACTGCGAATATGATACTCTCTGGCCAGGATTCTCAAGAGGCTATGTGAGTACTTTGACGTCACAGGAAGGATAGTACTTTACGGAAGCTATCCCCCTACCTTCTGACAAGCCGACTCCAGGAGGTAGTTCCACTCCTAACAAAGAAGAGAACTCTTCCCAGAACCCCCACCACCGTCTCCGATATCAGTGGAGTCACGTAGATGGGCACACACGGAATCAAAGACCCAATATGCACAGATTTCCGTGGTATCTTACATAGGCACCAAACTTCCTCTTCTTTTATGAGATATAGACTGTTATTTACGTAATGGAACACATTTTTCCTACTGATTTCAAATACTAAGAAAGCGTTCAGTCAACAACCTGAAAATATTCGCGTATTTTGCAAACCATGTTAATTATATAATCAAATAAACTCGAAACCCTTACTCCTTTAAAACTGTAATCTGATGTTAATGTTCTTTATTAGCTTGTTAAGTAACTCTTTAACACTAAATAATAACCTTTTTGGTAACGGTTAAATCTAGGACGAACAAGTTTCCAAACAATCAGTTTACCCTTCATCTGCTCAGTAGGATTCATGGAATCCACGCCTACTGACATCTACAAACCTATTTTGTTACTGACTAAGCCATTTACAGTACACATAGAGTAATAAAAAGTTTCAGTGTTTTAATTGAGCACTTATGAAGTTTTCAATCAGATTTAAGGATTAAGTTTTTCTCAGGATACTCACTTTTTGATGAAGATATTGTAGCGCATATTCAGATATCTGTTCTCAGAACTGGAACTCATTGAGGAGTTCTGACGTTTATCAGATGACGTTCAAGGCACTAATTGAGGAAGACACAGTTTAAGGTGGAGATGGGAGCTAGTGGACGATCTTGGAGCCAGATAAAGAGGACTGTGAAGAACGGGTCAAAATTGGGACCTGCTATAGAAGCTCTGTGTTCCAGTCGGAACCCAAGGGAATAACAATAATAATATTAATAATGCCGATAATAATAAAGGTGATTACGTTTTTGAATACTCTGATTAAAATTCAGCGTTAATAATAGTTTATATGAGTGTTGAATTGACATAAAAACTTCAGTAGACTGTGAACAACTAAAACAAAATCGTTTTCTTCATTCCGATGCTGCAATCTCCGAATTCTAACACATTTCAAAGGAATTTTCAATAATTCTTCCACCAACGTCGGTACACGATAGAATCTACGTTGACTTTTTTGTAATTATTTTGACTACTTACAAATATATAGTAGTATGAATTTTTAAACTTATTTTTCCAACTGTGTATTATTACTATGAACAATACAGTTAGACATAACTGCGCTCATCAAACTCAAAAATCAGGGTTATCTGAGGCTTTAGGTTAGAGGTTTATAGATTTCATGGAATAAATAGTGTTATAATGCTTTTCTTAATGGACATATACATTGACGTAAAAACATTCATTCTTCAAAGTTCAATACAATATCCTTTCTAAACTCTCAAAGGAAGTGAGACGAAGACATATGGACATAACAGGAGCATTAGGGATACAAAAATCCATGCCAATGCTGGGTATCTTAAAGAAGGTGTAGGGAGGTGCAGACTTCCTGGTTGGGGTCCTCAGGATAGTTAAAACCAATGAAGGCTTGAGACAACTGATGGCTCAAAATCCTCTTTCTCAATGACTGGAGCAGATGCATTAACTCTTTGCATTTTATCAAGTCCAATAAAACTCTATTATTTTTCCATGTTAGCGTTCTTTTTCGCTCATTCACACTTCTGTTTATTATTTGTCTTTTGAATCTCTCTTTACCTTCTTCTCTTGCTTTGTGTGGTACATGGGGGAGAGTAGCAACTGGAACTGGTGCACATCTGTGAAAAGTCCTACCTTGAAACCAGTCAGTCAGTCATCCCGAAGAAGTACATCCAGCCTTTGTCTTTACCATGGCCATCAGAGATAGTCCATCTCCTCAACAATTATTACCCAGTTTTTATTTTTTTAACCGAACTTTCTGTTTATTTTCACTCTTATATTTTCATTCCCTATTTGTATTACATAATTTCATCATCGTGTTATTTATTATATTTTAATCTCTGAGTGGAAATAATTCTGGGACTTTCTCATCCCTTTTCTTCGTTGCAATAGTCTTTTCGTTTTGTTTTTCTTTCTACAGAAGCATGTTAGTCATGAAATATCAAACCTATTTGGCTTAAGTCAGAACCATGGTTCCATCAATTCTAAGCATATATATATATACATATATATGTATATATACATATATATATATATATATATATATGGAACTTGTAATAGAAAAATGAGAACATACAGCTTCTCATATTCTACTCATAAGGACTATAGGCTTCACAGTAAATTCAGAAATATAGCTCTCGTTACTTCAGTCGATGAAAGCATCATCCATTACCTCCAATTATAAAACTAATATAAAGCAATCGGTTCCCTGTATGAATTTGAACGAATTCACTGAGGCCTTGGCTATAAAACGGCTTAAACCTGTGTTATGTGTCAAAAAACTTTTTATTATTACTTTAAGCCTGCCTTGGTAATCGACTTTATAACCAAGGTTCAATTTACTTCATGCTATTTTCACCGTCTTCCTTCTTACCCCACACCCTTACGTCATATTCTTGCCGTCTATTCTTGACCTTGACCTTGTACACAGGTTGACCTATATTGTAATAATTCATGCTTTCTTGCCTTCTGTATAGCTTTGTATAACAAGTATGTGTGTGATCATAATGTCCGAAATGTGTTGCACAAATACATTACACGTTTCAGACAAACTATGTTATCTTATTATTTTGTTGAAAACTAATACAATTAGTGGCATGACCATAGAGTAAACTTATCTCTCAGACGGGAATATTTTGTAATGTCACTGTGTTGGAAAGTCTCAGTTAACAAAATCATCTTGCAAGGAATGGTCAACTAAGATTGTATCAAAAACACTCAACTCTTACTTTGATTGAAAACTGGGTGGTAAGTAACTATTGTCATGCGTGCAGTCATTTGTTTTGCTGCAGACTGAATTCTAACAGTCCAGTTTTCGATGTGGCTAGCATACTAGGTGGATCTCCATCACGGTGTGTTCTAAACTATTGTTATTCCATGGCTGAAGGCATTCGGTAGGAAGCCTTGGGCCTAGGTTTCGTGCTTTTTGACACTCGTCAACAACGCCTCAAACCAACTAACAAATCGACTTATTCATACTAAAACCTGCGTTGTCTGAATGACAACGAAATCCACGCACTTAAATCAAGCGGCTCAGAGAAAACAACTAAACCAGAATCAGCCATCTAAGCTATAAATCTCTATTATTTGAAAACTCGACTTTCAGTCATTCAGTCAGTTAGTCTAAATTTAGTTTGAGCAACGGGATAGTATAGCTGACCCTCCCACAATGTGTGCCTTATTGCCTAGTAAACGAAAATATTGTTCTCGATAACTGATATCTAATTAGCTAAACTATATCAGAAACTATATAGGGGAACAAGCATAAGGTTGAATGAAAATAGTCCGTTAGTTAACATTGTCAAATAAATGCATATAAAGTATACAGTCATTTAGAATATAACATAAATTATGAACCGATAGTTCAGTGAAATTATTATTTATTATTCCTTTGGGTTCGACTTGGCGCGTCATAAAGAGCATCTCAAACAAACTACAGACCTTCATTAACAGTTGTCTTCGCTCAATACTCAAGATCAGATGGCCAGAAAAGATCAGCAACAGAGATCTCCGGCAATGAGCGAACCAACACACCAGGAACCGATTGTGAAACAAATAGGCAGGAAGAAATGGAGATGGATTGGCCATACTCTGAGGAAACCATCAAGTGACATCACTAGACAAGCCATCACCCGAGTGGAACCCGAAAGGGGAGCGGCGAGTTGGTTGTCAGTGCGAGGGTGACTTGGAGGAGGTCATGTGAAGAGGAGATGAAAACGTGTGGGCAGACTTGGAGCCAGGGGAAGACTTTAGAAGAGAACCGAACGCAATGGAGACGCACGGCTGAAGCCCTAATTTCCTGTAGGAATTAAAGGAAACAATAATAATAATTCCTTTGGGTTCAAGGGGGAACATTGGCCTTCATCAACACACATCCACTCTGTTCTGTTTTCTCCTGCCTTCTTCAGCTGAGTTCACGATTGCCAGTAATCCCTCATCTCCTCCTCGCCACAAGACCTCCTCCATTTCACCCTCACACTGATGACCCACTCGTCACTTCCCATTTGCATTCCAATCTAGCGATGGCCTGCACTGTGAGCGATGTCATTTGACAGCCTCCTAAACGTATACCCTATCCATCTCCGTTTTCTCCTATATATATTTTGGGCAATCAGCTCTTGGTTGGTTTGATGCCAGCCAAAGTTTCTTGTAGGAAATCCTTTCTGACTGGCCATATGATCTTCAGTATGGAGCCAGAGAATTGGGTATCTGTTGATAAAAATCTGTGACAACCTGTTAGAAATGCTTTTCATGGCTCATGTGAGTATGACCTATATTACTAGCTCCAAAGGAGTTGTTAAATTTGTATGCAAACATTAATGTTGCCATCGTTGGTAATTTGTCTCTAGTGAACAATGTCAACGTTGGTCTGGTTGCGTAACTAACTAACGTGTAGTTCTGAAGCAATAAAAGTTCTTTTACACAGTTCCCCTTGCACTGGAACTTTCTAAAAACACAAATAAATAAAAACTTAAACTATTTTAAAAATGAAATTAGTTAGACAAATGTAGGGGGACAATAAAATGAGAAAATTAATCAAATTTAGTATATCTGATGTTTTGAGACATATCACCAATGTTGATATTAAATGGTTGGAGGCAAATGGCAGAAAGCTTTACTTGACCTAGGTTTCTTGCTAGCTGGCACTCACCAGTCGGGTGAAGGAACTCATGTTCCTACGGAGACAATGATTTTCAACGTCACGTGTCATTATCCATCTTAATACCCCTGATATTTTCTTCAGAATTACTCAGTTTTTATAAGGTTTATTGAAAAATATTTCTATGGTCAATCACAATTTGCTCATGTTTCTATCCCGATGGAGATGGACCGGGTGGACGTTGAGGGGGTCGTCGAATAACATCGCGCACAATGCAGGCCATCACTTGAGTGGAATCCAAATGGGAAGCGACGAGTGGGTCATACGTGTGACGGTGACATGGAGGAGATCGTGAGAGGAAGAGGAAAAGTTGACAGATTATGGGCAGTCTTGGACCTAACTGAAGAGGACGACAGAAAATAGAACAGAGTGGATATGTGTTGTTGAAGCCGCATGTTCCGCTAGGAACCCAAGGGAATAATAATAATATAATAATACAAATACAATAATAATATATAAACTAACACTTTACCTTTTATCAGCCAATTGTGTTTTAAATGTCAGTAAGCTTATTGATTGGATTGTATCGATCGACAATTACAAGTTAATGATGATAATAATAAGAATACTAATGATATTCATTTAAACGCCATTAGTGTGTGTATCAAAAACATGAATAGGAAATTATGCCGAAATATTGTGTTGAATTTGTAGCTGATGTATGCACTGTACCATCTCGTGATACTTCTGACTGTTCCGATTGTAAAACTGAACATATCAGTTTAGAGAATACCAGCTGTACACTACCTAATAAATCTGATTCTATTTTAACCTATCATATATCAACAGGTTCAAATATCAATAAACAAAAGGCAAACACTTCTAATCTTGAACATTTAACAAAGGATTTAAACAAATCATCACTTTCATTATACAGTGAAGAGGATAATTTAACACCTAACGCTACAAAAGTTAAAATATCAAATAGTAAATACAATAAAAATTCACATGAATTATCCATGGGAAACACAGTTTGTTGTATGCCGGATAATTTAAAGTCCACATGTGAATATCACTGTCAAAAACCAAACTTTGATAGACACTTAACAAGAAGTCAACAGAATTATACTTCAAATTGTCGAAAATTTGTTATTTCACGTGCTGTACAGTATGAAGAACAATTACAGCTACAGACTACTAGAAAAGAAATGACAATGTCAAATAATCATAGTTATCAAGAGATATTATGTAATCATCACCATCATAATCATCAGTACAATGGGAGTAATATTCATGAAAGGTATGATCACAGTAAGAATTTGAAATCAGATATACCCCTTAAAATAGCTGACAAATCATCACAATGTCAAAGGGATAGAAAAAGCAAAATTTCCACAATGCATTTGTCTAAAACTGGAATAAATGACAGCGAGGCATTTTTACCCTGTGTAGATTTATTAACAAATCATTCGAATAACATGTTAAATTCATTGTCTGAATGGTCTGTCGATGTTAGTTCCTTGTCTGGAGGACAACGTTGTTCCAGTGTTACACCACCTATAAGAATGATTGAGTCAAACCGCAAATTTGAAGGGATATCACATGGTGATTGTTACAGAAAGGCTGAATACGCATCAAAAGGTGATAATCATGAAATTGTAAAGGATTCTACAGATTGTAATGATAATTGTGATACAGGTAGTCTGTCGGCGACATTCCCATCGAAATCTATAAATCCGCTTACTTATGAACAAGAATGTGAGGAGAAAATGAAATGTCAGCCGAGTGTATTTGACAGTTCCAATTATTATCATCATCATAATAATAGTAGTGGTAGTAGTTATACTAAAGATTTTGGCCAATACAAACGTTCAAAATCCTCCACTGGTGATTTGGGACAGTCTGGAGAACCGGCACAAGAAAATAAAGATAGAATTCCTTATCCCAGTTATTATGTTCCCTTAACAGATGTTTCAGCTTTTGGTGACTCTCTACACCCGCTAACTTCATCTACGATAAAGCAAAATCAAAAATGTTTAATTTCTGCAAGATCACAAAAGAAGCCGAATCACATTCATCACAACAGTAAACGCCAGTGTCATCCATCAGAAAGTTACTATATACCAGGACCACAGGTGGAGATTAGTTCACATATTGATTTATCTGGTGGTTCTTTTACAAATGCTTCATCTGTCAGTTCATTAGAACAAATTAATTTAAATAATGAACATGAAATTATAAAAGCCACATCACAAGGTTTGAATACTAATCAAGTTAGCATAGATTCTTTAGATAAAGAACAACCTCTGTGTCATTTAAATGCGAAAAAAAGTGAAGAAGGCTCTTCAGATCAACCAAAACATGAGGAAATCGATCAGTCTCTGACACCATGCCTAAATTCTCAGAAGACGAGTAGTGCAGCCCCGTCTAGTAACATTACTTCTAAAATTTATGAAAAACCTGTAGACTTGAAATTAGATGTTCATCAACACGTGGGAAGACAGTATACCCCCAAAAGTAATCTACCTGCCAGCTTTAAAAACACATTACTAAACTCATCGTATGATAATTCTACACCTCATCAGTCTAGTAAACCAAAAGATTCAAACTCATCACCTGACTCAAATAACACACAGATTATTGTACCAAGTAGTCGTTCACTGAGAGAATCTAGGATACCAATCCCGAAGACTATTCTGCCTTCACCAATATATCGACCGCCAACTACTCACAAAACTGAACTTAATACTGATCACTTAAAGGCAAGTGAATCGATAAAAACTACAGATCTACAAGCTGATACGATTAATCAATCAGGAATACAAAGGAACTATGATACTGTTGAGACTTTACCCTCTGATATCAAAACAGATCCAGATCTCCCGGAGGTTAATTCATCTAATCAAACTAATTCTAATATGGATAATCCAGTTGAAGAGAATACTATACAGATAGATAGCAATAAAAAACCAGAAAATATCAAAGGTAGTTTACAAAAAAGACAAAGTAGATCACTTGAAAAAGTGGTATACTCAAAAGATAACTGCACCATACAGTCGACAAAATCACATCACTCTAGAATAAGACGTAAGCGTCAGTCTCATTCCCTACAACCTAGATATTTTCGTGGAACTTATTATAAGTCAAATAGTAATAACGATAACAGTAACTTTAAGAATCATACTCAGACTGGTCATAGTCGTCGTAGGTCAAAGTACCTTGCAACTAAGACTCTAACTCCTCCAACATCACAAGCAGCATGGGATAAAAATCCTACTAAATCGTTGATGATACAGCCGGGTTTTGACTATAGTGATTTGAAACCACCAGAATTACTACTGCAGGTGAATGCAACATCTACAATAAATTATTCAGATACACTGAATGATTCAAAAGTACAACTGATCAATCAGAGTAACCGGTCTATCATGTCTTCACCGCCAACTAATCTACCTGTTCTACACAGACGATTATCAAATGAAAGTATATCTTCTGCACCATTACAAAAGTCGACATCAAGACCTTTAACTGCATCACGAGAACCAACAGCCAATCTGCCGTTTTTCGCATCAATTAATAATCCTTCACAGGCTATGACACCGCCAACACCAATATCATCACGTATAAAAAAATTAATTCGTCGTAAATTTTTTATCCCTGAAAGTGCTAATATTGAAGAGATTCTAGCTGATCCTGATGACCGCCGGATTAAAGCCATCTGTGAACGGTATAAATGTGATCTGGAGATTTATTCTAAACTTCCATGGTGTGGATTTTTACAATATGTTGTTATAATGTCTGCACGTGATATTTATACACTACGACGTTGTGCACGTACCTTAGACTCTAGACTTAATTGGTGTCTGTCAGCACAATTAAAATAAGCGTATTTCTAACATTTCTTATATATAAATAGGTTTAAACTTAAATGATTTGTAATATACACACACACCTCTATATGCATATAAAGCGTGTAAATACACGATGCTGCCCCAGAAAACTAAATTCATAATAATGACGAAACAATTTAAGCTTAAAAATATCTCTACTATCTCTAAGGTCTTTGTACATTTTAGGTAATCCATCAATGTACACTTTTATCATACATACATACATAAATATCTGAAAATCTCTCAAAAAAGAAAAATTTCTTTGAAATAAAACAAAAATATAAATTTTAAAAAACCGCTAAACTTTTGTTGAATTTTGATCATATATATATGCTGGTCTACTTGGGTTGCTTGAGACACTCTGCTGGAGTAAGCGGCATGTAGCTGCAAATCAACTTCGGTATAATGGTTCCACATTGTCTACTGTAGTTATGTATAAAAAAATTAAAAATATTTCTCTATAAAAAAAACCATGTAAGTCACAATAATTTGAAAACTCCTGTGATCAAAGTTTGGTTGATGACAGATTTAGTAACAAAAATTAAAAGTGAGAGTAGAATAAACAAGGGTAATATGTCAACAAAGAGGATTCCGCTAAGAAAAAACATTAAGCATGTTGCCTTGTGCTGTGTTTTGCAATGAGGTGATGCGATGTGTAGGCGTCTGCGCGCTTGTGTGTGTATCCGATTGTGTGCGAAGAGGGGAGTGGAAGAATAGAAGAAAGAGATGGAAGGATGTCACGTGTGAGTTGTTCTCCGAGTGGGACAGGGGTGTGACGCCGTTGTGACTAGTGATTTGAGGGTAAGAAGACGACGAGGAGATTGCCAGTGTATGGTGGTGCTGTGTTGTTATGAGATTCCGGTGTTGTGCAAAAGTGTATCCTGTTGCTGGGTGTTAGTTAATATGTGATGAGGTTTGTAATGTGAATGTGTGTTGTTTGTGGTTAGTGTTTGGCGTTGCATGTAGTGTTGTGTTTGGTTGTTGGCTGTGATGTTGAGTAGTTGGTGTTGGTGTTGGTGTTTGTGTTGTTGGATGGGTGTGTGTTGACGGTTGTCGGGCGAACGTGCTCCGGTAGCTTAGTTGGTTAGAGCGCCGTACTTATAATGCGGAGGTCGAGAGTTCGAGCCTCTCTCGGAGCACGGATTTTAGTCGGCCAATGCATCCCGACTGCACTTTCCAAAATCCTTCGCTGTCAACCTGTCTGAATGTATCTGTGTACGTGCCTGCCTGCGTGTTTCGCAGACCGCGTACACAAGTGTGTGTTCTCAGGTGTGCGTTGAAGCGCGTGTCTCCAGCGGGGATTTTGTGTGTGCACCAGTGCACGTGTATTTCAACAAAGGCGACCCTGAGTCTTCGCCTTCATTCCCGGTTGATTGTGAGCGAGCGAGCGAGCGAGCAAGCGACTGAATGAGTGGGTGAAGGAGTGTGACTGTGTGCGTGTGTGTGTGCGTGTCCGACTCTGTTTATATGCGTGTCCGTGTGCCAGCGCATAAGAATTGAGAGGTGCGTTCATGTGTCTATCCATGTGCTTCTTTGTGAGTTGGATTGTTGCTGTGTCGCAGTGTACTTCCCTCTCTCTCTCTCTTCCACACTTCTAGCACTCCGCCTCCCGCTGTCACCCTCTTTCTTACTCTCTCTCTCTCGAGCGCGCGATCTAAATATCTACGTATCTTTCTGACCACCCATCTCCTTCTGTGTGCGTGTGTGTGTGTGTCTATGGGTGTTTGTCTGTCTATTTCTTTGTTTGAGTACCTTCGGTTAACAGTGTGAACGTGGATCTGTCTCATTTTGTGGTATTTTCTGCGCGTATGCGTGTATCTATTTATGTATGTGTGAATGTATGCACGTATGTATGGAAGTACGCATGAATTCATGTATCTATATAGGTATGCGCGTATGCTTGTGTGTGTGTGTGTGTGTGGGTGGGTGTGAGGGTGTGTAATTGTGTGTGGATGTTTGTGTGGATGATAGATGAATGTGTGGTTGGATGGACGATTGTGCGCATGTGTCTGGGTTCGAGTAGCTCTGCCTGTCACCCCGGTGTAAGTGTGATGTGACACTTCACCTCGGAGCGGTGAAATCAACCCTCCTGTAGACATTTCTACCTTGTGTCGACTGACAAGTGAAATCCAGTCAGGCAGCATATCACACCATGGAATACGGTGAAGTGTTACCACCAGTCACTCCCATCTCTCCAGAATCCCACTAAACACCTGTGTCGACCACTCCTGTCTAGTAGGTGTGTGTGAAGATAATGGGTGAAGAGATTGACAGTGTAGGATGTGGAGAAGGACATTGTGGCGTCAGTGGTTGAGTGTGGTGAATTCACACGTATGTGTTAGGTTGTGATGTGTTGCGTTGTGTTGTGATTTGTCATATTGTGCTGTGCTGTGCTGTGCTGTGCTGTGCTGTGATGTGATGTGTGCGCGTGTGTGCCTTTGTGTGTGTTTCCGTTTGTGTGGGGAGTGGGCGGGTGTAAATTGAGGAATGCGTCGATTATAGTGGGACAGTGATATTCTTGGTGTGAGATGTCCATCGACCAATTGGTGAGCATGGAGTCGGTGGACACGCCTGCATCAATCTAGTCATGCCAGTCATCAGAATCGTACTCTCAGTTGCTCCTCCAATCTATCCGACTCCTCGGGGATTCAGGATAAGAAGAATCGCACATGGGTCTGGATGATTACCGGTATGAGATGAGTTGATCAATGGTAGTCAGCCAGTGTGAATTGGTCGGCTGTAAGACTAGAAGCAAGAGGTGGAAGGATTTCACGTGTGAGTTGTTCTCCGAGTGGGACAGGGGTGTGACGCCGTTGTGACTAGTGATTTGAGGGTAAGAAGACGACGAGGAGATTGCCAGTGTATGGTGGTGCTGTGTTGTTATGAGATTCCGGTGTTGTGCAAAAGTGTATCCTGTTGCTGGGTGTTAGTTAATATGTGATGAGGTTTGTAATGTGAATGTGTGTTGTTTGTGGTTAGTGTTTGGCGTTGCATGTAGTGTTGTGTTTGGTTGTTGGCTGTGATGTTGAGTAGTTGGTGTTGGTGTTGGTGTTTGTGTTGTTGGATGGGTGTGTGTTGACGGTTGTCGGGCGAACGTGCTCCGGTAGCTTAGTTGGTTAGAGCGCCGTACTTATAATGCGGAGGTCGAGAGTTCGAGCCTCTCTCGGAGCACGGATTTTAGTCGGCCAATGCATCCCGACTGCACTTTCCAAAATCCTTCGCTGTCAACCTGTCTGAATGTATCTGTGTACGTGCCTGCCTGCGTGTTTCGCAGACCGCGTACACAAGTGTGTGTTCTCAGGTGTGCGTTGAAGCGCGTGTCTCCAGCGGGGATTTTGTGTGTGCACCAGTGCACGTGTATTTCAACAAAGGCGACCCTGAGTCTTCGCCTTCATTCCCGGTTGATTGTGAGCGAGCGAGCGAGCGAGTAAGTGACTGAATGAGTGGGTGAATGAGTGTGACTGTGTGCGTGTGTGTGTGCGTGTCTGACTCTGTTTATATGCGTATCCATGTGCCAGCGCATAAGAATTGAGAGGTGCGTTCGTGTGTCTATCCACGTGCTTCTTTGTGAGTTGGATTGTTGCTGTGTCGCAGTGTACTTCCCTCTCTCTCTCTCTTCCACACTTCTAGCACTCCGCCTCCCGCTGTCTCCCTCTTTCTTACTCTCTCTCTCTCGAGCGCGCGATCTAAATATCTACGTATCTTTCTGACCACCCATCTCCTTCTGTGTGCGTGTGTGTGTGTGTCTATGGGTGTTTGTCTGTCTATTTCTTTGTTTGAGTACCTTCGGTTAACAGTGTGAACGTGGATCTGTCTCATTTTGTGGTATTTTCTGCGCGTATGCGTGTATCTATTTATGTATGTGTGAATGTATGCACGTATGTATGGAAGTACGCATGAATTCATGTATCTATATAGGTATGCGCGTATGCTTGTGTGTGTGTGTGTGTGTGTGGGTGGGTGTGAGGGTGTGTAATTGTGTGTGGATGTTTGTGTGGATGATAGATGAATGTGTGGTTGGATGGACGATTGTGCGCATGTGTCTGGGTTCGAGTAGCTCTGCCTGTCACCCCGGTGTAAGTGTGATGTGACACTTCACCTCGGAGCGGTGAAATCAACCCTCCTGTAGACATTTCTACCTTGTGTCGACTGACAAGTGAAATCCAGTCAGGCAGCATATCACACCATGGAATACGGTGAAGTGTTACCACCAGTCACTCCCATCTCTCCAGAATCCCACTAAACACCTGTGTCGACCACTCGTGTCTAGTGGGTGAGTGTGAAGATAATGGATGAAGAGATTGACAGTGTAGGATGTGGAGAAGGACATTGTGGCGTCAGTGGTTGAGTGTGGTGAGTTCACACGTATGTGTTAGGTTGTGATGTGTTGCGTTGTGTTGTGATTTGTCATATTGTGCTGTGCTGTGCTGTGCTGTGCTGTGTGTGATGTGATGTGTGCGCGTGTGTGCCTTTGTGTGTGTTTCCGTTTGTGTGGGGAGTGGGCGGGTGTAAATTGAGGAATGCGTCGATTATAGTGGGACAGTGATATTCTTGGTGTGAGATGTTCATCGACCAATTGGTTAGCATGGAGTCGGTGGACACGCCTGCATCAATCTAGTCATGCCAGTCATCAGAATGGTACTCCCAGTTGCTCCTCCAATCTACCCGACTCCTCGAGGATTCAGGATAAGAAGAATCGCACATGGGTCTGGATGATTACCGGTATGAGATGAGTTGATCAATGGTAGTCAGCCAGTGTGAATTGGTCGGCTGTAAGACTAGAAGCAAGAGGTGGAAGGATTTCACGTGTGAGTTGTTCTCCGAGTGGGACAGGGGTGTGACGCCGTTGTGACTAGTGATTTGAGGGTAAGAAGACGACGAGGAGATTGCCAGTGTATGGTGGTGCTGTGTTGTTATGAGATTCCGGTGTTGTGCAAAAGTGTATCCTGTTGCTGGGTGTTAGTTAATATGTGATGAGGTTTGTAATGTGAATGTGTGTTGTTTGTGGTTAGTGTTTGGCGTTGCATGTAGTGTTGTGTTTGGTTGTTGGCTGTGATGTTGAGTAGTTGGTGTTGGTGTTGGTGTTTGTGTTGTTGGATGGGTGTGTGTTGACGGTTGTCGGGCGAACGTGCTCCGGTAGCTTAGTTGGTTAGAGCGCCGTACTTATAATGCGGAGGTCGAGAGTTCGAGCCTCTCTCGGAGCACGGATTTTAGTCGGCCAATGCATCCCGACTGCACTTTCCAAAATCCTTCGCTGTCAACCTGTCTGAATGTATCTGTGTACGTGCCTGCCTGCGTGTTTCGCAGACCGCGTACACAAGTGTGTGTTCTCAGGTGTGCGTTGAAGCGCGTGTCTCCAGCGGGGATTTTGTGTGTGCACCAGTGCACGTGTATTTCAACAAAGGCGACCCTGAGTCTTCGCCTTCATTCCCGGTTGATTGTGAGCGAGCGAGCGAGCGAGCAAGCGACTGAATGAGTGGGTGAAGGAGTGTGACTGTGTGCGTGTGTGTGTGCGTGTCTGACTCTGTTTATATGCGTATCCGTGTGCCAGCGCATAAGAATTGAGAGGTGCGTTCATGTGTCTATCCATGTGCTTCTTTGTGAGTTGGATTGTTGCTGTGTCGCAGTGTACTTCCCTCTCTCTCTCTCTTCCACACTTCTAGCACTCCGCCTCCCGCTGTCACCCTCTTTCTTACTCTCTCTCTCTCGAGCGCGCGATCTAAATATCTACGTATCTTTCTGACCACCCATCTCCTTCTGTGTGCGTGTGTGTGTGTGTCTATGGGTGTTTGTCTGTCTATTTCTTTGTTTGAGTACCTTCGGTTAACAGTGTGAACGTGGATCTGTCTCATTTTGTGGTATTTTCTGCGCGTATGCGTGTATCTATTTATGTATGTGTGAATGTATGCACGTATGTATGGAAGTACGCATGAATTCATGTATCTATATAGGTATGCGCGTATGCTTGTGTGTGTGTGTGTGTGTGTGTGGGTGGGTGTGAGGGTGTGTAATTGTGTGTGGATGTTTGTGTGGATGATAGATGAATGTGTGGTTGGATGGACGATTGTGCGCATGTGTCTGGGTTCGAGTAGCTCTGCCTGTCACCCCGGTGTAAGTGTGATGTGACACTTCACCTCGGAGCGGTGAAATCAACCCTCCTGTAGACATTTCTACCTTGTGTCGACTGACAAGTGAAATCCAGTCAGGCAGCATATCACACCATGGAATACGGTGAAGTGTTACCACCAGTCACTCCCATCTCTCCAGAATCCCACTAAACACCTGTGTCGACCACTCGTGTCTAGTGGGTGAGTGTGAAGATAATGGATGAAGAGATTGACAGTGTAGGATGTGGAGAAGGACATTGTGGCGTCAGTGGTTGAGTGTGGTGAATTCACACGTATGTGTTAGGTTGTGATGTGTTGCGTTGTGTTGTGATTTGTCATATTGTGCTGTGCTGTGCTGTGCTGTGCTGTGCTGTGATGTGATGTGTGCGCGTGTGTGCCTTTGTGTGTGTTTCCGTTTGTGTGGGGAGTGGGCGGGTGTAAATTGAGGAATGCGTCGATTATAGTGGGACAGTGATATTCTTGGTGTGAGATGTTCATCGACCAATTGGTTAGCATGGAGTCGGTGGACACGCCTGCATCAATCTAGTCATGCCAGTCATCAGAATCGTACTCCCAGTTGCTCCTCCAATCTACCCGACTCCTCGGGGATTCAGGATAAGAAGAATCGCACATGGGTCTGGATGATTACCGGTATGAGATGAGTTGATCAATGGTAGTCAGCCAGTGTGAATTGGTCGGCTGTAAGACTAGAAGCAAGAGGTGGAAGGATTTCACGTGTGAGTTGTTCTCCGAGTGGGACAGGGGTGTGACGCCGTTGTGACTAGTGATTTGAGGGTAAGAAGACGACGAGGAGATTGCCAGTGTATGGTGGTGCTGTGTTGTTATGAGATTCCGGTGTTGTGCAAAAGTGTATCCTGTTGCTGGGTGTTAGTTAATATGTGATGAGGTTTGTAATGTGAATGTGTGTTGTTTGTGGTTAGTGTTTGGCGTTGCATGTAGTGTTGTGTTTGGTTGTTGGCTGTGATGTTGAGTAGTTGGTGTTGGTGTTGGTGTTTGTGTTGTTGGATGGGTGTGTGTTGACGGTTGTCGGGCGAACGTGCTCCGGTAGCTTAGTTGGTTAGAGCGCCGTACTTATAATGCGGAGGTCGAGAGTTCGAGCCTCTCTCGGAGCACGGATTTTAGTCGGCGAATGCATCCCGTCTGCACTTCCCAAAATCCTTCACTGTCAACCTGTCTGAATGTATCTGTGTACGTGCCTGCCTGCGTGTTTCGCAGACCGCGTACACAAGTGTGTGTTCTCAGGTGTGCGTTGAAGCGCGTGTCTCCAGCGGGGATTTTGTGTGTGCACCAGTGCACGTGTATTTCAACAAAGGCGACCCTGAGTCTTCGCCTTCATTCCCGGTTGATTGTGAGCGAGCGAGCGAGCGAGCAAGCGACTGAATGAGTGGGTGAAGGAGTGTGACTGTGTGCGTGTGTGTGTGCGTGTCCGACTCTGTTTATATGCGTGTCCGTGTGCCAGCGCATAAGAATTGAGAGGTGCGTTCATGTGTCTATCCATGTGCTTCTTTGTGAGTTGGATTGTTGCTGTGTCGCAGTGTACTTCCCTCTCTCTCTCTCTTCCACACTTCTAGCACTCCGCCTCCCGCTGTCACCCTCTTTCTTACTCTCTCTCTCTCGAGCGCGCGATCTAAATATCTACGTATCTTTCTGACCACCCATCTCCTTCTGTGTGCGTGTGTGTGTGTGTCTATGGGTGTTTGTCTGTCTATTTCTTTGTTTGAGTACCTTCGGTTAACAGTGTGAACGTGGATCTGTCTCATTTTGTGGTATTTTCTGCGCGTATGCGTGTATCTATTTATGTATGTGTGAATGTATGCACGTATGTATGGAAGTACGCATGAATTCATGTATCTATATAGGTATGCGCGTATGCTTGTGTGTGTGTGTGTGTGTGGGTGGGTGGGTGTGAGGGTGTGTAATTGTGTGTGGATGTTTGTGTGGATGATAGATGAATGTGTGGTTGGATGGACGATTGTGCGCATGTGTCTGGGTTCGAGTAGCTCTGCCTGTCACCCCGGTGTAAGTGTGATGTGACACTTCACCTCGGAGCGGTGAAATCAACCCTCCTGTAGACATTTCTACCTTGTGTCGACTGACAAGTGAAATCCAGTCAGGCAGCATATCACACCATGGAATACGGTGAAGTGTTACCACCAGTCACTCCCATCTCTCCAGAATCCCACTAAACACCTGTGTCGACCACTCGTGTCTAGTGGGTGAGTGTGAAGATAATGGATGAAGAGATTGACAGTGTAGGATGTGGAGAAGGACATTGTGGCGTCAGTGGTTGAGTGTGGTGAATTCACACGTATGTGTTAGGTTGTGATGTGTTGCGTTGTGTTGTGATTTGTCATATTGTGCTGTGCTGTGCTGTGCTGTGCTGTGATGTGATGTGTGCGCGTGTGTGCCTTTGTGTGTGTTTCCGTTTGTGTGGGGAGTGGGCGGGTGTAAATTGAGGAATGCGTCGATTATAGTGGGACAGTGATATTCTTGGTGTGAGATGTCCATCGACCAATTGGTGAGCATGGAGTAGGTGGACACGCCTGCATCAGTCTAGTCATGCCAGTCATCAGAATCGTACTCTCAGTTGCTCCTCCAATCTATCCGACTCCTCGGGGATTCAGGATAAGAAGAATCGCACATGGGTCTGGATGATTACCGGTATGAGATGAGTTGATCAATGGTAGTCAGCCAGTGTGAATTGGTCGGCTGTAAGACTAGAAGCAAGAGGTGGAAGGATTTCACGTGTGAGTTGTTCTCCGAGTGGGACAGGGGTGTGACGCCGTTGTGACTAGTGATTTGAGGGTAAGAAGACGACGAGGAGATTGCCAGTGTATGGTGGTGCTGTGTTGTTATGAGATTCCGGTGTTGTGCAAAAGTGTATCCTGTTGCTGGGTGTTAGTTAATATGTGATGAGGTTTGTAATGTGAATGTGTGTTGTTTGTGGTTAGTGTTTGGCGTTGCATGTAGTGTTGTGTTTGGTTGTTGGCTGTGATGTTGAGTAGTTGGTGTTGGTGTTGGTGTTTGTGTTGTTGGATGGGTGTGTGTTGACGGTTGTCGGGCGAACGTGCTCCGGTAGCTTAGTTGGTTAGAGCGCCGTACTTATAATGCGGAGGTCGAGAGTTCGAGCCTCTCTCGGAGCACGGATTTTAGTCGGCGAATGCATCCCGACTGCACTTTCCAAAATCCTTCGCTGTCAACCTGTCTGAATGTATCTGTGTACGTGCCTGCCTGCGTGTTTCGCAGACCGCGTACACAAGTGTGTGTTCTCAGGTGTGCGTTGAAGCGCGTGTCTCCAGCGGGGATTTTGTGTGTGCACCAGTGCACGTGTATTTCGACAAAGGCGACCCTGAGTCTTCGCCTTCATTCCCGGTTGATTGTGAGCGAGCGAGCGAGCGAGCAAGCGACTGAATGAGTGGGTGAAGGAGTGTGACTGTGTGCGTGTGTGTGTGCGTGTCCGACTCTGTTTATATGCGTGTCCGTGTGCCAGCGCATAAGAATTGAGAGGTGCGTTCATGTGTCTATCCATGTGCTTCTTTGTGAGTTGGATTGTTGCTGTGTCGCAGTGTACTTCCCTCTCTCTCTCTCTTCCACACTTCTAGCACTCCGCCTCCCGCTGTCACCCTCTTTCTTACTCTCTCTCTCTCGAGCGCGCGATCTAAATATCTACGTATCTTTCTGACCACCCATCTCCTTCTGTGTGCGTGTGTGTGTGTGTCTATGGGTGTTTGTCTGTCTATTTCTTTGTTTGAGTACCTTCGGTTAACAGTGTGAACGTGGATCTGTCTCATTTTGTGGTATTTTCTGCGCGTATGCGTGTATCTATTTATGTATGTGTGAATGTATGCACGTATGTATGGAAGTACGCATGAATTCATGTATCTATATAGGTATGCGCGTATGCTTGTGTGTGTGTGTGTGTGTGTGGGTGGGTGTGAGGGTGTGTAATTGTGTGTGGATGTTTGTGTGGATGATAGATGAATGTGTGGTTGGATGGACGATTGTGCGCATGTGTCTGGGTTCGAGTAGCTCTGCCTGTCACCCCGGTGTAAGTGTGATGTGACACTTCACCTCGGAGCGGTGAAATCAACCCTCCTGTAGACATTTCTACCTTGTGTCGACTGACAAGTGAAATCCAGTCAGGCAGCATATCACACCATGGAATACGGTGAAGTGTTACCACCAGTCACTCCCATCTCTCCAGAATCCCACTAAACACCTGTGTCGACCACTCGTGTCTAGTGGGTGAGTGTGAAGATAATGGATGAAGAGATTGACAGTGTAGGATGTGGAGAAGGACATTGTGGCGTCAGTGGTTGAGTGTGGTGAGTTCACACGTATGTGTTAGGTTGTGATGTGTTGCGTTGTGTTGTGATTTGTCATATTGTGCTGTGCTGTGCTGTGCTGTGCTGTGCTGTGTGATGTGATGTGTGCGCGTGTGTGCCTTTGTGTGTGTTTCCGTTTGTGTGGGGAGTGGGCGGGTGTAAATTGAGGAATGCGTCGATTATAGTGGGACAGTGATATTCTTGGTGTGAGATGTCCATCGACCAATTGGTGAGCATGGAGTAGGTGGACACGCCTGCATCAGTCTAGTCATGCCAGTCATCAGAATCGTACTCTCAGTTGCTCCTCCAATCTATCCGACTCCTCGGGGATTCAGGATAAGAAGAATCGCACATGGGTCTGGATGATTACCGGTATGAGATGAGTTGATCAATGGTAGTCAGCCAGTGTGAATTGGTCGGCTGTAAGACTAGAAGCAAGAGGTGGAAGGATTTCACGTGTGAGTTGTTCTCCGAGTGGGACAGGGGTGTGACGCCGTTGTGACTAGTGATTTGAGGGTAAGAAGACGACGAGGAGATTGCCAGTGTATGGTGGTGCTGTGTTGTTATGAGATTCCGGTGTTGTGCAAAAGTGTATCCTGTTGCTGGGTGTTAGTTAATATGTGATGAGGTTTGTAATGTGAATGTGTGTTGTTTGTGGTTAGTGTTTGGCGTTGCATGTAGTGTTGTGTTTGGTTGTTGGCTGTGATGTTGAGTAGTTGGTGTTGGTGTTGGTGTTTGTGTTGTTGGATGGGTGTGTGTTGACGGTTGTCGGGCGAACGTGCTCCGGTAGCTTAGTTGGTTAGAGCGCCGTACTTATAATGCGGAGGTCGAGAGTTCGAGCCTCTCTCGGAGCACGGATTTTAGTCGGCGAATGCATCCCGTCTGCACTTCCCAAAATCCTTCACTGTCAACCTGTCTGAATGTATCTGTGCACGTGCCTGCCTGCGTGTTTCGCAGACCGCGTACACAAGTGTGTGTTCTCAGGTGTGCGTTCAATCGCGTGTCTCCAGGAGGGACTTTGTGTGTGCACCAGTGCATGTGTATTTCGACAAAGGCGACCCTGAGTCTTCGCCTTCATTCCCGGTTGATTGTGAGCGAGCGAGCGAGCGAACAAGCGACTGAATGAGTGGGTGAAGGAGTGTGACTGTGTGCGTGTGTGTGTGCGTGTCTGACTCTGTTTATATGCGTATCCGTGTGCGAGCGCATAAGAATTGAGAGGTGCGTTCGTGTGTCTATCCACGTGCTTCTTTGTGAGTTGGATTGTCGCTGTATCGCAGTGTACTTCCCTCTCTCTCTCTCTTCCACACTTCTAGCACTCCGCCTCCCGCTGTCACCCTCTTTCTACTCTCTCTCTCTCGAGCGCGCGATCTAAATATCTACGTATCTTTCTGACCACCCATCTCCTTCTGTGTGCGTGTGTGTGTGTGTCTATGGGTGTTTGTCTGTCTATTTCTTTGTTTGAGTACCTTCGGTTAACAGTGTGAACGTGGATCTGTCTCATTTTGTGGTATTTTCTGCGCGTATGCGTGTATCTATTTATGTATGTGTGAATGTATGCACGTATGTATGGAAGTACGCATGAATTCATGTATCTATATAGGTATGCGCGTATGCTTGTGTGTGTGTGTGTGTGTGTGTGTGGGTGGGTGTGAGGGTGTGTAATTGTGTGTGGATGTTTGTGTGGATGATAGATGAATGTGTGGTTGGATGGACGATTGTGCGCATGTGTCTGGGTTCGAGTAGCTCTGCCTGTCACCCCGGTGTAAGTGTGATGTGACACTTCACCTCGGAGCGGTGAAATCAACCCTCCTGAAGACATTTCTACCTTGTGTCGACTGACAAGTGAAATCCAGTCAGGCAGCATATCACACCATGGAATACGGTGAAGTGTTACCACCAGTCACTCCCATCTCTCCAGAATCCCACTAAACACCTGTGTCGACCACTCGTGTCTAGTGGGTGAGTGTGAAGATAATGGATGAAGAGATTGACAGTGTAGGATGTGGAGAAGGACATTGTGGCGTCAGTGGTTGAGTGTGGTGAGTTCACACGTATGTGTTAGGTTGTGATGTGTTGCGTTGTGTTGTGATTTGTCATATTGTGCTGTGCTGTGCTGTGCTGTGCTGTGCTGTGATGTGATGTGTGCGCGTGTGTGCCTTTGTGTGTGTTTCCGTTTGTGTGGGGAGTGGGCGGGTGTAAATTGAGGAATGCGTCGATTATAGTGGGACAGTGATATTCTTGGTGTGAGATGTTCATCGACCAATTGGTTAGCATGGAGTCGGTGGACACGCCTGCATCAATCTAGTCATGCCAGTCATCAGAATGGTACTCCCAGTTGCTCCTCCAATCTACCCGACTCCTCGAGGATTCAGGATAAGAAGAATCGCACATGGGTCTGGATGATTACCGGTATGAGATGAGTTGATCAATGGTAGTCAGCCAGTGTGAATTGGTCGGCTGTAAGACTAGAAGCAAGAGGTGGAAGGATTTCACGTGTGAGTTGTTCTCCGAGTGGGACAGGGGTGTGACGCCGTTGTGACTAGTGATTTGAGGGTAAGAAGACGACGAGGAGATTGCCAGTGTATGGTGGTGCTGTGTTGTTATGAGATTCCGGTGTTGTGCAAAAGTGTATCCTGTTGCTGGGTGTTAGTTAATATGTGATGAGGTTTGTAATGTGAATGTGTGTTGTTTGTGGTTAGTGTTTGGCGTTGCATGTAGTGTTGTGTTTGGTTGTTGGCTGTGATGTTGAGTAGTTGGTGTTGGTGTTGGTGTTTGTGTTGTTGGATGGGTGTGTGTTGACGGTTGTCGGGCGAACGTGCTCCGGTAGCTTAGTTGGTTAGAGCGCCGTACTTATAATGCGGAGGTCGAGAGTTCGAGCCTCTCTCGGAGCACGGATTTTAGTCGGCCAATGCATCCCGACTGCACTTTCCAAAATCCTTCGCTGTCAACCTGTCTGAATGTATCTGTGTACGTGCCTGCCTGCGTGTTTCGCAGACCGCGTACACAAGTGTGTGTTCTCAGGTGTGCGTTGAAGCGCGTGTCTCCAGCGGGGATTTTGTGTGTGCACCAGTGCATGTGTATTTCGACAAAGGCCACCCTGAGTCTTCGCGTTCATTCCCGGTTGATTGTGAGCGAGCGAATGAGCGAATGAGTTAGTGAATGAGTGGGTGAAGGAGTGTGACTGTGTGCGTGTGTGTGTGCGTGTCTGACTCTGTTTATATGCGTATCCGTGTGCCAGCGCATAAGAATTGAGAGGTGCGTTCGTGTGTCTATCCATGTGCTTCTTTGTGAGTTGGATTGTTGCTGTGTCGCAGTGTACTTCCCTCTCTCTCTCTCTTCCACACTTCTAGCACTCCGCCTCCCGCTGTCACCCTCTTTCTTACTCTCTCTCTCTCGAGCGCGCGATCTAAATATCTACGTATCTTTCTGACCACCCATCTCCTTCTGTGTGCGTGTGTGTGTGTGTCTATGGGTGTTTGTCTGTCTATTTCTTTGTTTGAGTACCTTCGGTTAACAGTGTGAACGTGGATCTGTCTCATTTTGTGGTATTTTCTGCGCGTATGCGTGTATCTATTTATGTATGTGTGAATGTATGCACGTATGTATGGAAGTACGCATGAATTCATGTATCTATATAGGTATGCGCGTATGCTTGTGTGTGTGTGTGTGTGTGTGTGGGTGGGTGTGAGGGTGTGTAATTGTGTGTGGATGTTTGTGTGGATGATAGATGAATGTGTGGTTGGATGGACGATTGTGCGCATGTGTCTGGGTTCGAGTAGCTCTGCCTGTCACCCCGGTGTAAGTGTGATGTGACACTTCACCTCGGAGCGGTGAAATCAACCCTCCTGTAGACATTTCTACCTTGTGTCGACTGACAAGTGAAATCCAGTCAGGCAGCATATCACACCATGGAATACGGTGAAGTGTTACCACCAGTCACTCCCATCTCTCCAGAATCCCACTAAACACCTGTGTCGACCACTCGTGTCTAGTGGGTGAGTGTGAAGATAATGGATGAAGAGATTGACAGTGTAGGATGTGGAGAAGGACATTGTGGCGTCAGTGGTTGAGTGTGGTGAATTCACACGTATGTGTTAGGTTGTGATGTGTTGCGTTGTGTTGTGATTTGTCATATTGTGCTGTGCTGTGCTGTGCTGTGCTGTGATGTGATGTGTGCGCGTGTGTGCCTTTGTGTGTGTTTCCGTTTGTGTGGGGAGTGGGCGGGTGTAAATTGAGGAATGCGTCGATTATAGTGGGACAGTGATATTCTTGGTGTGAGATGTCCATCGACCAATTGGTTAGCATGGAGTCGGTGGACACGCCTGCATCAATCTAGTCATGCCAGTCATCAGAATGGTACTCCCAGTTGCTCCTCCAATCTATCCGACTCCTCGGGGATTCAGGATAAGAAGAATCGCACATGGGTCTGGATGATTACCGGTATGAGATGAGTTGATCAATGGTAGTCAGCCAGTGTGAATTGGTCGGCTGTAAGACTAGAAGCAAGAGGTGGAAGGATTTCACGTGTGAGTTGTTCTCCGAGTGGGACAGGGGTGTGACGCCGTTGTGACTAGTGATTTGAGGGTAAGAAGACGACGAGGAGATTGCCAGTGTATGGTGGTGCTGTGTTGTTATGAGATTCCGGTGTTGTGCAAAAGTGTATCCTGTTGCTGGGTGTTAGTTAATATGTGATGAGGTTTGTAATGTGAATGTGTGTTGTTTGTGGTTAGTGTTTGGCGTTGCATGTAGTGTTGTGTTTGGTTGTTGGCTGTGATGTTGAGTAGTTGGTGTTGGTGTTGGTGTTTGTGTTGTTGGATGGGTGTGTGTTGACGGTTGTCGGGCGAACGTGCTCCGGTAGCTTAGTTGGTTAGAGCGCCGTACTTATAATGCGGAGGTCGAGAGTTCGAGCCTCTCTCGGAGCACGGATTTTAGTCGGCGAATGCATCCCGTCTGCACTTCCCAAAATCCTTCACTGTCAACCTGTCTGAATGTATCTGTGCACGTGCCTGCCTGCGTGTTTCGCAGACCGCGTACACAAGTGTGTGTTCTCAGGTGTGCGTTCAATCGCGTGTCTCCAGGAGGGATTTTGTGTGTGCACCAGTGCATGTGTATTTCGACAAAGGCGACCCTGAGTCTTCGCCTTCATTCCCGGTTGATTGTGAGCGAGCGAGCGAGCGAGCAAGCGACTGAATGAGTGGGTGAAGGAGTGTGACTGTGTGCGTGTGTGTGTGCGTGTCTGACTCTATTTATATGCGTATCCGTGTGCGAGCACATAAGAATTGAGAGGTGCGTTCGTGTGTCTATCCACGTGCTTCTTTGTGAGTTGGATTGTTGCTGTGTCGCAGTGTACTTCCCTCTCTCTCTCTCTTCCACACTTCTAGCACTCCGCCTCCCGC